>CM074737.1:12286938-13486938 GCA_037367245.1 Phrynocephalus guinanensis | reverse complement strand
TCAATTCCCTTTAATAAACATTCGCTTCTCCCCCTCCAGGTGACCCTAGATCATTGCACTTGGGGGCAAATGCACCTCTTCAGCACCCCCCTAGTTTCGCCACTGCAAAAGTGCTGAATAGGTGCCCCTTAGCTGCTACTGTAGGATAAACCCACTGAGTGGCTCGTTCTTCTGTGCCTTGTACTGACCTTGAACTCAAGTGAAACCCCGAGCGACACCTTGTGGGAAGGAGGAACAGAAAGAAATGTCTCTCTATCCCCAGTCATAGAACCATTATATGTTCATTACTTCAAATTTTCTTTTTGAAGTTATGGTAAAGGAAGTTGTTAAAGCAGCGCCCCTCAGTTTCTCTTGCCTTCTCTCCCTCTATACTCATGTTTATTCCATTTCATATTCTGTATACAGATTATGAATATATAAAATTATTTTAATTTTTCCTCATTGTTCCCCCCTCCTCCACTTTTTGTCTTGTTGATTTATCTGAAAACCTTTCATGGTGCCCCAGGTGGTAACAGGAGGCCACTTAATCTCTGCCTCCTCCTGACCCCAAATCTTGTGCTTGGAGAGCCGTTTTGCACTTAAGCAGCATGGAGTGGCGTGTTGGTTCTCTTTTAGGGTAGCCATTGTCTTCTGGAATTTTACAGTCTTATATGTGTACTAATCAGCTCAAACTTTCAGGAGATGGGGATGTGGAAGAGTGAAAATATCCTTCCTTATTGCATCTTTGATTTGATAGCTCTTAATAGCATTTCAGAACTTCTACATTCTTTCTCCTTTTCTGTTTCATGTGCACACATTTTTCTGTATGCTGGATAAAATACAAAGCAATCTCAGTGTCTGCATCCTTGCAGTCTACTTGCAAAAGTAAGAACTGATTATTCCTCTATTCAAGTCAGGTATTCTGTCTGTTTTAGACTTTTAGTGTATTTGGTCATCAAGAGGAAGAAAATATTTTTGGTATCATGACTGGGCATATTGTTAGGAGCCAGATAACAAATGGGAAAACAGCCTACAAAACATGTCCTCTGCATTCTGTCTACAAGCAGTGATGCCATTTCATATTTAGATTGAATTGGGAAATATTTTTATGCAAAATGCTGCTGTGGAAGCAGCACTCCATTACATCTGAAAAAGTGCACCGGCTGTCTGAAATATAAACACATAGAAACGTCTACTGAAGATCCCTTCTGTTTATGACCCACCCCATTCTCAAAATTGATTGTGCCATTTAGCGCCTCCCATCCCTTTGGTTTCCCTGTTCAGAGTTTTAGTTTACATGGATGAGAACACAAAACAGCACAGCCCACTTCCAAACAGCTTAGAGTATATTGGTTCTCTACTGTACAACAAATCCTTGGCAGCCAATCCAATTGGAAGCTATTGTTTTCCATAGTAGTCAAATTATGTGTTTTCACTTGCTAGAAATTAAAGAAGAAAAGGTGCATAGAGACACTGTTTTGTAGGAAAAAGTGAGAAAGGCAATCTTAAATAGGGCATAGCTTTGTTCTGGCCTTTAGAAGAAAGGAAGGAATGGAAAATCTTTAGTCAGTGAGTCAAATGCCTATAAGAAATAGCAAATTCTGATCTGGACATCTAGAGAACATCAGCAGCATCTTATAACTGAGACTAAGCCTATGGTTCCTACTGCCTCAGCATATTACATATGCAAGTTAATTTGTTCTCAAATTTCCCATGGGCTGTGTCCATACTGCATGTCCTTAGTTTTCAAATAAAGAATAATCAGCTTCCAGTCAACTTTCCAAGGGATAGAATGAAGCAATCAACAATTTAAAAATTTGAAGGAACATATGCAAGGAATCAGTTGAAGTGCTTTGGTCATTGAACTTAAACAACCTTCTTTTTCCATCCCACACTGGATCCAGACCACCAACAGGGACCCAAATTATGTTGTCATCTCAAACACCCAATATTTTAAATGTGCAGCCCTAAAACATCCAAAAGAAACCTCTTTGGGCATGCCTAGCTCAGAGGTATGAACACCAATTATCCCCAAACATTCAGGGAGGAGAGTCAGGGGATGCTTCCCTCTCCAAATTCGGTGTCTCTAGGTGCCGTGAGGTCCATTTTATAGTATTTTAAAGTGAAGAAGGAGATGAGTTGATTTGTCGATTCATCACTAAAATTTTATAGATTCATCAGTTCATCAATTCATCATCCCCAGCAAATAATGACTTACAATGAATCATCATTTTTTTAAAAAAAATCTTTCCCACCTTTACCCATGCTAGAGCAAAACTCTGGCCAATATTTGAGTTTTGACAGGCAGCACTGGATGCAAATGCTTGGTTTGAAATGTCAGCAGCAAAGGTCCCCACTTCTGCCTTGGTTTTAGCTGCTGTGCCATCTTGAAGCTGATTTCTACACCAACATTTCTGTCCTCTTCCCCAGCATGCTTATTCCTTATAATCTTGAAGGAATCATTAAGTTAAATGTTATACAATACATTCACCCAAGATCTGATCCAGGTTGCAATGCAAATTGCTAGAACCAGCTCATTATGCACCAACATAGCTGTCTGACTTTTTTGGATGCTCCTTGGGTATGCGATTATCCAAATTGTCATGCTGGGTGCCTGCACTTCAAAAATCCAGCACTAAATTATAAATGACAACATGAAACTATTGTGGCCTTCAGAGTCATAGGCACATTTCAGTACTGCCATCATTGGAGAAAGAGTGCCAGAAAGCCATCAGTTGGAGAAATAGTGCCAGAATGATGGCTTGGCAGATGTTTTATATAGATTTCCACATTTTAATAGTTCTTGTTTGTAAAGTGTTGTCAACTTTGTGAAATACGCTTGCAGTTATTATATGATAAATAAATGTATGCTTCCTCATAGAGACAGGAGAGGCTGAAGTGATTATAGTATCATTCAATTACTTATAAAACAGCAGTCATTACATGGTGCAGAACCATTCTCAGTACAACTCCCTCTCACCATCCTTAATATAATGAAAGGTATGATGGCTGATACATATGGTTATTTGAGCAACGTGACCATTCCTGCTTAAAAAGGAGGAAGGGGAAGTATAAGAATGGGCCTCCTTATGGAGTGTCTTCCGGTAACACATATTGATGCAGAAGTAGTGGGAAAGAAAGTGAAATACATGAACATCCTGCAAAGATTTTCACTTCTCAAGCAACTGTCTGGACTGGCTTACTGCATTTCAAGTTATATAAGATTTCTCTTCTAAAGTATGATATGCCTTTCATGTTAAAATGTTAATTTACAATAAAGAGGGAAAGACAATGGAAAAATCTTCATCAATTAAATGGAGTACAGAAAATAGGAATAAGAATAGGAATCTTTATTGTCATTGCCCCCTTAAAGAAACAACGAAATTTCATGGTTGCTATATTCAACTCATATAAAATATTCCACATAGATTTAAAAACAGCTACAACACTATAACATATAAAATAAGCTAACTTCAAAGTCCAAAATTTCCATTTAAGGTCAATATTGCTCTAAAAAAGAAGCTAAAAAACCCCAATGTTTTTGATGATGATGATGGTGATGATGATAATAATGGTGATGATGGAGGGAAGATTTTTCAAAAATCCATACAACTTTAGGACAAGGACAAGCATGAAAGAGCAGAAAATGCAAGGAAGACCCCCTGCTTCTCTCACTAATTTTCAGAATTTATCATTTCTACATTGTCTGCTTTTCAAAAAGGCCTCCTCACTCAATCTATTCCTCCAATTCCTTTGCATGTTCTTTATGTCAACTGATTTTTCAACTTGATAAAGGAGAATTGAGGTGAAAGATAGGTAAATTTGTTTTGCACATGTAAAAAATGTGTAGACATTAAATACTCATTCACCCAAATAATGAGAACACTTGGACTGCAATTAATTAAAAAAATTACAGCTGATGCTACTTAAATTAACCTTACTATTCCAGGGTGGTTGTGGGTTATATTGGAATATACTGTTTAATCTTACTGTTTATAAATCATAGCAGTTAGCTATCACTTAATTTACCATATTTGTCCATCTTTAAGGCCTTCCCATATATTAGATCTGTCACAAACATTTTTAGGACCCCAAATTAATAAAATTAATAAATCCTCCTTGAAGTCTCATCCACCAACACCCACCTCCAATATTTTGTTTCATTTCTGAATTCTGAACCCTCCTCCTCAGATGGATTTTTGCAAAAGCAAAGTAGAGTGGAGGGCAATCAAGGAAGAAGGAATAGAAAACAGCAGGACATGGGGTGGAGAAGAACTGACCTCGTGGTTTCACTTTCTCTCCAATAGTGCTTGCTTTTGCAACACGCTTTTCAGCATGGAAAGATACTTCTTAATGGGCTGCTCAACCCCAAGGTTTTCCCTGCTGAAAAGAAGGTGCCAGTTCTAGAAAACAACAAAGAGTGGAAGCACCTTCAAGACATGGAGAGTAAACAAAGGAAGAGAAACAGCAAGTATCTCTTCTATCCCACCCCCATCCCTTGGGAATGGGAAAGGCTTACTTCTATGTATACACCCCCCCTTAAGTTTTAGTTCGATGTTTTTAGGGAAAAAAATAGCATTGTATTCATGGAAATAAAAGGTAGTTGCGTTTTGTGATGATGACTAGTACTTCTACCTATTTGTATAACTATTTTATCTGTATCTGTTCCTAATCTGGTTGTGTCTTGCCTTGGGTTTATGTTTCAGGGAAGGGGTGGAATATAAGTATAAGGAAGCAATGTAATAAAATGGATAGCTATGACACCAGATCAGTATCTATTTCCTTCAATATCTAGAGTGGAAAACTCCTATCTTCTCTTGACTGATGAAGTATACCATTGGCTTCCATATTCTATTCTGTGCCTAACATGTGAATAAAACCATGTTAGCTGATTACAAGGAATAATTCCAGAACACCACACTGTAATGTTGGGAATAATACAGTTGTCCAATTTTGCTTCAGGGTGAGGTGGTCACACTGAAAGGATTGTGAGTGTTTGTGTCACATTAGTTAAACCCTCAGGTTCAACCTTGAGAGGTGATATAATAAGAACATCGGAAGACTGATGTGAGGTAACAATCTTCAAACTTCTTTCTCCAAAGGAGTAACTTGATGTATGTTGACATTTTTTTGGCCGATTATTAATAGAATAAATAGAAACAGGCACACTGAACAGCAAACATTGATATTTCTCCTGTTGGCTTATGGAGTTGAATTTCTAGATGTGGTTTGATCTAAGAGTGTTGCAACTCACAATTTATTTTTATTATCTTAATTAAGAATGTTTAAGTATTTAAAGCATATTTCACACTTTATGTTCATTTCTGCACCACAGACTGTTTCTGTACACTAAAATTATTATTACACTGTTAGTGTATGTGTATGTATCAGTGTGTATTAATAGAACGTTGCATAAGAACTTGGTAATTTTTTCTCAAAAATGTTCCAGCTCAGGTAAGAGTAAAACTGGGAACTTTCTAAATTCCACTTCATTATCTTAAGGCCTTTTCACATGACCCCTAAGATCCGCTGGCCACTTAAATTCAGACCAGAGATCGTAGGGGTTCATTGCTCTTCCTTCCTCCCCACCACTCCGCACATGTCTGCTGAGGGGAGGGAGGAAGAAAGTGTGGGGGGGAATGCAGACTCACCTCGGAGAAGCTGCCAGAGCTCCATTGTGCTGATTCCTTCTCTTTTGTTTGCTTTTTTTCCCTCCCGCCCCTTCTCTTAAAGGGGCGGGAGGTAAAAAAAAAAAAAACAGAAGCCAGGAGAGCCCTGCACTGACCAGATTAAATCCGGACCTGGCGATTTTCACCCTCCTCGAGCAGGTACAAGAAAAGTGCACTGGGACGCGTTTAGGTGGGCGTGGTCACACTTAATTTCCTGCAAACTCCGGAGCTGGTGGGGAAACCATTGTAAGCTCCGGAGCTTGCAGCCATTTGCTGTGGCGTTTAGGGGTCGTGTACAAAGACTCTTAGTCACTGTGTTTTGTTTTGTTTTTTTAAGGACATTTTCTTTGGTGCTAGGAAATATCTCCAACATATCAAATGACCTTTCTCTCTCAAAACAATTTAACTGTATCACCTACGTTTTGTGTCCACTATGTACTCATGAATTCCATGTTCACTTCACAGATCTTCTACCTACTGGCTGAACCGTATCCAGTCTTTTCTTTACTGCAATGAAAATGGCCTTCTGGGCAGCTTTTCAGAAGAGACTCACTCATGTACATGCCCTAATGACCAGGTTGCCTGCCTTGGGTCTCTACCATGCATTGTGGGAGATGGCTCTGCCTGCTTAACTTGTGCACCTGATAACCGTACCCGCTGTGGGACCTGTAACACTGGATACATGCTGAGCCAAGGGATATGCAAGCCTGAAGTGGCAGACTCAACAGAGAACTACATTGGGTTTGAGACTGATCTTCAGGATTTGGAGATGAAGTATTTGTTACAGAAAACGGACCGTCGGATTGAGGTCCATGCCATTTTCATCAGCAATGACATGCGTCTCAATAGCTGGTTTGACCCTTCCTGGCGCAAAAGGATGCTTCTTACCCTGAAGAGCAACAAATACAAATCAAGCTTGGTCCATATGATTTTGGGTCTCTCTCTTCAGATTTGCCTAACAAAGAACAGCACCTTGGAGCCGGTCCTGGCAGTTTATGTCAATCCTTTTGGAGGTAGCCACTCTGAGAGTTGGTTTATGCCTGTCAATGAAAACAGTTTCCCAGACTGGGAACGGACTAAACTGGACTTGCCACTTCAGTGCTATAATTGGACGCTGACTCTCGGCAACAAGTGGAAGACATTTTTTGAAACAGTCCACATCTACTTGAGGAGTCGCATTAAGTCAAATGGTCCCAATGGCAATGAGAGCATCTACTATGAACCGCTGGAGTTTATTGATCCCTCACGGAACCTGGGCTACATGAAAATTAACAACATCCAAGTGTTTGGCTACAGCATGCACTTTGACCCGGAAGCAATCCGGGACTTGATTATGCAGCTGGACTACCCCTATACTCAGGGATCCCAAGACTCAGCACTTTTGCAGCTCCTAGAGATACGGGACCGTGTAAATAAACTCTCTCCACCTGGTCAACATCGTCTTGATCTTTTCTCATGCCTGCTGCGTCATAGACTCAAGTTGTCTACCAGTGAGGTGGTGAGGATTCAGTCTGCTCTGCAGGCTTACAATGCCAAATTGCCAAACACAGTGGATTATGACACAACCAAATTATGTAGTTAACCATAAGTGTGAAGCACAACAGAAAAACAAACAAAACCATGAAGGAGTTTTTACAGTGCTTTTGTGGAACAGTTTATGTTTGGAAGAGTAAATTTAAATTGTCTTTTCAATATCTGTCTTATATCAGTCAATAACATTGGATGGCAATTTACACCCTTGAACTTGCTGACAAATGAATATATTATACCTGCAGTCTTTTTTTTTTTGCTTTGTTTTATGAATGAAAATAAATACTGACACCCGTCTAGAAGACATTCTACTTTTTACAATAAATTTCATTTGTAATTTTATATGTTCCGTGGCAATGCTTTTGTGCATTACATACTCTAGAGGGAACATAAAAGGATACCAATAAAATTTTGTAGCTGAACAGTTATTAAAAAGAAATGCTGTGGGATTCATTATTTTTCCTATCTCTAAAAATGAATAACATCTTTAAGGTTGCATGTTTAGCCAGAAAGGGGTGGCAAAACAGAGACAGAAACATGGTTTTGATATGGGGGGGGGAGAAGCAGAACTAAGAAACAAGGTAAGATTCTCCTGTTAACTCAAGTCACAAATATCAGTGATGTTGTCATGCAAACTGACATTTCTTCTAATAGCTTGCTTGTTTCTCCAGCTAACAGTCCTGAACTGCTCCTTGCCATCCTCAGTATGGCCTGCTATGTCAAGTGGCTGTATTTCCCATTTCAGGACAGACAAAACAGGAAATACTAATCTCATGAGGAATATAATGTGAAAATCTGTCATGGCATGTAGTCTAAGAGAAACCCAAAAAATCCTGAAAGAAATTATTTTGAGAATGAACTTGTGGTGGTAGCCATGAGGGATAAGTCAAAGCTTACACCAATTTGCACAAGTAGATTTTTTTTTCCAAAAGCAGTAACACAATCCATATTCAGGTATGTACAGTTTCTTACCTGTAGACCTGGTATAGAATTCAGTGTTCCCAGGGAAGAGGGAGGTTGAGACAGAGGTTTAAGACATGATTGAGCTCTATGTTGTATGCATGCACGCAGGGAAGGAACACAAAGAATTTGGCTGGGAAGTCACATGTGGCATAGAATCAATGGCTAATTTACTTTCTGCCATTTACTAAAAATAGTTGTTTTTGTTGTTTGTTTGTTTGTTTTTATTTAGAAGTAGAATATGTAGAAGACACAACTGGGCTGGCTTATCCCTACCCTGCTGCTCTCTCTGACCATGTTTCAAGTAATGCTATCTAGAAAGACGAACCCTGTGTGTATAGCCATCCATGTATTCTGAATTTTCAACCCTTCTGGGTTTCAGCTCAGATGATTACTTATACATGAGCAAAGTCATTTTGATACCTGTGTGCAACATGCAAGTGTCAGACAGTGTTAGTATTAGAGGAACATAATTAGGCACCAAAGTTGGTCCACACTGCCCATTCTATGTTTGCCACCTAATTCACTGCATTAGTGCACACAGTACAGCTAGAGAAGGGGCACTCTGAAAGACACATCAAGAAGAAAAGCCACGCGGACCTTGAACACAATATGAAGACAAGAGTGGATGATCTCTTCATTAGACCACTAACATCTCACAAGCTACCTTTCAAATCCTGCAAGACCCTTCATCAGGCTGGGCTTTCCTGTGCTAGAGATGATGCAGAAAAATGTTATCTTTTGTATCACTACCATTCCATAAAGCAAGGTCTAGTTGAACGGCCTTAGGAGACTTGGAGTCTAGGTTGTTTGTGAGAGTTTAGTGATTTAATAAAGATATTACCCACTCTTATCTTCAAAAACATACAGGATACAGTGGACCTGATAGAATACTTTCGATAGGAACTCTATCCCACGTCTTGGAAGAGCCGCCTTTAAAAAAAATGCCTTTGCCCCTGCCACGAGATTGAAGGAGCACTTCCATTGTCCCAACAAACATGGAGAGAAAAGCTGCTGCCGCTGCAGCAGCAGCAAAAGGGAAGGGAAGTTTGGCACAGGACGCGAGCTCAAAGCAAAACATCTTATTTTTCCTTTTCCCCAATCCCCTTGCTTCCTCAGTTCCTCTCTCCATATCACTCGCTCTCCTACATGCTCCCCCCGTCTCTGTCACACACACAGATACTCATGCTCTCTCTTTCTCTCTCTCACACACACACATATCACAATCCTCCCTCCCTCTCCTTTTCTCTCTCTCTCTCTCTCCCTCTCTCTCCCTCTCATTTACTTGTTTGCTCTCACCCTCTCTCTCTCTGAGTCTCCCCTTCTTTAAACATACATTGGACAAGGGACATCCCTGTCCATATTTTAAGCAGGCTGACTTTGTTCATGGGAAATAATTAGGTAAGAAGTGGCTTTTTGGCTCCCCAATTTCCTTGATTCATTTAAAAAAGCACCTCCTAACCGATGCAAAAAGAGAGAGAGAGAGAGAGAGAGAACCCCCAGTTGGCTTTGATTCAGGGCAACAGAGTTTAGAAGGTGCAAAAATGGAAACACAACAGAAGATGGAATTCAGATCCAATATAACAGCCATAGACCTAGGAACTCATCTCTCTTTTTTCTCTCTCTCTTTTCATAGCCCAGTTGGATCAATTGTGAACCAGTTGTAACTAATAGGGCAACAAAGACTCAGACATGGCAATTGTTAGTTCCTGCTCTGTGCTGCACAACCACAGCCTGTCTTGCCACATTGCTGGAAGACTCTTGTCATCTCCAACACTGAGGTTCTGACAGCACAGAAGGCCATTTAATGGGCTTTTTCACAGCTGTAGCTGGGTATGTGTAAGTCTAAATATCCTTCTCCATGGGTGGTCATCTCTCTTTGGATGTTACTTCACGTCTCTCTCATCCCTCTTTGCTGTCCTGCTTGGGACCAGTACGAAAAAAGGTTACTTCACGTCCATAGCTTGACAGCAGACTCTCATCCTGACCATGCCCCCTGGACCAGGAACAGAGCATGACAAGCCGTACCTTCCCTTGGGCTGGGGAATTCTGTTGTCATGCTTTGTTCCCGGTTCCTGTTCCAAGCCAAGGGATGTGAAGTAACAGCAATGGATGTTTCCCCCTTTCGCTCTAGAAATACTCCTACAACCAAGAAAGCCGACTGGAACTTCTGCGCCAGGCCAGGCTTGGCTGCTCGCCTGTTCCTGCAGGAGAAGGCGGCTCTTGAAGGGACAGGTGGAGAGCCACGGTCGGGCATAGGTCCATCCTCCTTGGGTCCTGTAGGCGGGGCCGAGCTCTCCTTGCCTGCTCGCCTGCCAGCCTGCAGACTGCTGAGTTCAGGGTGAGGGTGTCTCGCCCACCGCCCACGCCACCACCGCCACTCGCCCACAGCAAGTGGTGGGGGCTCGCCCGGCTCCTCCTGCTGAGCTTCCCGAGACAGACCACATGCCCACAGCAGGGATTTGAAATATCGAAAAACGGAAGCCTGACAATTTAAAAAAGGCTAAACAAAGCCAGGGAAATGCAGTAGTTGTCACGAAACAAGGACGTGAAGTAACAGTTGTCACAAAACAAGTAATCACGCCCGTGGGTAAACAAAAACAGGGATTGAACAGGGACAAAACCACGTGACCATGAACAACACTGTCATGGAACGAACGTAATCACGGAACAAAGTAGGATGTGAAGTAACCACCTTTGTCTTGAGAAAAGATCCACAAAGCTATGGCCCCAGGGATATCTACCCTGGAATCACAGGAATATACCTTTAGTTTCCACATAAGCAAAAAATTATAGTGTTATTTTATATATCCTTATTCAATTGTAAATTCTATTGTATTAAATGGAACTTATGGACATGGGGTCACAAAGAGTCGGTCACGACTGTAATGACACAAAACACACACACACACTCAGGTAAATGGATGTACTGTACAATTGCAACCTAAGTAATATGTACTCCATACTTCTTTTGACAGAACATTCAAGGTTGGTTCCATAAAATAAGAAAATTGATTTAACCTTTCCTTCCTTCCTTCCTTCCTTCCTTCCTTCCTTCCTTCCTTCCTTCCTTCCTTCCTTCCTTCCTTCCTTTAACCTAATAAAAAGGATGAACACATCTAAGTGAAACAAGTTTTATCATGAACTTTATATAGATGACAAGTTCTTATGTGTAATAAGTAGCAATATGAAATACAGGTGAGAAATACAATACACAAAAATATGTATCAACATAAACCCATCTAGATACTACTATAAAGGTGCAAAAATGGACATTTTGATTGCAATAGAATTGCCAAGAAGGAGCATCATTAACAAAAACAGCATGTGACATTCAAATGGATACATTCTAAAAACTGAGAGAAAGAGCATGCAGGGATTAAGAAATAAAGAGAAAATGTATCTTGAAAATAACCAGTCATTTCAATACAACTATATATAAAGGGTACATATTTTGATACACAATGTCAAAGAAGTCATAACATTATCCAGAAGTTGAGTAATGGCAAGGAGCTTTGTCAGTCTGAGGAAAGTTAATGGTGAGTCCTCCATTTTATAGTTCACCTTGGTTTCACATCACCCTGTTCTGAATAGGTTCAGAAGTTGGACAATAGCCTAAATAGGTTCATAGGTGGACAATGTCCTGGAATGTGGGGATGTGACACTTGTCCATAGCTTCCACCAACTTTCTTCAGATGGTTGAAGCAGCAGAGAAGTTTCCTTTGACTCTTATCTTATCTTCCTCTGACTCAACTTTTACTTCCAAGTATGGTAAAGATGGGGTTTCATACAAGTTATATACCCACAAAGTGAAAATTCCCTTTTAGAAGCTGGTTTGGTGAAACCCAGTCTTCACCAAACTTGGAGTTATTGTAGAGCAGAGTCAGGGTAAGCTCTCCTGCAAGTGTGGTATCTCTAGATGCCTGGGGGTGGAGTAGGGGTTAAATAGCCTGAGGAATCTGCAAATAAAAATAACTGAGAATTCATTGATTGATATTCATCGGGAACATAGATTCATAGGCAAATTAGTTATTTTTAAATCAACAAATTAGTTATTTTTGATGAATTTTGCAATTCATTTTTTATTTTCTTTTTCATGCCCATCTCTAGTAAAAACTATTATATACAGGCTGGGGTGGTATATTATGAGAGGTTACATCTCTGAAAGCCCATGGCAAATCAATCTAGCCCACTCAAACTATAATATTTAATTCCATGCTGTCAAGTAAAATTTGGTCTTAAGGTGACCGTTTTCAGGGCTTTTTTTACGTATAGAGTACTCAGAAGTGGTTTACCGTTCCCTTGCTCTCGTGGATGTATTGCAACTGTCTAGGTTGCCCAAGTGTACACAGGCTGGATCTTCTTCCAGGAGGCACATTGGGAAACTGAACTTCTAATGTAAACCACTGAGCTATCTAGCCAGCTCCAGCCCACTCAATCAGTTTTAAATAATGCAGGTAAGAATATACAAAGAAATCTGTCAGGCCATTCAAAACAGCAACAACAAATAGTCCCCATATTCAGACCTATGGAACCAATAAGCAAATTGCACTGTGTTTGCACACCAAATCCACACATTCTCAGACTTTTATGGTCTCATTCACAACTTTGAAAAGCATACATGAAAGCAAAACCTGCAAAAAAAGAAAAAGCATAGTACAGTGAACCCTGGAATAACAAAGGGTTTGTATAACATAAAATCTGTACAACATAAAAAATTCTCGAGATAGGGGCCATTTGCTTAACATAATTGCCTATGAGGCAAATCCGTACAACATAAAAATGGGATTACTCCATTTTCAATGCATTCCTATGGGAAATTTGTATAAAGGAAAATTTGCTTAACATAATTTCATTTGGAACAAATTAATTCCTTTATACAAGGTACTACTGTATATGAAGGGAAACATTTGAAGAAGTGTGCATACAAGGAAAAAATTCACTAATCAAAATGTCCTGAGAGAGAAGAAATGCTCCCAACATTACATGCACATTTTTCTGTGGATGTTTCTTGACAAATTTGAATATTTTTACAAAATGATGCAAGGACACGCTGAGATGAACGTATATCTGGTGAAAAGTGAAATTCAGCAGGGTCTAAATTTCAAGAAACAGTTCAGAGATGAACCACAGGGCCCCTTCAAGTGCTTCAGTTCAAAGATGATGATGATGACGACGACGACGACGACGACGACGACGAGAAGAAGAAGAAGAAGAAGAAGAAGAAGAAGAAGAAGAAGAAGAAGAAGAAGAAGAAGAAGAAGAAGAAGAAGAAGAAGAAGAAGAAGAAGAAGAAGAAGTTAACTTGCATGGAACCAGAAACAGCACAAAATTCAGTCTGCATGACCTGGTATACCTATTAGGGTAATGGGAACATTTGACTGCAGTCATTACTCATTTACTGTATGTACATTGACTTCATCTAGAAATGTTCATCATAATTACATACTATAAGAGATAGCTAACACTATTATGTTTATTCAAATAAAAGAAAAGCAATAATAATAAAACATATCCCATGGTCTTCTCTGGACTATTTCAATATTCCTCAAATTTCTCAGGCCATTGTTCTTGAGGAACAACCTAAACCTTTTATTTCAGGTGGGGAAACTAATGACAACCTGACAATATTCAACTAGTTTCTGATCTCATATTTGAAAAATGCCAATTTTGTCAAAGATTTGTAACACTTCTCATTATTTTGTCAGATAAACTGCAGATTCTCATAGCATTCATTTTAGTTAAACATAGAACACCGCATAATTTCTGGCTTGTTTTTTAGGGATGAGTGTTTTGAGTTCTTTTTTTTTTTATTACAGAAATCTATTTACTATTGATTTTTGTCCCTCTAGCATATAAAAAGCATATATTTCTGAAAATATTAATCAGAACTGATGACATTTTTTTTCTATCACATAATGCTTCTTTCACACAGAAACAAAGGAAAATGGAAAAGTTATGTCAATAATGAAAACATGAACAGCAATATGTCCAATCTGTTAAAATAATGAACTTCCTTGAATGGGAGGAAACATCAATAAAATAAGATGTTATTTATTCAATTAAAACATTAATAAATTGTCTTTCACTTCCAGTCACCTGAGGTGGCTCGTTATTGGCAGATTTTATAATCATCCATTTTAATCCATCTCAAAGCTTCTTTTTAGAGACATCAAAGGTGAATATGTGTATGTTAAATTTTTTGAGAAATCTTCTGCACTCTTTTTTTTTTCAAACAACAATAAAGAAAAGCAATTACACTATATCCATAATTCTTAGAATGACTAAGGAAAGGGAATTTAGAAGTTGAAATTTTTAGGTTTGTAATGCTTTCCTAAAAAATAAAATATTAAAGAAATGACAATATGCACATGCACAAAAAAATGGGTCATACTTTCTAAAACTCACGCACGGGAACCTGAGTCCATTGGGATCAGAGCATCCTTCGATGCTTTCACAAATTGTGTATACAGAAAATAAAAATGTGTGTCCTTTTTTTTTTCTTTTACAAATATTCTGCTTTGTGTTGTCATCGAATCGACTTAGGAAAATAATAGCACTCTGTGGAAAGAGAATGGACCAACTTGCCTTTCCCATTGAGTGTTCACTTTATAAAGAAGATTGTGAAAAGCTTTGCCTAGGGCAGATATGTTGAGTCCATGTGAGACAGTGGGGGCTTAGAGGATTTTTTGACATGGGTCACACATCAGAGCTACTTTTACAAAGAAGTCTTTGACACTCCTGTCTCTCACGCACACGCACAAAGCCCACATCTATATTGTCAAACACAATCCTGAAGGCAAACTTGTTTCTGTAGAGCATTTACAGGTCTTTGTTTCATAGAAGTTCAGAAAGTTCATCCCTCTTTGGTATTGGAGATTTTCAAGTAAAGTCAGCACAACCCAAAGATACTGCTTCGACAGTCCCAGAAATCACACAGATGCCTTCAGCACAAAACCAAGGATAAAAAGAGATGAGTGAGTAGTAAACATTCATAAGACTTTTTCAGTAAAAAAAAAGAAAGAAAAGGAGAGGCTCCCCTGCCCTCTACTCACCATAATTTGCAAATAACGCAATATACAGTGGTACCTTGTATAAAGGAATTAAGTTGTTCCAAATGAAATTCTGTTAAGCAAATTTTCCTTTGTACCAGTTTCCCATAGGAATGCATTGAAAATGGATTAATCCCTAATTGCGACCATTTTTCTGTTGTATGGATTCACCCCATAGGCGATTCTGTTAAGCGATTTCCCCCTATCTCCGGATTTTTTTTCTTTTAAGCAGATTTTCTGCTAAACAAACCACTTGTTATACGAGGGTCCACTGTATATATATATTTTTACCAGTAGCAAAAAGGCAGCCATATGTGTGAAAAGAAGCTTCATATGTTGTGACATTATGCCCCACACTATGTTACAGGGCATGCTTTGGACATATTCTTGATGAAGCTTCTTTTCCCCTAATAATGCTTCCTGCTAAAGCAGTAGGGTGACCAAGTCTGTGATCCAGAAGGATTCTAAATATACAGGGTACAAATACATGCTGCTGGAAGGCACAAAGCACCTTATCCTGGGCATACATGCTGCCTCCATCTATTCCTCCTGAGACAGAACAAAACCCAAATTCGTAGTCTCACATTGGCTTAGTGCATCACCAATATGGTTCCCAGACATTTAGACCCAGGCCTCCCCATCACAATGTGTTTTGATCCTCTTGGTACACTGGTCAACTGCATGTGACCCATACTAAACCAACTGGGCATGGAAGACTGAGATACCAAAAGTATTAGTTATGGCTCTGCTTACTGCATTACATGTGACAGGATGGAAGCTGCAAAAGGTGTCCCTAGAGAGTGTTGATTTTACTTGTGATGAAAGGGATGAGCCCACTGACTCTGTCACAATCACTGCTGTGATAGGAATTATTCCATTTTCCTTCAGACACTGAAAGACAGTGAGGTTTAATGCTATATATTGCTGAACAAGAAAGTGGGTCCTGTCACCCCTGAGCCACTTTCTGATCTTGGATGAATCAATCTCTCTTGGGTTGACCTATTTTGCTAGCTTCTGTTGTGGGTAAAATGTGGAACAAGTTAAATATACACTGCCTTGAGCTAAATGAGAGAATATTAGGTGAGGTATAATTATTGCCTTCCTTCTTAAAAAAAAACCTCTGGATTTGTTTGAGACTTATTTCAGTTCTTTGCATTTGAAGGACTGCAACACTAGAAAAGATGCATGTCAATGCAAAATAACGTTCTGAGGAATGGAAGGCTTTTCTACATGGGTCCTTTAGGAGTGGGCAGATGCAGATTAAATACGGTACGATCATTTGGGGTCAGTTTGAGTTGTAATGTGCCATTTGGTATAGAGATGGGTACGACCAGGATTTTTTTTTTCGAGTTGTCATTTTTCGGGACGGGTCCGTTTCGGCTCGTTTCTGTTTTTTGTGAAATTTTTCAAAAATTTGTCGTTTCGTGGTGTCGTTTTTTTCGTCTGTTGTTAGTACTGGTTTAGGGGGGGTAGCAGGCTCCTTGAGGCACCTCTGTGGTGTGGGTGCCTCCTCTGGCCCGCTATGAAGGGAAAGCGGGCTCCTGGAGGCACCTCGTGGGTGCCTCCTCTCCTCACCCGCTACAAAATGGCATGCATAGCTAATTGGATATGCATACCAAGTTGAGTGGCAGAGAGGCACCTCTTTTGGGTGCCTCTTTGTAGACCACAGGCCCACTGCTGATCTGGCCGCTCTGTGGTTCACTAAGAAGGGAAGTGTACTTGTGTGTATAGTGCAATGTGAGTACACAGGTTTGGCTTAGGGTTAGGGTTAGCGCAGGGGCTAGGCTTAGAGTTACAGGTAAGGTTAGGGTGAGAATTGGGGTGCACCTCTGGGTGCCTCTCTGACCCACTTAGAAGGACGGTGTACTGGCGTATGGATTAGGGTTAGGCTTAGGGTTAGGGTTCGGGCTACGGTTATGGGCTTTTTATGCCCGATTGGCACATCCCAGAAGTCTCTGTGGTCAACCTGGCCAAGTGGCCATGCGATTGGTGGAATGGCTCCAAAAATTTGCATGGTCACTCCCATGGCCAGCCCATCATTGCGCAGGTGTAAAAAATAAAAATAAAAATAAAATAAAATAAAATCAATGGAGAGGAGGACAGAGGAGACATTTTGTTGCAAGAAAAACCCACTGCTACTGTAAAAAATCTGGCAGTTTTAAAATAGCAATTTTCACATGTTTCTGTGGTGATTTGGTGTGTTTTTGGACCACGACGATACGATTTCAAAAAAAAAGATTGCGGTCGCCCGCCCCATTTTGGATCCGCCGCCCACACCACATGGCGTCGACGAGGATGCCCCACCAGAGCAGCCCAGGACAGGAGGGGGGAAGGCCGGGGACCCCCCCCAAAACCACCCCTCTAGGTGCCCTCACTCAGGCAGGCATATTTCCGCCTGCTTTTTTGGCCGGGAATCGGGTTTTTAAAACTTTTTTTCTGTGCCGCTTGAATGGTGGCGGCGAGCCGGCGAGCCGGCGACGTTGGCGGGACGACGAGGATGCCCGCCGGCCACCACTCTGCCAGAGCAGCCCAGGAAGGACAGGAGGAGAGGGGGGGAGGCCGGGGACGCCCCCCCCCCAGAAACCACCCCTCTGGTAGGTGCCCTCACTCAGGCAGGCATATTTCTGCCTGCTTATTTGGCTGGGAATCGGGTTTTTAAAACTTTTTTTCTGTGCTGCTTGAATGGCGGCGGCGAGGCGGCGAGGCGGCGACGTTGGTGGGACGACGAGTGTGCCCGCCAGCCGCCACTCCACCAGAGCAGCCCAGGAAGGACAGGAGGAGGGGGGAGGCCAGGTACCCCCCCCCAGAAACCACCCCTCTGGTAGGTGCCCTCACTGAGGCAGGCATATTTTCTCCTGCTTTTGTGGCCGGGAATCATTTTTTTTTTTTTTTTTACTTTTTAAAACTTTTTTCTGCGCTGTTGGCATCGCGCGATCGCGCGATGCCAGGAACGACAACACGACAAATCAGACCCAATTTTTCTTTTTTCGGTTTGAGTTTGAGTTCTGGCAGAGTAATTGTCGTTCTTCGTTTCATTGCATAACGGAAACGAGGAACGGAAACGGAAACGAGAATTTCGTCGAGTCGTGCCCATGTCTAATTTGGTATGATCCTCAAATCCAAATGGCACATCAGAGTTCAAGTGACCCTATTTGGTCTGGAGGGACAATTTCCCCTATAGATAATCTCTGGTCCTTAGGATAAGACAAAAAGTAAAAAAAAATGCATATGTATGTGACACAGTACATCAGTGATAGTCTAGTACATATATATATTTAAGTTGACTTCATCTGCCCCTTAGCTGAGGAACAGAAAATGTTCAATTTGCTGAAATATTGAAGTGGCTAACATTAAGCCACTACACAATATTGAAAATTCAAAGTGAAAAGAAACTTAATCAGAAAGCATCACTTTTGGTCTGATCCCAGCAATCTGATGTGCTGGAAATGGACCAAACCAAAATGATCCAACAAGAGGAAGCCCCTGAGAGGGGCTCAGGGATATATGAGTAGGAATTATCTGAAGACAATTTGGTTTGCTCCAGCAGTTCTGTGATTGCTAGAAAATGAAGTGAACCAACCCATTGCTGCACTGGACCAAACAGTGGGCCAAATGTCTTTCTGATCACACCTTCAGGCACATGAAAGCATAATGGCATGAAAACTATATGCCGTTTTCTTTCTAGCTGAAAAAGGAACAGTGAATGCTGTTGACAATGATCCCAAAATACTTTGAGGCTGTAAATACAGTCCTATTCACATAGAACCTCTGAGGAAGTCCTATTTTACTCTATGAGCCTTTTTTCCTTGAGTGGATATCCCTAGGATTTATTGATAGCCTTTTGGTTCAGACTTATATTAACTAGGCTGAACAAGGTTCTACTGGAATCCTCACTTTGCTTTTGCAGACCAATGCTTAAACATACAATGCTAAATGATATAGTTTAACCAGAAACATAGGCTTGGATACCCCCTTAGAGTAGAACTGGCAGAGCCAGCTAAGAGCTAAGAACTCAAAAAATCTCTGCCTGAAGGATTTGTCCATCCCCTTTATGAATAAATTTGCCACTGGAGGAAATTTTTGATTTTTTTTAAAAAAATGAACCACATGAAATTCTGATTCCAATCAATCTCCAGGCAGCTACAGTCTATATTTTTAAATAATAGATTCAGTGTAAGAATGTGACTGTATTATCCAAACACAGCTAAGATCATATTGCCTGTATTGGGAGGTATAAAGAGGTGTTGTTGTTTTTTTGTTTTTTTGTTTTTTCATTTTGTGTGCAGGTGGCCATAGAACAAATTAGTTCTACATTTCTTGAGCTTCCTTGTGATGTCATCCTCTGTTACATTAATGTGGTGTTCCTCTACATAATTAAAGAATCATTTTAAAAGGCCCCCGAGCTTCCAACGATGCCAATGGAATGAAAGCAGGATGTTTTTATTTTTCTAAATTAGCCTAACAAGATATTTTTCCTAGGGTACACTTATCTTTGCAAGACATTCAAAATGTTCAAATTAACCTCAAAGGAACATTAAAAGCTTAACAGGGCCTCAGCTGCTTCAAGTGAGATGGCCTCTTTCCTTCTAAATGGAATAGACACTCTCTTTTCCATACATTTTCCAAGTACTTCATTACGTTTAAAAATGTTTCATTAAGTTTTATTAAACTCATTAAACAGAGAGAGGGAGAAGTTCCACTTTACAGTCAACAAGAGCCACTTCACTACAAATGCTTATTACCATTGCTAATCCTGCAAGCATTTTGAGATGCTTGGCTAGAGGTTGGTTTTTGTTATCCTTGTTGAGAACAATCAGAGGACAGAGAAAGGTGGTTTCAGCATGAAAAAATAGCAACCCAACAAGAATGAGATCACCTGCAAGAGTAGAATGGATTAGCCAGAGACCCAGAGTTGATAGAAGAACATGGTCATTCCTTACATGGCTGGAGCATCTGAAAAGCTTAAAAAGATTTTTTTTAATAAACACCACATCCCTGTTTACCTCAAACCCACAAACACACTAAGGCAGAGACTCATCCGCCCAAAGAAACCAACACCAAAACACAAAAGGAGTAATATAATATATGTGGCCCAGTGCAGCAAGGAGTGTGCAGACTGCTACATTGGAAAAACTAAACAGCCATTAAACAGGAGGATGGCCCAACATAGAAGGGGCAACAGCTCAGGACCAGAATCAGCAGTGTACCTCCACTTGAAGGACAAAGGGCACTCAATCAAAAATGAGGATGTATACATATTAGATAGAAAAGATAGTGGTTTGAGAGAGGGGTCAGGGAAGCCATTCATGTGAGTATTGAAGGCCCTCTGTCAACAGAGGTGGGGGGCTCAGACATAATCTGTTGGCTACTTTTCAAGTGGCCCTTTCATCAGTCCCCAGACAAATCAGAAGCACTCCACACATCCACCAGCAAGGCCATTGCTAAAGACCCATAGTTAATGGGTGTTGGGAAAGATTGCATAGGTGGGACTTTCATGCATCTTAGGTCATTGTCCATCTAACAAGTCTATTCAGGCCACTGTCCAACTTAGGAGCCTGTTCAGACCAGGGTAATGTGAAATCAAGGTGAACTATAAAATTGAGGACTCGCCACTAGCTTTCCTCAGACTGACGAAGCTGCTTGGATGAGTAGCAAAACGTTTCAGTCTCATAGGAAAAGAAGTTAATTTGCCATGACTCAACATCCAGATAAACCTACCTGGATGACTAAGAATCTTCACAGACAAATTAATTAATGTACATGTTAAACAAAGTAGGGGCAAGGGCATAGCCCTTCTTACAGTAATACCCCTATTAATGGGGACCTGTTCAGAGAGGATGCCATGACAAGATAATCAAATATGGCACCTATTGTCCATGTACCATCTCTGGATCAAAAGGAGCAATCTCTAATAAACAATGCAAATTTTATTCAGCAATATGAGCAATTTTAAAATTAAGTTATTCAAAAAACAACAACAAAAAGACACTACAATTATGAATGTAAGATACTGTTCTCCTGGGCACATGATTTAAAAAAAGGCCAGGAAATGGCCAAATAATGCTGCCTGGATTGACTAGAAGGAAAAAGGATGTCATGCTTTACATAGCAAAAGGCAGCCTGAAAGTTGACAACACCAGTGGCAGCAGTCAGGCTGGTCTACACATGATACCTTCTGCTCACTACTATTTGCAGCTGTTGAAATGCATCCCTGACAGTTTCTTTATTTGGCTAAGAGGTTAACTGATTAAAAAAAGGAGTTCGCTTCTGGGATTTAATCTTGAATCAAACTGAATTTTTGAGGGGAACAGCCCTATTAGTTTATTTGGCTTATGGGGCTCTGAATTGGACTGTCATACAATATCTATTGCTATTCTGGATACCACACTTAAAGAAAGATGCCAACAAATGGGAGCAAGTTCAAAGAAGTGCAATAAGGATGATCAGAGGATTGGAAACCAGTCTAAGAGGAAAGACTGAAATAACGGGTCATATTTATCCTAGAGAAAAGAAGACTGTGGGGCAATATGATAGCAGTTTTCAAATATTTGAAAAGCTGTCATACAGAGGAGCGCAGGGTCTGTTTTGATCATCCCAGAGTGCAGGGCACACAGCAATGGGCTCAAGTTACTAGAACCCTGCTTTGGGCTAAATAGCAGTAAAAACCTCCTGACTGTTAGAGCAAAACAACAGTGGAACCAATTACTTCAAGAGATAGTGAGTGCTCCAACATAGGAGGCATTCAAGGGAAATATGGACAATCACCTAGCAGTTATCCTTTGACTTGTATTCCTACATCAGCAGGGAGTTGGAGTTGATACCCTTATAGGGCACCTTGCAACTTAACTATTCTATGATTCTATGGCATTGCCAAATATTACAGTTTATGGGGAGAATCCCCAAAATACGTATGGATGCAGGGCCTGGAAGAACTCTTTACAAATATTTATCTGAAATCTTTATAACAAATCATGCCCCAATTGCATTTTGATTATTACATAGTAAGGGATACTATCACTATATTATTGTCCTTCATTAATATAAGCCACCTTGGGTCCTTTTCCAAGGAGAAAGATAGGGTAAAATATTCATATACATGAATGGCCTCATTTCTTAAGTTTATTATTGCCGCAGACCCAAGGCTTGCTGCACCCTTGTTCTTTTAAAACAAATTTAATTATTGTGGTAAAATGTGAGTAAAAAGAAATATTTTTAATAAAATAAGAAAACTAATTAATTACTTTTGGGTTCTTGTAAATGTAATGATAACTTTTAAAGAAGTTTAAAGAGCTAAATCTATTCTAAGAAGAAAAATTACCTGGTGCAACATTCATAACAGAACTCCATTCAACAAAGGAGTAAAAACTCTGTTCCATGAACAGCAGAATTCTGGGCTAAAATGCTTTAAAACAAGGATACTTATAAAGCACCCCTTCCATCTCCTTTTGAAGGGAATTGACCACTACCCTACTCATCATGTTTACCTGGAAGACCTGACTACCTACTAATCCAGAGCCAGGAACCAAGACAGTTCCCCATTCCTGTTGAGCATATTTATCAGGAAGTTCCATTCAGTTTAGAGATGTATTATGGATATGCAAAAGGGTGTTCATTTTTTCAGCC
This sequence comes from Phrynocephalus guinanensis, assembly GCA_037367245.1. Lineage (NCBI taxonomy): Eukaryota > Metazoa > Chordata > Lepidosauria > Squamata > Agamidae > Phrynocephalus > Phrynocephalus guinanensis. Next base: position 13,464,125 of record CM074737.1, on the reverse strand, counting down.
TTCCTTGACTAAATGTTTTTTAAAAATCTCGCAAGATTTACAAACAAGAACTTAGAAACATAAGAACTAAAGATGGGCACAAACTGAAAAAAATGACATTTCGTTTCATTTCATTTCGTTGTGGAGCTCGGTTTCAGTTCATTTTTGTTTTTTGTGAATTTTCACAAAAAATTCATTTTGTTGGTTCGTTAATTTGTTATTCATTTTACTGGCTTTGCACAATTTTTAAAGCATTTCTGCGCTTGGGCATCCCCCAATTCCCAGACCAGAGGGAAAACACTAAAAAAATTGATGCTGGCAGAAATACAGTATAGACTACGTATGCAGGGAGGCTGCAAGGCAGCAACGGGCGTTGCCCAGGGTGCAAGGCAGCTGCAGAGTGACTGTGGGGCAGGGGAGAATACTCACCAAGAGGTACGCAGTACGCACGCAGGGAGGCTGCAAGACTGAAGTTAGAGAGAAATCTCTTCTTTCTCTCCCCTAAGAGCCAGGCTGCAGCCAGCAGGAACACAGAGACACACGCCTGCCTGGCTGGCCTAAAGTGAAAATAACGAGTATCAGAGACAGCAATCCCACCCCAACCTAACTCCCACCGCAGACTGCAAGGAGGACGGGGGCTGCCAGAGATTTTTATGCCCTCTGTGGCTGCCAGACCTGCGCAGTCCTGAACCTGGGCATGCTATTGGTTGAAGTTATCCAAGAATTTACATGACCCCATCACATGGCTTGCATCCATTTTGTGGCTGGCATCCATTTTGTGTCATCCTTAAAGGGAAAAGAAAAATACACCGCGATGGGATAAAGAAAAAAAATGTTTTAAGGACCTCAAACCCACTGGTAGGTATTATCAGGCAGAATAAATAATTATTGCTGCATTTTTATGGATGTCCAGGGCGTTTTAATGCCCAAGAAATCAATATTAGGCATCTTGGAGCCATTTTGGGTCGATGTCCCCTAACTCCCCTTAAAGGAAAAAAAATACAGCGATCTGAGAAAAGACATAAATGCATGCTTTAAGGACTCCAAACCCCCCTGGTAGGTATTATCAGGCAGAATAAATAATTATCGCTGGGTTTTTACAGATATTCAGGATGTTTTTTAACATCTAAAACAGCTCTTTTCATTGCATGTCGCCATTAACAAAAATGAAACGTAACAAACCTAATTTTCTTGGTTCGGTTAGGTTCATTCCAATTTCACCGCCAGGTTCGTTATGTAACAAAATGAATAACAAATAATGGAATGAAAAAAATTCATTTCGTGCCCATCTCTAATAAGAACATATGAACAGCCTTGCTGGAACAGGCCAGAGCCGATCCAGTCCACCATTCTGAACAAGCGGCTCACCATTTGCTTCACGGTATTTCCAAGCAGATGTCTTCACCTGCTTATGATTCCCTCCAAATGGCATTGAGAGATATCCTGCCTATCTGTTTGTGGGTAAGGAATTTTCTGACTGATAGGCCACAGTCAGTAAGGATGGGATCCCACCATTCTTCTACTCTTGTATTAAGTACAGGAGCTCTTCAGGGTTGTGTGCTAAGCCCCTTCCTCTACTCCTTGTACACACATGATTGCACCCCACTGTATAACTCCAACACAATCATCAAATTTGCAGATGATACAACAGTGGTGGGGCTCATTAGTAAGAACGATGAGTCTGCTTATAGGAAAGAAGTACAAGGGTTGACTCAGTGGTGTAAAGAAAATAATCTTATACTTAACACCAAAAATCCTAAAGAACTTATAATTGATTTTAGGAGGAAGAAAGATGTATATTTACCATTGTACATAAATGGTGAGGAGGTGGAGAGGGTTGGTAACTTTAAATATCTGGGCACTTACATCTCAGAGGACCTTTCATGGACTGCGAACACCAATATGGTTGTGAAGAAGGCACAGAAGAGGCTGTATTTCCTGACAATGCTCAGGAAGATGAATTTATCTCAGCATCTACTTCTGTCTTACTATCACAGCACCATTGAGAGTGTCCTAACTTATGGCATGCTATCATGGTATGGGAGCAGCTCTGTAGCAGATAAAAAAGCTCTACAGAGAATAATTAAAATTGTCCAGAATGTTACCGGGCTCCAGCTACCAACCCTGGATGACATCTTCACATCTCGCTGTTTGAGGAAGTCACACAACATTATGAGGGACTCTACTCATCCTGCTCACAATTTCTTCGAAGTGTTGCCTTCTGGCAGAAGATACAGAACAATTAAAACTCAGACCACATGTCTTCTGAACAGTTTTTATCCCAGAGCTATAATTGCACTTAATAATGTACTCAAGGACCACCAGCAGTGAGCACTTTGGACAGGATTACCTAGCCTGTTGTGTAGATGCTTGTGTTTTTAGGGGGTGGGTGGGTGGGGGAGTGTTCAGGGATTTTTTATGTGTGTGTGTTGAAGGGTTTTTTTAATGTGTGTGAGAGTGTTTGGAGATTTGTGTGTGTTGTGTGTGTGTGTGTGTGTGTGTGTGTGTGTGTGTGTGTGTGTGTTCTTGAATCTGGTCTCTGGGTGTCTGAATTTCATTGTATGTGTATACTGTGTATATATACACACAATGACAATAAATTATTATTATTACTATCTCTCCAACCTGGAGGTTGTCCTTAGGCATCCATAATGATAGTCATTGATACCCTTGTTTTCCACGAACTTGTCCAATCCTTTCTTAAAGCTGTCAAGGCTGACAACTGTCACCACTTCTTCTGGCAAGGTGTTCCATAGATCAGCAATCCTCTGAGTGAAAAACTACTTTCTCTTATTCGTTTGAGATCTAGCACCCAAAAGTTTCATGGAGTGCCCCCTAGTTCAAGTAGTGCCAATGTATAAAAGAAGAGTGGAAGGATAATTATAAGATTCAAGTAAATGCAATTGAGGATTCATTGTCTTCCCCTGACTTGCATTTTTAAACTATCTAGGGATGGGCACCAAACGCAAAAATGATGTCTTGTTTCATTTTGTTTCATCTCGTTTCGTGGCCAACCCTGTTTCATTTTGCTTCCTACAATTTGTTTTACAAAAATTCATATGGAACAAAATGAAAAAAAAAAAACAAAAACACAATGGCTCCCCTGGGTCCAAGAATGCTTTTACACGACCCCTAAAATCCGCTGGCCACTTAAATTCGGACCAGAGATCTTGGGGGTTCGTCGCTCTTCCTGTGTTCCCACCCCCTCCGCACTTCCTTGCTCCTGTCTGCGTGAGGGGGGGGGAGAAAAAGAGAGAAAAAAACGCAGGCTCACCTCCGTCTGCCAGTGGAAGCCGCCCGAGCCCCGTCGTCGTCATGATTCCTGTCTCTTAAAGGGGTGGTGGAGACAAAAAAACAAACACAAGGTGAGGACAGCGAGGCACTCACTACTTTACATCCTCTTCAGAAATTTTTCAGCTCCGGAGAGCAGGTACTTGAAAAGTTTGCTGAGACGCACTTAGGTGGGTGTGGTCGCACTTAATTTTTTGTAAACTCCGGAGCTGGTGGGGAAACAATTTTAAGCTCCAGATCTGGGAGCCATTTTCCGCAGATTTTAGGGGTCGTGTGAAAAGTCCCCTAGAGACACAAGATTTCGTGCCCAGGAGCCATTTTTAAGGGGCTCCTGTTGAGCTGTTATTAGCTGGACCCCTTTAAATCTGGCCCGGTTGGCACCAGGGAATCCCCCTGGTGCTGACTGGGCCAGTTTTAAAGGGGTTCAGCCCATGACTGCTTGTCAGGAGCCCTCTGAAAATGGTCAGGTACAGATGGAACAAAACAGTTTGTTTCAATAGAAAAAATAAAAGCATTTCATGTAACAAAATGCTGCTTCCTTGTTACATAACAAAATGACAAAACAGCATTTTGTTTTTCATTTCATGCCCATCCCTAAAACTATCCCACAGATTTATGAATTCTTTACATGAACTGTCAACCCCTCCCCTAAGGAAAGCATTTTGGCCATTTTCAAACCATGTCATTGCAATACATGAAAGCATGTTATACCCAGACCCTGAGATCACTGTGTTTCTGCATACATGGAACACAAGCCATAGAGGATGTACAACTTATTTACTGTACTGTTCTTTATATACTGAAACTAGGACAGAGTTCATAACAATTTTGCTCCAGGGTATTCAATAAAAGTGATGAAAATAAAAGCACCTATCTATTATCTCATGGTAGCAAAGTGATGACAGTGGAAAGATTCAGAATAGTTGCCCAGAGGTTACGGATGGAATATATGGAAACCTACGACACTAATTGGAATTTATTTATTTATTTATTTATTTATTTATTTATTTATTTATTTATTTATTTATTTATTTATTTAGACTTGCATCTTCATATTTTTGTATTTTGTTTTTAAGCCAACATTTTGATGAATGTGTGTATTTGTATGCATATTTATTAATATACTCTCATTGTGCTTGTTAAACTGGCACCATGCTCATGTATGTATTACTATTTGTTTTAAATTGATGGAAGCTGAATGTCCAAAGTTGTCAAAACAACAATTAAGTTATAATGAATAGACCAGGAACAATTAAATCAGAAAGGTCTCAAATTTGCCAGCGGCTGGGCAATTTCCTTGTATAGAATCCAGCTGTTCCAGCTGCCTCTGTAGAACCACTTAGAGAATGCAGAATAATATAGAATAATAAACACAGCTTGGGCTGAGTCCAGGGAACACTACACCAGTTGATTCTACTCACTGTATAAATTGGCCCCCAGTGTAACCTCTTCTCCCTCCACATCTGTAAATAATACAAACAAGCAAAATGTGTTGTGACTTTTAAAAGTGTTTCTCAATTGAATACTTATAGCATCCACAAGTGACACATTCCAAACAAAGTAGTGCTTTTCGCCTCAGTTCTTAAAAGGACCCTTAGGATGGCTAGGTGGATGGGCATGACAGTGCGATTGGCTTTTGGCTTTGTAATTCGATTTTCAAGTTAAAAGTCTAATAGGTGAAGTCTCATGAAGGCAGAGCATTCTGTATTGATTTTTCATCTGAGGTGCTCTCAGTGTTTATTATTTATTCCATAAAGTGCTGGGAAATAAATTGCCCTTTCTCCAATAACACTACATTAGCTCACAAGAGCTTGTAAATCTCATTTTGAAATCCCTGTTCAAGGATTCAGGCAGGAGAATTAGCCACACGTGGTAACTCTGACATCTTCCTAAACCACAAATCCTCAAAGTTTTGCTGGACAATTTGCATGTGATCCCCCACATATAGCCTTTTTTTTTTAATGGCCAAGGAACACAGCAAATCAAAAACCAGACAGGTCTCCCTCACGGAACTGGGGTTAAAATTTAGTCTACCCACTAGACAGATACAATTGGAGCCCAATTAAAGTCAAGTACAGTGGTGTCTTGTATAAAGGAATTAATTCATTCCAAATGAAATTATGTTAAACAAATTTTCCTTTATAGAAATTTCCCATAGGAATGCATTGAAAGTGGAGTGATCCCATTTTTATGTTGTACAGATTCTCCCCATAGGCAATTCTGTTCAGCAAATTTCCCCTATCTCTGGATTTTTTATGTTGTACAGATTTTATGTTATACAAACTGTTTCTTATATGAGGGTACACTGGATATATTATTACCTATTGATCTGAAGTAGATGTTTCCTTCAGTTTGCATTCATCTTTGGCTGAATTCATGAGTCCGTGATGCTGCAAGCCTTTCAGCAAGGACAGCTTTTCCCTCAAATGGGTGATACATCAAACCAACCATTCAGGGGGTAGCTACCCTGCTTCAATCACCTACCCATTAGGGATGGGCACAAAACAGAAAAATGGTGTTTCATTTCATTCTGTTTTGGGGCCTGCCACATTTCATTTCATTTCATTTCATCTCCTATGAATTTTTACAACAAAAATTTGTTTGAAATGAAACTTTTCATTACCTGCGTCTGCGGCTCCGAGTCCAAAGGCTCTGGCTGGAGGCAACTCTGGCTTGAAGCGACTCTGCCTCTGCTGGTGGCGGAAGTGACTCCGGTGGCAGTGGCAGGGGGGCCCTAGACCAGCCTGCCCAGCTGGCTGGTGGCGACTCCACCAACAGCTGCGGCAACTCCGACGGCAGCAGTGGGGGGGGCTAGGCCGGCCTGCCCAGCTGGCTGGTCGGGCTTTGGTGGCAGCTGTGGCAACTTTCGTGGTGGTGGTGGCAGGTCTAGGCTGGCCGGCTGGCCGCTCATCCTCTCTGGCCTGGCTGGTGGTCTCAGCGGCAGCGGCAGTGGAGGAACACCTGCAGGTAAGCCACCATTTTACAGATGGAACAAAATTGTTCGTTTTAACAGAAAAACGACAAGTTTGTTTCATCTGCAACGAAATGCTGCTTCATCATTTCATTTCATTTGGTTTTACCTTGTTACATAATGAAACAACAAAACAGCATTTCATTTTTCATTTTGTACCCATCCCTACTGCCCATCTATTTATTCATTTATCTTTCCTTGTCATCATCACTGTTTTACTACAGTTGATTCATTGATTGTCAGTAGAGATGGGCACGGAACGAACATTTTTTCGTTTCTGTTACCATTTGTCGTTTCCGTTATGTAATGAAACGACAAACAAAAATTGTGATGAAAATGAAACAAAACAAACAGAACCACGAAAATTGTGGTCGTTACGTTTCATTTCCCCTTAATGGCGACGCGCAATGAAATGAGCTGTTTTAAATGTTAAAAAACGCCCTGGACATCCATAAAAACGCAGCAATAATTATTTATATTGTCTGATAATATATACCAGGGGGATTGGGGGCCTTAAAACATTTGTTTTTGTCTTCTCCCATTGCAATGTGTTTTTCTTTTCACTTTAAAATGGATGTCGCCTCCAGCCACAAAATGGAGGCAAGCCATGTGATGGGATCATGTTCAACCAATAGCATGCCCAGGTTGCAGACTGGGCGGGCAGCTCTGGCAGCCACAGAGGGCATAAAAAGCTCTGGCAGCCCCCATCTTCCTTGCAGTCTCTGGTGGGAGTTAGGGTGGGATTGCTGTCTCTGGCTCTGCGACTCTAGCTTCAGTCCTGCAGCCTCCCTGTGTGCGTGCGTGCTGCGTACCTCTCGGTGAGTACCCTCCCTTGCCCTGCAGTGCAGTCACTCTGCGACTGCATTGCACCCTGGGCAATGCCCACTGCTGCCTTTGCAGCCTCCCTGCATACCTAGTCTATACTGTGTCTCTGCCAGGATCCATTTTTTTTAGTGTTTTCCCTCTGGTCTGGGGCGTTGGGGGATGCCTGCGCATGGAAATGCTTTAAAAATCGCACAAAAAGCGGGTAGAAACGACAAATGAAAAAACAAAAAACGGTAACAAAATTTTTCCAAAAATTCACGACAAACGGAAACAAACCGAAACAGACCTCTCAACAACAAACGAAAAAACGAAACACCATTTTTTGTTTCGTGCCCATCTCTAATTGTCAGTATATGACAATCACATACGTGTAAACCCCATTTGAAAATTTTAATCAAATAATGCCATTTATAAACACTTATTTCTGAAAAAAAATACTGAAGGCTAACCTGGGGATTAAACCTCCCTTGTATATGCTAAAATAATAGTAAGCCATGGCCTTTCACTTAGAATCCAGATAAAAGCATTTCCCCCATTGCCTGCATCTCCAATTTTGTTTTGTTGGTTTCCTCTTCATTCAGCTGAAATCCATCTGGCACCAAGTCCTTGCTGCAGTCCAGTTTGCTTTCTCAAAATGGCTTTTGTGAGTTCCCCTTCCCTATCTTTTGGTCCCTCTAAAAGAATTGCCTCTCTCTGGTTTGTCTTTTCCTCTATGAAGTGCTTGGTCACTGAATCTGAAGGTAAGTGATGTGCTTGAAATCACCCACATCCATTACTGCTAATCAGTATTAATCACAGTGACAGGTCCCCTTAACAGCACTGTTTATTTTGCACCCACCTTTTCAGCTCCCCTGTCAATGGGCTGTTTTTATGGTTCCCCGGAGGGCCATCCTTTCTCTGTGACTAGCTTTTAAGAGAGCAGCTCCTCCACCCCTCCTTCTTCCCTTTCTGTAGCTCTGAGCCAGCTGTCTCACTTCTTTGCCTGCAAATGGCAGTAAATGCCGGGTTTCATACTGGCATTAAAACCTACAGCTCTTTAGATAACCACACACATTTGGTGAGTAAATGTTGAACAAAAGTCCTAATAAATCACCTCTTTCTTCCAGTATTCCATGTTTTTCATGAAATATTCTGCACTTATAAGTAATGGAAGCTCCAAAACCTTCATAGTGCTGGGTGGGACTACTTTGCCCCACGCCTGGCTAGCATCACATTTGTGTAGCTAGAGGCTGCCCAGCAAGGGCCAGAATCTTCATAAGTCCTCACCACATGGTGAGAGGCCTCTTTTGTGATCAAGCAATTTTCCCTCCCTCCCAATTGAAAGAATGAGAGTAGCTGGTCACGTAAGGGCCGGATGAGAATTTTTGGCTGCTACCCAAATTGGACTGGAGTGGCCGTGTGTTTTTGCCCATCCCGTTCTCTTTAAGGCTACAGGGAGGTTTATAACCAGTCACAATTGATGGGTAGTGCAAGCATAAAATTTAAGTCAGGTGAAATTTATTGAATTATATTCCCTAGTGAACCTGTAGCCCTCAATATGTATTAGGAAATGAATTAGGAAATTGGGAACATTAAGTGTTAGGTATGAATAGGTTGAAAGATTAGGAATGGGGGCTGCCCATACTACAGGTCTTGGAAGGGGGCTGAACAGGTGGGTAGTGCCCTTCTAATAAGATTAGGAATCATAAACTGATCTGGATTAGGAATCATGAACTGATCCACATGCAGTACATTCAGGCCCCCTTGTTTAAGGGATGTTTAACAGTTTTATAGAGTGAATTCCCTATCAATAAATTGTGGTCCAATTTTAATCCCACAAATGTGTCTTTCCTTTTTTTTTCCAGGCTGGGAGGGCAATGTCATTTTGAATAAGTTCTGGGGGCACTCTGTATGTCTGCCTCTTGCCCTATTTCAATGGGAAACCAGTGAAAGCATTTGGAAGCTTGGAACTTTTGTTGTTGACAGTACGTGCTTTCAAGTGGCTTTGACTTCTGGTGAATCTATGAACGAACAGTCTTCAAAATTTCCTGCCCTCAACTGTTCTTCCTAGCTCCTGTAAACAAAAGCCTATGGCTTTCCTTAAGGTGTCAATCCATCTCCAATTCATATTATCCCCTTTTCTTGCAGCCTTCAATCTTTGCCAGAATTGTTGTCTTTTCCAGTGAATAAGAACACAAGAATGTAAGAAGAGCCCTGCTGGATCAGGCCAAGGCCCCACCTAGTCCATCTTCCTGTATCTCACAGTAACCCCACTAAATGCCTCTGGGAGCACTCCCCTGCCTTCTTGTGATGTGTCCAAAGCAAGGCAGCTTCAGTTTTGTCATTTTTTTTTTTTGTTCCCAGAGGTCCAGCACCGTATTTCAAAGGCTTCTTTTTTTTTTGTTCAATCTGCACTGTTCAGGCTCCACATCTGCACATAGTAACCATATTTCAAATGAAATATCTTGGCCTTTTTTATTATTATTATCTTGCTGGGAGTTGAGTCATGGCTACTGGACTTCTTTTTGAGGATAGAAACGTTTCTGTTCATCCAAATAGTTCCTATGAAGCTGTATGTTACTATGAAACGTTTCTATCTCTGGTCCAGTAGCCATGGTCAACTCCAGTGATGACTGAGAATCTTCACAGACGTATCCTCATACTTGATGATATTTTCTAATTCCTTCATTGCGGCCCTTCCAAGTCTCAGTTTTCTGATCTCTTGAATGCAGCATAAACTTTGGATTGATGATTGAAATGTATACAATATCTTTAATAATTTCAGCTTCCTAATTGTCAACATTAAATTTTGTAGTTCTTCTGTAATCATAATTTCTGTCTTTTTAAAAATTCAACTACAATCCTGCTTTGGCACTTTCTCCTTTCACTTTTATCAGAAGTTGTTTCAAGTCATTGCTGCTTTCTGCCAGTATCTTAAATGCTGCATATCTTAAATATCTGGTGTTTCTTCCAATACCTTTCACTTCTACTTCATCTGAATGTAGGCCAGGTTTCCTTATGATATATTATGCATATATATTGAACAGATAAGGAGATAAAATGCATGCTCATCTGACACTTTTGTTTATAGCGACTCATTCTTTCGCCCCATATTCTGTCCTAATAGTCACTTATTGTCCATAATACAGGACAATCAAGTGCTGAGGCGCACAAATTTCTTTCAGAAATAACTATATTTTTCATGATGCACATAGTCAACAGGTTAGTCGTATTCTACTAAGCATAGGCTGATCTTCTTCTGAAATTCTTTGATGTACTCCAGTAGCCAGCAGATATTGGCAATACAGTGGTACCTTGTATAAAGGAATTAATTCATTCCAAATGAAATTATGTTAAGCAAATTTTCCTTTATACAAATTCCTGTAGGAATGCATTGAAAACAGAGTGATCCCATTTTTATGTTGTACGGATTTCCCCCATAGGCGATTATGTTAAGCAAATTTCCCCTATCTCCGGAATGTTTTATGTTGTACAAATTTTATGTTATACAAGCTGTTTGTTATACAAGGGTCCACTGTATAGAGTAATCTCAAGTGCCACATCCTTTTTTTGGAGACCAGCTTTAACATCAGACATTTCTCACTTCATATAAGGCCACACTTAAGGCCCTTGTTCCATCAGAAAATGAAAAGGGAGGTGAAGAAAGGGAGGAGTAGGGTTAAACAAGATCAGATTCCTCTCAAGTCTAATTCACATTAACTATCCGAACCCAAATCAGTCCAGGGTCACAGTAGTTTTTAGTAATTGGCAGCATCCCTAGGCTGGGTTGGGCTTTGAGTCAGCACAATTGTAGCTTGGTTAGTGTCAGTTCAGCAAACCGTCAGCCAACTTGGCAGGACAGGATTGTGCTATAACATGATAGCTCCTCTAGTACCCCATATTGTGCAACTTCCAAAGCAACCCAGGAAAATAAAATGATATTTATTGAAATGAACTGTCCTGCTGCTTCCATCACTGCAAATGATGAGAAAAAAAGAGACATGAGAATGCACGTGAACCATGAACAACACAGAATCTTACCAAATAGTTCATGAAAGGAACTTTTTTATTTCTTCTGACAAGAACAGGTCAAAAACAGCATAAGTTTTTAATAATGTTATATTGTCCATACAGTGCAGTGTAGTTTGCACAGTATGTTGTTCTGAAATGAATGGTATGAAAGACAGTATGCATTGCTTCAAATTATGAAATAGAATCATAGGGGTGGAAAGAACAAATCTTTCTTGCATAATAGTTTTAGTTGTCCCTAAGGTAACATGATACAGCTGTCTAATTGTCCATGTATTTCAGCTGACTTACAGTATGCAGGAATAGTGTTTAATCCCTACAGACCTCCCTGTGGATCACAGTGATAGAAATGGCTCTTGGCAGCAACCCATGGCACTAAGTCATACTTGAACTGAAAGATCGCCTGAACTTTGATTCGGTTCCATCATAGGTGCAGATGAGATGCTTCATAACTGTCATAAATAGACTTGTCTTGGTTCATGTGCAAAACTGTTTACTAGTCTAAAAAGCTACCCTAAGGGTCTAGAACACATAGAGGCACTGTGTTCTCAGCTCCTCCCAGACTGTTTCACATGAAATGTGAGGGGACGTGATTCTCTTTGGATGAGGAAATATCTGAAGATACAAAACAGCATTTTAGAGAAAAGGCTAAAGCACCTCCATTTGAACTACAAAGGCAGGGTATAAAATCACAGCATGGTTATTAATGGTGATAATAAAGTGATCTACAGCATTAGTAGGGGCGGTCAAAAAATGCTCACAACTGTGCGAGTTGTCGTTAGTCGGGCCAGTCCCATTGTGTCGTTTCCGGTTTTCGCGAAAATTCGCAAAAATTAGTCGTTTTGTGTTTTTCGTTTTTTCGTTGTCGTTAGTACTGGTTTTTTTGGGGGGGGAGCGGGCTCCTGGAGGCACCTCTGTGGGGTGGGTGCCTCCTCTGGCCCGCTATAAAGAGAAAGTGGGCTCCTGGAGGCACCCGTGGGTGCCTCCTGCCACTAGTAGGGGAAGGGGCTCCAAGAGAGACCCCTCTACAAAAATGCTATGCAATAGCCATATGGATATTGCATAACATAATGTGCAGACGTGAGACCACAGTGATAGGGACCTTCCCTTCACAAGGCTCCCGCACCACCATGTCTCACACATTACTTGCTGCAATGTAGTGCAATGCAAGCAAGTAGATCTGGCTTTAAGGTGGCTTAGTGCAAGAGCTAGGGTTAGGCTAGTGACGGGTAAGGTTACGGTGGGCTAGTGGGTTGCACCTCTGGGTGCCTCTCTGACCCACTAAGAAGACAGTCTGTGACGTATGGTACGGAGTCAAGGGTTAGGGTTAGGGCTAGGGCAGGTTTTAGGGGGCTTTTTGGCACATCCCAGAAGTCTCCATGGCCAAGTGGCCATGCGACTGGTGGGATGGCTCCAAAAATTTGCATGGTTGTCCACTCCCACATGGCTGGCCACTTGGCCAGCCCATCATTGCGCAGGTGTAAATAAAATAAAATAAAATAAAATCAATGGAGGACAGAGGAGGAGAGGAGAGACATTTTGTTGCAAGAAAAAACCCACTGCTACTGTGAAAAATCTGGCAGTTTATAAATTTTCACGTGTTTCTGTTGTGCTTGTGTGTTTTTGGACCACGAATTCAAAAACAATATTGCGTTTGCCGCCCCATTTTGGATCCCCCGCCCGCACCGCATGGCATGTCCGGCTGCCTCGACGGGGGGGGTCCGGGACCCCCCCTCCGGGGCATGGCTGGATGGCGGGAGTCCGGCTGCCCAGGGGGGGGGGAGGCGGGACCCCCCCTCCAGAAACCACCCTCTCCGGTAGGTGCCCTGCGCCCTTAGTCAAGCAGGCATTTTTCCGCCTGCTTTTTTGCCCGGGAATGGGTGGGGGGAGAGAGTTTAAAAGTTTTTTCCTGTGCCGTCCGTGCCGCTTGCTTGCGCTTTAATTGCGGCGGCCGGCGGCGAGACTGGGCTTTTTGCTGGCTGCGAGCCTGCGGCGAGTCCCACCAGAGCAGCCCAGGATGGGGGATGAGGGGGGAGGCCGGGGACCTCCAGAAACAACCCCTCTGGTAGGTGCCCTGAGGCACGGCAGGCATTTTCCCGCCTGCTTTTTGGCCGGGAACCGGGTTTTTTTAACTTTTAAAAACTTTTTTTCTGTGCCGCGTGTGGCATCGCGCGATCTCGCGATGCAAGGAACGAGCATGACAAATCAGACCAAAATTGTTCGTTCGTCGGTTCGAGCTCGAAGTCTGGGGGAGTAATTCCCGTTACCGTTTCCGTAGAGTAACGGAACCGAGTAACGGAAACGGAAACGGGAATACCGCTAAGTCGTGCCCATCTCTACCACCAACCAGGCACATGCATCTCATTACAAAGTTTGAAAGACTCATTGTTTGGATGTCTTGCTTTCTTTATTAGAAGATGCTTCTCATCTGGCAATCTGGAGAAATAGCTGATAAAGATAAAGGTAATTTTGTGGCCATCTGCCTATGTGGGTCATGTGCAAGAGGGTTGGGTATGTAGCCCACAGGGGGCAGGAAAGGCTTGCCTTTATAAGGCAGCTCACCTGGCACACCTCTTCTGAGTTCAGCCAGCTGGGAAGCAGACAAGCAGCGCTGCAGAGAGCAGGTGACAATTTCACTTTTACCTTCACCACTCTTGTGTGGTGTGCTTCACCTGAAGGGCTCTGAAGGAGAGGTGGCATTGCCAGTCAGGTGTATCAAGTTTCAGATGTCTTGGCTGCCACACTCGACACCACATTGGGTTCAGGCATTTGGCCATGGGGTCTGACTATCCCTACGCTGTTACAGCCTTTAGCAGGGGAGAGTTTGACAACATCTGTGGGCACGAGCACACCAGCTAAGCCCTGGACAACTCCATACCTGCAGTCTTTACTGAGCCAAGTGGCGGGGGAGGTAAGAAAGTCCACAGATAGGTAATTTCCAGTGATCCCTGAGGCTGGGTATAACTCAGTGTCAAAGGACACTCTGTCTAATGGTGACCTTTCCTTGCCATTTCATTCCTTTCAGTTCATTCCTGCAACAACCAAGAGGACATTGAAAGGTGATTTTATTTGTTTATTTATTTATTTATTTATTTATTTATTTATTTATTTATTTATTTATTTATACAACTTATATGCCACCCTCTACCTGAAGGATCCTGGGTGGCTTAAAATTCCAAATTAAAATGAACAACTAAAAGCAATTAATACAATACAGTTAAAATATGTTAAAATACAATACACCAAAATTGCCACCAGGACCCACAATCTATGTTGTATCAGTTAAAGAACTTCTGGAACAGGAAGGTTTTTACCTGGTGCCAAAATGTCATCAGTGTCGATATCAGGTGGCTCTCACTTGGGAGGGCATTCCATAGTCTAGGGGCAGCTGCTGAAAAAGCCCTATATCTACAAGCCATTCCTCTCACCTCCTTGAGGGATGGCTCTTTCAAAAGAGCCCCATGACTAGATCTTAACTGCCAGGTAGGTTCATATGGAAGAAGGCCTTCAGGTAACCAGGGCCTAAACTGTTAAGGGCTTTATATGTTAAAACAAGCATTTTGAAGTATTCAAGCTAGACATGGGCATGACTTGGCAAAATTCTCGTTTCTGTTTCCGTTCCTCGTTTCCGTTACGCAACGGAAACGGAAACGACAATTAAGCTGTCAGAACTCGAACTTGAACCGATAAACGATAAATTGGGTCTGATTTGTCATTGTCGTTCATGGCATCGCGCGGCGATCGCGCGATGCCAAGCGGCACAGAAAAAAAGTTTTAAAAATAAAAAACATCCCGATTTCCGGCCAAAACAGCAGGCGAAAATATGCCTGTCTGAGGGCACCTACCAGAGGGGTGGTTTCTGGGGGGGGGGTGTCCCCGGCCTCCCCCCCTCTCCTGTCCTGGGCTGCTGGACCTGGTATCAGGCTGGCGGGGGGGGGTATCAGTCTCGTCATGTCCATTTGCCATGCGATGCGGGGGGATCCAAAATGGCGGCCGCAATATTTTGTTTGAAATCTTGGTCCAAAAACCCACCAAAGCACCACAGAAACATGCAAAAATTAGCTATTTAAAATGCTTGAATTTTTACAGTAGCAGCAGTGGGTTTTTCTAGCAATAAAACGTCTCCATTGATTTAATTTTATTTTAATTTAATTTTTATTTTTTTACACCTGCGCAATGATGGGCTGGCCATGGGATCGGACCATGCAAATTTTTGGAGCCATTCCACCAATCACATGGCCACTTGGCCAGGTTTTGACCGAGACTTCTGGGATGTGCCAGTTGGGCATAAAAAGCTCACTATAACCCTAGCCCTAGCCCTAACCCTAACACTAACCCTAACCCATATACCAGTACACTGTCCTTCTTAGTGGGTCAGAGGCACCCAGAGGTGCAGCCCACTAACTCACTAACCTTACCCGTAATAACCCTAAGCCTATCCCTTGCCCTAACCCCAACCCTAAGCCAGATCTGTACTCGCATTGCACTACACACAAGTACACTGTCCTTCTTAGTGAGTCAGAGGGCGCCCAGCAGAGGCATTCTTCTCTCTCCTCGCTCACAGTCCAAATTTCCAAAAAACTCCAAACCTGTACACCAGTATGCTGTCCTTCTTGGTGAGCTAGAGGCACCCAAAAGAGAGGTGCCTCTGCCAGTGCCACTTGGTACGCAATGGCTACACGGTCATGTACCCTTCCTTTTCCCTTTGTAGGGGGCCAGAGGAGGCATCCACCCCAGAGAGGTGCCTCCAGGAGCCTGCTACCCTACCCCCCCAAACCAGTACTAATGACAAATGACAAACGAAATGACAAATTTTTGAAAAATTTTGCAACAAATGGAAACGAGCCGAAACGGGCCAGCTCCGACACACGACAACTCGAAACGTCATTTTTCCTGGTCGTGCCCGTCTCTAGTTCAAGCTCGTCAATAGAGAGGTAGAATCAAAAGTGCTGAAAAAAAGAGGTCCATGCACAGCCAGGTATGGCTTTCTCCCTCTTCCAATACCTTGAATTGATATATGGGGCTTACATGGGTTTTCCAGGACATGCATGGTTGCTGTATGATGAGGGGTTCCCTATGAGGGTGGCAATTCACCCTTACATGCAATGGGATGCCCAACACAATGCCTTATGGTTGTGAGTCTTGACCCAAGCTTGCCCAATGCTGGGGGATCATTTTGAGATCTCACACCATTTTCAGGGGACTTCACAAATGGCAAATTCTCACATACTTCTAGCAGGCCAGATGGTTCAACCCCACCTTGACTCCCAGGAATTTAATTCCTGGGTGTTCTGCAAGAGGAAGCCATGCCAGGTTCACCATCAGTGAACCACATGTGGTGGTCCATATCCTTCAATCACTTGCTGTCAGAGAAAGACCAGCACTAGTGGAGGAAAATACTCAAGGGATGGAAGAAAGTCACGTACAAGCATGACAAACCTTCCAAAAGGGCACCAGATTACTTAGGTTGTCTGCATTAGAGAGGTGGTCACGGGCTTACCTGGATAGTAAGTCAGCTACATATTTGTTAGTGGGATTTATTTATGGTTTTCATATTCCAGTTAGAGATGGGCACGAATCAGAAAAATGGCATTTCGTTTGTCGTTTGTCGTTTGGAGGGTCCGTTTCGGTTCGTTTCCATTTTTGTGAATTTTTGCAAAAAAATTATTTTCGTTTTCATTTGTTTTGTTACCATTTCATTACCATTTATTTCTATTTTTGTGATTTTTCTTAGGATTTTAAGCAATTCACTCATATTGCAGTAAGGGAAACGAAACACACAACAAAAATTCCGGTGTTTCTGTTCGTTTCGTTTCATTTTAGAGACAAAATTCATTTGTTGTTTCGTTACGTAATGAAACAAAAAAAACGAAAATGGAAACAAAAAAATTGTTCATTTTGTGCCCATCTCTAATTCCAGTGGTTGGGGATAGAATAGCTACATGATCCAAAAATTTGAAGTCAGTTAGAGGGTTGGAGGACATAGTTAGGGCAAAGATATAGAAAGATGTTGCAGGGGGCCAGGTACTTGACCCATTTAAGGACCCACCAGTTCCTGTTCTATATTTTTTTCATTGGATGAGAGTGAATTCAGATTTTTTAACCACTTGTTTTAGTCAATGATGGTGTACCACAGGAGTTATGTCATATATGTTATACATCTTTTGTTGCTGTAGTATGCATGGTGTACACTTGTAGTGTCAGGGCAAAAATGGAAATGCATGACATCAAGTCATCATTTAGTGTTCTTCCAGTCCACCCACTGGATTAGGGATTAGGAGTTGTTTCCTTAGAACAATTCTATTATATGGGCAGGGCCCTACCCATGGGTTGTTCAATACATGCACAAGTCTTGAGCACTTTAGCACCTTTTTGGAGTGGGTGCTTAAGCTCCAGACAGGGCAATCACAGGCAGAAAGTTATTTAGATTTTTTTTATTTTGTGGGGAAATGGGTTCTACTCACTTTCAGAAACTCTTGAAGGAATTTCAAAATATGGAAAAGGAGCTTGGAGTGCCTTTGGCTGAAGAAAAGATAGAGGAACCATACCAGGTCCTGACACATTTGGGTACAGAGATTGATACAAAGCAGCAGTGGAGTGGGTTGCCAGAAGTGAAGGTGGTTGACATTAGGTATAGGTTGAGATATATCCTAGCCAAAAACAAAGTTACCTTGTGGAAGCTGCAGGAGATTGTGGAGAAACTTAATTTTGCTTGAAAATTGGTAGGTCCAAGTAGGGCTATTCTATGCCAGCTTTGTGCATGGCCTTTCAAAACCACCCAGGCCTCCTGTTGAAATCTTTAATTTCCAAGTTAGATAACCAAATAAAGTTGCAAGTAAAGTAAAGACAGATTCCTGCCTGCTTCCCATACCAGCAAAAGTAGCAATAGCCAAGGAGAGGGGGCGGGGAAAAACCCCCACCCAAATAAAACACCCTTCTGGCCTGGTAGGTGCCCCTCTGTTTTGGAGACGCCGCGATGCAAACTAAGGAAACTCTGGTACCGCTAAGTCGTGCAATCTCTAGTTGGATATATCCTAGCCAAAAACAAAGTTACCTTGTGGAAGCAACATCGAAGTAATAACCTATCCACATTAAGACTTTTTGCGTGATTGGCTTAACTCTGACATAGCAAAGCAAGGCCATGCCTTCTGATTCAAGTCAACTTATAGTGATATTGACATTCTGTCAATCATCACATGAACAGGCATCTTTATTTCCAAAAGAGATTTATTTTGTCCTTATCTTTTACAATCCCTTCTCTCTTATTGAGAGCTAAAGGATATATTGTTAAAGGGAAGCAATTCTAACAAGGCATTTTCTTAACTAGGGGAAAATATCCCCCTTCTGAAACCAATGGCAACCCCTGCCTGCATGACATGTGCCTCTTTGAAAGACTAGGGTGTGAAATCCAATATGTGACTTCATATGCAGCCTAACAACATCCCTGCTGCTTCCCGCCTCATTCCAAGGAGACCAGCCTGGCATTTTTTTGTAATTTTTAATAGTAGCCTAGCCTATAAAGGTATCAGCTATAGCCCAGCCCTGCCTGCAGTGAGCAAAAGGACAGGAGAGCTATCTCACTGAAGATAGAGGACCTTTTAAAAGCAGAAAACATTTGTAATGCAATATAAACTAATGGGCAGGATGACTTTTTTCCTGATCCTGAAGCAATGGCATTATTGCATCATTCTCTGAAGTTTGATCCAATGGAAAAGTCATTTTGCCCAAAGACTTTCCAATGTAGCATCATGATTTGAAGAAAACACAGGCAACTCTAACTTCCTGCTCAGGACTTCCCTAAGGTCAGGGGGAGGTGGCAATATGTCATTTTGGGTGACCCTCACATCCAAATGGATATTGACCTCAAGAGATTCTATTTAATCGGAATTGCTCCATTGTAATTTCTAGGTATCATGAAGTGGTATAAAAAAGCAAGTCACTTCAGGACATCAGAAAATGGCACACTCTCCCTCCTCCTCTGTACAGGAGCAGAGTGAAGTGAAATTATTATTATCATTATTTTGCCTTTTTCTATATCATTGATGAAGCATTGGACCACTTTAATTTTTTTAAAAAAAATTTACATTGAATATAGTGCTTCTGGAAAGAAACTTTTTTTCTGATGTTATCCAGCCCCCTAATTAAAGGAGTTTCCCAGCCAGTATGACATAAGCTATTATTGATCTCTTTCATCTCATAGGTATATTTGATATTAAGGCTTAGTGGACCTTAATCTTTCTTGACTGATTCTTCTTTTTTAATCCATGCCTTCTACTTGTCTTTACCTGCCTGCTCACTGCTATCTGCCATCTATCAAGTTTTCCTTCATTTCCGATTCCTCCTTCTCCATATGGGTGACTTTTTATATTCTTAGTCTCAAAAACCACTTCCTGTGACTAGTGTACCTTATTTTCAGGGGAAGATTCTCTGTCAATACAACGAGATCAACAGAAAGAATACATAGATTTTCACCTCATGGCACAGTGGTTAAATGCCTGTACTGCAGCTAAAACGGTGCTCACGACCCAGTGTTCAATCCCAGGTAGTAGGCTCATGGTTGATTCAGCCTTCCATCCTTCTGAGGTCAGTAAAATGAGTACTCAGCTTGCTGGGGGAGGGGCAATGTGTAGCCTGTATAATTAAATTGTAAACTGCCCAGAGAGTGCTTGAAGCACTATGGGGTGTTATATAAGCAGAACACTTTTTGTTTGCTTCGCTTTACATTTTAGCTCACTTCCTGGTACAAATTCTTCCTCGATAAAAAGAGCTAAAAAGAGAGCATGCAAGGATTTTCATCAGTGCCAAACCTTGGCATTCTAAGGTTCATGTTTAACACATAGTCTAGATACAAATTCAGAGTCATGAGTAAAGTAATTAACTCATGTGAGTTGCAGTGTTTGACCCTTCTGTTTCATGTGAATGCAAAAAGTAGGATAGTGTTGTGGATACAGACTCAGAGGTGGACTCAAAAGGCCAAATACTTGCTTAGTCATGAAAGCTCACCTAATTTTTTAAGCCTTGGCAAGCACTTTAAATCAGGATATTATGAAAGAGAGAGCCATTGAATTATCCCTTACTTTGTCATTTTAGCAAAACTGCTTCCTACAGTCAAGCAATGTCTTCTTGTGTAATGTTGCTTCCAACTCCCGGCAGGAATCTGCACAATAAGAACACTGCTCTCTGCAGGAAGTGTCATTCAACCATCTTTAGCATCCAGGATAGGAAGACATTATCATGTCTATCTCAGTGCCTAGCTATCAGTATATTGATTGTCATGATCATATCCAATGGACAGAAGTTTGTTCTGTGCATTCACTTTGTAGTACCCACTGTTTTCAACTATTCTTTCATTTTCAAACATCCTATTGGATTTTCCTTTCCTGGTTACTTGTCCCCAATAAAAACAAAGCTCCTGGCACAGAGCTCCTTGTGAAATTACAGACACTTGCATGCTCTGTCTCACGCACATTGTTTTCCTATGTATTGATATTTTCTCTCCCTTTCAGTTCACAAAACAGTGATACGTGAGACTGCCACTATTATTTCTGTGGCTGTTTCTCCTCACCCCAAGTTTTGTGTTTAAACTGGCATGGCTTAAGCCGCTACCACACTTGCTCCAGCAACCACTTTTTGATTTGAATCAGCTTTAGCCCTTCCCCGGTCACGTGGTCACTGAAGCGACTCAGCGTTCCACACTTGGACATTTTTTGAGGGATTGGTTCGGCCGTCCACACTTTGCTGAACTGTTTTTTGTTTCTACTTTTGCCAGTGGGAAAAGGGGAGAGAGAGAGCGTGCACACACCCCGTGAGGGAAAAGATAAAACCTTCCTCGTCAGCCCGCCTCGCTCTGTGAGGCTTCTCTCTCTCTCTCTCTCTCTCTCTCTCTCTCTCTCTCTCTCTCTCTCTCTCTCTCTCTCTCTCTCTCTCTCTGGGGAAAAGAGAGAGAGTGTGCACGCACCCCGTGAGGGAAAAGATATAACCTTCCTCGTCTGCCCGCCTCACTCTGTGAGGCTTCTCTCTCTCTCTCTCTTTCTCTGTCCCAACTCCCTCCCCTCCACCCACAAAGCCAACGGCCTTTTTTTTTTTTATTTTTTCTTTATTTAAAATTTTAAACTAACCCAAACCCATCTCCAACCATACCCAACCACCCTACAATTAGCCATCTTACCTCCCCCTCACTTGTCCACACTGCATTATACACCAGTGCAGCTCTAAGGGGGAGTGGGACGCAATCCCCAGTAACTAGAGCCATAGCCAGGTCTCCCACATCCGCACAATCTGAAGTAATTTACACTCTTGTTTTCCCCTTTGAACATTTCTCAATTCTACTAGATTTTATAATAAGCACTTCACTCTCCCTCTACCCACTTCCCCTGCTGTCAGAAATAAAAATAAAAAAACACAAGGGGGGGAGAGGGAAAAGGGATAAGGGAAAGGGAAAGGGGGCAAAAAAAGAAAACAAAAACTCAAAAAGGGGACAAAGAGAAAAATGGAAAAATGGAAAAATAAAAAATGGAAAAATGGAAAAATGGAACTTTGCTGGGACAGTGGTGGTCCTTGAGATGTGGGAGGGAGGGGTGGTGGAGAATTTATCCACTCACTTTTTTATTAATAGGTGGTAGGCTACTTTTGAACCCTTTGCAAGCTACCGGTAGCCCACGGTCTACCTGTTGTGCAGGCCTGCATTATTGTTTCATTTCATTACACTTTTTTTTTTTACAAAAATTCATTTAAAATGAAACAAAACAAACCCCTAGTAGAAACCAAATGAAACAAACCAAAACTCTATTTTTCCATTTTGTGTCCATCCCTAGTCCCTTCTAGCTCTATAGTTCTATGATGATGATGATGATGATGATGATGATGATGATGATGATGATGATGATGATGATGATGATGATGATGATGATGATGAAGGTGGTGTGCTGGAAGAAACTGTTTTTCACACAGTTTGGGGACAATGTGCTGTGCCATCAGGAAGCAGTGCAGTGATGCACATGGACATGTATCTATTCAGGAATATACTGAGCTCTTGAAAGAATAAGAGAACTTTTGTTTGAGCTTGTACCGTTGAATTCATTCCATGCTGAGCTAATTATGATTTCTGACACGGGAAGTTCAAACTTCAGTTCTTATAACTGCATTTTTAAAAAGTTCATCTGGCTTGTTTACTTTGAGAGCTTCATTTTCTTTTCAGAGGAGGAGCGGAGCAAAAGGGCAGCTGAGATCAAGCAATAGTCAATTTGTAGCAGCATAATAGATGTGCCCATGTGGAATATTCATAACATACGCTGAGTTCTTATTCTGCTTTAAATGAATTTTCTCTATATAGCCACACATCTCCAAATTTTCCTCTCTGTACTTTTCCATAATAATAAACCAATTATACAAAGAGCAGGCAACACAGGAAGAGAGCTGCCATCTCTATGGATTCTTTGAACAAATGAAACAGCAAAACATACAAACACGAGTAACCATTTTAAACTATTGCTTTGATTGCTGATTTTGATCATTATAATCCAGCCTATGGAATTTAATGTATAATTAAACCATTTCAGCATATTGATTTAGTACCCTGTTCAACTAGGAGTGAACAAATACACTGAGATCTATATCTCAGGCTGCTTTCACACAACCCCTAAAATCCACTGGCAACTTAAATTCGGATCCCCCCAGCCAGAGATGTGGGTTTTGTTCTGCTTCCTGTGTTCCCACCCTTCCACACTCTGATTCTCTCTCTCTCTCTCTCTCTCTCTCTCTCTCTCTCTCTCTCTCTCTCTCTCTCTCTCTGTGTGTGTGTGTGTGTGTGTGTGTGTGTGTGTGTGTGTGTGTTGCAAAGGCCCTGGTGTGAAGCGAAGCAGTTTTTTTCAGGTGGGACAAGGCTGAGTTGGGATGGCGCGGGAGGGAAGCAAGGAGGGCCCTCCTTGGAATGGAAGTGTGGCCCAACTCCCTCACTGTCTCTTCGCTTATGCCTGCTGACTTGTCTTGCAGCCACCCGGGTCTGTTAACACTGCAACATTCTCTTCCACCCTGAGGACTCATGACCGGGTGGTGAGGGGAGGGAGAAAAAATGCACTCTCACCTCTGCCTGCCATCGCAGCAGCCCCGTTAGGGATTTCAGTCTGTTATAGGGGAGGGGGACAACAAAAACAAACAGAAGGCGGTGGAGAGCCAGACATTCACAGCTTTATAATCCGCATTGGAAATTTTTTACCTCCGGAGACCAGGTACTTGTATAGTGGTAGTGGTCATACTTTTTTTTTTAAAGTCCGCTGCTGGTGGGAAAACAATTTTATGCTCCGGATCTACAAGTGTTTTGCAGCGGATTTTAGGGGTAGTGTGAAAGGATTCTCAGTTAAACTTACTGTTAGAGGGAATCTGATTGGCTAAGATTAGACACGTGAAGGCCTGGAAAAAAAACAATTTCCCTGTTTTTTTTGCCCTGAAGCCATTTTGGTTACCACCTACCCCAAAAAATTGAAAAACTGAAAAAATAAAAATAAAAAATGATTATGGAAGTATTATTTTAACATGATGAATAAAATATTTTAAGACAAGGTGTTCAAATATTTTCAAAATCATTTCTTTTTAAATAAATAAAAATCATTGAAACTTAGTCCCACTCCCTTCTATACATTTCCCCCCTCATCAATTCTTTTTATGAGAGTGAGGTTTTTATTTTATTTTTATTTAATACTGTGGAGAGGAAATATGAATAATTGTTAATTCTGGATGTTTAATTGTTTTGTAGAGGTTTTTTTTGTTCCACATATACTAGCAAACATTTCAGGGGACTGTTACGCCATTTGTTACTTACAATCACAAATAAATAATTAAAAGTAAATTCTGTTTGTAATAGTTGTTTGGATACACAATATTTTAATATGCTAGATGTGGTAATTTTTTGCCATGGTCATAGTTTGTCTTCCTAAAGTAACATAATGACTTTCAAGCTGTAAAAGGGTGGAGTGCTAATGTAGCAATTGTTTTCAGTTTTTTCTCCTTCACCAGCTACTCTTCGAAAGAAACCAGCAAGGGTTGCAAGGGAAAATTGTGTAACAAATGAAGTAAATGCAGCTGCTTCAGAAAACTGATAAAGGAGTGACTTCTGCTGAGTAGTTTTGGGCTCAGCAAGTGAGAAGCTTCTTCAGAAAAGGATAACAGATGGCAGGACAACTCAGGCTGTGATTCTTGGTATAAGAACAGGAATA
Source organism: Phrynocephalus guinanensis (assembly GCA_037367245.1). NCBI lineage: Eukaryota > Metazoa > Chordata > Lepidosauria > Squamata > Agamidae > Phrynocephalus > Phrynocephalus guinanensis. Next base: position 13,439,840 of record CM074737.1, on the reverse strand, counting down.
ATAATATCTTCTTGTTTGCATGTAATATGATGCAACTTATGAAGTAGTATTATATCTTCTATTTAAGCACACTGAGACGAGATAGTACACATTATTCTCTTGTACTGCATATGCTAAGATGTGAAATTGTGTGTGTATAGAAAATGCTTTAAACAGTAAAGGGGTGTCAAAAATGTAACTCTGAGCATGTTCAATATTAGAGATGGGCACAAAACGAGCGATTTTTCGTTTTTGTTTTCGTTTTTTTGTTTCGTTACGCAATGAAAACGAAACAAATTTTTTTAAAAAACAAAAAAAATGAAAACGAAATGACCAAATTTGCCATGTTTTTTGTTTTCGTTGCAGCAGATGCATTGAACTAAAAAGAATGCTAACGAAACAGCAATTTTTCATTTTCGTTTTCATTTTTTTGTTTCATTACCTAATGAAATGAAAATGATTTTTTTTGCAAAAAATGTCACGAAAACGAAAACGAACCGAAACGGACCCCTAAACGACCAAACGACAAACAAAACACCATTTTTTTGAGTTGTGCCCATCTCTATTCAATATGCTTTTAAAATGAGGTTTGAACAGCAGTGACTGTGAAATAATCTGTTCTCCAGTGTGGTAGCCTGATCAATGCACAATGACATTGCTTTGCCAAAGAATATCTTCCATAGCTGACAACTGAACATATAAACAAATGATAAGACACAGACACCCTCACCAAAATTACATTACATGATGAGTTTATGACACAAAACATCATGACTCCTTAAAACTCAACTACTATACTGTAATGTGTAAGCTTTCATGAACAAAGTCTACATCCTAAGACAGAAGATAAAGTCATATGACTGTCACATATTAAAATGGCCTCACAATCAGGCTGGGTGGATATAGAAAGTAGACAAATTGAGAATGGTTCATTAATAACAGAATAGGTTATCAGGCTCTAAATAACATCAATTATTAGCATACAAGGGAATAATAGCACAAATGATACAAGTGGCAAATCTGGAGGCAATGTACCATTTTGCAGTTCATAATTGCTTAATTAACCTTGAGTGACATTCAGACTGTTTTAGTGGATCTATAGCATCTGCATATAACCAATTCCACTTGTTTCCCTTTTAAGTCTTGTTTTGTAGTGTTTTATTTTCCCAGAATGACAATTTTCAAGTTATCCAAAGAGTATCCAGATAGACTGAAGTGTTCTGAAATAAGTTTATGCGTACTGCTGTTTCCTAATGTCTCATTTGCACCCATTATAATTAATATTATTTTGAGTGTGCGTGCAAAGTTTGTCCCACTTGTCCTATGTAAAGTGCAGAGGGGCACTGTTGGGGAGAATGGCATTGAAGAAGTAGCAAACACTCACCCACAGATGTTATATGTGATATTTTTTGAGCCTGTGATCCTATTGCCAGATTAAATGTGGGGACAGAATTGGCTTCTGGGTTTGTAGCTACCTAGATACCCTAAGCACATCCGATCTCTCCTGATTTCGGAAGCTAAGCAGGCTCGGCCCTGGTTAGTACTTGGATGGGAGACCACCAGGGAATACCAACGGCTGTAGGTGCCTGGAGAAGGAACTGGCAAACCACTCCAGTATTCCTGCCAAGAAAACTCCATATGGAGTCACGAAGAGTCGGTCACGACTGTAACGACACAACACACACAACACAGCAGCATAGAATCTCCACCTCTGTATCAGTGATGTGTTGTCTGCTGTATGTTGATAGTTGCTTGAGATTGGGGCATTGCTTGTAAAATAACAGTATACATATTTCTGAATTCACATAACACATGATACATTGTTATTTAGATATATTGCAGATAACATATGGAAGAAAAATAAAATTATAATATATCCCCCCTTTCTAACCAGTTGTGCACTGTTACACATTTCCTCCACAGGAAGCGATGCTTCTTTATCAGGCCTTTCCAGCAAAAATTCCATTTGTTATTTATGAGTGCAATGGCATAACTTTACTGGCAAACTATGACTAGTTAATAGCTTAACGTTTGTATTCCTCATCAAATGCCAGTTGCATGAGTTGGCACAGGATGAGAGATGCAAATGCCAACTCATTATCTAGCAGGAATTCACTGTTGGAGTTTGCTGCATTGTACTTCTGACAGCAGGTATAACCAATTGGATTTGGCCAGTGTATTTTTTTTACTTCCAATAAAAATTGTCATGAAATATACAGGCATTTATCAAATCCCAACTGCTAAAGAAGAAATTGCACATATGGTTTTCCTGTTCTGTTCTTCCCAGTTTTAAATCCCAATTTCAACTGAAAAAAATGCTTAAGACATAATGAAAAACAATTTAAAACAAGAGAAATGTTTAAATCACAATAAGGTTCAATAGCCAGAATTCTTGTGGTGATTTGTGCCAGCATAGGTTTAATGGTACAAACTGCAGTGACAAATCTCTGCTAGTTAACAAATTGCTGCATTTTCATTCTTTATTTGGTGCCAGATGTATGACATGGCATGAGATAAGGTAGACAAACAGTAATATGCTAATTAGTGGCAATTTATCCAATGTGATTTACTGTATATCACTGCACAAACTCAGGTGTAAATAACCAATAGGATGTTGGCCAAAAAATTTAGAAAGCCAAAATGAAAACCTGCATATGCTCATGAATTTTGAAAGCAGCCAGAGTGAGAACAGGTCACAACTCCAAGGGGAATGCTTGGTTCCGTGGCGCAATTGTGCCTGGCGGTACCGCCTTACCCTCCCCCCACCAAGAGCCCGCGGGACCTACCCGGGATGGTCTCGTGAGGCGAGAGCTGGGGGCAAGCCCATAAAAGGGGCTTGCCACGTGGAGAGGGCCTCTTCCGCGGCTGGAGTTCCCTGCCCCCCACCACTTTTACATACTAGTATGAGTCTGACTGGTCGCTACGGGAACGGATAGGAATTTTTGACCCGGGCACAGATTGGCCGAGTGCCCGGGGATTTTTTGCCTATCCCATACTGGTGTTGGTGGTGGGTATTAGTTGGCCACACGGGCGGCAGTGCGGACTACGGATAGGCAGTAGGTGAGTTGGATGCCCAAATTCCCTTTGGGTCCATCCAACCCCATGGTGTTGTGGATCAGGAGATCACAACGTCGGGGGGAAGGATGCGCCTGGGGGCCCAAACGGGTTGGCAGGCACAGTGGACGGGCCTGGCCTTACCCAGGAGGAGAAATGGGACTTACCAGCCGAGAAGGTCCTTCTCCAGACAGAGCTCACTCGGGGTTATTGACTCGCCCTGCTTGGCTGCCAGTTGGTGGGGTCCTGGGAGACCCCTGTGTAACAACTTTAACCTGCACTACAGCAGCCCCCTGTTTTTCTAGTTGTGTTGATGGTTTGAAATTGGAGTTAGTAAAGTGTGGCCCAGAGCGTATACCCAAAAACATGTCTCGCATGGTTATTTCGGTGTGGGTGGGCAATGCATTCTGCAGTCTGAGAGCAGCACAGAGGGAAGCCTCTCCTGAATGCTTTTCAAATGGGCTCCCTCTGGGGATTGTATTCTGAAGGCAGCATCTCCTGAAAATCCTAGCACCTAGATGAAGTCATGATGGGATATGCAGTCGTTTAGCTACTCAGTCATCAAGGTTTCTTAATAGTTCCAATGAAGTGAAAAAAAGGGGGCAGTCACGTGGCCATTACAAAATATGAATGCAAGACAAGGCTATAGGTGATACCATTGTAGGCCACTAATAAAGAGGGACTTGTACACCTTGAAGAGCCAGATGGAGAGCAGGTGTGGGTGGGTGTGCATGACCTATGTCTCTTTGTTTGAAGGAATAGGGTGTGAAATCCAATCCTTAACTTCAGATGCAGCCATGCTGCTTCCTGCCTCATGTAAGAAGACTGCCTGGTGAATATCATCTTATAATAATAATAATAATAATAATAATAATAATAATAATAATAATAATAATAATAATAATAATAATAATAATAATAATAATAATAATAAATGAGGTTTTTTTTAAAAAAACTCTGGGCCATTGCTTCTGGACCTCTGCTACTTAGAAAGCTCAGAGATTACAATGTTGATGCAGCTCTTCTTCCTTGTTACTAAGGGTACAGTGAACCCAGTGAACCCAAGCAGATGTACTTGCAGACTCCCATGTTGTCGCAGACATTTTGGTGTACTGATCTTTTGTAAGCACAACTCACATGTGACTACCTTCACACAGATCCAGTAGCTTTGAACACCAATTTGGGGTGAAAGGAAGATGGGGGATCAGGTAAATTAGTGAGCTGGTACTGTTGCAAGTAGAGATGGGCACAAAATGCCAAAATGGTGTTTCATTTCATTTTTTTTTTGTTTCTTATCCCCATTTCATTTCATTTTGTTTCATTTCATAGCAGGCTCATGGTTGACTCAGCCTTCCAGCCTTCTGAGGTTGGTGAAATAAGTACCCAGCTTGCTGGGGGGAGCAACGTGTAGCCTGCATTACTGTAATTAAAACTGTAAACCTCCCAGAGACCACTTGAAGTGGTATGGGGCAGTATATAAGCAGAACACTTTACTTCATTTTGTTTATTACAAAATGATTTTTTTAAACATTCATTTTGTATTTCTCTTTGTTTTTCATTTTTTTTTACACTGTTGGGGCTGGCCAGCTGATCGGCAGCTGTATTTTATTTTCCTCCTGCCAACCAGCTGGCCTGTGGGGAGGCTAGTCGGTGCTTTCTTTTTTAACCCTAGCAGTCGGCACTTTTTTCCTCCCGCCAACCAGCTGGCCCGTGGGAGGCTGGTTGGCAGGGTTTTTAAAAAAAAATTTCCAGTGCACCAGCTCATAGGCACTTATTTTTATTATTTAGTTTGACAATCACAGAGATTGACACTTTTCAAAATAAATAATAAAGACCAAAAAAATGAAACAGAACAAAATGAAAATTTCCATTTTGTTTCTTTTCTTAAAGGGCACTTTGTTTTTGTTTTGTTAGGCAACATAACAAATAATGAATAATGAAATAAAAAGGAAGTGTACTGTTTTTGACAGCATTTTTACTCTTTGAAACGGATGTAAATCATAGCTGTGAAGTGTTTCCCACAGCTGCCCGGGATGGGAGGAGAGAGGCATGGCTGCTGGGAACTGCAGGGAGGCAGGGCACTGGCAGCCGGGCCCTTTGGCTAGGGGTGGAGCCTCATTTGCATATAGGGTTCCCAGAATCTGATGTGGTGGCTTCAAAATGCTCACTGCAACCTAGGTGTCTCAGCTTTCTAGGCTATATATACATGAAATGTCCCACATTTCTGGTGGTGGGCGGCTAAGCTCTGGATGCTGCTGGGAAGCCATGCGGCCCTCCTCCAGGTGGCCTGCCAGAGAGCACTTCTCCCTGTGCATCCCAGGTTAGGGGATGCACAGGGAGAAGTGCTCTCTGGCAGGCCACCTCGAGGCCAGCCACATGGCTTCCCAGCAGCATCCAGAGCTTAGCCGCCCACCACTAGAAATGCGGGACATTTCAGGGGAAAATAGTTTTTTGGGAAGACTACAGGAAAGAGTGATTGATCCGTGAATGTCCCGCTCAAAACGTGACACTTGACAGGTCTGGTGCAAATCTTCCCCCTTGAAGGGCATTGCCATTTGCTCCAGGTACCAAAATACCATTATGGGTAGACTAAATTGTATTTCTACTGTCACTGAGCTTTCTTTCAAAGAGACTTGTAGTGCAGTAGTTAAACTGCAATACTTCTGCTCATGACCTATATCCGATCCCAATGGGCTTAGGTAGAGAGGTTAATATTTACTCAGCCTTCCATCCTTCTGAGGTTGGTAAATTGACCACACAGCTCACTGGGAGTAGGGTGGGGGATGAATAGTCTGCATATTTAAACTGCAAACTGCCCAGAGAGTGCTCTAAGTACTATGGAGAGGAATATTAAGCAGCACTCTTTGTGTTACTTTCTCTGCATCTGTATGGAGTCAACTGCTCTATCTCCTAAAATTCTTTATACATCTCTATTTTGTTCGTGCCTTAATTTTGATGCAATTAGACGCTATCCATAAGCACAGTGTAGCCCAAAGTTCACTCAAGTGGCAATCCACTTGTTTCAGGATGTAGCTTTTTAAAAGTGTCTATATTTGGATATCAGAGGGAATCTGGAAAGTAGTGTTGCTGGGTCAGGTCAGACAGAGGTGCTTTGAAAGATAAAAGGCTTTCTTGAACAGAGAAACCATCTGCTGTTTATTATAAAAGGAAGCGCTGCTTAATTTTGATGGTGAAACTTTTTTTTTACATATATACTTTGTATGTTTTGAATGTTTCTGTTTGAATTGTTGTGGTTCTTTTACTGAAATATATTCTATGTTCTGTCTTGCAGGACAGATCTTTCCAAACAATAACACTAACTCTATAACTCGAGCATGATAGATTACAATGGTTTTCATTTACTGAAGATGCAATCATACAGCAATTGACCTGGTGTTTTGGACTGCTTTTGAGAGGGTCATATTCAAAATATTTTCTGGTGATTACACAACATGCTCATAATCATGAAACAGACTGACTCTTTCCCTGGCTATCTATGCCTTTTGAATCACAGACAGGGGCTCTTGTCATTTTATAAAAAATATCAGGTAGAATTGTGCTTTTTGCTTTTTTAGTTAGGTTTTCAGCATATTTGATTACTGGTACTGAACTGAAGCAGCATTAGCAGGTCTCTCAGTGGCACACCACAGTACACTTTTTTTAAAAAAAAATCCAGGTTTTCCCCATTCCTGCATGCAGGTAAAGACAGGAAATGATAGAACATGGAGGTGGACAGTGGAGAAGGGGCTAAAATAGTGTTGAATTGAGGTGTGGCATGGTTTTCTAATCCCAAAATTGCTTGATATGTCTGTGTGGGTGTAATGATCACTCTAAATTACATATCACACTTTTGAACAAAGCCTACACAGCTTGACCCAGACTGGGAAAAATTGACTGCCTATTTTCACCCCTAATTTTCTGTATATAGCAAGTAATATCTTCAGAGGGCTGTGTACACAACAACAAGGTGCATATCAGTGGACATATTTCCTTTCCTTCACCCACATCTGGTTTATGGCTGGCTTCAGTGAAGGGTTTTGTGTTTTTGTAACCCTTTCTTATATGGTGAGAGTATTCCTCCCCTTAAAACAGGGGTGCCCAAACTTTTTGTAAGGAGGGCCAGATTTGGTGGCTGAGAATGTGTCAGGAGACAGGTGCTCCCTGACCCTGCCACCCCACTGCAAGCCCCACACACTGAACCATAAGCCCCACCCACTGACCCCTTGCAACCCCACCCACAGGAAGGAAGGTGGGCACCTAGCTTCACAAGGTTCCCGGTGATGCCGGTGGCGGCGGCCCACCCCCGTGTGCACACTCAGCCCCACAAGCTTCCCGGCAGTGCTGGTGGTGCCCCCCCCTTGCCCACCCACCCAGCCCCACAAGCTTCTGCTCACCAGCCGGCTGGCCCGCCCAGCCCCTCAAGCTTCCCGGTGGTGTCAGTGTTGGTGGAAGATTTTTTTTTTAAATGGGGCAAAGGAGGGGGAGGGAGGGGTGGGCCAGCCAGCCGTGGGCCACTCAGAATGGCCTGGCGGCCCGGATTTGGCCCCCAGGCCGGACTTTGGGCAGGCCTGCCTTAAAAGACATCATACCTTTTGTGTGCATTTAAAAAGTGCAGATTTCTTAAATATGCGTACTTCCTCAGGCTTTTCTCTATGCAAGTTTCAGAGATATGTTGTGTTCTTTCAAAAGATTTGTGTGTGTGTGTGTGTGTGTGTGTGTGTGTGTGTGTGTGTGTGTGTGTGTGTGTGTGTGTGTGTGTGTGTGTGTGTGTGTGTGTGTTTTCCTGTGCAGCCCTTCCAAAGGTGTACAAAGTTTTCATCTGTGTGTGCAGCAAAACTTCAGTATGAGGAGCCTGAATGTAGAATGCATGCTCTAGAACTATCTGGAAAGGTAGGTGAAGGTAAAGCGTACGGTGTAAAGTTAAACAGAAACTGAATTCCTCACATATACTGAATGTTGCTCTTTGTATAGAGGAGTCTTCTGTCGTGTGAGCCCCCCACCCCACCCCACATACACACACACATATCTGTACTTGGAAGTGGTAGAGTCCAGACAAAGGGTTACCACTTCAATGAGAACTAGGAATGTAATGTTCATGAATGGAAGTGCACATTGATTGAATTCTCATTGGGCACATTCAGAGGCTGTGACAAAGTCCCCGGTCCCACATCCCTTTAAAACCAGTTTAAATTACCAGATAAACTGTGTCTAAAAATGCCATTCCCATGGCCACCAGGCGGTAGGGAATTTTTTGCCTCACTTTGAAAATCCAGCTTTTAAGGAGGCAGGCGCCGTGGGACCACACAGATGATCCGGGTTTCTTCTTTTTTTTAACTCACAGCACCAACCGGCTGTTCCTGGGGCCAATCGGCACTGTTTTTTAAAATTTATGTTCACCTTCGGAGAAACAGGAAGCTCTTTCCGGTCCTACAAGTTTTAATTTCCCCCAGCCAAGTGGTTCATTTTTTCCAAATGCTAGCGCCACCTGCTGGCCAAGGGGGCTGAACTGCATTTTAATTTTTTTTTTTAAAAAAAACAGCTTTTGACGTGGGAACTCTTGTCCCACATATTAAATCATGTGATGGGATGAAGAGGAAAAGCCGGACCTTCAGAAGATCAGGATCTAAAACCAGGTGTGACCACGGCCTTAGAATGTTTCCTAAATTTCCCGAAGAGGTTTGCACTGGTGTTCATTCCCTAGTCATTCTACCTTTTTCATTATTATAATCTTTCAGCCTCTGTCTCAGGGATACAAAGCAATCCATTTTTAACTTGATGTGCTTCATCAGTTGTCATATGTATTGATTTGCAGGAGATTTGGTCATGACCTTGACTTTCTACATAACACAGGTGACAATCTAATGTTGTGACAACTATTGGCAGGTGTTCAAAACACTTTAAGAGACAAAAAAAATCCTGTAAGTGCTCAGCCACCATTACTATTCTAGGTGATACTGCTAATGGAGTTGACCCAGTGGCATTCAAGGGATACATTTTGCATTTATTATTTAATAAATTGCAAAAACAGACCATTGTTGAACAAAAGGAGCCTACTTTTAGAAAATGTACACTGCATGAAACATTAAGGAGGAAGTGTTTCTTTAAAGCTTACTAACCTTTTCCTGCTAAGCAGAGAGAGTGAAAAAGAAATATATTCCCCCACCCACCCATGGTATAAAATCTAAACAACTGAAGTAGTGGCTATGAACCTAAATTTATATAAACCTCCCAGAGTGGCTTTGTTGCTTGATGGTGCGGGATATAAATCTAATAAATAAATAAATAATGTCCTCCAAAGAGTTCCTAATGTGCACCCAGATGCTAAAGTGCAAAATAGAAAGAATAAAATACATAGCCTGAAGCACTGAGATCACTATCTGTCCAAGGCAGCCCCATAATGTGAGAGGAAAATTTCAACCAATGGAACACACACACACACACACACACACACACACACACACACACACACACACACACACACACACACACACACACACACACACACACACACACACACAATGATGGAAACAAGTGAGACTGGACTTTCAGAAGAGACAATCCAAATCTATGCTTCAATGCCCTATTTGAAAAGTCTTGCAGGACAGAAGCAAATCTCTCTGTGATGTATCTTTTATCATTCCTATGATTTATTTATATATTGGATTATTCCGAGAAGGACTGAAAGGATTTGATCTCTCCTGTTGGCAGGAAAATGAATTAATAAATTATAGCCCACTTAACTGGAAATCATATGTCCCCTTCCCAGTTTCCAACAGAATTAGATTCTCTGCTTCCGCTACTGAAAAGACACCCCCTTCCCATTAATGATACGAATATCATACTAATGATCTGGAAGAGGCAACCAAATTAACTAATTAGGCATCCTCTATGGATGGGAGAGACATCATTTCCATTTGGAATCTTGAAGTCCGATGTTCATTTCTTGTGATTAAGTCCACAGACATGCATGGAATTACACTATGAGCCTTCAATCTGCACATATATACCTGGACACTTGTCTGAATGGAGGGAATCATAAATCTGAATGGGAATGGAGCCCATATTCATTTGATGTGCAAAGCTTTGCAAAAGAAAATGGGGGGAAATATCCATTCACGTATCTCAAGAATGACAATGGAATGGAGTTCATGTTGCCTGGAAAATCCGTATATTTCTGGAGTGTGTGATATATTTCTTATAGGGTGAGGAATATGTACAAGATCATGTTTTTAAAATGTGAATGACTGAAATGGCATACATTTGGAAAATGTGTCTGATTCATTATTCCTGGGGGGACGGGGCTCTCTATATATTGTAAATAGAACTGCACAAAGACATCCAAGTCTGAGTCTGGTTCTTTCTCTTTGCTGCTGGAGTGAAGTCTTGCTGCTGGTGCAGTTGACAACTGATGGTCTTTGTGCAGTTCTATTTATAATATAGAGAGAGCCCCAGAGCCCCAGCAAACCTAGTGCTTACATACTGCATATAGGACTGAAAAGAATGTGAAGGAAAGGGAATAAAAGGAAGAAAAGACATAAATGTTGATGGAAACAGAAAGAGTCATAAGAAGATTCTCAATTAAATCTCCATCCATAATCTAATGTATGAGCTATATCTCTCACTTTTTAATGCAACTAGAATTGGCAATGCTTGGCTCTGCGGCGCAATTGCGCCTGGCGCTGCTGCCTTGCCCTCCCCCCACTGAAAGCCCGCAGGACCTACCCTCTACCACGTGTAGAGGGCCTCTTCGGCGGCTGGATTTCCCCGCCCACCCGCCACTTTTACATACTAGTATGAGTCTGACTGGTCGCTACGGGGCCGAATAGGAATTTTTGACCCGGGCACAGATTGGCCGAGTGCCTGGGGATTTTTTTGCCTATCCCATACTGGTGTTGGTGGTGGGTACTAGTTGGCCACACGGGCGGTAGTGCGGACTACGGATAGGCAGTAGGTGAGTCGGATCCCCAAATTCCCTTTGGGTCCGTCCAACCCCACGGCGTTGCGGATCAGGAGATCACAACGTCGGGGGGAAGGATGCGCCTGGGGGGCCGAATGGGTTGGCAGGCACAGTGGATGGGCCTGGCCTTACCCAGGAGAAGGAATGGGACTTGCCGGCTGAGTGGGTCCTGTCTCCAGACAGAGCTCACTCAAGGCTATTGACTCACCCTGCAATACTGCCAGTTGGTGGGGTCCTAGGAGACCCCTGTGTAACAACTTTAACCTGCACTACAGCAGGCCCCTGTTTTCCAAGTTGTGTTGATGGTTTGAAGTTTGAGTTAATAAAGTGTGCCCCAGAGCATATACCCCAAAACATGTCTCGCGTGGTTATTTTGGTGTGGGTGGGCAATGCAGACAGGCAGTGTACTGTAACCTTTATTTATTTATTTTTGGATACCTGAAAACCATATAATGTTGTCCAAGCAGAAAAACATACCATGAAAAGACAGCTGGTACAGGAAAGTATAATTGAAGAGCTATAATTTTACACCATGTTGTTGGCTGACCTGGAGTGCAGTTCTAATAAATGAGTTTTCAGTACTTTAAGGACTTGTGTCATGCTTTTAGGAGGGTAAATTCTGGCCGTGGGGGTCAATCAGTTCAAAGTCAAACAGGAAAAGCCACTGGTACTGAGTTAGCAAGGAAGTCAGAGGAGGAGTATTCACAGTTCAGCTGGGCAACAGAGCTAAGGTCAAACCAGATAACAGCCTGGCAGATAAATCAACAGGACAAATGTGGGGAGGCCAAATCAAAGCTATGTGTCAGTCCAGGGTTGGAAACTGGCAGACCAAACGCAGCAGGAATTCACTTATTTCAGGTGTTCAAAGATAGGGATATAAATCTTTATATGAGTACGAAGAGCTGCAAAATAATTCTTCTCTACCCAGGAGAGGACAGTGTAGCTGGTTGTTCTCTCACAAAGAGAAAAGAATGAGAAGAAGACATTTTCGTGCAAATTTGGCAGCACTGTGTAAATAATTGCTATAACATAAATCACACAATTTGAGCACATGATTATAGCTGCTTGTTTTAAAGATTAGAAGATTTAGACGAAACACCTGTGTATCTTTTAACAACTAGCCATTTCTCTGTCCTTGTTTTATTTGCATATATGGGTGTGCTTTGATCCTCAAAGGAGAAAGCAACGTGTTTTGTGCAGAGAATTTACAACCTATTGGCATGAACATTAGCACACTTGAGATATCTTCTCAGGTCAAGGCAGTCTGAATCAACAAGTGACAAGGAGTGCCAGGTATGGGTGATTTCTTTTCAGCAATTTTTTCAAAAGCTTTTACATAAGAGTCACCCTCAAGTTCTAGCTGCAGCAGCTCAGGAACTTCCAGAAAGGAACTATCAGAACCAGGGAGGTCTAGCTCCAGGTCCAGTTCGACAATCAGGATGTGGTGCGAAGGGAGTGCACTGGAATAAACAGGACTGCAGTCTGAGGTTATGGTGCATAGAAAGGAACTTGCCAGCCGCACCTAACACTGGCTCTTTATTCTTTTAGAACACAAACAGTTACATTAACATGGCAGGCATATATTAGCCAATCAAAGCAGTACATTTTCCCGCCTAGTTTTCTTACTGTGCTGGGTGCATAGCTAGCGTGCTGTGTGCACACCCTTAAGAGTCGTGTGCATATTCCCTGCATGTCGGGTGCATACGCCTTGCATAAGATATGCGTGCCGTGTGCAACTCCAGCTACACATCACCTATCCTATATCAAACTCTTTACAAGCCAGCACCCCATCCCCACAAGGAACTTTCTCAGAAGGAGCCCTGTACCCCAGGCAAATCCTCTTTCATGCAGCAGCTAAGCTACTAGGTTCTAATTGTGCTTTGGAACCAATAGGATAATATAAATTAAGATAATAAATAAATAATAAACAAACAGGCAGCATGGACATGCTATTCCCCTTTAGGACATGCTCAACTCAGGGCTCTCCTCATATGAAGGTGGTGGGCCCTCAGCCATGTGTTCTGAGGGACCATGATGATTCACCACCACTTACTTGGAGTCTTTTTTGCTTGTTGGAAACTTTGGGCTCTCATCTGAAGAAGACTGCAGTATGATAATTCTAGAGAGGAAGCTAGGCTTTAGACTGTAGAAAAAGCCTCTTGGCGCAGTAGTTAAATTGCTGTACTGGAGCTATAACTGTGCTCATGACCTGGGGTTGAAACCCATTCCCCTTTAGGACATGCTCAACTCAGGGCTCTCCTCATATGAAGGGTGGTGGGCCCTCAGCCATGTGTTCTGAGGGACCATGATGATTCACCACCACTTACTTGGAGTCTGTTTTTTCTTGTTGGAAACTTTGGGCTCTCATCTGAAGAAGACTGCAGTATGATAATTCTAGAGAGGAAGCTAGGCTTTTAGACTGTAGAAAAAGCCTCTTGGCGCAGTAGTTAAACTGCTGTACTGGAGCTATAACTGTGCTTATGACCTGGGGTTGAAACCCAGGTAGCTGGCTCATGGTTGACTCAGCCTATCCTTCTGAGGTTGGTAAAATGAATACCCCCGGGGGGGTGGGGGGTGGAAACAACGTGCAGCCTGCATAGATAAATTGTAAACCACCCAGAGAGTGCTTTAAGCACTACAGGGTGCTACATACGCAGAACACTTTGCTTTTTGTTTTAGACTGCTTGGGTGGGTCTTTCTATCTGTCCCATAATTTCTATTTTTCATTTTATGGAACAGAAAGCAAGGGTGTAAGCTGAAAAGCATAATGATATTTTTGCTTGTTCAGCATACTTATTTGCTTCTGGAAAACCTTCCTGTGAATTTGCTGTTTTATTATTCTCACTTGGTTCGTTATATGTACAGAGATGTTCAATAGTACAATTAACTGATACAGGGACCCCACAGTGATAATCCCATTCCAAGCATACGACACAGCTACATTTACTCAACAAGAGCAACATGTATGATTGTCCCCCACAACTCCATTTATTTGAAGCAATAGAACATATCCACAACACTGTATCAAAGTGGGGTATAATGCCATCACAATGTAAATTTGATGACACAATTTTTTCTCTAAGAAGATTAATCAGGATCTCTATGCATATGATGTGGTTGCAGGGTTAAAAATAATTTTACAAATGTGCAAGCTTTCTATATAGGAATAGCAGCTGGAAAGCAATGATATCTGGTAAATAATACATTGTTTTACAAAAATTGCAGCATGCACTAAATATTTTGGTATTTGTATACCATAAACACTGTTTTTTTAAAAAAAAATCTCACTTGCAATCATCTATATATACAAATCAAGCAAGATGCAGCTGAGGACAATGCAGTAGGATTCCGTGTGTATTCATTGTTAGCAATTAGGTTTCCTCATGAGAATCACTATAATGCCTCTGATAACAAATGTTTCGAATAGCAAATGGGAACATCCGGATATAGGGCTGCCTCAGATAAAGAATCTTGCTTATGGACTGCCTTGAATACTGAATGGTTCATAATGCCTTGTAAAAAAAAGTGTACCCAGGATGCATTGCACCGCTTGTAATTTGTGGAGGGATTTTTGTGGGATTATTTTCAGTTTGTACAGCCTGGTGAGGTGGGGAGGTGGACAGGCTTCTTTGGAATGTGAGACCGTCCACTTGCCAGCTCGGCCCTTTCCCAGCTTGGCTTATTAGAGCTTCCCGGGTGGGACTGGCTGAGTGGACAAGGAGGGTGCTTAATTCCTCCTTGATGGAGGGGGTTCTCCTGCCTGCCTTGAAGCAGGTGGTGATTTGACTCCTCCTGAAAAAGGCCTAACTGGATCCAACTATATTAGATAATTACCGGCCAGCCTCTAATATAGTGTTTTGGGGCAAGGTGATTAGTGGGTGGCGGCATCTCAACTTCAGAGGGTTTTGGATGAAACAGATTATCTTGAACTTTTAAATCAGAATTCAGGCCAGGCTATGGGATAGAAACCACCTTAGTGCTCTGGTGGATGATCTATAATGGGGACCAGACAGGGGGAGTACATCCCTGTTGGTCCTGCTGGACCTCTCAATGGCTTTCAGCACCATTGACCATGGTGTCCTTTTGGGCTGATTGGCTGAGTTGGTAGTTGGAGGCACTATCTTGCAGTGCTTCCACTCATACTTGGAGGATCGGTCCCAGATGGGGGTGCTGAGGGAAGCCTCCTCAACACCCTGGGCTTTGAAGTGTGTTTTGCCACAGGGTTCTATTCTGTCCTCCATGCTATTCAACATGTACGTACATGAAGCCTCTGGGAGAGGTCATCTGGGATTTGGAGTGGGGTGCCATCAATATGCTGATGACACCCAGCTATATCTCTCCTTTCCCCCAGATTCTGGGTGGTGGTGGTGGTGGTGGTTGAAGTCCTGGAGCACTGTCTAGAATTGGTGGGGATCTGGATGAGGGCTAACAAGCTGAAATTAAATCCGGATAAGACAGAGGTCCTCTTGATTTGGAAAGCTTTGATGCAGGTGGTGGTACATCATCCTTCTCTGAATGGGGTTGCACTCCCTCTGAAGGAGCAGATATGCAGTTTGGTGGTCCGCCTGGTTTCAGAGCTGCTCCTGGATTCTCAGTTAGTGGCTGTGGCCAGAGGGGCCTTTGCCCAGCTTCGGCTGTTGTGCCAGCTGTCTCCGTATTTGGATCATGCAAACAAAACATATATATAAACAATCCTTTTCTTAATAATACACTAGCAATACTGAATAAATTTAGAAAGCTGTTTGTGCACCAGTTTCTCACTAGGTCCAGTGACAAAGCTGTAAAAAATCCCAGATAACTATAAAAGATCAGTAGAAGACCTTCTGATGAAGACAAAACGTTTTAGGTTAAAGGACTGGATAGAAAGGGGGAATGAAGAACAAACGAAAGAAGCTGTAGGTGAAGATGAAATGTCTTGGTATAATGTTATTCAATTAGAACAATGGACAAAGAAATGGATGAAAGGAAATGGAACTATAGAGAAGCTATGAAATACAAAGGAATTATTCTATAGAAGGAAACAGTAGAATAAGTAACATTTATAATTTATTGTTGGAACCAGAAGAACATGATAATTTCCTCTAAATCTTATGAGGAGGAAGATATGAGAAAAGAAATAAATTGTGGTACTTGGAAAAGTATGAGGAATATTATTAATATTGAGATATATATCAGTAAGGACAAAATAAATGATATAAGTTGGTGTGGAGATGATACGTGTTTCCAGTGAAATTTAATCAAATAAATGACTGTTCTAACATGTGCCGAAGAGAGTGCCAGAAAATAGGCTCTTGTTTTCACATGTGGTGCTAATGTGAGTACATATACATAATTTTTTTGCAGTTGTGTTTTTTTAAAAGAACTATATTAAACAAACAGTGCAAATTTCCCTGTATATCCTAAAATACTGCTGTTATCAGAATGTGAAAGGGAGATAGATAAGCGGATGAGGAGATAACTTATTTCTAATTCATTAACATCAGCAAGACTGATTATTGCTCAGGACTGGAAATTAGCACACAATGAATACATTATTAAGGGATTATAGAATCATAGAGTATTTGAGTTGGAATGGACCAATATGTTTATTTAGTCCAACACCCTTCACAAGGCAGGAATCCAATCAAAGATCTGGCAGATAGTTGTTGAATTTTATCTTGAATGCTTCCAACTAGAGATGGGCACGAAACAAACAATTTTTCATTTCCATTTTTGTTTTTTTGTTTCGTTATGAAACAACAAACGAATTTTGTCTCCAAAATGAAACGAAACGAACAGAAACACCGTAAATTTTGTTGTGTGTTTCATTTCCGTTACTGCAATACAGTGAACTGCTTTAATGCTAAAAAAAATTAAAAACATAAAATTAATGGTAATGAAACGGTAACAAAATGAATGAAAACGAAAGTGAATTTTTTACAAAACTTCGCAAAAAACAGAAACAAACCGAAATGGACCCTCCAAACGACAAACGACAAACAAAACGTCATTTTTTTGATTCGTGCCCATCTCTACTTCCAACATTAGAGCAGTCACCACCATCTGAGGTAACTGATTCCATTGTTGTACTGCTCTAACATTTAAGAGGTTTTTCCTGATATTCAGCCGAAATCTGACTTCCTATCGCTTGAGCTCATTATTACATGCCACATACTTTGGGATGATTAAGAACAGATCCTGCCTTTTCTCAGTATGACTATCTTTCAGGTATTCAAGAAGGGCTAATTGCCCAGTCATGGTAGAGAGAATTTTGAGTTATGGCAACTAATAATAAACTTACACATACAATAAAAGTTAAGGAGGGGATAACCACTAACAATATGTTTGCAGATAGATGGGCTTAATTTATTGATTTTGTATTGATAAATGGGATAAACAGTCAATTTCACTGTACACAGGTTGTACACTGACAATAAAGGTTATTATTATTATTATTATTATTATTATTATTATTATTATTATTATTATTATTATTATTATTATTATTATTATTATTATTATTATTATTATTAAGTTTCACTCATGAGTCTATATAGTTTTGAAAGGGAAAGAGGTCTCTGGAGGCTAAATAGATAAAGTGGTTCATTCCTAAGTGACCCGGTGGTGGGGTGCACGGTGTAGATTGCTTTTGTTCCCCTTTGGTATTCGATATTAGATTTTTAAAAAATGTTTATTTGTTGTAGATTTTTTTTTAAAAAAAATCTGGTATAAATTTAAAATATTCTTACTGATTGAGCAACAACAAAAAAGCAATGCCTTGTCCACAAAACAGGATTCCACCTGAACATTGAGCTCCATGCATTAAGCTTCACACTGGGTTTTAATCTGAATCCACTTGTGTCCAGTCCTACATAAATTTCAGGGTAAATAACCAATATAGTTGTCCCCTTAGGCCATTAGTTGAAGCTAAAACTTTCTCAGTTCAGACTTGCTGGAGCAATCAAAATGTCAGCAATAGCTTCATTTTCCACTCCCATATGCTCCCACTAATATACACCCCTTCTGTGTCATACAATGGCAAAAGAAGCTGATATGGGGAAAGTGTATGGAGACATACTTTCACCCAATCTTGTTTTGCATCAAGAGATGAAGAAAGAAAATCATGCTCTGTTTGTAAAGGTAGCTAAGTGCAGGATGATCTGGTCAAATGCATATGTGTCAACGGGTAACTATAAACTTTGTTAGCAGCACTAATTCCCAGAGTCATTCACACATCTCTAGTGAACCATCAGCAGCTGCCTTTTTTTTTAACACATCTGTTTCTGAGAAAATGATACAGGTTGTAAGGAACAATTCAGGTAGCAGAACTGGACAATAAGTGAGCCTTTTCTTGGAAATGGACATCTCCCAAGCCCCATTCAAGTTTTATAGAATTCAGTTTCTTGGTCACACTTAAAGAATGGAATGGATAATCATGCTTTCTTCATGCAAGTCACACTTAAAGAATGAATGGATAATCAATGCTTTCTTCATGGTGCCCTTATTAGTTAGTGGGTTTTTTTTTTTTTCCTTTGCCTCACCGTTTGCCGCCATCTTGTCCTCTGCTGCCCTTGCTTGGTGGCTGGTTATCTTCAGCTTTTAGCCTTTTTAGCTTTTAGCTTTTGCGTTGTTAGCCGCCCAGAGTTCCCGTTGGGAAGTGCAAGTCATGATGAATCTGCTTTTGTGTAGATTCTACATATGAGCGAGAACTCGGGAAAATCTCCTCCCTTAGCTTTAATCAGATCTCATTTGCAATGCCATGTCCAATTCTTGAAAACAGACATTTTAAAGGTTACTGAATCTTGAGTAGGTATGGACATCTTGTGTCCCTCCAGGTGTTGTTGGACTCAACCTCTACCCAGTCACCACATTATAGTCAATGATGAAAATTAGTGAGTATAGTGGTACCTTGTATAAAGGAATTAATTTGTTACAAATGAAATTATGTTAAGCAGATTTTCCTTTATACAAATTTCCCATAGGAATGCATTGAAAACCGAGTGATCCCTAATTGCAACCATTTTATGTTGTACGGATTTGTTCCATAGACTATTGTGTTAAGCAAATTTCCCCTATTTCTGGAATTTTTTATGTTGTACAGATGTTATGTTATACAAACAGTTTGTTATACAAGGGTCCACTGTATTGCAGTCAAGAATATCCAGATGCCTACAAGTTGCTCACTCTGAGAAGAGGGCAATGGAGATGGGCAGAGATCTAGAAAAACAAATCATATAAAGAACAGTTGTATCAACTGGGTAAATACAACATGGATAAGAGAACATAGAAGTGGGCCACAGTTGTACACTTTGTGAACACAAAAGAGAACAAAGTCTGGTTCTCTGCTATTCTGAAGACTGGGAATAGATTAGAAGGGTTTGAGTTATAGAAGCATATGTATCAGTTGAACACTACAGGGTGGGAAATTTCTTGATGGTATAATGACTCTTAATTGGGCAAAAATTTCATTATTGTTAAAATGCCTAGTATCAAAGATACAAACAGTTTTGCCAAAGAAACCATTACTTTAAGCATTGATGTAATCTCTCTCTCTCCTTATATTTTGGTGATGCACTAGCTTTAGATTTCCTGTTCTGAACGGGGACATAGTCCAAAGGACTTGCAACAACCACATCAGACTCAGTGATTCTTTCATAACATTTTCTTCAAAAGTAGAGAGACATGAAATAGTTTTTGCATCACCCCTGCTGATCTGTTCTGAAGGAGAGCCAAATGGAGAGGATGTGTGGGTATGCATTCTTGACCCAGACCCTTTTGTTTGAAGAACTCATAGCTGTCTCAGCGACAACTTCAAAACAACAGCCTACTGCTTCCTACAATATTGTACTTGCCCGGTGAAATTCATAGCAATGTCAAGGGTGGAGGATGACAAACTTGCTACTCTAGCACAAAGAAAAACTAAGATTAACAGAAACATATATACTGTTTGATACCACTCTAATTGCTGCACTTCCATAATACAATATCCTGGATTTTGTAGCTGGGTAAAGTAGTTAGAAATCTAGGCTAGAGACGAGAGATATAGTATAGAGATGGGCATGAAACAAATGTTTAATTCATTTCGTTATTCGTCATTCATTTTGTTACGGAACGAAACAAATAACTAACAGACCCATCAAAGAAAAACAAAATGTAACGAAATGGAAATTTCTGTTTTGGTCACTTTGTTTTTTGTTTTCCCATAGGAATGCATTGCTGAAGCCACCACTGATCAGCTGTAGCGTGGGGCTTCAGCAGAAAAAAAAGTTTTAAAAGCCCACCCTTTCCTCTACTCGATTGGGCATGAGTAAAAAAAAAAAAGCTGGTTGGTGCAAGTAAAAAATAAAAAATAAAAAATGTTCTGACCTGGCTTATGGGCCAGCTCGTCGGCGCGATAAGAAAATAATAATAATAATTTTAAAAATGCTGACCCGGCCCACGGGCCAGCTGGTCAGTGTGAGTAAAAAAAAAGTTTAAAAAGTGCCGGTCATGGCAAGTAAAAAAAAAGGGGGAATGTCACCTCGAGTTAAATAAATAAATAAATAAATAAATAAATAAATAACTGTGCCAACCCAGCCCCAGGCCAGCCGGTCGGTGGAAGATTTTAAAAACTGAAAAATGAAATAAATGAAAAATGAAATGAATTTTAAATGAAACAAAAACAATTTAAAAAATGAAAGACAAAATGAAACACCATTTTGGCATTTCGTGCCCATCTCTAATATGGTGCATAAAGAAACATAGAACTGGGCAGTCAGACAGAAAATTCTAAGTATCTCAGCAACCAACAGATTGTAGTTCCTGAAGCATGGAGCCAAGACTATACAAATGGTAGCAACCTAGTATAATTGTGTAGTCTGAGTGTGTCTATGTCATTTGGTTTGCAGTAAGTATAAAGTGGTGCACAGGTGAAGGACATGCTGTGGCCTATATATCCACATGTCTGCCTTTGAAGCAATCTGAGAGTTCTGTTGTGGGTTGCTACTCACATTTGCCTGAACATTATTAAAAGCCTAGGCAGAGAAAACAGCTCTGCTCAAGCATGCATGTTCAACTTCATCTAGGCCTCCAATATTTAAGTTCTCCTCACATGAGCAGGTAATGGACAGCTGGTTAGTTGAAGCTGAGAATTTGACTCTCCAATGTGCTTCCCGCAAAAAGAACCAGCATGACTAGTTTTGGGCAAGGTGTGTAGTCCAAGAGCATACCCAGAAGAAAGGAATGGAACACTATTTAGGGTTAGAGATGGGCACGAATAAAAAAAAATGATGTTTTGTTTCATTTTGTTTCATTGTGTGGTCTGGTTCGTTTCATTTTGTTCTTCATGAATTTCCATGGAAAATTTCATTTTGTTGGTTCATTAATTCGTTATTTGTTATTACCCTTTTCCCCCCAGCACCCACAACACAGCCCGGTTGGTGCTGGTTTTTTAAAAATATTATTATTTTTATTTTAGGGTGCTGACCAGGCCACCCTTGGGGCCCAGTCGGCACTCCCCTTTTTAAAAAAATTATTTTTATTTTTATTTTGGTTTAGTTTTTCCCCTCAACTTCCGGGTTCAGGCTGTAGCATGGGACTTTTTGTTGGTGTTTTCCTTTCAGTGCCAACCGTGCAGCCCCTGGGGCCCGGTCGGTGCTGGTTTTTTTTTTTTTTTATTTTGGGGTGCCATGCTACAGCTTTAGTGCGCGGCTTTTTTGTTTTGTTTTTGTTTTCCTTTCAGCGCCAACTGTGCAGCTCCTCGGGCTTGGTCGGTGCTGTTTTTTATTATTATTATTATTTTTTTTTAGGGTGCCAGCCAGGCCACCCTTGGGCCCTAGTTGGCACTCCCCCTTTTATTAAATTTATTTTTATTTTATTTTAGCCCCCCCCCCCATTTCCGGGTTCAGGCCCCATGCTACAGCTTTAGCACGGGGGTCTTTTGTTTTTGTTTTTTTGTTTTCCTTTCAGCGCTGACCATGCAGCCCCTCAGGCCTGGTTGGTGCTGTTTAATTTTAATTGTAATTTTTTTATTTTCGGGTGCCGACCTGGCCACCCTTGGGGCCTGGTCGGTGCTCTTTTTTTTTTTTAACTTTGCCAAGCAACCACATGGCCGCGCTACAACTGTAGCATGGCTGTAGGGTTTTTTTTTTCCTGGTCGCCATCCCAGAAGCCAGGAAGACCGGACTTCTGGACCAGCACCAGGTAGGAGACATCTCCGACCCCCATTAATGAAATGAACCTAAACTGAACCTTTTTTTTTTTTTCAGTTTGGTTCGGTTCATGGTAAATTTGCCCCTAGGGTCATTATTCATTTCATTACATAATGAACCAAATAACAAACAACAAAATGAAAAAAATTCATGTAGACTAGCCCTAAATAGAGATGTGAATGAAATGAAAAAAATCATTTCATGCCCATCTCTATTTAGGGCTATTCTACACCCAGAAAATCCTGGAAATAGTTGCCACTAAGTGAAACTGATCCACTATTGTGACTGGCTGTGGCATGAGAGCTGCCTCATTGTAGCTTTCTCCTATATTTGATGTGCAATATCTTCTGTTAGGGAATCAAATGAATGGACCTCATGATGTGATTCATGTTAGTACATATGCTACTATCCCTGTAAAATAAGAGAAGCCCTGTCTATTTTATTGGACTTACACTATCTGAATAGCTCCATATGTTATTCGAGCACTTTAACCTATACCAGTGTTGTCAAATCTTTGGCATGGGTGCCAAAGGTGGCACTCAGAGCCGTTTCTGTGAGCACCTGGCAATGTCCCTCACAGCCACCTGTATTCAGGTTAAATTGCTGTATTGGCAGTTTGTGAAAAATGGTGGGTTTTTTGAATCAAGTTTTGGGCACTCAGTTTCTAAAAGGTTCGCCATTGCTGACCTATACTAATACTTTCTAACAAATATGTATACTGCATAGACATTGCTTTTTACATGATGGCTCACTTCAGAGGTGATGATAAGCACCACTAAAAAGGTTGTGATACTGGCTTGTAGAATACATGTGCCTATAACTTTTTAGCATTATACCATTAACAATGCATTTTAATACACAGCAATTAAGTTATTTAAATGGGATTGTAGCCCTATATAACCATGTAACCTGATGATGATGATGATGATGATGATGATGATGATGATGATGATGATGATGATGATGATGATGACGACGACGACGACGACAACGACGACAACGACAACGACAACGACGACTGGTAGGGCCAAACTGCTCTGATAACATATGGAACCATTAAGGCAGGTCCAATGGCGTGGGCAAGGCTCCTTCCATTAGATGTCAAGGGGAAAATGGATTTGGGTTGAAATGAGCCTCATAATAAGCCCACTCATGTGATTTTTTTACTGCAGAATTCACTGAAAGGGTATGGGTAGAAACTATAAGGAAGCAGCTCCAATGCCACAGCTAATAAGAACGGATTAGCCATTATCACACATTAAAGTGTAGTCTTCTCTGTCTGCCCTTTTGGCGAAACTGGACAAAAAGAAGTAAGAGCTGGCCTCCTCCGTCTGCTGAATGCTGGAACTGTAACTGGATTTCCCAGTTAATTTTAGCTTATAAAGTTACAAGACTTTAGCAACATTGTCTCTTTGGTTGATATTCTGCTTTTGGAGTTTTGGAGTGAAGCTACTGTGCAAAGAATGCCAAATTTGATACAATAACACTATGTTTCTACCAAAGATAAGGGGAAGATGATTGCAGAAGAATTCAAAAATGTATCCCTAAATTGCTGCTAAGGAAAAAAAAACTCAAAAGAACTTTATGCTTATCCTTTGTTTCAAAGTTCATTCCCTTTTGTCATCTTACTATGGAAGGTTATGGGGGGGGTGTGTGCCTGCACACACCTCATTTTCAGGACGCGAGAAGATGGCAATATGCTGGGTGCCACTCAACAGGGGGGGAAAGATTTTTCCATTACTAAAAATAGGCTGCACTTACTTGAGAAAAGCAATGAAAACATGAATATGAGCTACATATTGGTCTTGCCATATGCTCACATTTTACAACACTGCCAGGGTTAGCTTCCTTGCCCTTTAGCTTGCTTCATTGGTAACAAAGCCAGATGGAAGAAGTAGCTATTGTTAGTGCCATATCTATTGCTCACTTGCTCTTTTCCATTTGCAAACAAAACTCTGCATTCCAGGTTGCAATTTTGTGGTTATTTTCTTTTCATACCACTCAAGGAGGAAGCAAGTGGCTCTGAGTTTATATGCAGAACACTCATCCGTCAGAACACTGTGGGTTACATTGCTTTGTGCAAACTCTGGCAGAAGGAAAGTTTTCCAAACTGTTGTATACACCATATGTTATTAACTGCTCGTTAATTTTTTGCAACATTTTTATATGGATTATAATTAGCAAACCAGGGGTCAATGAGGGAGTCCCAACCAAGTTGAGACATCTGTGCAAGCTCTGGAGAAGTGAAAGGTGATGTAGAAAAATTCTTAGGGGAATTTTGCACATTCCTAACCAGATTTTGGTGGCAAGGTCTTAAGAATCGCATTGGATCAGGGGACCAATTTGTGTAATACTTGGCAAACTATGAGAAGGCAATTTGAAAGAAAGAGCAAAGTTTTATTATTAAGTTTAATCACTAAAAGAGCTCACTATGTTCTTGCTTATTAATTATTGTATGGTCGTCTTCAGAGGCTATCAAAAGGAAGCAAGGAGGAATATAATAGTGGTAATCTTTGTAGATTTGTAAAACCATAGGATAAAATCATCCAAACACATCCTTCACAATAATTGTCATATGCTGTATGTATAAATAAATTAACAAGACCTACAGAGGTCTGTGACACTCTGTTTCACTAAATGGCAATATACCAGAATGAAGGTCCAACATTTGTAGAATGCTCTTTAAAACATTCATATATATTTATCATTTTAGTCTGACAGAAACAGCTGTTTTCAGGATCAGTTTGACACATCTTAAACATAGCAATCTGAGGGACCCAGGAAGGTCTACAATGTTAAGACCTCTAAGGAACAGTAATCCAAAATAATTGCATCCTAGGCCTTGGGGAGCCATGATTACCAATCTCAGTTCCTGTATATTTCTCTTTTTAGTAGAATCATGTCCTTATCTGTCTGGTTTATTCACCAAACCCAACTATTTCAGGGAAAGGTGCTACTTGATATAAACCTAAACTGAACAAAAACCAAACACACTGTGAGTGCTAGCTCTCCTCATGCCTGGGGGAAAATGAGTACCCTTAACCTTTGTGGCAGTCTTTCTCATGTCCACAACAAAAAGTATGTGGGAAGTTGAGGAAAAGAAAAGTACTAAATTGTTATCACATGCAGTTAAGAAAAAAAGCTATTAAAAGAGCAATTGCATTGGTGAGAACTAAAGAGGAAACAATAGTAAGATCACAACAGCAGATACTAGAAACATTTAGGGACTATTATAAAGAACTGTATGAGTCAGAAGTAGAAGCAGATATAAATATCAAGAGTTTTGCAAGCCAGCTTCCAATAAATCAAAATTTACATGAACATAAAGAACAACTTAACTGAGCAGTGACAGTATCAGAGGTGAAAGCAGTAATTAAAAATCTTAAGAAGGGAAAAGCACCAGGTTGTGATGGATTTAAACCTGATTTTTGTCAAACATGGGCAGATGATATATCAAGGCATTTAGTAAACTTGTTTAATTCAACATTGGAGGGGGGAGAAATTCCTAATTCATGGAAAACAGCCAGGATAATAACCATATTAAAACCAGAGAAGGACCCTCATGACCCAGCTTCATAAAGACCCATAATTCTGTAAAATCAGGATCAAAATTTTTTTTCAACAATACTGGCTAAAAGGATAAGTAGTTTTATTAACAACTATGTTCATGGGGACCAGTATGGGTTCATGCCTGCTAGACAGATGCAGGACACAACCCACAGAGTATTAAATGTTATACACATAGCAAATAAAAACAGAAGGAAATTTGCAATACTCTCACTGGATGCACTCAAGGCCTCTCACATAGTGGAGTGGGTTTATATGTTAGAATTAATGAAGAAAATGAATATACGGTGAAATTTTGTTAATGTGTTAAGAAAATTATATGTAGCAATGAGAGCAACAGTACTGATCAATGGATCAGAATCTGAAAATTTCCCAATACATAGAGGAAGTAGACAAGGGGACCCATTGTCCCCATTAATTATAGAATTAGTAATGTAGCCATAAGCTGGACAAATTAGAGGGAATGAAAATATTAAGGGACTAGAATTTAAGAATACAAATCAGAAAATAAATTTATACGCTGATGATATGCTTTTGTTTTTGGAAGACCCACTTAAAAGCACAGAGGTACTGAAACAATTATTACAAGAATATAGAGTCTACACAAGTTTAAAAATTATTTATCAAAAAAATAAACTTTTATGTTTTAACTTTTCTATCGCAGACGAAAAGCAATTCCAAAGGAGGTCAAATTTAGACCTTTGTTACTCAACTTTTAAATATCTTGGAATTTGGGTAACAAAAAATACAAATCAATTAATTTATAGAAATTATAAAAATTGTTCACATTTGTCAAGGATACAATGAAGATTTGGAAAAAATTAAAGTAATCTTTATTTTTTATTAGGGAGAATTGCAGTAGTGAAAGCACATATTTTACTCTAATTTTTGTGCTTATTTCAAAATATATGTTTGCAACCTGACAAAGAAAATGGGTTCAGTGCAGAAAAGTCTAGAAAATTTTATTGTGGGCAAAGGAAAAAGTTTAAGATTTGTTAACAGTATTAAGTATAGTGAAAGTGCAAAAGGAGGTATGGCTATACCATAATTTACTAAAATATTATGAAGGTGTTCAAATCACTCAAATGTCCAAATTTATATCGATGAAGAACGTACCTGACTGGGTTAAAATGGAAGGAGGCAGAGAGGAAAGTATAATTAATGAATATGCTTTTACAAAAAAAACGGACTTAATAAGAGTGACCAAACCCAGAATTTGTATAATTTTTGAAACATTAAGAATATGGACGAAACATATAGGAATCTTAGCTCCTCACATATCACCCCTCTGTCCCATATTGGAACACCCTAATTTTAAATCTCAAGAAAAAAACATTAAACAATTTAGGCACTGGAATGAGATTGGACTCTACAGAAATAGAGACGTATTTGAATCAGGGAAACCAATAACGATCAATCAATTAGAACAGAGAACAAGAAGAATTAAAACTAATTGGCTACAATTAAAACAAGAAATTTTGCAGTGAAATTATACCAAACTCAAGGCCCCATTAGACAATTAACAGAGTTTGAACAATGTTGTGTTGAAAAAGATAAGACTAGAGAGGGGCACGAATTTAAAAAAAAATGGCATTTTGGTTTTTTGTTTGTCGTTGAGAGGCCCGTTTTGTTTTGTTTCCGTTTTTCGTGAATTTTTGGAAAAAAATTGTTTTTGTTTTTTGTTTTTTGTTTTTCGTTTCTACCTGCTTTTTGCACGATTTTTAAAGCATTTCCGTGTGTGGGTGTCCCCCAACGCCACAGACAAGAGGGAAAACACTAAAAAAATGATGCTGGCAGAGACACAGTATAGACTACGTATGCAGGGAGGCTGCAAAGGCAGCAGCAGGCATTGCCCAGGGTGCAAGGCAGCCACAGAGTGACTGCACTGTGGGGCAGGGGAGGGTACTCACCAAGAGGTACGCACACACGCACACAGGGAGGCTGCAGGACTGAAGCTAGAGTCGCAGAGACAGCAATCCCACCCTAATTCCCACCAGAGACTGCAAGGAGGACGGGGGCTGCCAGAGCTTTTTATGCTCTCTGTGGCTGCCAGACCTGCCCAGTCTGCAAAACCTGAGCATCCGATTGGTTGAAGTTGTCCAAAAATTTACATGATCCCATCACATGGCTTGCCTCCATGTTGTGGCTGGAGTGGTGACATCCATTTTGTCATCATTAAAGGGAAAAGAAAAATACATTGTGATGGGAGAAGACAAAAACAAACGTTTTAAGGACCCCAACCCCCTGGTAGGTGATAATTTCAAATAATTATCGCATTATCGCTGCATTTTTATGGATGTCCAGGGCGTTTTAATACCCAAAAAATCAATATTAGGCATCTGGGAGCCATTTTGGGTCAATGTCCCCTAACTCCCCTTAAAGGAAAAAAAATACAGCAATCTGAGAAAAGACATAAATGCACATTTTACGGACCCCAATCCCCCCGGTAGGTATTATCAGACAGTATAAATAATTATCGCTGCGTTTTATGGATGTCCAGGGCATTTTTTAACATTTAAAACAGCTCATTTCATTGTGCATCGCCATTAACAAAAACAAAACGTAACGAACACAATTTTTGTGGTTCTGTTCATTTCGTTCCATTTTCATCACAATTTTTGTTAGTCGTTTTGTTACATAACAAAATGAATAACGAATAACGGAAATGAAAAAATGTTCGTTTCGTGCCCATCTCTAGATATAAGGGATTAAGTTCAATAATATATAAATGTATTATAGACAAAGTATTTACCAGAGGTTTAGGGTCCAAAATTGTCTAGGAAACAAACTTAAGTAGTACTATACCAAACAAAGTATGGCCAAGGATTTGGTCTGGTTACCCTTATAAATCAATCTCAGCAAAAACCAAGGAAACAGTTTTAAAGATAGTACATAGATGGTACTTCTTCCCCACAAAATTGCATAAAATTAACAGGAGGATCTCAGATACATGTTGGCATAATTGTGGGTGTAAAGGTTCTTTAGAGCATATGTGATTGGCATGCCAAATATAGAGACATTTTGGAATAAGGTAATTAACTGGACAGAGAAATTAACTAAGAAAATAGTTCCAAATGAAATGTTGTTATTATTCTCATTAGTTACTGGAGAAAATGAAAAACTAGCTAATAAAGAATTAATAGCAATTCTTATAGGTGTGGGTAGAATGGAAATTACTCGCAATTGGAAAAATGCCCAGGATCTCTCACTCACAAAATTTGTAAACTGAATATGGGAAGTTGCAGTTATGGAAAAATGGATTAGTAGGTTTAAACTATACAGGGGAGAGATAAAACATGATAAATGTCTGAAGATATGGCAACCTCTATTAACTTCAGATCTTATACAAAAACTATATTGGATAAATCAGAGTATGGATTGGACTGCTGGACAGTTTAAGAATGTTTAATGAATGTTCCTCAATGATTTAGCCCCACTATTGTTGGAAACTGAAGGACATCCCCCTAAAATTGGCTCCACTCCAGTCCCTCTACTTCTGTACGCGGATGATGCCGTGATATTGTCTCGTACCAGACCTGGCCTAAAACGTTTGATGTATAAATGCCTTGAGTTCCTAGGTAACAACAACTTACAACTTAACTACGATAAGTCTAAAATTGTTGTATTTGCTAAATCTTGGAAATTGTACAGGTGGATCTTTGCTGGAAGAAAGATTGAACAGGTTAAGTATTTCAAATACTTGGGTATCATGTTTCACTACAAACAGTCCTGGGTGCTCCAACGCAAAGTGGCAATACAACGGGCCAAAGGCACCACCCAGGCAGTTTGCAGATTTTTCTATAATACAGGAAACAGATATGTACCCTCCGCACTAAAAGTGTTTAATGCAAAGATTGTACCTCAGTTGTTGTACGGTATACCATTATGGATCAAGGCATGGGACCATTCGCTAGAACAAGTGCAATCTATGTTCCTACGGAAGATCTTGGAAGTACCAACATGTGTACCATATGCGGCTCTTTGTTTAGAAACAGGCCAAAATATGGTAGCAACTCAGGCATGTTTGAGAGCAATCAAATACTGGTTAAAGATCCACTACAACTTTAAAGAGGGTAGCTTCATACACCAAATTCTCCAAGAACAGGTCAGGGCACAAGAACTTGACTACATTGAAAAGAAAATTTCAAAAATAGGTCTATCATTAGAACAACTTGGCTCTCTGCCCCAAAAAGAAGCATTTCATGTAATTAAACGCAGACTACTAGATATTGAATTCCAGGATCTCCTGAGTTCAGCAAATAAGACTTGCTCACCCTTAAATCACTTAATTCCAATCAGGCAAGGCCAGAGTGCTAGATATCTTCATTTACTGCAGTCACCACAAAAACGCAGAGCTTATTCTCTGGCTAGATTTAATGTAATGCCTTCAGCACTATTAGCAGGTAGGTTCCAAGGCATTCCGTATAACAAGAGGAATTGCTCGTGCGAGTTGGGAGGAATTGAATCGCTGGCACACATGTGTTTGTACTGCCCTCGCTACTCAGTACCCCGTATGCAATACCTGGGCCCAATATTATCTAGGGTGAAGGGATGGCCAGATGTAGGAATAATGCAATTAATGCTAAATGATCAAGTGGAAGACAGGGTGAAGAAAGTAGCGGGCTTTATGGCATACATAGTGAATCATGCTGAAACTCTACAGCCTGTATCAATACTCCCACTCTGAGCTATGTTTGAATGTCAGTTGCAATCATTGACTTGGTTATTGCCAGAAAACCTAAATTAGGTTTTATATATGTGTTTTATTTATATATGTGTCTTATTTATGCCATTAAAGGTTTGATTGATTGATTGATTGATTGAATGTTTAATTTGTTGTGTTATTCGGTATTGTTTGTATAACAAGCTTGGATGGTAAGTATTATCTTAAGAGGATTGTCAATAAAAACAAGAATTTTTTTTTAAAAAGGAAGTTGAGGAAAAGCACTGAACCAGTTTTGTTTTTTCACTGATGCTTTTCCCCCATACATTTTCTTTCATTGTCTGTCCCCACTATCCTGTCTTCCCTATAGGACTGAATGGACTGGCTGTCATGGTGCTTTAAGTTGCTCAGGGAGGCTTTTGTGAGGAAAGGAGGGCTATAAATGTTTTCAGCAAATCAATATTTCTGTAAGATATTCTGTTTTGCTATCTTTGTTTGGTTTCTAAGTGCTGCTACTCACCCTGAACCTTGAAGACAGTAAAATACCATTGAAAAAACGCAAGCTAGCAAGCAAGAAATGCAGCTGTCAAGTGTTCTCTCAGACAACTGTTGTCTCGCTGTTTTCATGGTATCCGATTAAGCATATGTAATTGAGCTCACTACAATTATTTCTATTCAGTTATGCTTTAAACAAATTAGATTCTAATTACAACCAATTGTGACATCTTCCACACATACAATAAAGTACTATTCATTTAATAGAAATACTTCAGCATTCATTTTTAATCCAGATAGGTGGAGTGTTTTACAGTTATTATGTCAGGGAGCTTTGCAGCTCATTGTCTAGAGAATGTTGGGGAGATATTGGATATAATTGAACACTAAGACTGAGAGTGCTAAATTGGCAGTGTATCAGGATTGGACATGTTATTTGGTGCCTTTAATTCAGTAGACAAGCAGAGGTGTATGAAAAAGCAAATTATACATAGACCTGAAAACAACAGACTTAAATACACAATACTATACTAAAGGTTTGAGCACAGTGCAGTTTTGCTAAAAGAAAATAGATTGTTCCCAGAATCACCCCACTGTGTTTCTCACCACTAAGCAAAGTGTTGCCTAGCACTTAGACTCCTACATATTGTTCATGCATTATTTGTATGCCCTGTAAATGTCATCAAAAATGATGTGGCTGGTAGTCTATGTTCATCAACAGATTTCCAGACTCCACATAATTCCTTTCAGACATAAAGGCATCACTGATGCAATTCTACAGAGTTTTGATGTTAATTTCCATCAAATTACTTCCAGGTTATGGTGACCCTAATAGGGTTTTCAAAGTATGTGAAATAGATAAGTATTTTACCAAAACTCCAGCTGGTGATGGAGTTCTGAACCCAGAATTTCTACATCCTAACAAACACTATTCAATACACTATACCAGTGCTCTACTTGATGGGTTTACTCTATGGGTTCACTCTGACATTAGAATTAAATGTACTGGTTTGAATGACACTGATCTCCAAGTAAAGTGGCCTACGAGTGCAGTCTAACTTTATCACTTATGCCAAAATACATTTCAGTGATAGCTTTGTGTCATGCTAGGAAATTGCAGACCTCTATTGTAGGGCAGTCCAAAGACTAAAAGCTATTTTCATCACAGCTGGTCATTTGTCCAGATCCTGCCTGAATCTAAAGTGGCAAAAGAACTAAAATGAAACAGGGCAGCCTAGCCTGGCTTGATTGGAACTCCCTCCCCCAAGAGTGGCTAACAAGCTGCAATTGGCTCTAAAGAGGTCACACATATAAACCAATAGCTTAGTTTGGCTATTCGAATAAAAGTCTTTCATAACTGCTGATGGGCAAGTTTCCCTAGACTTGGATTGTAATATGTGTGGTCTCTCATGACTCCTGCATGAAAGCATAAAAATATCATTCTTGGCCAATTTTCTCCTGAGCTGACTAGGGTGACCTCCCAATTTCAACAGTATATACATGAAATTTCATTGTGTAGAGGCAAGGGCCTTTCCCCTTATAAAGGGCACAAGAACAATGAAAGGACAACCTCAGCATTTTGCATAAATATATGCTGGTTCAGCATAAATATAGCAGGAGAACTTAATGCCTCTATAAACCCTGCACACTTGGCAGCAGATCAATTCTGACAAAAAACAGCCAAAAATCATGCTCCACATTAGAGATGGGCACGAATCAAAAAAATGATGTTTTGTTTGTCGTTTGTCATTTGGAGGGTCCATTTCGGTTCGTTTCCATTTTTTGTGATTTTTTGCAAAAAATTCATTTTCATGTTTGTTCATTTCGTTACTGTTTCGTTACCCTTTATTTCATTTTTAATGATTTTTTAAAGCATTTAAAGCAGTTCACTGTATTGCAGTAACGGAAACGAAACGCACAACAAAAATTCCAGTGTTTCTGTTTGTTTTGTTTCATTTTGGAGACAAAAATTTGTTTGTCATTTCGTTGCATAATGAAACGAAAAACAAAAACGGAAACAAAAAATTGTTCATTTCATGCCCATCTCTACTCCACATTTTTAGTAGTTGCTCCCAATGATACCAATCTGTAGGTAGCAAAGCAAAGCAAAACAAAATGAGCAAACAAAATCACAGTCTGCCCAATCAAATGGTGATAACTGCACTACATGTCGGATTTTATCTACGTATTGCGAGGAGGCTATAAGGCAAAGATGTCAACTTTAAGTTGGCATGTAGTGGGCAAATTATTATGGATGATGACTCATCCCAAAATACAGGGTTTTTCCCCCATCTCAGTAGGTAGGAACACTGAGATGCCTAAAGAGGCAGGTTAGGAGATCACCTCCATACTGTATCTTCTAGGAGAAGAATGAGGCTTTAGGCAACCCACAGAATCCCTCAGAAACTCTAGAAGACAATGGTAAACCACTTTTGAGCACTTTATAACTAGAAGACATTGCAAAAGGTTGTCGTAAGTAAGAAATCAGCTTGACAACAGAGAACTTTTACTGTTGGTTTACTCGGATGCCTTCTTTTGAAATATACAAATGGGAACATCTGAAATATTGACTCCATAAAAGCTCAGTGTTACTACGAGAGAGTCAGGGTTTGACAATAAATGGCTTTTATCTGATCTCTAAAAAGTGTTTCCTAAACTTAACTTGAAAAAAAAAAAGAAACAAGAAGAGTATGGCCTAATCTTTGAATGCATGGATGACCCTCATATCAGCTTTGGTGCCAGGCTAAAAGAAAGGCAAGGTATAAATGAAATGAATAAATACATACCATTTATGAGGGAGGATGTATTTATTTGAACTAAGTGGTTATTTCCATTTTGGATGCCCCTACAATTTTTCATTTCCTCACCATCACTAATTACGTATATTTCTATCTGGAAGTCGCAGGTATCTCTAATTGGAAGTCACATGAATATATTATTTATAGAGTCTTCAAACTGTTCCTGTGATCCTTAGAAGTTTGCTGACAAATAGTAGCATAATGCATTCTTCTTCTAGCATTTTCCCACAGGTGTGGGGTCCACTTTTTGGATCCTGAATTGCCACTTTTTGCCATTCAAACGTGTGTCCTTTCATTTCAGCAGTTTATATACTCAGTGTGCATTGCAGGAGCGCCAAGAATATGTGTCAACCTTTTATAGTGATTGTACTTCATCTGGAAAATAATGAACATCCATTTTCAAGTGTATGAGATCATTTTCTAGTACTTGCTGGCAAGATGGACATTATACATCAGCTTTCTTTAAACTAATTGCTGCAGATTACTCAATTTAGGCAATTATCTCTCTCTGCCTCATTATGATACTAATCAGGCTTTTTGTTGTTGTTCAATTTTTCACTTGTCTGAATAACTTACCAGTCAGTCTGCAATACAATTTTACTCCTTAGTTTTCAACAACTCTAGTAGGATGTATAAGTCAGGTTTCGCTCTGTGTGCTCTGTGCCAAGGAGTCATAACTGACTTATACCAAGCCTAATAGGGATTTCAAGGTAAGTGAAATGTTTAAGGAGTGTTGTTACCAAATCCACTCCCCCGGTGAGTTTCCATGCAGTGGGAATTTGAACCCTGTTTTCCAGAATCCTAATCCATCACTCTGTCCATTACAGTACACTGGGCATCTACAGTGAAAATAGGTCTCCTCTGAACATGAGTCTCTATCTGATTCTATGGTTTATAATACTGGACAGAAATTATATTTCCAGATATATTCATAAATAATAAAATGTTATGCCATCTGTCACCACAGAGTGGAATGGAAATGACTCAGTGGTGACTAACTGAGCAGCATGCAAGTTCAACAAGGTTCTACCATGCTCCCGACACTTTGAATATGGCCCCAGAAGTACACTGAGTTCCTGCCTAGAGAGGCTTGTCAGCAGACAATGGGCCCTATGTGTTGATGAGCTGAACATAGAATATATGTATGAAATAGCTGCTGCCTGCATCTGTTGATCGCCTACCAGCAGTGAAATCACAGATCTTCAGCATATAAAACTAAATAGGATGAAAACCAAGTCCACATTTTACAGTTGGAGAATGCCTATCATCATGTGGGCTGGTAGTTGTGTAAAAGAAGGATCAGTATATTTCAGGGGCCCTAGGAAAAGGCATACAGTTGTCTGTGCTCCATCAGGAGGGGCTGAGCCTTGCAACCTGAGCAGAAGAGGTCATTCCTCCACTTTGTCATAGTGTCTTTCAAAGGCAATTCTTTGGTCTAGGCCAGTGCTGGCAAACCTTCAGCACTCCAGATGTTTTGGGCCAAAACTCCCAGTATTCTGAGCCTAACTTGCCAATGACAAAGGACTGTGGGAGTTGTGGTCTAAAACATCTGGAATGTCAAAGGTTCACCACCACTGGTCTAGGCTTATCTGCACAACACTCTCCATTCCTGGGTCATACAAAGATGTGTATTAGGATTTGCTTTTAAGAAAACACTGAAGACCTGACTTTTTCAAGAGGCCTTTGGGTGATTGTTGTTGTTTGTTATTTCTATGTCTCTGTCCAGATGGTGATTTTTTTCATGTTTGTTTATTGTTTGTCTATTTATATTTGTCTATTTTATCTGTTTATAAACCACCATGAATTTTTTTTATACAAGCTGGTGGTACATAAGTCTCAATTAAAGTAAAATAAAAGTACAGTGATGGAGAGGCACAACCCAAAATTTCATTCTACACAGGATAATCAGCATGGAATTAGGTCATAAAATAATAAGGCTTTACAATATTTAGTTTCCATTGAGCAATGTCCTCCAACCATTGTTCACCTAATGAGCCTATTGTCTACCTAAGAAGCCTATTCAGGCCATTGTTCATCTTCTGAGCCTATTTCAGACCCGGGTGACATGAGATCAAAATGAACTATAAAATGGAGGACTCACAACTAGCTTTCCTCAGAATGATGAAGCTGTTTAGATGAGCAGTGAAACGTTTCAATTTCTCAAGAAAAGAAGTCCAGTTGCCATGACTCAACATTCAGAGAATCTTCACAACATATTGAGCAATGTATTAAAGGTAATGGCAGAGGAACATCTTCCATTCCTGTCCAGACCTCTTATAAATGAAGTGAACAGAAATGACCCACTTTACTCAGTATATTTGGAAATACACCGCAGCAATGTGGGCTGCTGTAGCCTAGTGCTTTTATAACTGTTTTTCATCACCATAATTGAGACTCAGAATTGTACAATGATTTGAACATTAGATGGGACTCTAGGTTCTAAGATGGATTTTAGTTTCCCATCAGCCACTGAGCTGGATGTCCTTGGCATCCATTTTTGTAAAGAAAAAAATACACTGTAATCAAGTTGCTTCCAGCACAACCTTAGGCATCACCCACATTGATTTCCACTACATTTCCTACCTAGACAGATAAATGCCAGTGTAGGTGACAATTGTTAGGGAACATTCTTTTTGATAAGTGTGAGTTATAATTAGTGCTCTTCCTATGCTAGGATTATTTCCAGACAGTGGTGTGTGTGTGGAATTGGGGAGGTATGAAAATAGAGAATCACTCTGTTATAACATATATTTCTAGGCTGGGGAATGAGACAGCAATGACCCCTTTCCCCCCTGTGTTGTTTGCTTTAGTTATAGAACTATTAACAAACACCAGCAGAGAAAATAAAAAAATAGTATTGGCATTAAAGACAGAGTTAAGATTAGTTTATTTCCTGGCAATACATTATTTTCAATAGAAAATCCTTTAGAAGAACTGGGGAGGTAAAATCATAGCTAAAATAGTTTGGAGAAATAACAGGCTTACAGATAAATTACTATATATCAGAAAATTTGACTTTTAATTCTACTTAAGAGGATGGGGGGGATTGAAAAGATCTGGATGTTAACATTCCAAAAAAGAAAAACTAAGTGTTTAGGTATAAATATCCCAAGTAATTTGGAAAGATTCAAAGAAGTGAATGTTAAAATACTGAACCAAGTAATCATGAATAATTTTGAAGATTTAATGAAAAATTGGATTGTCATGGTTAAACATGTAACATATAAAACAAAGATATTACATAAAATAAAATTTTAAATTATGATGCTAACAATATAAATTAGTGAAGAAGAACTAAAGGACTGGCAAACTACATTCAAGCAATTTTTAACAGAGACAAGAAGTCAAGGTTTAAAAATAGGAGATGACATTAACTTTAAAAAGCTGGAGATTTAGGACTTCCTAATTTAATATATTTTTTGCCAATTAAGACAAATTTCAGGTGTCTGTCCAACAAATAAATTTCACTGAACATGGAAATAAGAGTTACATCTGAATCTGGCAAATATTCACGCAAGAGAATAGGAAATCTCTTCCTTAGAAATATGTTAAGAATTTGGAATAGATATAGAAAACAATTTAGCCACCAGTTTTCCCATTATATCTGATGATTTAGTTGAAGTACATCCCAGAAAACTTAAAAATATTGACTGAGAATCTATTACTGTATATCCTCGAGTATAAGCCGACCCGAGTATAAGCCAAGGGCCTAATTTTACCCCCAAAACTGGGAAAACACATTGACTAGAGTATACTCAAGTATATACAGTATACCAGCCAAGCTCTAAAGGGGCTGTGGGTAGTAATTGGTAACATGTGCTGGGAGTGTGGAGGCAACAATGGAGATAATACCATAGAGTAAACTCCCTGATTGACTCCACAGTCTCTGCACAGTTGCCAGTATTACCCCCAGCCCCTTTGCAGCTTCATAACTAAGTCCCCTTACCCCTAATTTTTTCTAGATTTCAGGGGGTTCCCTAAAATCATTTTCTGAAGGCACCCCTGCTACTTTGGAGTCCTGAGGTAAGTGAATTTGATTGCATATTTTAAAAACATTTTGGGTGCATTTTTTTTTAAAAACATGCACTCAAAATTACTTACTTTGGGGCACCAAAGTAGCAGGGGTACCTTAAGAAAGCAATTTTAGGGAAACCCCTGAAATTTGGAAGAATTTGGGGTAAGGGGGCTGAGTTATGAAGCTCCAAAGGGGGTGCCCCTAGGAAAAATATTTCAAATTGGAATCATATGGGAAGCGGCAGTAGCCTTATCTCATGACCAATCAGATTAGGAGTAGAAGGCTTTATCCTAGGGGCACCCACTTTGGAGCTTCATAACTCAGCACCCTTACCCCCAAATATTTCCAAATTTCAGGGGGTTCCCCAAAATCACCTTCTGAAGGTACTCCTGCTACTTTGGAGTCCCAAGGTAAGTAAATATTAATTGCAGAGTTTTAAATCAAATACAGGTTAAAAGAGAGGATGTTTTAGGATTAAGGTAAGTGTAGAAGGTTAATGAGTGGAGTTAGAGAGGCTCTAAAGTGCAAGGAGAATGAGTGTTCTTTGCCCTTCAAATGAAGGTACACCACTGATTCTGGTCCCGAGCTGTTGCCCCTTCTGTGCTGGGTAATCCTTCTATTTAGTGGCTGCTTGGTTTCTCCAGTGTAGAGGTCTGCACAATCCTCACTGCATTGGACTTCATATACTGTATTGCTCCCCTTGTGCTTTGATGTGTCTTTTGGGTGGATGAGTCTCTGCCTTAGTGTGCTTGTGGGTTTGAAGTAATTGGGCATGTGGTGCTTGCCAAAAAACCCTTTTAAGCTTTTCATACACTCCAGGCATGCAAGGAATGACCAGGTTCTTCCATCAACTCTGAGACTGGCTAATCCATTGTTCTTCTGGGTTGGGACACTCAATCACTCTTATTCTTACCATGCTTCTCACAAAGCTTTCTTTCTTTGAATTGGCACGCATGGAGAATTGTTTGTCCATGAAATAGAGTGCACATAGACTGCACATTTCTTTTAATCAATGAATGTGCATTCGTGTGCATTGCCTTAGCCTGCACATTTTAATTGGATAGATAACCAAAATGTTTACATTGTGTTGTATGCTGCATCAAAACAAATAAAACCCTATGGAATGTGTGAATATCTTAGATAAGCTGTGTTCCTTTCAATTGCCACTTCCAAAAGGGGCAGTTTTGATATTTCCATATTGATATACTGTAGAAGCCAAATATATTTCTTTACTATCCCTGGTTGCCCATCAGAACTGAAGTTTGGAAGTGTGGGAATGTTTCTTGATACTTATCCACAGCCAATAAAGTTCAGCATCTTAAGTAATGACCCAATATATCATCATCAGTACCCAGCCTGAGTAAATAAATGTTTTCTTTTTCAACTCTGCCAAGCTTTCATGTGTGCCAAAATTATTGTAAAGCATATTTACATTTGTTGAAGAAATTTTATTATTTCTGATTTATGGCAAAATAATTTGGGTGTCCTTGTAAGGACAGTAAACTGGCTTGTAAAACTGTTTTCATGAAAATCAATAGGTCAGTAAATGCATTTCTGTTTGGTTAAACTAGTGGAGTCCTGATAGCTCAGCAATGACTCCATATGGATAGTTGAAGGGTCACAGTTGTGCTTTGAAAAAAAGTAGAAATATCTAAGGTCCCGCTGTATTAGTGTACTACAGACTGATGGGCAGGACTCTGGAGACCATATATCAGATACCTTCAAAGACTTTCTGAAAAAAGGCTTACACATTTCTCAGGGTACATCGTGTCCAGAATCGAAGACATGCCATCAAATATCATTTGAAGATGGTGCTAAAATTCATCCCAGATACTTACTTGCATGAACAGAAATGGATGCTTTGCACTTTCTCTTCTTGTTTGTTGATTTCTGTTCTCAGCTATTCTATTTTTCAAGAACATGAAGACAAATTTATACATTGGTAGTAGGGATGGGCACAAAATGAAAAATGAAATGCTGTTTTGTTGTTTTGATATGTAACAAAATGAAATGAAATGAAACGATGAAGCAGCATTTTGTTACAGATGAAATGAAATGGTCATTTTTGTTAAACCAAACCATTTCATTTCCTCTGTAAAATGGCTCGCCAGACCAGCTGGTTGGCTGGATATTAAAATAATAATAATAAAAAATGTGCCGACCTGGCCTGCAAGTCAGCTGATTGGTGCAAGATAAGAGAAATAAAAAACAAAACAAAAAATACCACACGCCAACCTGGCCTGCGGGCTAGCTGGTCAGTGCGAGGAAATAAAAAATAAAAGATAAAAACATAAAAAACCCACTGACCCAGCTCTCAGGTCAGCTGGTCAGCATGAGAAAAAATTTAAAAAGGAAAAAAAGTGATGACCCAGCCCATGGGGCAGCTGGTTGGTGCAAGATAAAAAACAGTAAAAATTATTTTAAAAAACCACACCAACAGGGCCCAGGGCCCAGCTGGTCGACACAAGATAAGAAAAATAAAAAATTAAAATTAAAATTAAAAAACCACACCAACAGGGTCCATGGCCCAGCTGGTTGGTGTGAGAATAAATAAATAAATAAATAAATAAATAAATAAATAAATAGAGGTGGGCACGAAACAGAAAACCCATGGTTCATGTTTTGGGCCCACCCTTGGTTCGTTTTAGTTCAGGTTCGTACAAATTTTTTTAAAAGTGCTCTCTCTCTCTCTCTCTTTTTTTTTTTTGAGCGCTGACCGCGAGGCCTCAGGGACCAGGTTGGTGCTCATTATATTTTTTCTGTACTTGTTTGTTTTAGAGCGCCAACCACACACTCCTGGGGCCGGGTCGGTGCTCCTTTTTATTTTTATTTTTATTTTTATTATTTTAAAGCACTGACCAAGCAGCTCCTGAGGCTGGGTCGGCACTTCTTTTATTTATTTATTTTTTCTTGCTTTTAGAGCACCGACCATGCAGCCCCTGGGGTCAGGTCAATACTCATTTTATTTTATTTTATTTTATTTTATTTATTTTATTTGTTTTAAAAGTCCCCACTTGGGGGCTTTCTGAGGCGCTGGCTTGCAGCCAGCGACTCATTTTTTGCTTTGTTTGTTTGGTTTTTTTAGCACTGTCCGCATGGCCCCAGGTGCCGGGTTAGTGCTCATTTTATTTTTATTTATTTATTTATATATGTGTCTTAGAGCACTAACCATGCATTCCTGGGGCCAGGTCGGTGCTCCTTTTTAAAAAAATATATTATTTTTTTAAAGCGCCGACCGCACGGATCCTGAGGCCGGGTCAGCACTACTTTTATTTTATTTTTTTCATTTTCCCCCTTGATTTTAGAGCACTGACCACGCAGCTCCTGGGGCTGGGTCAGTGCTCCTTTTTTAAAAAAATAATTTTTTAATTTTATTATTATTATTATTATTATTATTATTATTATTATTATTATTATTA
The DNA here is from genome assembly GCA_037367245.1 of Phrynocephalus guinanensis. Taxonomy (NCBI): domain Eukaryota; kingdom Metazoa; phylum Chordata; class Lepidosauria; order Squamata; family Agamidae; genus Phrynocephalus; species Phrynocephalus guinanensis. The sequence continues at coordinate 13,398,725 of CM074737.1, read as the reverse complement.
TTATTATTATTATTATTATTATTATTATTATTATTATTTGGTTTTAAAAGTCCCCAGCTGGGAGCTTTTTGAGGCACTGGCTTGGGGCGAGTGCCTTTACAGGACTACCTTCCCCCACCGAGTTCCAGGACCAGGGGGACTGCAGCGAGGGCAAGGTAGGAGGGAGACAATGGAGAAAAAAAGCGAACTAAATGGAAATTTCTGTTTGTTTAATTTCGTTTTTCATTGATGGGTCGATCCATTATTTGTTTTGTTAGCAACCAAAATGAATAACAAATAACAAAATGAATTAAAAGTTCATTTTGTGCCCATCTCTATAAATAAGTAACAAACCGTGCCAACCTGGCCCGTGGGACAGATGGTTGGCATGAGATAAGAAAAATAATCAAATGCGCAGACAGTGCCCATGGGCCAGCTGATTGGCACAAAAATTAAATAATAAATAAAGAAATGCAAAATGCAAAATGCAAAACAAAACAAAATAAAATATGAAATGATTTTTTTTAAAAAAATCATTTCATAATAAACAAAATGAAATGGGGAAATGAAAATGAAAACTGAAATGAAATGTCATTTTGCCATTTTGTGCCCATCCCTATGTGGTACTCAAGCAGTCAGACATCAGCATTGCTATATCACTCTGAAAAATTCCTTCGGTTCTTCTATTCCAGTCCATAATATTCCGACTGGCAGTGGCTTGCAAACAGAAGCCTTTTTCCTGACTTATTTCTTATCATCATTAAATAGATATGTTCTTCATTAAACAAGAAATTCAGACACTACAGCTCTTCCCTTACGGAAAAAATCCCCTTGAAACATGGATATGAGGAGAGAAGAGCAGACAACTGTGTCGATAAATCTGCTTTCTATTTCTCAAAATATTCCTGGACTACCACTTGGCACCGCACTTAGCACCACAGGAAGCACTGCAGACTGTTGTACAACTACCTGGGGATGATATCATTTAGGGGAAAGAGACTTTGCAAGGCAATGAAAGGAAAGGAAACCTATTACTACTATTCTTGGTGAAGAAAGACACGGAAATCATAAGGTTCACCAATGTTTTATAAGACAGAATAACTACACAGTTCTGGTAACTCCCAAGGTATCTACAAATTTAGAATGTTCTGCAAACCTTGATTACAAGATCCCTGGACTAAAAATATTGCAGTTGAATGCTAGATCAGAAAATGGGAAATCAACAGTCATCCAGGACCTGATCCTGGAAGAATGTGCTGATCTCACTTGCACCACAGAGACTTGGCTGGATGAGGCTGGGGGTGTCAATCTCACTCTGCTCTGCCCTCCAGGGTTCTCTGTAGAACAACAGGCAAGACCGGGGTGGTGGTGGAGGAGTGGCAATAGTCTATTGCAACTCTATTCCTCTTACTAGATGTCACATTCTCCGATTTCATGGTTTTGAAAGTATGTTCCTAAAAGTAGGAGCCAGGACATGACAGGAATTCTTTTGGTATACCGCCCTCCCTGAGGTGCAAGAACTTCTCTACCTCATCTAACTGAACTGATTACAGGGGTAGTATTGGAATCCTCCAGGCTCATCATGCTGGGAAACTTTAGCATCCATGCCAAGGCAGCTGTGTCAGGGGTTTAGCAAGACTTCATGTCATCCATGACAACCATGGGTCTGTCTCAAATGGTGTCTGCCCCTACACATTCTGCAGGCCACACCTCAGACCTGGTCTTCAGCCTTGGTATGGATATTGGGAACTTTGGGGTAAAGAAACTTTCTGTAGTCCATTGTCACGGACAGACCATTATCTGGTCTGAATCTTGTAGCTGCCCTAGGGGACTTCCCCACCTCTTTGAGGGATGACTCCATTAAATCCTTAGTTGATCTCTGGAATGGGGAAATGAGCAAACCTATTGACCTGATGGGCCCTAAACGTCTCCTTCCTCAAAGTACAGCCAAACTGGCTGTTTGGTTTACTGAGGAGCTGCCAAAATTGAAAAGGGTGGTCCATAGAGCTGAAAGGTGTTGGTGGAAAACCCTGACTGAAACATAAAGAAACAGTGAAAGACCATTGGAAAGCTTATTCCAAGGCAGTGGAAACAGCAAAGTTCAGGTTCGTACAAATTTTTTTAAAAGTGCTCTCTCTCTCTCTCTCTTTTTTTTTTTTGAGCGCTGACCGCGAGGCCTCAGGGACCAGGTTGGTGCTCATTATATTTTTTCTGTACTTGTTTGTTTTAGAGCGCCAACCGCACACTCCTGGGGCCGGGTCGGTGCTCCTTTTTATTTTTATTTTTATTTTTATTATTTTAAAGCACTGACCAAGCAGCTCCTGAGGCTGGGTCGGCACTTCTTTTATTTATTTATTTTTTCTTGCTTTTAGAGCACCGACCATGCAGCCCCTGGGGTCAGGTCAATACTCATTTTATTTTATTTTATTTTATTTTATTTATTTTATTTGTTTTAAAAGTCCCCACTTGGGGGCTTTCTGAGGCGCTGGCTTGCAGCCAGCGACTCATTTTTTGCTTTGTTTGTTTGGTTTTTTTAGCACTGTCCGCATGGCCCCAGGTGCCGGGTTAGTGCTCATTTTATTTTTATTTATTTATTTATATATGTGTCTTAGAGCACTAACCATGCATTCCTGGGGCCAGGTCGGTGCTCCTTTTTAAAAAAATATATTATTTTTTTAAAGCGCCGACCGCACGGATCCTGAGGCCGGGTCAGCACTACTTTTATTTTATTTTTTTCATTTTCCCCCTTGATTTTAGAGCACTGACCACGCAGCTCCTGGGGCTGGGTCAGTGCTCCTTTTTAAAAAAATAATTTTTTTTTTATTATTATTATTATTATTATTATTATTATTATTATTATTATTATTATTATTATTATTATTATTATTATTATTATTTGGTTTTAAAAGTCCCCAGCTGGGAGCTTTTTGAGGCACTGGCTTGGGGCGAGTGCCTTTACAGGACTACCTTCCCCCACCGAGTTCCAGGACCAGGGGGACTGCAGCGAGGGCAAGGTAGGAGGGAGACAATGGGGAAAAAAAGCGAACTAAATGGAAATTTCTGTTTGTTTAATTTCGTTTTTCATTGATGGGTCGATCCATTATTTGTTTTGTTAGCAACCAAAATGAATAACAAATAACAAAATGAATTAAAAGTTCATTTTGTGCCCATCTCTATAAATAAGTAACAAACCGTGCCAACCTGGCCCGTGGGACAGATGGTTGGCATGAGATAAGAAAAATAATCAAATGCGCAGACAGTGCCCATGGGCCAGCTGATTGGCACAAAAATTAAAATAATAAATAAAGAAATGCAAAATGCAAAATGCAAAACAAAACAAAATAAAATATGAAATGATTTTTTTAAAAAAAATCATTTCATAATAAACAAAATGAAATGGGGAAATGAAAATGAAAACTGAAATGAAATGTCATTTTGCCATTTTGTGCCCATCCCTATGTGGTACTCAAGCAGTCAGACATCAGCATTGCTATATCACTCTGAAAAATTCCTTCGGTTCTTCTATTCCAGTCCATAATATTCCGACTGGCAGTGGCTTGCAAACAGAAGCCTTTTTCCTGACTTATTTCTTATCATCATTAAATAGATATGTTCTTCATTAAACAAGAAATTCAGACACTACAGCTCTTCCCTTACTGAAAAAATCCCCTTGAAACATGGATATGAGGAGAGAAGAGCAGACAACTGTGTCGATAAATCTGCTTTCTATTTCTCAAAATATTCCTGGACTACCACTTGGCACCGCACTTAGCACCACAGGAAGCACTGCAGACTGTTGTACAACTACCTGGGGATGATATCATTTAGGGGAAAGAGACTTTGCAAGGCAATGAAAGGAAAGGAAACCTATTACTACTATTCTTGGTGAAGAAAGACACGGAAATCATAAGGTTCACCAATGTTTTATAAGACAGAATAACTACACAGTTCTGGTAACTCCCAAGGTATCTACAAATTTAGAATGTTCTGCAAACCTTGATTACAAGATCCCTGGACTAAAAATATTGCAGTTGAATGCTAGATCAGAAAATGGGAAATCAACAGTCATCCAGGACCTGATTCTGGAAGAATGTGCTGATCTCACTTGCACCACAGAGACTTGGCTGGATGAGGCTGGGGGTGTCAATCTCACTCTGCTCTGCCCTCCAGGGTTCTCTGTAGAACAACAGGCAAGACCGGGGTGGTGGTGGAGGAGTGGCAATAGTCTATTGCAACTCTATTCCTCTTACTAGATGTCACATTCTCCGATTTCATGGTTTTGAAAGTATGTTCCTAAAAGTAGGAGCCAGGACATGACAGGAATTCTTTTTGGTATACCGCCCTCCCTGAGGTGCAAGAACTTCTCTACCTCATCTAACTGAACTGATTACAGGGGTAGTATTGGAATCCTCCAGGCTCATCATGCTGGGAAACTTTAGCATCCATGCCAAGGCAGCTGTGTCAGGGGTTTAGCAAGACTTCATGTCATCCATGACAACCATGGGTCTGTCTCAAATGGTGTCTGCCCCTACACATTCTGCAGGCCACACCTCAGACCTGGTCTTCAGCCTTGGTATGGATATTGGGAACTTTGGGGTAAAGAAACTTTCTGTAGTCCATTGTCACGGACAGACCATTATCTGGTCTGAATCTTGTAGCTGCCCTAGGGGACTTCCCCACCTCTTTGAGGGATGACTCCATTAAATCCTTAGTTGATCTCTGGAATGGGGAAATGAGCAAACCTATTGACCTGATGGGCCCTAAACGTCTCCTTCCTCAAAGTACAGCCAAACTGGCTGTTTGGTTTACTGAGGAGCTGCCAAAATTGAAAAGGGTGGTCCATAGAGCTGAAAGGTGTTGGTGGAAAACCCTGACTGAAACATAAAGAAACAGTGAAAGACCATTGGAAAGCTTATTCCAAGGCAGTGGAAACAGCAAAGAAATCATTTTTCTCTACCACCACTGCTTCAGCACGGAACCACCCAGCAGAGCTTTTCCAAATTGTCAAAGGTCTGTTATATGTTAACCCACAGGTGGATAACACAGATCACTCTGTAACTCTCTGTGAAGAATTTGCAAAATACTTTACAGCCAAAATTGTACAGATCCGTGCTGATCTGGATGTTACTAATGATCCAGAACCTATAAATAAAACTGTCCCCCTTGCCTGCGCTGTATTAATGGATGTGTTTCAGCCCCTACAGCCTGAGGATGTGGTCTGGACCCTTGGGGAGATGAGGGTCACCATATATCTGTTGGACCCTTGCTATTCCTGGCTCATAAAACTATAGATGGGCACAAAATGAAAAAAAAATCCTTCCATTATTTGTTATTCATTTCATTATGTAACAAAACAAATAACAAAAATTGTGATGAAATTGGAACAAACCGAACAGAACCACAAAAATTAGATTCATTACGTTTCGTTTTTGTTAATAGTGATGCACAATGAAATGAGCTGTTTTTAAATGTTAAAAACCGTCCTGATCATCCATAAAAACCCAGCGATAATTATTTATTCTGCCTGATAATACCTAACAATATCTAACAATACTGAACAATTACCAACCAGAATCTAACATCCCATTCTTGGGTAGAGTACTAAAGTGGGTTGTGGCCTCACAGCTCTAGAGGTTTCTGGATGAAATAAAGCACAAAATGGCCTAGGTCCAAGCTACTTCAAAGATAGAATATCGCAGTATGAACTGGCTCAGGTGCTAAGGTCATCAGGAGTGGCCTTTTTCTCCATCCCACCACCTTCACAGTTGCGTCTCAGAAGAGCACATAGAATGGCCTTCTTTGTTTCTGCTCCCAGACTTTGGAACTTCCTCCCTCTGGAGTCCAGGACTGCTGCATCTCTGCTGTCTTTGCAGAAGCAGGCAAAAACCTTCCTCTTCAGGCAAGCTTTCCCTGAATGAGGGACTACCTTCTATGTGACTTTATATGGATTACCATACTATTTTCTTCTTGCATACTATTTGTAGCTCTAATGTTACCTTTTTAAATGTTCTAAGATGTCTCTTCAAATTCCCTTTTCTTCACTTCAATATCTCTTAAATGTTCTGGAATGGATGTTCCCCTTCATTATTGTAAGCCACCTTGGGTCCTTTTCCAAGGAGAAAGGTGGGGTAGAAATTATTCTAAATAAATAAATAAATAAATAAATCTCACATTATCCCTTGGCATTAGGGCTGATGAACTGTCACATCTACCAATGATCGCAAAGAAAGAAAGAAAGAAAGAAAGAAAGAAAGAAAGAAAGAAAGAAAGAAAGAAAGAAAGAAAGAAAGAAAGAAAGAAAGAAAGAAAGAAAGAAAGAAAGAAAGAAAGAAAGAAAGAATAGCTAACATGGCCAGTGGTCATTCTGGTTGTGAAATTCTGGGATTCATAGTCAGCAAGTAATGTTTCTATGTCCTGAGTTTCAAGAATGTAGTGTGCTTGATAGACAATTTTAACAATCATCTAAAACATGATTTGTTGTTCTCTAGCTTGTAGGCTCACTGGCCAGCCTGCCTAGCTCTGCTGTGCTGCTGCCTCCTATGAGGCAGTTGAGCAGCAGGAACTTTAAGTTGTTGTCCAGGCTGCTTTAGGGAGGATGTTAGGGAAATAGAATCCTACATAAGAGAAGGGTTGAGAAAGGGAGTTTTCAGGGGCTGATGACCTTCAAACCCGGTAGCGTGTTGTGTACCAGTTTGCCAGTCCAGAAGGCCTTCCTCAGGCCCCAGTGTAGTTCCACAGAGGGAAGGCAACGGATTCTGGATTATGGAAGATGAAGAAAAGGGATCACCCCGTCCTGGGAATTAAAAAGATGAAACCCAATATGCCAACTTCAGATGGAAGTGTTCAATGCCCCACTCCAGCCGTGTGGAACATCAAAGCAGCCTAAATCAGTGATCTGCCATAGATGAAACCCATAAAATTCCTTGGATTAGAAGGAAAAGACACCTAGCAACACTAAACAAAAGAATGGAGAAGGCTTTGTGGCCCATCAGGTTCCCATCAGCCTAGAAAGCTGCCACCTGAACCTCATGCCTGTCATCATCATAAACATGGGCCCTTATGAGATAGGATGGCCACTGCTGCATCACTTAGCAAGGAAGACATGCAGGAGAAACCAAAAACAAGGACATTCTTGATAAAAAGGAGGGCATTTGTAGGGTCAATTTGCATTTGCTAGTTTAAGCTAATATATCCAAATATCACAATAGACCTTATTACTATACTTTGAATGGAGCCTTGTCGCACCGTGGTTAAACGGCTGTATTTCAGCCACAACTGTGCTCACTACCTGGGGTTCAATCCCCAGTAGTCAGCTCCAGGTTGAATCAGCCTTCCATCCTTCTGTTCTGAAGTTGGTAAAATGAGTGAGTATTCAGCTCATTTGTGGGCAGGGGCAATGTGTAGCCTGCATATATATATATATATATATATATATATATATATATATATATATATATATATATATATATATATATATATATATATATATATATATATATATATATATATATATATATATATATATATATATATATATATATATATATATATATATATATATATATATATATATATATATATATATATATATATATATATATATATATATATGCATGTTAGGGTGGATTCGGGTTTCTTCCCGTGTAGAAATCTGGCTGTTTTGGCGACGTTTCGACGAGGTCTCACTCGTCATCTTCAGGCTGGTGTTCTGGCTTCTTTCTTCTTGAAGCAAAGCGTGATCTCAGTTGAAGTCCTTCTATAAATACTGCTGGGGGTGTGTGGTTTGCTTGCTCTGTTGCTGATTGTAGGTTCGTTTGTTCTTTTGTGATCTGCTGTGTGGCTGAGGCGATCGTTAAGGGCTTAACTGCTGGTGGGTTAGATGGCTGTTTAGAGACATCCTGTGTGGGTGAGGTGCTGGATGTGTGTCTATTAGCCTTTTGTTTCTTAACGACCTTGGTGATGGGTGTTCTGGCAGCATCCTGGGCTTTGGTGGAGTGGGGTCCTGTGTCTTGTGAATTCATTTTGGTCTGGCTGCGTGTCTGTGGTCTCCCAATGTTTTTTTGGCGTGTGTAAGTGTGTTCCATGTGGTGGCTGGAGTGGGGAGTAGCGGTAGATGGTGCAGTCGTGGTTTTGTTATTGGATGGTGGTTTCGTTTCATCTGTGGGAAGGGTCTGGGTTTGTGTTTGGTGTGGATGGAAGGTGGTGGCATCTTGTGTCCTTTTGGACCTGGTGTCAGTCTTTGTGACAGAGGCTCGTCTGTTGACCAGGGCTAGTTTCCAGATGTCAGGCAAGCGGGAGGTGTCATCACGTTTATTCATGTTGTTTGGGTGTTTCTCTATTTCAATGGCTTCCATGATTATTCGACTGTTGAAGTGTTCAGTTTTGGAGATGAGTTTGGTTCTTTTAAAATCAATTTCATGACCTGTTGTTTTTATGTGCTGGAAGAGAGAGGAAGATTTTTCTTCTTTTTTGACTGCGTTCTTGTGTTCTGCGATGCGTGCGCTTATTCTCCTGTTTGTCTGTCCGATGTATGTGGCTGGGCAGACTTTGCATGGTATTTCGTAGACTCCTTGGTTTTCTAGCTCAATCTTGTCTTTGGGGTTTCTTAAAATGTTGGCTATTTTTTGTTCGGTGCAGAAGGCTGTCTTGATATTGTGTTTGTGGAGAATTTTGCTTATTTTGTCTGTGGTGCCTTTGATGTAAGGGAGGAGGGCAGTGCCGTTGTTCTCTTCTGTTTCTTGGTTCTTGGGGGGTGTTTCTTTTTGGATTAGTTTGGTGATGGTGTTTTTTTGGAATCCGTTCGCAATTAAAGCATTCGAGAGGGTGTGTAATTCAGTTTTTAGGTGGTCTTTGTCAGCGAGGCGTTTGGTTCTGGAGATGAGGGTTTTTGCTACGGAGTTGATCTGTGCAGGGTGGTGGTGTGATTGAGCATTTAAGTAGTGGTTTGTATGTGTTTTTTTTTCCGGTAGATGGTATGTCCTAAGGAGCCGTCGGGTTTTTTGTAGATTAGGACGTCCAGGAAGGGGAGTTGGTTGTTGGCTTCTATTTCCATAGTGAATTGTATTTTGGGGTGTAGGCTGTTGAGATGTGTGTGAGGAAGTTGTTCAGTTTGTCTTTCCCGTGTGGCCAGATAACAAAGGTGTCGTCAACATATCTGAGCCAGAGTTTGGGTTTATGTTCGGACTTCTGTAACGCGTTGGTTTCAAAGTGTTCCATATATAGGTTTGCGATGACCGGTGAGAGGGGTGATCCCATGGGTGCTCCTTCTATCTGTTTGTATCTTTGTCCATTGTGGATGAAGTATGTGTTGGTTAGGCAGTGGTTGGTCAGATCTAGGATGTGCTTGGGGGGGTTGTATTTGTTGTGGATAGCTGTCAAGGCTTCTTGAATGGGCACTTGTGTGAAGAGCGAAACAACATCGAAGCTCACGAGTAGGTCATTGGGTTGTAGGTCTTGTTTCTTTATAATTTCTATGAAGTGGAACGAGTTTTGTACGTATGAAGAGATGGATTCTGCATAGGGCTGGAGTTGTTTGGCAAGAAATTTGGCGAGGTTTTGTAGGGGTGAGCCTATGGAGCTGACTATGGGTCTGAGAGGTGTTCCTTCTTTGTGAATCTTGGGGAGGCCGTAGAGCTTGGGGCATCTGGAAGATTTCTCTCTGGGGATGATGCTTGGCTTGATTTCTTCACTTAAGGGTGAGGCTTTTATTTTGGCTTTGGTGGTTTTTTCCAGGTAGGTGGTGGGGTCTGTGTTCAAAGGTATGTAAGCAGGGTCTTGTAGTAGGTTGGATAGTTTGGCTTGGTAGTCAGATGTGTTCATCACCACTGTGGCATTGCCTTTGTCTGCTGGGAGAATGATTATGTTGTTGTCTTTCCTCAGGTTGGTGAGGGCTTTTTGTTCTTCTTTGTGTAAATTGCTTCTGGGTGGTTTGCTGGAGCAGAGGATATTGGTGACTTCGAGTCTGATTTTGTTGGCTTCATCTGGGTTGATTTTGGTTAGGCTGGCTTCCACTCCGCATATGATGTTTTCAGTGGGGATGTGTCTGGGGGCGACTGCAAAGTTGAATCCTTTGGACAGGACTTTGGTCTCTGCGGTGGTGAGTGTCCTGTCTGATATGTTGTGAACTGTTTGTTTCATGGGCTGCTGTGGGGGGTTGGGCTTCTGGCGTTTTTCCAGTTTGTGGAGTTTGTTGGTGTGTATGTCTGTCTTGTGGGAGGTCTCTGTTTCAGCTCTCCAGGCGGCGAGTTGCTTGGATTTGTTCCAGAGTGTTGGGTGGATTTTGTTGCTGAGTTTGAGGTGGAGAGTGAGTAGGTCTCTGTTGGTTTGATCTAGTAGGTATCTTTTCTTGTGTAGTTCGTTTCTGATTAGGGCTACCACCAAAGATGCCACCACCTTCCATCCACACCAAACACAAACCCAGACCCTTCCCACAGATGAAACGAAACCACCATCCAATAACAAAACCACGACTGCACCATCTACCGCTACTCCCCACTCCAGCCACCACATGGAGCACACTTACACACGCCAAAAAAACTTTGAGAGACCACAGACACGCAGCCAGACCAAAATGAATTCACAAGACACAAGACCCCACTCCACCAAAGCCCAGGATGCTGCCAGAACACCCATCACCAAGGTCGTTAAGAAACAAAAAGCTAATAGACACACATCCAGCACCTCACCCACACAGGATGTCTCTAAACAGCCATCTAACCCACCAGCAGTTAAGCCCTTTAACGATCGCCTCAGCCACACAGCAAATCACAAAAGAACAAACGAACCTACAATCAGCAACAGAGCAAGCAAACCACACCCCCCCAGCAGTATTTATAGAAGGACTTCAACTGAGATCACGCTTTGCTTCAAGAAGAAAGAAGCCAGAACACCAGCCTGAAGATGACGAGTGAGACCTCGTCGAAACGTCGCCAAAACAACCAGATTTCTACACGGGAAGAAACCCGAACCCACCCTAACATGCATACCTATACCCGTGAAAATCTACGAAAACAAATATCCGACCTCTACGGGGAGGAAACCTTCCAGCTGACCAGAACCTACGAGAAACTAGAAGTCCGAAGAGCCACCATCTTATGTGACATTGCATTCCTACGCAACTGCCGAGTTAAAAATGTGATCCCCACAAGCTTCCAACTGAAATTCCACTCAAAAACCCCATCCAGCGAAAGGATCCTGAAAAGAACAGAACTAGCCCTAATCAGAAACGAACTACACAAGAAAAGATACCTACTAGATCAAACCAACAGAGACCTACTCACTCTCCACCTCAAACTCAGCAACAAAATCCACCCAACACTCTGGAACAAATCCAAGCAACTCGCCGCCTGGAGAGCTGAAACAGAGACCTCCCACAAGACAGACACACACACCAACAAACTCCACAAACTGGAAAAACGCCAGAAGCCCAACCCCCCACAGCAGCCCATGAAACAAACAGTTCACAACATATCAGACAGGACACTCACCATCGCAGAGACCAAAGTCCTGTCCAAAGGATTCAACTTTGCAGTCGCCCCCAGACACATCCCCACTGAAAACATCATATGCGGAGTGGAAGCCAGCCTAACCAAAATCAACCCAGATGAAGCCAACAAAATCAGACTCGAAGTCACCAATATCCTCTGCTCCAGCAAACCACCCAGAAGCAATTTACACAAAGAAGAACAAAAAGCCCTCACCAACCTGAGGAAAGACAACAACATAATCATTCTCCCAGCAGACAAAGGCAATGCCACAGTGGTGATGAACACATCTGACTACCAAGCCAAACTATCCAACCTACTACAAGACCCTGCTTACATACCTTTGAACACAGACCCCACCACCTACCTGGAAAAAACCACCAAAGCCAAAAATAAAAGCCTCACCCTTAAGTGAAGAAATCAAGCCAAGCATCATCCCCAGAGAGAAATCTTCCAGATGCCCCAAGCTCTACGGCCTCCCCAAGATTCACAAAGAAGGAACACCTCTCAGACCCATAGTCAGCTCCATAGGCTCACCCCTACAAAACCTCGCCAAATTCCTTGCCAAACAACTCCAGCCCTATGCAGAATCCATTACTTCATACGTACAAAACTCGTTCCACTTCATAGAAATTATAAAGAAACAAGACCTACAACCCAATGACCTACTCGTGAGCTTCGATGTTGTTTCGCTCTTCACACAAGTGCCCATTCAAGAAGCCTTGACAGCTATCCACAACAAATACAACCCCCCCAAGCACATCCTAGATCTGACCAACCACTGCCTAACCAACACATACTTCATCCACAATGGACAAAGATACAAACAGATAGAAGGAGCACCCATGGGATCACCCCTCTCACCGGTCATCGCAAACCTATATATGGAACACTTTGAAACCAACGCGTTACAGAAGTCCGAACATAAACCCAAACTCTGGCTCAGATATGTTGATGACACCTTTGTTATCTGGCCACACGGGAAAGACAAACTGAACAACTTCCTCACACATCTCAACAGCCTACACCCCAAAATACAATTCACTATGGAAATAGAAGCCAACAACCAACTTCCCTTCCTGGACGTCCTAATCTACAAAAAACCCGACGGCTCCTTAGGACATACCATCTACCGGAAAAAAACACATACAAACCGCTACTTAAATGCACAATCACACCACCACCCTGCACAGATCAACTCCGTAGCAAAAACCCTCATCTCCAGAACCAAACGCCTCGCTGACAAAGACCACCTAAAAACTGAATTACACACTCTCTCGAATGCTTTAATTGCGAACGGATTCCAAAAAAACACCATCACCAAACTAATCCAAAAAGAAACACCCCCCAAGAACCAAGAAACAGAAGAGAACAACGGCACTGCCCTCCTCCCTTACATCAAAGGCACCACAGACAAAATAAGCAAAATTCTCCACAAACACAATATCAAGACAGCCTTTTGCACCGAACAAAAAATAGCCAACATTTTAAGAAACCCCAAAGACAAGATTGAGCTAGAAAACCAAGGAGTCTACGAAATACCATGCAAAGTCTGCCCAGCCACATACATCGGACAGACAAACAGGAGAATAAGCGCACGCATCGCAGAACACAAGAACGCAGTCAAAAAAGAAGAAAAATCTTCCTCTCTCTTCCAGCACATAAAAACAACAGGTCATGAAATTGATTTTAAAAGAACCAAACTCATCTCCAAAACTGAACACTTCAACAGTCGAATAATCATGGAAGCCATTGAAATAGAGAAACACCCAAACAACATGAATAAACGTGATGACACCTCCCGCTTGCCTGACATCTGGAAACTAGCCCTGGTCAACAGACGAGCCTCTGCCACAAAGACTGACACCAGGTCCAAAAGGACACAAGATGCCACCACCCTCCATCCACACCAAATACAAACCCAGACCCTTCCCACAGATGAAACGAAACCACCATCCAATAACAAAACCACGACTGCACCATCTACCACTACTCCCCACTCCAGCCACCACATGGAGCACACTTACACACGCCAAAAAAACATTGAGAGACCACAGACATGCAGCCAGACCAAAATGAATTCACAAGACACAGGACCCCACTCCACCCAAGCCCAGGATGCTGCCAGAACGCCCATCACCAAGGTCGTTAAGAAACAAAAGGCTAATAGACACACATCCAGCACCTCACCCACACAGGATGTCTCTAAACAGCCATCTAACCCACCAACAGTTAAGCCCTTAACGATCGCCTCAGCCACACAGCAAATCACAAAAGAACAAACAAACCTACAATCAGCAACAGAGCAAGCAAACCACACCCCCCCAGCAGTATTTATAGAAGGACTTCAACTGAGATCACGCTTTGCTTCAGGAAGAAAGAAGCCAGAACACCAGCCTGAAGATGACGAGTGAGACCTCGTCGAAACGTCGCCAAAACAACCAGATTTCTACACGGGAAGAAACCCAAATCCACCCTAACATGCATACCTATACCCGTGAAAATCTACGAAAACATATATATATATATATATATATATATATATATATATATATATATATATATATATATATATATATATATATATATATATATATATATATATATATATATATATATATATATATATATATATATATATATATATATATATATATATATATATATATATATATATATATATATATATATATATGCATGTTAGGGTGGATTCGGGTTTCTTCCCGTGTAGAAATCTGGTTGTTTTGGCGACGTTTCGACGAGGTCTCACTCGTCATCTTCAGGCTGGTGTTCTGGCTTCTTTCTTCTTGAAGCAAAGCTTTGCTTCAAGAAGAAAGAAGCCAGAACACCAGCCTGAAGATGACGAGTGAGACCTCGTCGAAACGTCGCCAAAACAACCAGATTTCTACACGGGAAGAAACCCGAATCCACCCTAACATGCATACCTATACCCGTGAAAATCTACGAAAACATATATATATATATATATATATATATATATATATATATATATATATATATATATATATATATATATATATATATATGTTTTCGTAGTGCTTTAATATATATATTGGGTGCTTTAATATATATATATATATATATATATATATATATATATATATATATATATATATATATATATATATTAAAGCACCCAGAGGGTGCTTTAAGTGGCATATAAGCAGAACTTTGCTTATGGGAAATGTATATATAGATAGAAATAATATACAGAGAGCCTATTGGATGTGAATATTCATTATTAGACATGGGCATGACTCGGCGAAATTGTCGTTTCCATTTTCGGTTATCGTTTCCATTACGTAACCAAAATGATAATGATAATTAAGCCATCAGAACTCGAACTCGAACCGAAAAAAGAACAATTTGGTCAGATTTTTCGTTTCCGTTTGTGGCATCGCGGCGATCGAGCAATGCGAAGCACAGAAAAAGTTTTTAATTTTTTTTTAAAAAAAACCCGACTCCCGGCCAAAAAGGCAGGCGAAAATATGCCTGCCTGAGGCTTTGCCACCTACCAGAGGGGTGGTTTCTGGGGGGTCCCCGGCCTTCCCCCCCCTCTTCTCCTGTCCTGGGCTGCTTGCACCAGGCGGGGGGGGGTCATCCTCGTCGTCTCGCCATGCCATGCAGTGGGGGGATCCAAAATGGTGACTGCAATTTTTCTTTTGAAATTGTGGTCAAAACACACACCAAATCACCACAGAAACATGTGAAATTTATTTATTTTAAATGCCTGATTTTTAATAGTAGCAGCAGTGGGTTTTTTTATAGCAATAAAACGTCGTATTGATTTTATTTTGTTTTATTTTATTTTATTTTATTTAGACCTGCCCATTTGGGCTGGGCATGGGATGGGACCATGCAAATTGTTTGAACCATTCCACCAATGGCATCGCCAGGTTTTTGACTGACACTTCTGGATGTCTCGGAGGGCATAAAAAAGCCGAGGCACCTTCCAGAAATCGCAGTCGGGTGTATGGGTGTGGTTGAGGGAGGAGGGCTGGCTGATGGTGCTGGTGTGATCCAATCGAGATTGAGGAGGGAGGCTGGAGGCTTTAGGATTTAAGTTAGGCAGGCATGGAGGGAATTGAATTTAGAAAATAATTTCTTTGATTCCCTGCAGCTTTGTCTGCTGAAGGGAATAGCAGTTTATTCTTTATTTCTTCTCTGGCAGTTTGTGAGGATTTTTTTTCTGATATTGGATAAAGGGGGAGGTTCGACTGGGAGTGGGAGGTGTGGGATTATTTTAAAAATATATTATATACTACCATTTATTTTCTATTTTCCCAACTTCAATTTGCTTGCACACACACACATTTGGGGTGCAAGCCAAGAACAGAACCTCTATCCTAAGTGATATCCTAACTGCCCACTTGCCCGTCTGCCTGCGCCACCACCTGCCTGCGGCCCACGCCACTGCCCGCCCACTCGCCCGCCCGCAGCCACCACCACCCCCGCTCACCCGCCCACCGCCCCGCCCACCGCCTAGGGCGCAAAAACACCTAGCGCCGGCCCTGATTACGGGACGCCCCTATGCTCTGGGAAGTCAAATCGCGCTAAATTGCTGTGGAAACAACAAACAACAAATGACAAACGGAAATGACAAATTTTTGAAAAATTGCACGACAAACGGAAACGACCCGAAATGGACCCGTTCCGACAAACGAAAACTCAAAACGTCATTTTTTTCTGGTTGTGCCCATGTCTATTCATTATTCTCCAGAAGAACTACAAGTGCATCAGTAATTATATCAGTTTCTGTGGTTTGCAAAATGACCCCTCCTGAACCAATTGTCTTACAAAACAAGAGAGGGCTGATTAGATACATTTACCAACAAAAGCCTCTATTTTTCCTGCTCAGCCAAGAAAACTCACTGGGGGGGATAGGGTGGTAACTGGCATGTCATTAAAAAAAGAGGGCAAAAATCACCAAAGAGCTCTTTAAATGGAGGATCATGCTCTCTAAAGGGTGATATACGGCTATCCTAATACTGTATCAGATGACCCTCCCCATCAAGGGCTAGATGCTTGCAACCGTTGTACGTTATTTCGGTAACTGTTGTGTACAAAATGCATTAAGAGTATTTTTGTCACTTGGGTTCACCTGGTAGACCATCTGTGCTGGACGAAAATACTGTATATACTCGAGTATAAGTCAACCCGAGTATAAGTCGAGGCCCCTAATTTAACGCCCCAAAACTCGGGAGATGTATTGACTCAAGTATAAGTCTAGGGTGGGAAATGCAGCAGGGCCTGGCAGCTCCTCCTTTGTGAGCTTGGGAAGCGATGTGTGATGTTTAAAATGACTTTTAGCCACTAATGCAAGTGCTTGGGTCAGTGGCTAAAAGTCATTTTTAAACATCGTGCACCGCTCCCCTGTGATGCAGAGGAGGGGGGGGCATGAGAAGCAGCACACAATGCTTAAAATGACTTTTAGCCACCGACCCAAGCACTTGCCTCAGTGGCTAAAAGTACTGACCCGCATATAAGTCAAGGGCCCCGTTTTTCAGCCCAAAATTAGGGCTGAAAAACTAGGCTTATATTCGAGTATATACATATGTCTTCTGGAAACTGGATACTGTAGCACAGGTCTGTCCAACTTTGAACAGCCCGACGCCTACCTGCCGCTTCTATAGGCCCCCCACGTCCGACAGCAGCAGAAGGTTGGTGGGGGGAGCGGCAGCGGGGGGGGGCTGTCATGATGGTGGCAGCGGGGGTGATTGCGGGGGCAGTGATAGTGATGGGGGAGGCGCGGGTGGTGGGGTCAGTGGGTGGGGCCTGGGGTGAGGGCAGCCGTGATGTCAGCGGGCAAGGGTGAGGGTGGCGGGGGGGGCAGGGATGATGCAGGCGGTGGCAGGGGGTGCACTGGGGGTTCCAGTGTTGGGTGGTGGCCACGGAGGTGGGCCCAGGGCCACCCCTTGCCACTCGTCGCTGGCGGTGGTGGCGGCAGCGATCGTCATGTTCCCCCTCCTCCTCCATCCACAGGATCCCCCCACCCCCAGTGGGGTTGGCTCCTACAGCCCCGCAAGGCAGGCAGGCAAGCAGGCGACCTGGCTCGTTCCCTCCCCTGGCGACTGCCTCCCAACGCCAACCTGCCAAGAGCGAGCCCTGGGTGGGCAGGTGGGCGGACGGGCAGTCGGGGAGGGAGGGAGGGGGAGGCTCCGCTTGGGCGAGGCGATCGAGCTTCGGTGCCGCACGAGGCAACGGAAAGTGAGGCAGCGCCCGCTCACCCATCCCAGCCATGCAAAACTTCTCCAGCAAGGTGGAGGAACGAGAGAGAGCATGCAAGAAGCACACGCATACGCATACGCAGATGCACACACCCACACAAGACCAGTCAGGGCGACGGCGGGGACCTGCATTGGAGGGGGGCATCCAACAAAGGCATGCTGAGGCAGGAAGAGGCACGAAGAGGCAAAGGGGTGCTGTGCCAGGAGCAACAGCAGCAATAACACACACACACACACACACACACACACACACACACACACACACACACACACACACATACACACTGCTTCCCTGCCTCCCAGGGCTCAGTGGCGCCTCCTCCTGGCTTGCTCCGTCTCAGTGCCTGCCTAGTAGCAGCAACCAGCAGACCCGCAGCGGAACTGGTGGGGCTGTGAGCGATTGGGGATGGGGGCAGGGACCAGGCAAAGGAGGAGATGCAGGCTAGGGGGCGGGGGCGGTGATGGCTCCAGCGTCAGTTGGCAGCCACGGAGTCGGGTCCAGGGCAGATTGCTGGGCCCGCCATCGCCATTGGAGCCACTGCCACCACAACTGGAGAGGGCGAGTGAGTGGGGGGGATTCCCCCTCCTGCACAGGGGACCTGGCGGGCGACCCCTGAAGGCGCCGCAGTCGCTGTAGCAGAAAAGAAATTTCCCATAAGAATAACAGTCAGCTGACAGTCCAATATTCTACATCCATTTTCTCCAAACTTCTCCTGTCCAGATGGGTTGACCACAACTCCCAGATGGATTACCATACACCTGCAAGGCTTAGTTTATCAAGCTGCTTGCTTCCACAGATTTCTAGACTTCCACCTATGGAATGTTACTTCCCTGCAAATGTTCAAAAGCATTGAAAGAAATGATAATGGTAAGGGTTTCTTCTTCTTCTTCTTCTTCTTCTTCTTCTTCTTCTTCTTCTTCTTCTTCTTCTTCTTCTTCTTCTTCTTCTTCTTCTTCTTCTTCTTCTTCTTCTTCTTCTTCTTCTTCTTCTTCTTCTTGTTTCTGAACACATACCACACTGTCTTCCTGGTGTTTTTTTTCTGCTACACATTTTTTCTGCTTCTTCTTTATCTTGAAGGCAACTTTTTAAAATTATATGTAGATTTTGATGCTTTTCCACTGAAAATACCACCCGCAATTTCAGAGTAGAGACAGGCTTCTCAGGTTCTTGAGGGTTCTCTGGTCTGGTACTGTGAAAGGTGGCAGAGTGGGGTCTCCCACAGAATACATTCTGCCACAGAAAACAATAACGAGCTCATTAGAAAGACTAGTCCTGCTCTAAGGCAAAAGGGAGCATTGCTGTTAAGGCATCAGAGTTCAAACACCCTGGGATATCACTCATCTAAAGAGGAGATAATATTTTAGAGTGTCTGTGTAGAAAATCAAGTGTTTAGAGTTTGGGAACATAGGAACAGGATGTTCATTTATTCATCTTTATTAGTAATCAAACTTAAGTGGGTTAGAACAAGATTCATCTTTTTGTTTATACATCAACATGCTGCCATTGATGGTTTTGGATTCTGCTTTGTAATCAATAAACTTCTTTTGTTTTTATTCAACTCAAAAACAATCTGAAGGCTTTCGTTTACTAGCTATGCTAGTGGCAGTGGTATAGGGAAATCAGAAGTGGTGTTTGTCAATAGCCCGTGAAATGGCCGGGGGCAAGCATGCTAATGCTACAGTCCCTACAATTAAAACAGATCAAATCAATTGAAAAGACCAACTTTGCTTAACTTGAAAGAAATGGTTGGCCATAACCACCTTTTTAAAAACATGGAATAAATCTAGGCTGCAGGGTCTGAAATATTAAGCCTCAATATTATTATGCCTATACAAAGTATTACAAAGGCAAAAGAGCAATACTGTTTGCCCTAGCTCTGAGTGCTAGGAACTTAGGGAACATTTTTCCAGGTTTTCTGAGACCAGGCAAACTGCTGATACCAGGGTTCAAAAGGGAAATCAGCTCCAGATTTGGAGCAATTTGCAGTTCTAACACAGTACATCAGGATCCAACTAGTAGACTTTCAGGGTATGAACTTTTTAACTCCTTCCTGGCCAATAGAGAATAAAGAGGAAATCTTTAGAAACACTCTTGTTTAAATAGGTAAAATTACCATTATTAGCTTTGTACTTGAGGATGGACTTCCTTTATGTTAGTAGAGCTTTAATTATTATATCTTGTCATGTGCGGGATATAAATCTAATAATAAATAAATAAATAAATAAATAAATGTTTCAACTCTTTCACCTATCTCTGTCCCATAACCAGGCCTGAAACCAGACTGAGATGGATCTAGTTAATCAATCTCATCCAGAAAGGAGCCACAATGTTCTCTAGAATCTTGCCCAGGAATGGAATATTATAGACTGATGAGTAATTATTCAGTGTTGTGGAATCCAAGGAAAGTTCTGTCAACAGTTATCTTGTTATTACCTCCTTGAAGCATAATGGGACCATACCTTGTTTCAAGAAAATATTCACCACTCCTCCTACCCACTCAACCAATTTATTTCTGGCTGCTTTTATTAGCCAGGAATGGCAAGGTCCTAGCAGACATGAGGTAGCCTTCACCTCTCCAAGGTTGCTACCTACATCATTATGGACAAGTGGTGTACTGATGAAACAAGGAGCCGGCTTCAGGGATTATCCCTTGCCCTGTGTCACTTTGTAAATGGTAGTGAGCAGGAGAGAGTATCCTGGAGATGGTCTTGTCTGCTGTCAGCGATGTTCTCAACATTCAGCCATCCTTTACTATGCAAAGCTTGGAATCCTTTTTCCTGCTAGCAACATAAGCATGTTCTTGTGTAGGAAATAATAGGCCATTTTTGGTGTGTTGAATTGTGGGCACAGGAAGCACAAACTGTTGTTGTTGTTGTTGATGATGATGATGATAATTTAATGAAGTCTCATATGGATCAGCTGCTATTTAGCACTAAAATATTGATGATAGAAAAAATGTAATAATGAATGCTATGCTCCATTCTGTCTACTAAATTAGTCACTTTACAGTGCAGATGCTATTGAGATGACACAGTCTTTCTCAAGACCTGGCACCACATTGGTTCCATAAGTAGAAGGTTTTGTTTCAGGTTACCAATTATATAAGGGTGGAAGGTGTTTGTGCCAAGAGAATAACTGGGGTTAACTTCAGGGTACAATTACCGTAATGAAACTGAAGTAGTTCTTTGCCTATGTGAGGAATGTGCCATTTCACTACTACCACAACACTTTAGTTTCTTTTTAAACACAGCAGATGATTTAATGGATTAAATTGAAGTGTATGGCTCCAGTTTACTTTGGATATTGCTTTTGATGAGATCCAATGATACCTCAAGAATGTGTCAACTGTGGAAACCCCACAACACCTTCTCTTTTCTGTGGTAGCCTTGCTTCTCACCACCTTTTTCAGTTTCCCCCCTGTTTCTGCTGTTTCCCTGTTGTAGTTTAAAGCAGTTCAGCCAAGTGTGAATGGGGAAGCTGATTGCTAAGCAACCACTGAAGTGCGGACTGCCAAACCGCTGTAGCGACCACGTGACTGCAGGAGGAGATAAGGTGATGCAAAATAAAAAGCGGCTACTCAAGGAAGTGCGGTAGCGGCCTCTTCTGTCAGGACTGATGAAGCCACTTGACCTGAAGAAAGAGAAGCAAATGGGAACAAAGTTGGATCTCATTATTGTGAAAGCTGAAAGCAAATTTTCAGCAGCTGCTTCTAAATCATAAATTTAAATAGTTTTTTTTTGTCATACTTCACTAAAGCTTCAGCTTAAGTTCATGGGCTGTAGGATGAGCCAGACTCCAAAACCAATACAACTTCAAAGGTTATATATATATATTGGTTTTGGAGTCTGGCTCATCCTATAGCCCATGAACTTAAGCTGGAGTTTGAAGCTCTGGCAGCACTATTCATGCTCAGTCTCTTACATCTGAATGTTATATACAGGGGTAGGTTGGTGGGTGATATTTCCCTCTTCGTTGTCTTTCATCTTTTCTTGTGGTTTTTCCTTCCAATGCTGGAAAAGGACATATCCCTCTAGACTTACTTCAAAGCACTTCTGTAACTCTTAATGTTTACTGGAATATGTAGACAGTGGCTTTAAGCTTTTAACCTCATTCATAAAATATCTGAAGTGTAATATATCTTGCAATTTAAATGCAAATAATCTTTAAGCAAAACTAATCTCAAGGGCTTTTGTGCAGAGAATGATCTACGGATAGGAAGCTCTTTTTTGGTTAATTCATTGAGCCTTATTTGACTTCTTTTTTGAGTATTAATCATTGGACCACATAGATCAGCAATTGTACTACTTCAGGGCTGCTCCAAGGGGTAATACTCAAGTCGATCATTTAAATGCCTAAAGTACAGCCTTTTGTAACTGGTTACAATAGGATGGGTGTTAATTGTTAACCCAAATTGGAAATGAGAGCATCTTATCCAGCAGTTTGGCCTCTTAGAGTTTATGACTTCATAAACATCTAATGGTTTTGTCTATAGTCTTGGCTATGCATGTACTCTGACATAGTCTTACAATTAAGCTATTTCAAGCCAGTAAGTAATGATGAACTAGATTCATACTGTTTCATTTTCTTGCAGTGCAATGCTTCTTAAGGAAATATGAAGGTTAATCCATCCTCTGGAGAAGGCTAAGACAAATTTCTCTCTTCCTAACATGCTATCATACTTCTAAAATGAGTTTGTTCTCTAGTGTACAGGCAGATCCCTAGATGTTGTCCTACTACAAATTCTGTCAGCTCCAGCCATTATCAACAGTAGTGAAGGAAAATGGAAGCTGCAATAGGGTAGATCTGGAAAGTAACATATTTTGATTTAGGGCATCTTAGACCTAGAACATCGCTTTTCTGGTCTAGGGTCTCCCTGATTTAGAAATGGCCAGCCCTACTCTAAAGCAGCTACTAACATGGAAAGCCAACAGCAGCAAAGTTAACTTGTGGATTTACCCGGTGAAAATTTGAATATTAGAGATGGATGTGAATTAATTCAGCCCATTTTATATGTTCGATTCATTCAAAATTGCCTACTCTAGTTACAACTGAGTTCACTGTAGTAAGATGCACATTTGCTCCCTCCACACACACACACCAGCAGGCTGGCCCATTCACCTCTGTGATGCACTACCCAGCTCCTCCTCATGCTATGGCATGTCAGTCCAGGTAGGAGGTAGAAAAGGACATCCTAAGTTTGTGTTTGAACTGATGCACAGCCAAAGAAGGAGGACCCATGTGGTGCACTATGGAGGGTGAGTGAGCCAGCTGGCTGGGTGGTGGTATGTTTCACTCATATGAAACAGTCTGAATAAATCCATGCTCATCTCTAGTCAGCAGAGTACACTTCCCTCATTGGAAATAAATCACCTCCCTATGTCCTATGCAAGGAAAATGAGAAAGTAGTGTGCATTATAGAAATAAATTGAGATAGGAAAGATAATAAAATATTCTGGAAATGCAGAGAGCCATGGCTTTCCCCTCAGCTTTCATGAAGAAAGCAAAGATGTCCACTCTGTTATCCTCCAAAGTGGATCATGGAGGAAATGTGAAAAGTAACAAGGAAACATCAGTAGCCCCAAGAAAATCTGCTTAATGTCAGCACAGGTCAAAAGGGATGAAGGACTGAAAACCAAGGAGGCCCTTCTCTATCTACCCCACCTCATGCACTGGTGTTTAGCTCCTTCATTCACTTCCATTTGTGTGTGCATCTCAGAGTTAAAGAATTGCAATATTTTAGCCATTTGAACTGCTGGCTAGGTCAATGGTTTAGATAACTGGCTGCAGAGACAGAGGTTGGGAGTTTGACTTCTCACTGAGCCTCCTTGACAGGGGAAGGAATTGATGGTCTATAGGTCCCTTCCAGCTCTGCAGTTCTAAGACAATTTCTCCCTGTGGTTTCATGTAGATGCTGAATAACATAGGGGACAAAATAGAACCCTGAGGCCATTGGCTAGGGCACTGAACACAAATCCCCTAGTGCCATTTTCTGAGTTCTCTACTCCATGAAGGACTGATGCTCCCAAATCCCATCCTAGAGATAAGGGTCTGGAGGACTATAGTATGACTGATAGTTCTGAATGAGGAATCCAGCATAACCAGTAGGGACACACACATACCCAGTGCAGTTCCTGATGTAATCCATCTGCCAAGTCAACGAATACAGTGTCCACCCCATAGCCAGCCCTGAAGCCAGATTGAAATGGATTTAGATACTCTGTCCCATCCAGGAACCTCTGGAGGGAGAGGCCATAGTCCACTCAGCTAATATGGACATTATCTAGTAGGAGGAATTTCAACTACTCCCAGACTTCCATTCAAGTCCATGACCAGGTGGCACCTTTGTCATGGAAATGCAGCATATGCCACCATTCTCCCATCCCAGTCCAAGTCAAACTAAGCCAAATGCATCCATCCCTTGCTTCACTGCTGTAGTGTATTGTGCATGTTTGATGAGGGTGGTGGTGGTAATGATGTGTCTTGTCTCTTTAATGTCATTAATGCTCTACTGACAGAAGACCTTTATTTATTTATTTATTTATTTATTTATTTATTTATTTATTTATTTATTTATTTATTTATTTATTATATTTGTATCCCGCTTATCTTCTAAAATAGAACTCTAAGCGGCGAACAGAGGGCGAACCAAGCGCAAAACAAACAACAGTAAAATACAACAAAATCAAATGAAAAACAGTATCAGTAAAACAGTATAAAAACAAATGAAGGATATAAAATCCTAGTGCCTCGCAGCACCCCAGGAAGGAATAAGTCCTTACAATTAAAATTGGGAAGCACCAATGGTCAGCAATCATAGGTCGATAAATCAGTAGCGATGGCGGAATAATTTTTTTTTATCTATAATAAGAAACATTGTGGTCTAGAAAGCATAGTTGCGCTGTAGTGCAGTTGAAATAAAAATAGTTCATAGAAACATTGTTTGGCTGTTTGACATGTAACATGACCTCTGGAAATATTAGGGTTCTTTCTTTCTAAACCAACCCATCCATTTTGCTTCATGTCAAATTTAGGGAGGAGAGATAAATAGTTCAGGTGCTTCTAAAACTTGGGGCAGTGGAGGGTGGCCCTTGAACAGGGAAAAATGGAGCACACTTGCTTCTGGATCAACCTGAAAGTGTCCCACACTTCATTTTTTTAATGTATTTGTCCTATATTTATAGGCTGCCTTGTGTGCTCCTTGGAGTTTTCTGAAGACATCCATACAGCAGACACCAAATGATATATGACATCAGCCCACGGGCTGCTAGTTTCCCAGCCTACTTCCAGAGAGATGCGACAGATGTCCTTTACAAAAAAAAAAATGAAAGCCTGAACAGAATGGCAGCTCCGACCCGCTACATGCGGAGGCGGGGCATCTTTGCCAGCCGGCGGAACCAGTCGCCGGTTGGCCAAACGTGTGGCGCAGGGCATGTTGGGGGAGCGCGGCCACTTAAGCCCCCTCTGCGCTCTCCCCCACCTCCTGCGCCGATTTACCTTTCTGGAGTGCAGGAACGGAGACTTCCTCGGCAGCCCCGGCTCCGCCTGTCAGCTGGCCAGCGGAGATCGGGGCGATAAGGAAGCTCCGCAGGGAAGCGGCTCAGCACTCTCCGTCGCCGCCCGTCAGCTGGCGAGCCGATTGAGGACAAGGCTGAGTCCCAACCTGTTCTTGTCTGGATTCGGGGAGTGGGAGGGAACCGGGAGGGGGGAGGGCGGCGGAGCCAGGCTCGTGTGATCCTGCTCCGTGGGGTGGGGGAGGCGGACTCTCGAAGGTGTTCGGGGTGGCTGGGAACGCTCGGAGCGGATCACCTGGGAGCAGCGTGGGGGGGGCGGGCAGCTGGGGCTGTTGCGGAGGCAGCCGGGATACCGCTGAGCAGCGCAGCTCCTACCCCCTGGGAGGAATTAGCGGATCTAGCCCCCCGTCCCGAGCAGGCGGCTAACTCGCGCACCCCAGGGCCAGAGGCTTGGTCGCGGCCGCCATTTTTGTTCGCCCCCTGTGTCCCATCCACGTGGCCTGCCCATCCACCCCCATCCTACATCATCCCTGGGGGGGTACTGAAGGGGGTGAGTGGGAGAGTTGTGGTCATCCCTGGACCGACGGTGGGGGCCGATATTGCATGTTAACTATTCGACCGGCCATCGGCACCAGGGCAGGGAACGGGCAGCACGCTGGGTTGCGGGCGGCCATTTTAGCAGGAGGGCGGCCATTTTGTTGGCCACCATCTTCAATATCCATAGGCCTATCAGGCCGATCTACCTCCATCCACCTCCTGGTGCCTGTTGCTACACACCAATTTTGGGGCATCTGGATATACACTGCCCTATCTTACACAGGGACTTAAGATTGGCATCCTGTGTTTTCCTCTGACTACGTCATGCCACCTAAACCAAACAGCAAGGGCAAGGGCAAGGCCCAGCCGCGCAGGCGGCCGGCCCCCGTATCAGCTCCAGAAATTTCATCCTCATCTGATGAGGATTGGCAGCCATTCGCGGCAGCTTGGAGCAAACTATCCCGCCTGGAGAAAGAGCGTGCCAAGCAAAAGGGAATGGAGGCATCTTACGGGGGGAGGCCTTCCCGGGACACCAAAGCATATCGTAAAGCGGGCCTGAAAGTATTGGGTGACCTCATGATGTCCCGTATTTCTGTCTTGGAGAACGCTATGGCGGGATCCTCATCTCAGGTCTCTGCAGGTTCGGATCTGGCTGCCCAGGCCACGCGCGCAACTGAAGCAGGGCCACCGCCACCAGCGATTCCCACCGGAGGAACCGTAGCAGCCACAGCCACCCAGACTATTGTGGAGCAGCCACAGGAACAGGCAATTGATCTGACGACAACCAGCACCCCTCTACGGCCACAACCACAACCACGTGCGCATATCCACAACCCTCAGCCGGGTGAGTCTATCATGCATACACACACACCTAGACGGGTACTCTGGCCTTGGCCTGGGAGTAACTCGGTAGTGCGAGAACAGGTTGCACTTGACACTATGGGACTTAGCCTCCCTAGCCTGCCTCTGCCAGCCCCGGGCGGGCAGGGCCCGGTTTTGGCGGAGGCAGCTGCCCAGACAGACCTCGGTACAGGCCCACACATAGGCCAGGGAGGGTCCGGCTATGGGACTCCAGTCCCTCCTGCGCAGTCCACTCCCAAGGCGGCGGAGGAACCCGTGGAGTTGGCAGTCAACCCGTTAGATTTACCGGAGGGGGACGAGTCCCTCCCGTTGGGTGATCACCTTTCGGATGCTATGCGCCAGAAGATTGTGTCCGGGAGGTATGTGGACATATTTGATTTACTGAACAGGGAAATCGACGCCAAAGATCTGGAAAAGCTAGACGAGAAGGAGAAGGAGAGAATTAGGAAGAGGAAGCCGGAAAAAACTTGGAATAATTGGCTGACGGCTTTTGTAATGTATGCGGGAATCTATGCCGAGGCCCACCCCGAAAAGGGCGTTGTGCTCTGGCACTATTTGGACAATATTATTAGGGCTCGTTCGGACTTCCCGGCATCTGCTTGGCTGGCATATGACGAGGCTTTCCGTCGCCGGATAGCCAAGGACCCTTCCCTCCGCTGGGACAGGCCCCATAGTTATTTGTGGCTGAGGGTGATGAGTGCCCCTCGCCAGGCCATGCAGGAGAGATTTGATAGTGGCCACGCCATCTCGCGCCCCGGCCAGGTAGTTAATTCCCGCTCGACCGCGGGCCAGCTGGTTCAACCCCGGCTGGTCTGCTTCGAATACAACAGTAAGGGGTCTTGTGGGCGTCGCCAATGCAAATTTAGGCATATGTGTTCCACCTGTGGGGCAAACCACCCGGCCTCAACTTGTCCCCGGGGCAGACCAGGAACCAGCGGAGGGAGGGAGACCGGGGGTAAGCGAAACCAACCAGGGTCACCCCCTCCTTCAAAAGGGACCTAGTCCCATACGAGTGCCGGTTCTGAGGGCGTGGCTTCGTAGCTACCCCTCTCGGGAGGACGCCGCTTACATTTTGAATGGTTTTGTTTACGGCTTCCGCATACCGGCCATTGGGGAGCGGTCCCCCTTCCTAGCTCACAACTTAAAATCCGTCTTGGGAAAGGAGGCGATAGTGCGGGAAAAGATAGCAGCTGAATTGCGAGCGGGCAGGATCCTGGGCCCATTCGATCATCCGCCTACTCCCCACACCCGGGTATCGCCCTTGGGCATTGTGCCCAAGAGGGCGCCAGGCGAATACCGCCTCATCCACCATTTGTCGTACCCGGCGGGGGAGTCGGTGAATGATATGATACCACAGGACTTATGTAGTGTCCGTTATACCTCCTTCGATGCCGCCATCAGAATGGTCCGGAGCTGCGGCGTGGGTGCTGAGATCGGGAAGTGTGATATTAAATCAGCATTTCGGCTCCTCCCTGTCCACCCGGACGATGCTGAACTCTTAGGATTTGCATTTGAGGGACGTTATTACTTGGACAGGGCCATGCCCTTTGGTTGTTCGATCTCTTGTTCAGCCTTTGAACGCTTTAGCTGTTTTGTAGAATGGGCAGTGCGCCAGCGTACAGGTAGTTCCCACGTTATTCATTACCTGGATGATTACCTGTTTGCTGGTCCACCTGGCACGCAGCAATGCCGGTCTCTCATGGATACCTTCCACGCCATGGCAGCTGAGCTGGGTTTACCGTTAGCGGAGGATAAGACGGAGGGCCCCACCACTACGCTCACTTTTTTGGGTATCGAGCTTGATACCATAGCGCAAACGTGTAGACTCCCTAAGGAGAAGTTAGTTGACCTCCAGGCCCGCTTGACGGGGCTTTTAGTACAAAAAAAGGCCATGCTGAGGGAGCTCCAGCGGATTATCGGACACTTAAATTTCGCATGCAGGGTGGTGGCCCCAGGTCGGGCTTTTGTTCGCCGACTGTGCGACGCCATTGCGGGGCTACGTAGTCCTCATCACCGGCGCCGTATCTCGGCGGATATGAAAAGTGACCTTAGGATTTGGCTGCAGTTCTTGTCCGATTTCAACGGGATTTGCTTTTGGCGATCGGAAACGATCGCGGCCTCGGACCTCCAGGTCCAGACCGATGCATCGGGGGCCCTGGGCTTCGGACTGTATTTCCGGGGCCGTTGGTGCGCCGGCAGTTGGCCGGTGGAGTGGCAGGTCACCGGCATTACCCGTGACCTCACGTTTTTGGAATTGTTTCCCATAGTCGGGGCGGTATTTCTGTGGGCGGACCGTCTAGCTAATTCTGTGGTGCAATTTAATTGCGACAACCAAGCGGTGGTGCATATACTGAACAAGTTGACTTCCAAATCAAAACGGGTCATGGGACTGGTCCGCGCCCTTACCTTCCGATGCCTCCAGTTTAACATATTATTCCGCGCCCATCATGTGCCGGGGGTCCGGAATGAGCTTGCTGACGCTCTGTCCCGCCAACAGATGGAGCGGTTCAGATCGTTAGCACCTCAGGCGCTCTTGGATCCCGACATTCTGCCAACCGAGGTATGGAGGCTTGGAGGGTAGAGGCGAATCGGGCCATGGGGATGGCATTGGCGCCCAATACGCGCCGGGCGTATTCTATGGCCTGTGCCGAATACGCGCGCTTTTGCGCTGAGGAGGGGTTCTCTCAACTCTGGCCAGCTTCGGCAGACCAGCTGGTCCACTTTGCGGTACATTTACATTTTAAAAGCTTGGCCCCTAGAACCATACAGGGCAAGCTGTCGGCCCTGTACTACTACGCCAGGGCGCAGGGCTTCCAAATTCCGGATTGTCAGTTTCGAATAGGAAAAATGATTGAAGGTTGGGCGAGGGAGCGGGGCCGGCCACGGGATGACAGGACCCCTATATCTCCTGGGATGTTGTGTAAGTTGGCTGAGGTTTGGCCTCAGGTGTGTTCTGATTTGTTTGAAGTTGGTTTATTCCAGGCTGCCACGTTGGTGGCCTTCTTTGGGGCCTTCAGAGTCAGCGAACTGGTAGCCCATTCCCAAAACGACGCATCCAAAACAGCTTTGCAGTGGGATGACATGGCCCTCCATGAGGATCATGTGGTCCTCCATGTCCGTAAATCCAAGACGGATCAAAAAGGTAGAGGTGCAGAGATACGCCTGGGTAGGTGTTCCCTGCCCCAGATCTGCCCAATTTCAGCACTACACAGGTACACACCCCCCGCCAGATTGGCGCCGGTCGGGGGTACCTTTTTCAGCATCAAAATGGATCCCCGTTGACAGGGTATCAATTCTTGCACGTATCATCCAGGGCGCTCCAGGTCGCAGGTATCTCTGGCTGGCGCTTTGGCACACACTCATTTCGGATTGGCGCTGCCTCCACAGCCGCCGCCATCGGGGTTGATCCAGCTGGGATCCAGCGGATTGGTCGATGGCGGTCTAGGCAATTCAAGGCCTACGTTCGCCCCTTAATGGACCGGTAATACCGGCCCAGTTCTCTCTGTTTTATCGTTACAGGTTTCGCTCTGGAAGGCCGGGCGCGAGTCATCATTTACGGCCACAGTTTCGTCTTCTGGGCCGCCAAGTTTGCAGTACAGTCAGGACGTGGCCGCGATCTCGGCCTGGGACGGTGGGCCGACCTGGTGTGGAGGGGACGAAGGGGGATGTTGTGGAGGGCATTTTTGCCAATGGCCCTCGGTGATCCCCCTGACCCTCACCCGGCCATTGTCGTGGTCCACCTCGGTGGAAATGACTTGACCCGTATGTCGGGCAAGTCCCTTATCCTCCAGGTCATCGATGACCTGAGGACATTTAAGAAGCACCGCCCGGACACAATCATCATGTGGTCCGCCATGATCCCGAGGTTGGTGTGGGGGCCGCTTCATCCCCCCCAAAAGATGCACAAGGCCCGAAAGGGGGTCAACCGCGAGGTGGCCCGCGTAGTTCAGTCGGAGCTTGGCTCTGTTATTTGGCATCCTGGGATCACAGCCCGAACTCCTGATCTGTTCCGGCCAGATGGCATTCACCTGTCTGACAAGGGCCTGGATCTGTTCCTCACAGATTTATATGAGGGCCTGCGGGCCGCATTGTTCGGCCGTTTGGGGTAAAGAGGCATCAGTGCGCCTCTTTGGTGGCGGGTAGCGCACAACTAAACAGTGATTATCTAGGTCCCGAACTTAAGCCACAGCGTCAGAGTGCCTGGCAGCCCATAAATAAGTAGTTAGGGCCAGTGTTAGACAGGCACGATTAAAGCATAAAACCTGCCACTTCAAAGGGCTGCCAAGGCTTGATTAACAGTGGGGGACGCCTACACAGCTAGGCATCCGCTCTGCGGCAGTAAAACAGGCCGCAGGAAATTTATCTGTTTAAAGGGACCTAGACAAATTAACAACCACAAAATGTGCGCTACGCTCCAGGCCCTCATAAAAGTTACGTTGAGTTTAATACTGTTAATAAATTGTGGCCCTTGTTAACCCAAACCAAACGTGTGTCGACTGTTTATTTCCGCCTGGTCTGGCAATGGCAGCTCCGACCCGCTACATGCGGAGGCGGG
This sequence comes from Phrynocephalus guinanensis, assembly GCA_037367245.1. Lineage (NCBI taxonomy): Eukaryota > Metazoa > Chordata > Lepidosauria > Squamata > Agamidae > Phrynocephalus > Phrynocephalus guinanensis. Next base: position 13,367,550 of record CM074737.1, on the reverse strand, counting down.
GCATCTTTGCCAGCTGGCGGAACCAGTCGCCGGTTGGCCAAACGTGTGGCGCAGGGCATGTTGGGGGAGCGCGGCCACTTAAGCCCCCTCTGCGCTCTCCCCCACCTCCTGCGCCGATTTACCTTTCCCCGCCCACCCGCCGCTGATTTGGTGTGGATGGTGATGCTGTGCTGGTCGCTTCGGGGCCGGATGGGAATTTTTGACTGTCACTCTGATTGGCCTTGAGTGACGGTGAGTTTTTGCCCATCCCATCATCCACACGCGAGCGATGGGCTTTGTTAAAATCCCTGGTCACAATTTAGCGGGTAGCGCACAACTAAACAGTGATTATCTAGGTCCCGAACTTAAGCCACAGCGTCAGAGTGCCTGGCAGCCCATAAATAAGTAGTTAGGGCCAGTGTTAGACAGGCACGATTAAAGCATAAAACCTGCCACTTCAAAGGCCTGCCAAGGCTTGATTAACAGTGGGGGATGCCTACACAGCTAGGCATCCGCTCTGCGGCAGTAAAACAGGCCGCAGGAAATTTATCTGTTTAAAGGGACCTAGACAAATTAACAACCACAAAATGTGCGCTACGCTCCAGGCCCTCATAAAAGTTACGTTGAGTTTAATACTGTTAATAAATTGTGGCCCTTGTTAACCCAAACCAAACGTGTGTCGACTGTTTATTTCCGCCTGGTCTGGCAAGATGAACTAGCCATGAAATCATTTAAAGAATTGAAAAATATTTCCCCATTTCCTCTGCTCAGCAGCTTTGTCTGAAGCAGAGGCTCTTGCCTACTCTTTGTTTACATTTTTCCATTTTGCGATAAGAATAGGGCGCAAAGACATTGCCCACCATTCAAGCATTTAGATTAGGAAAAGGCTGTTCTGATTGCACTGAATAACATTGGCTGAAACTGCCCTTGTTAGGGTGGTGTTCTATATTTAGATATGGAGCTAAGGGAAGGAAATTGAAATGGAGGATGCAGGTAATTTTGCCATGGCTGAACCCCAAGCAAAAGTAATCAGCCGAGCCTCTCTTGGGAAATAGATATTTTCCTCTCATTCCCAACACAGTAAGTTATGGATGGATGTTCTGCCTGAAGGTAATGAATGATGTGTGTGTGTGCTTAAGATATCAATAAATGGTTTCTATAATTCAACAACTGAAGAAAAGGTTAAAATGGCACCAACCAAGTGTAAATAGAAAATGTATGGAAAAAGATGCCAACCTCTAACTTTCTAGGGGTAAAACAACAACCACCTGTGTTTGCTTTAGCAGATCCAGGAGCATAATTCAGATAATACTTTTTCTTAAGATACAAAGCATATAGCTCCAAAAATATGTTTGCTGTCATAAAACATATGGGACACCTCATGCACTCCAACAGTTATATACTTAAGACAACTTGCCAAGGTTGAAACAAAGAATCTCTGGTAAAAGAATTAGAATGGTCATAGCATTTCAACTAAAAATAAAATTTCTTCCAAGCTCATATATCTAGAGATTTTAAACTAAGGTGGCATAATTCCTAAATGGTTTGTGATTTTATTCCTGTGTCTTTTCACTCATGGGGGAGAAGGAATTCCACTTAGCTGGACTATTATCTAGCCCTGTATAGTGAATTCTGATTTGCAGTAGATCCTCAGGGATTCAAACAAGCTTATTTTCTTAGCCTATTGGGAAATTCCCTGGTATTTTTCTGGTGGTCCCGATTCCAAGCATTAATTAGGTCCAACCCTGTTTAGGTTCTGAAGGAACAGAAACATCTTCCACTTGTGGCAATCTTAAGTAGAGGAAACTGAGTGGGTTTCTGTGTGTGCCAGTCAATCTTAGAAAAGTATGCTTGGAACTGGGGTGATAAACATTTCAACAAAAGGAAAGAAAATCAGCCCAAGAAGGGATGTGTGTTATGTGTCAAAGGATGCCAAGCTTTACATGGCAAAGGGCACCCTGAATATTGACAACACTGATGGCAGTAGTCAAAATGATCTACAGGATACTCTGTTTTGCTTATTTCACGTCACACTTGTTGAAAAACAGCCATGACAACTATTTTGTGTTTGCGTGAGAAGGGGTTAACTGACTGAAAATAATGACTCAGCATCTAGAATTTTCTCCTGTGTGGTGGTCACTCTGTGAATGCACTTATTGAGGTGGCTGTGCGCAAGTGTCCTGTTTTTCAGAATACACATCTCTTTAAAAGTCTGAAGGCTCCCCACTTTGATTAAACCCAGGAAAAGATATGTCTCTCTTCTTTTCAGGATGTGTGGTGCAGCTGGGAAGGTTGCAGAGATGTGTAACAGAAAGTCAGAAAAAAAGGACAGCAGCCTCAGCCACCTTACAGTTCTTCACTAACCCCAAGAACTGGTGCAAACACAAAAGTCTGATTTGTATAAGAAGAAAGGTTTCAGGGAATTGAAGGCCTGATGTCAGTACAACGGTATTGCAGATAAACATTGTGGTAATTTGTGTGCCATATAAAGAACAAGAATGGCATTCCTAGGTTGAATAAGGCACTTAAAATAACCGATTCTGTGCACACTATGAAGAACATTAGAATGTCCGGCTCCGCGGCGCGGCTGCGCCAAGCGGAAGCCGTTTTGCCTCCCCCCAGGCGGAAGCCGCGCAAGCTCACCTCTCGTGAGAGGTGAAGGAAGACGAGCCCTTATAAGGGCTTGCAGAGGTCTTTCCGGCCTCTTTCTCGTGGCGGCTTTTAGGGAGGACCTTGGCGCTCCGTAGCCTGCAGCAGCCATTTTTTCCACGTGGCGGAGCAGGCGCGGAGCGAGAAAGAGCAGCGGGCAGCGACCGGAGCCAGGATCAGAGGCCAGAGCCGCGGGAGTGGAAGGCGGCAGCCGACACCGCGGAGATCGAGGAGCTGCGGGAGTCGCGGACGGCTGACGGAGCGGAGGGACCCGGACGGCGGAGGCCCAGCGGGGCGAAGCGCGGCTGCGCTTCCCCGCAGGTGAAGCCAACGGGCCGCGATGTGTGCAGCGCCGGAGGGCTTTTTGCCCGGCGCGGCATACCGTGGCTCGCCGGTCGGGGCGTCTGCGTCGGGGCCCTTATCCGCGGCGGGTGTCCCTATCGGCCGGGGGAGGGGGACGGAATCCCCACCGGGGCGTGCCGCGGCGGGACACCAGTGTGGGGGAGGCGGGGTCGAGCGGCCTACCTGGGCGACCACCAATGGCCTGACGCTGGCAAAAGTGCGACCCGGCTTCGGGCCCGACATCGGAGCCTCGGCGGGGGTTCCGGGCCACGGGAGGCCTAGCCTATCAGGCGGGCCTACCCTTCTCTTCACCGGCGCGTGCGGCAGTCTGGGCAGCGCGCCAGCCTACCACCTTGGTGGCGGCCTAGGCCCTGGCCCCCGCGGCCACGTGGCCTTGCTCAGGCGCTCGCCAGTACCCAGCCAGGCCAGGGGCCCAAGGGACTGAGTACCCGCGTTGGGGTTGGCAGCGGGGGCTGTCCCTGGCAGGGGGGGTTGCCCAAAGCACCACAGGTGGCCCAGCGGAGGAGTGAGGCCTAGTCAGGTGCTTGCCACCACCCAGCCAGGCCAGGGGCCCGAGGGATTGAGTACCCGCTTTGGGGGTCGGCAGTGGGGCTGTCCCTGGCAGGGGGGGTTGCCCAAAAATAACGTGGGTGGCCCAGTGGAGGATTGAGGCCTAGTTGGAGAGGGGGGAGGAACAATGGCCCCTCGTAGGAATAAAGCGGGCACCAAGGATAAGCACCCAGCGAAGCGGCCTGCCCCTGAGTTATCTCCGGACACGTCCTCCTCAGGAGAGGAGGACTGCCCCATGTGGGCCCGCCTACAGGCCCGAGCAGAGACTTGGTAGGGCGGTACCAGCAGGGCCCAGCAGTCTGGGGATGTGGCCACAACTAGTAGGGCCATGGGGCGGCCTTCCAAGGCCCACAGGAGGGCTCAGCGCAGAAGGCTGGTGCAGAGTCTAATGGACCGTTGTGATGTCTTAGAACAGCCGCCGGTGGCGGGGCTGCGCGCAGCTGACGGATTCCAGCCAGCGCTGGAGGCGGTACCTGGCAGGGCGGCAGCAGGGCCAGCAGTTCCGGCTTCGGTGGCGGAGGAGGCAACAGCAGCAGTGACGGCAGGACCGCCGGGACCGCCACTGGGCAGCGGGCAGATGGCCCTCCCACCTGGGAACAGTGAGTTGGCGTGTGCACCGGATACTACACGTGTAGAGACCTGGCCCTGGGGGCCCACGGGGGAGGCCCAACCAGGCTCTGGGATTGGAGCGGTAGCGTGGGGCGGCGGCCCTGGCACGCCACACAACCAAGGATGGCAGAATGTGTCGGGTGCAGGAGGAGCTCCCCCGGTGCTGCCGCAGGGAGCACTTAGTCCTCAGGGACAACAGGTGAGTCTGACCCCTGCAATGCCAATGGGGGGAGGGTGGGGGCAGTCGCCGGTAGTGCCTGCCCCAGCCGGCCCCTGGGTACAGGGGCCACAGGGAGCCGGTGGTATGGGCGCAGTATGCCCCGGACTACTCCCGCTACAGCCAGGGGGTTCCTGGGAGCGGGCCAGCCCATGGGGTACCCTAATAACTGGGCGGTTGGCCTGGTCTACGCGGGGGTGCCGTACACCGCACTGCCTTATGCAGATTACGCATCCCCTCTGGGGGCCACCTGGCGCAAGTCACAAAAGAAAGGATCTGGCAGGGGGATTATGTGGACTTGTTCAGCCTCCTCAACAGGGAGTTGGACTCTTAGGAACTTGAGAAGGAGGATGCCAAGGATAAGGAGCGACGCCTTCGGCGCAAGCCGGAGTGCACCTGGGCTAACTGGGTGCCTGCCTTCAGTATCTACATGTCCATGGTCCTGCACGCCGATCCATGGAGGGCACAATCACTGATAAAATACCAGGACAAGATCTACCGGGCGTTTGTGGACTTCCCCGGCTATGCCTGGTTGACCTACGATGAATGCTTCCATATGAAGGTGGCGACACAGCCACACCTCAGGTGGGATGAACCGTACCCGCCCTTATGGCTGCAGTACATGACTCCCTCCCGCCCAGCCTTTGGGGAAAGATTTGACAGTGGGCACATCATCAGGAAAGCGACCCCAGCAGCGGCTGCCTGCCCTGTAGCGGGCCAGCAGGTTCAACCCCGGCAGGTCTGCTGGGACTTTAATGGACAGGGGTCCTGTAACCGCGCCCCATGCCGCTTTAAGCACAAATGCTCCATTTGCGGGGCTCAGCATGCAGCGGTTCACTGCCCGAGAGCCAGGAGAGCGTTTGGTAAGCCTGGAGGCGGGGGGCAACAGAGGAGGCCCCTGCAGAGAGGAGCCCCCAATCCGGCTAAAGGGCCCCAGCCCAATCAACTGTGAGGTGCTGGGGCGTTGGTTAGACCCCTACCCCGACAGGGAGGCGGCACAGTTTTTGGCACAAGGTTTTGCCATTGGGTTTAGGATTCAGATTACGGGTGTTAGGAGGGCATTTGCAGCGCCCAACTTAGGTTCATTGAGAGGCATGGAACACGTGGCAGCAGAAAAGATACAGAAGGAGGTGATGAAAGGGAGGGTCCTGGGCCCCTTTGAGAGCCCCCCGTTTCCCAATTTTAGGGTGTCACCCCGGGGCTGGTGCCAAAGAAGTCACCCGGTGAGTTCCGGCTCATTCACCACCTGTCCTACCCGGAAGGGGAGTCGGTTAACGACGGGATTCCCCCGGACCTCTGCTCTGTGAGGTACACCTCCTTCTATGCCGCGGTGACTAGGGTGCGGGCGTGTGGGACGGGAGCCGAAATGGCAAAGTGAGATATTCAGTCGGCATTTCGGCTCCTTCCGGTGCACCCGGATGATTTTGATTTGTAAGGGTTTCGGTTTCAGGGGAAATTTTACCTGGATAGGGCGCTGCCATTTGGCTGCTCCATCTCCTGCGCCATTTTTGAAAAGTTTAGTTCATTTATTGAGTGGCAGTTGTGACATATGACGGGGATGGGTGGCATAGCCCACTAACTTGACGACTTTCTTTTTTGTGGGCGTAGGGGTTCGGGCGCTTGTGGATTCATCCTGGAAACCTTCCAGGCCATGGCCAGGGAGATGGGCCTTCCCTTAGCAGCAGACAAGACAGAGGGCCCGGCAACCTGCATGACTTTCCTGGGGGTGGAACTAGACACCTGGAATCAGTCGTGCCGGTTGCCAGAAGACAAATTGAGGGACCTGACAGCACGGATGGCAGCACTGCTCCCACGTAAAAGGGTTTCGCTGAGAGAATTGCAGGTGCTTGTGGGGCACCTGAATTTAGCATGTCGAGTGGTGGCACCTGGGAGGCCATTCATCCAGCGTTTTTGTCAGGTGATGCAGGGACTCAAGCGGCCAGCCCATAGGACCAAGATCACCAGTGGGATGTGGGAGGACCTGCGCATGTGGCTAGAATTTTTGCAGGGATTTAATGGGGTCTCCTTTTGTCGGGAAGAGCTCAGGCTGGGAGCTGACTTTCAGGTACAGACTGACGCCGCGGGGGGCCAGGGTTTCGGGATATACTGGAAAGGTAAGTGGTGTTGGGTACCTGGCCGCCGGGGTGGGTGACCGCAGGCATCACCAGGAACTTGACATTCTTAGAATTGTTTCCCATAGTCAGCGCACTGTGGATCTGGTCACAGGACTGGGCCAACTCCATAGTCCGCTTCTGGTGCGACAATATGGCCGTCGTATACACCATCAACGACTTAACATCCAGGTCAGAGAGGGTTATGGGGCTGGTCCGGACCATGACGCTGCGTGCGCTCCAATATAACATCGTGGTGCGCGCACGCCATGTGCCGGGGTTGGATAACGCCATTGCCGATGCTCTCTCCCGCCAGCAACTTGAGCGCTTCAGGGCATTGGCGCCGGAGGCGGCCGAACTGCAGGAGCAGCTGCCAGAAGAGGTATGGCGGATTGGCGGGAGGAGGCTGATGGGGCCCTCGAGTTGGCCCTCGCACCGAGAACCTGGCAGGCATACGAGGCGGCGGTCAGAGACTTTGGTGCCTTCCAGGAACTGATGGAGATTCCTCCGGCATGGCCCGCCCCAGTCGATCATATACGCCAATACCTAGTATTCCTGCATAGGAAGGGCCTGACGCCGGGCACAATGCAGGGCCGTCTTGCCGCCCTGGCATTCCACGCCAAATCCATAGGTTGCCACGATTCGACACATGACTTTCGGGTGCGGAAAATGTTGAAGGGGTGGAGTAAGTCTAGAGGCCGGGTGGAGGATCGTCGTTTCCCCATGACACCGAATATTTTAGCCCGTATGTCCAAGCAGTGGGCCCAGCTCTGCAGAGATGATTACGAGGCTGCCCTGATGAGGGCGGCGGCCCTGGTGGCTTTCTTCGGGGCGTTCCGGGTGAGTGAGCTAGTCGCCGCCAGGAGAAGGGACTCTTCCTCGACGGCTCTCCTCCGGGCGGACTTCCACCTTCAAGACGGTAAGGCGGTGTTCCTGCTGCGTAAGTCGAAGACAGACCAGGGCGCTAGGGGGCAGAGAGTTGTCTTGGGACTGTGCTCGGTGGAGGAGGTATGCCCGGTGCGAGCCATGGAGGCTTATGTGGCCCTACGAGGGGGAGGAGAGGGCTACCTCTTTAGCCATGAGACGGGGGATCCCCTGACCAAATTCCAGTTTTGGTCCTTGTCACAGAGGGCACTGGATAAACTGGGATTAAATGGTATGAAGTTCGGCACCCACTCGTTTAGAATAGGGGCGGCTTCCACGGCGGCGGCTCTGGGTTACGAGCCGCAGAGGATAAAGTCTTTGGGGCAGTGGGCCTCTGCCTGTTATAAGACCTATGTCCGCCCTCTACCCAAGTGTTAACAGTTTGGTTTTATTTCCTTACAGGACCCGGGTTGGGCTGCCCAAGGAGTTGCATCCTAATCCTGGGACACAGTTATATTTACTGGGCGGAGAAGTATGCGGCCAGAACGGCCTGGGGGTCAACTTGGGGATGGGGGGGCGGGCGGTCATTGAATGGAGGGGCCTGCGAGGCATGCGGTGGTGCCAGTTTGAGCGGCTTGCCCGGTTGGCAACTGCGGGGCGACCACCAGATGTATTGCTGGTTCATTTGGGGGGCAACGACATTGGATTCCAGACAGGTAGATCTCTTGCACAGGATATTGTGCAGGACCTCACGGCATGGAAGGAAGCCGCCCCAGAGTCAAAGTTGATTTGGTCCACTATCGTGCCGCGGCGCCAGTGGAGGGCGCAGTGCGCAGCGCAGGTATTGAATAAAGTACGTAGGGAGGTTAACTGGGATGTGTGTCGAGCAGTGACACGAAGTTTGGGTACAGTGGTGGGCCACCCTAGAATTCCGGCGGCAATGGCCGAGTTGTACCGGGAGGACGGAGTGCACCTCTCGGACCGAGGGATGGAGCTATTCTTGCAGGATCTAAATCGGGGCCTCTTGGGGTATTGTCTGTCTGATGGGGTGGTAGGGGCCATGGCAAGGCCAGGCCCCTACCGTGGCGGTAGTGCGGATCACAGAAGGGCAGTTGGTGAGTCTGGTCTCAATTTCCCTGTGGGATCGCCCAGCCTCACGGTGTTCCGGACCTGAGGTCACAATGCCGGGAGGGGTGGATGAACCTGGAGGGCCCAGCAGGCAGGCAGGCACAAATGGCGAGCCTGGGTTGCCCGGCTAGGGAAAGGGGGCCTGCGGCCCGGGGACGCCCTGTTCTCTGACGGGGCGACCTCGGGGCTATCGACTCACCCAATACGCTGTCAGCTGGAGGGGGTCCGGGGAGACCCCATGTAACAACTTGCACCCACACTACAGCAGGCCCCAGGTTTGAAGTTCTGTTTAATGTTGAAGTTGTTAATAAAGTGTGGCCCGGAGTGGTACCCAAAACACCTGTCTCGCGTGGTTATTCCGGTGTGGGGCGGGCAAAGACTCATTGTATGCGGTGCTGGATGCATTAATTTCTGTTTCCCCTCATTTGACCATATGTTATATCTAATACAGCACAAGCACCTGAAATTTTACCCATCCTTCTGAAATGGCAGAGCATGCACTGTGGTGCTTTATTCTCTTGTTTGCATTCCCTTTTTCACCTTAAGAATACTGCCTTTGGAATGACCCTTGTCTACTTTTATAACTTAATGGCAATTCCATTAAGTGAATTAACGTGAATTATCAGATGGATTCAAAGTCAAAGCAAAGTATCCCAGTTAAAGGAGTCACTTACAGCATTAATGCAGCATGAGACACTTCAAATTCACATGGTTGAAAAAAAGAATTAAAAAAAACCACCACCACCACCGTGCATTAGTGCACTTTAGTATACTAATAGAGATGGGCACGAAACGAGCGATTTTTCATTTTTGTTTTCATTTTTTCGTTTCATTATGCAACGAAAATGAAACGAAAATTTTTAAAAAACAAAACAAAAATGAAAACGAAATGACCAAATTTGCCGTGTTTTTCATTTTTGTTGCTTTTTCGTTTTCGTTGCAGCAGATGCATTGAACTAAAAAGAATGCTAACGAAACAGCAATTTTTTGTTTTCATTTTCGTTTTTTCATTTCGTTACCTAACGAAACACAAACAATTTTTTTTGCAAAAAAGTCACGAAAACGAAAACAAACCGAAACGGACCCCTAAACAACCAAACGACAAACGAAGCACCATTTTTTGAGTCGTGCCCATCTCTATATACTAATATGAAAAGAGACATAAAATGTTTGACTGCTCCTGCAGAAACCATTCTGGTACAGGTAGAACAATATACGATCCATGTGGTATATTTCCAGAAAGGAGGAGAGGAATATGATGGATTCCCCTCATTTGGTACTTTTAAGTTAGGATTGCACTTTGCAATATGCACAGTATTCCATCATTTCCCAACACGTGGGGATTCAGTGGAACCTCTCAGGTCTGATTTGCATTTTTTAAATTGACCACATGATGTAAAGATAAACATGACTCAGCTCAGAGTTTCCTTCACCACATATGCTGCCAGGGTTTCAACAGCATATCTATTCACATTAAATAAGGAATTTTCAATCAACGGAGAAGTGTGTGTGCTATTCTAGATGGTGAGGGGGCAGACTGGGGAACAAGATCCAGTCCAGGAAGGCCAGGTATTTGCAAATCATGCAATTTCTTCTTCCTTTAAAAAAATGGTGGGGGAGGTTGCCAGCACTGTTCCACTAGTGCACCTAGGCACCAAAGGAAGGAAGGAAGGAAGGAAGGTAGGAAGGAAGGAAGGAAGGAAATTGCCTTTCAGCCCTTATTTCTGACTTATTAAGGTAGTTCACCTCGAACTGCATGTCCTGCAGGGCTACAGAATTGCTCTGTGGACCAAACCATACTTAAATGGTCGCTCCCAACAACATGTTACTCTTATTTTAATAAGATCCAAGAGGTCATCATAGGACGGTTTCATTTTCTTTTGTCTTTACCTCTTGTTAACGTTTATGGAATCCTTACATAATGCTTGTTGACATTAGAATTTGAAGCTGCACGTATTGGACACATGGAAAAGGTGCAGTCAAAAATACCATTGAGAGAAAATGAATTATTAAATATTGCCAGTTTCTCTGACTTTATGCTGAAAAAGAGACATGGGGAGGGAAAACCCAACACACTCTGATATTCTGCCACTGCACTCCATTTCAGTGTGCTGAAATGTTTTTATAAGTTTTTACATCTGTGAGAATATATGGATATACTGTGATGCATTTATTGCTCTAGTTTGTATATATAGGTTTGCAGAGTAGTGTTTCACTTTGGTCACTATTTGTTGAATTACATTGTTAGAATTGTGACTGTGTTTGATTTGCCTTGCTTTTGCTTTTGTGAAATTGTCTGCTGTGTATTCAGCTTTTTGAAGTCACTAGAAATGCAGATTAACTTTTTAAAATAAAAATTATAAAACTAATATTTTGGTGGACAGATATTTGTTTGGATCTCCCATGAGTAGTAATTCATTCCAATGTATGGCAAGGTTCAGAATATCTTTAAAAACAGCATATTTGGGTGGATTTACATGCATCCAGACTTGCAGAATACTGCATCATGGAACACATTCTAAAACGTTTATGGATTTAAAAAATCCAGACCTTCTTAATTTAGAACAGGAATTTAAGAGCATATGGACAGGGTTCTATTCTGTCCCCCATGCTTTTCGACATTTACGTGAAATTGCTGAGAGAGATTTAAATTTAAATTTTTTGAATTTAATTTTTGAGTGACAAAATGGTATTGCTTCCTTATTTCTCTTATTTTGCTAGGTATCTGTTTTAAAATCATTATTTCTTCTCCTAAAATTACAAGTCGTTTGTCTTTTGATGCCCTCAGTATTTTCTCTTGTGTATTTCTCTTAACAAAGGTTACATAGACTTCCCCCGGATCTTTGTTTAGTCTTGCGAAGCTGGAGTTCATCCTAAAGACTTGGTCAATCTCATTCTCCATTTCCTTATTATCTATGGGCGTTTATACACGACCCCTAAGCTCCGCTGCAAATGGCTCCCAGTTCCGGAGCTTAAAAATGTTTCCCCACCAGCTCCGGAGCTAACAGAAAATTAAGTGTGACCCCGCCCACCTAAGCGCGACCCAGCATACCTTTCAAGTACCTGCTCTGGGAGAGTGAAAAATTTTGATGCGGAGAGTGCCGGGCTCTCCTCGCTTCTTTTTGTTGTTGTTGTTTTTGCCTCCCGCCCCTTTAAGAGGAACCAGGAAGTGACGGGGGGTCAGAGCAACTTCCACTGGCACTCCGGAGGTAAGAGTGCATTCTTTTCTCCCTTTTTTTTCTCCCTCCCCTCACGCAGACAGAACAAGGAAGTGCGGAGGGGGTGGGAACACAGGGAGAGCGACAAACCCTCAAGATATCTGGTCCGAATTTAAGCGACCAGCGGATCTTAGGGGTTGTGTAAAAAGGCCCTATGTCTAGCATATCAGCAAGATTACTTGTTATAACCTCCCTCAATTGTTGATTTTTATCTTCTGGTATGTTCCTAAGTCTGAGAGTGTAAGCTGCTCTATCCATTTCTAACCTCAAATTTGCCTCAAGAATATTTTCCATCTTTCCCTGAATTTTATCAAACATTTCTTTCTGCTTTCCTACTTCTTCCCTATTAATGGCTAGTTCCTTATTTATTTCCTCTATTTGGTTTGAATTATGTTGTATTATCTGGTTTGATTCTTTAAATTGAGTGTTACGCTGTTGGACCTGATCCTCTATTCTTTGCACTGTCTCATCAAGTTTCTGTTGGATTTTGTCTATTTTCTCTTCTGTCTGCTGTTGACTCTCTTTCAATTCCATTTTAAATTCAGCAAACATTGTTATAATAGTTTGCATTTCCCTGCTTGCCTGTTCTTTAATTGTTTCTCTTGCCATTAATTCCATTATTGTTTTTTGTTGTTGTAAAGGGCTCCTGTTTGCAGAGGAGGGTGTTGATCCTATCTTTTTGGCTCCTTTAGTAGTTGTGGAAGTCATCCTTCACCCCTTCTTTCCCCTTGCTATCCCCCTCCTCCTTTCCCCTCCCCTCCTTTTCTTTTCCCTCCTCCTTCCACCTTCCTTTATTTCTATCCCCTGGTCTTCAAGTTGAATTTCTTTCTAACTCTTTTTCTTGACTCACTTTCTTTAACTGTTTACCTATCTCAGTCTATTGGCATTCATAATAATAAAAACGTATGCAAGTACATATAATATGCAAATACCTATATATATACATAGGTCACCAAAAATATCCAAATATATCTCTGTATGCCCCCAAACCAATCTAACCAATCTAATACAGGTATTTATAGTTAAATGCATGTACATATCTACATATATGCTTTACATCAGCTAGCTTTAATACATCTTTTAAGCCTGTATACATAGAGAGATGCAGGGGGATATCTCTCCTCTATGCAGCTTTCCTTCTCTCCCAAGCCACAGTTATTGTTTATTTGTTCTCTTTTAGTATTTTAGGTCCAAGACAGGTTTTAACACAGTCTATCTCCACCCACCAACAATTTCATGTGACTATATATAGATAGATAGATAGATAGATAGATAGATAGATAGATAGATAGATAGATAGATAGATAGATAGATAGATAGATAGATATAGATATAGATATAGATATATATATAGATAGATAGATAGATAGATAGATAGATAGATAGATAGATAGATAGACACACACACACACACACACACACACACACACACACACACACACACACACACACACACACACACACACACACACACACACACAGGTATGTTTCCTCTCTCTTTTCTTCTGATCAGCACCCGAGTTCCATACAGGTTGAGTTGTAATTTCCCAGTTGGGGCGTCTCCCGCATTCTCTACTGTCTCTACTGTCCTGAGAAGGAAATATCCTTTCTCTTTCTCACCCTATTTCACCTTCCATGGGATGGAACCAGCTTCAAAATTCAAGTGTCCCAGCAGGTTGATCAGCATTCACAACTTCTTTAGTCTCTTTGCTTAACTTTCTGGATCAGGCAATCCTCCAGTTTTGCTTCTCTTTCTCCCCCGAGTTCACTACCTCACCACACCAAGGGATCAATCTGCCAAACTGTGCACCTTTCGGGCATCTTCCCACTCCTCTCGGAGCCGCCCAAAGCTGCGATTTCACCTGGAAAGGTAAAGTAAAGCTTTTTATTCCTCCATATCTGATTTAAGTTTAGCTATTAGACCCAGGACAGCATCTGTAGCTCACCACAGCTCGCCAGCTTCAGATGAACTTTCTTTTCTTCCTTTCACCAAGTCTCAGTTCGTTAAAAAGATCCAGAGCTGACAGCTAATGGAGGATCAAGCCTCCCTCCCTTGTTGTGGGTAAAGAAACGGGTGACCAAAACCACCGCCGTGAGAGTCAGTCTATCCCGCAGTTCTTTTCCTTTTCTTCGGGTTGCCCTTCAGGTTTCCCCGAGCTAGTTGAACTTGTTGAGCCCCCACAAATGGGAAAAAGCACCACTACACAAACTGCCTCCTACCCGAGGTGGTGCAGCACTGCGGCATACCAGATAATAATGGTAGGACTCTGATGGTGGAATTACAGTTTGATCAAAAAAAGATACTCATAGTAGCAATTTATGTCCCAAATGGGAAGCAAGATAAATTTTTTGAGGAACTATATAATTATGAGGAAATAAGATTATATGAACATATTTGTGTTATGGGAGACTTTAATGCATTTGTGAATAAGTGTATAGATTATAAAAATGAATATTAAAAAGAAAAGTAAAAAAAGAATACTTCCTGAAAGCTTTTTTCGTCTCACAGAAGAAATAGGACTAAAAGATATGTGGAGAGAAAGAAATCCCGAGAAAAGACAGTTTACTTTCTACTCGATCCCTCATAGGACATGGTCCAGAATAGATATGATCGGGATGACAAATGAGTTAGGACTAGGGATAGAAGAAGTAGAAATACTTCCAAGTCTTTGGGGAGATCATAACACAATGAAGATGGTGTGGGGATACAAAAAAAGGAGATCAAGATGGACAACTAACACAATGATTCTCAAAGAGCCAGAGTTTCTCAAGGAAGCAAAGAAAGAACTAGAACTTTTCTTTAAAATTAATACACCAAGAGAAACCTCTATCCAAACAATATGGGACACTACAAAGGCAATAATAAGAGGTAGGGTGATCACCTATAATATAAAGAAAAACCAATTTAAAAAAAAAAAAAAATTTATGAAGAAATTAAACAAAAGTGGCAGGAGCTAGAAGAAAGACTTCTGGGAAAACACAGGATAACAAAACAGATATTAAAGGAAATAAAGATGTTAAAACATAGGCAAAACTTGTTAGACTCAGAAGAATTAGCCTACCAGTTAAGATCAAGTAAACAAAACCATTTTGAAAATGCAAATAAACCAGGGAAATGGTTGGCATACAAGCTGAGGAAGCAAAAGGGGGGGAAAAACCAATCCACAAACTAAGAGATGAAAGAGGGATGTTAGTAACAACAACAAAACAAATTCATGAAGTAGCTAAAAAAATTATGAGAAACTATATCAAGAACAGACAATAGATGGAAATGAATTAAGGAAATATTTAGAATTGGCAAATTTACCAAAAATCCCAGAAGATACTAGCAAAATGTTAAATGCTGAAATTTCAGAACAGGAATTAATTGAAGCAATTTGAAGACAGATAAATGGGAAATCACCAGGTCCAGATGGCATATCAGTAGAGATTTACAAATTTTTCAGGACCTATTAAGTGGAAAAATAAGAGAAGTTTACAACGAGGCTTTGCAAAAAGCGGTAACCCCAAAATCATGGGGGGAAGCAATTATTACTTTAATCCCAAACGAGAGCTCTGATCTAGAAGAAATAAATAATTATAGGCCAATCTCCTTATTAAATGTTGATTATAAAATACTAGCCTCGATAATGGTGTGTAGGTTCAAAAAATTCCTTAAGGACTGGATACATAGTGATCAAAATGGTTTTTTGCCAGGGAGACATCTTAGGAATAATATCAGGACAATTATAAATATCTTAGAATATTATGAGATCCACCCAGAAAAACAGATGGCTCTGCTGTTTCTCGATGCTCAAAAAGCTTTTGACAATGTTAATTGGTCTTTTATGATAAAACAATTGGAAATAATGCAATTTGGTGAAAATGTTCTAAACTTTATAAGAGTAATATATAAGACCCAGACGGCACAAAGTATGATAAATAGTGATTTAACGACCAAGATAAATATAAAAAAGGCACTCGACAGGGCTGCCCATTGTTTTCACTCCTATTTATCTTAGTCATAGAAGTCTTAAATAGGATGATTAGGAATAATAACAACATTCAGGGAACTAAGATAAGAGATGAAACATACAAACTGCAAGCATATGCAGATGATCTTGTATTTATACTTGAAGAACCACTTAAATCCGCTCCGAGTCTATTAGAGGAAATCACTAAATTTGGGAAGGTGGCAGGCCTGATAATAAATAAAACAAAAAAAAAATTCCTTGTGAAAATATGCTGGGATCGCAAAAAAATCTTTTGTCACACCTCACCGGTATTCTAATTGAGAAAAAAAGTCTTATATCTCGGGATTCAGATGTCAGCAAGAACATCAGCTCTAAAAAAGATAACTATACAAGGCTTTTAGCACAAATAAATTGGATCTGAATAAATGGGCAAGAATGCAGCTTTCAATGTTAGGTGGAATAGCAGCACTTAAAATGAATACTCTGCCAAGACTGCCATTTCTATTTCAGAATTTACCGATTAAGTTGGATAAAACCTTTTTTAAAGAACTGACTCAGAGGACAGTAAGTTTTGTTTGGCAAAAAAAGAAAGCAAGAATAAAAATGAAGGTCCTACAAGAGACAGTGGAAAGAGGTGGTTGGGGCTTCCCAAATTGGTCTCTATACTACCAGGCAAGCGCATTAGTCTGGATCAAGGAGTGGATGCAATTAAAAAATAAAGGAACACTCTACCTATAAGGCCACGACTTGCAATCAGGCTGGCACTCCTTCCTATGGTATGATAAAGCTAAAACCCACAAATATTCTCGGAGACATCCTATAAGAGACTCCCGATACAGAATCTGGACAAAAATAAAGCAAAAATATTATCGGGAAATACCGAGGTGGTTTTCTCCATTAGAAGCAAATACGCACCCAAAGCTGATAAATTTTGAAAATGTTGTAACTTATAATGGTTTATTGAATGAGGAGACTTCACTGGTTTCTAAAGAAAAATTAGAAGCACAGGGTCTGAAATTGTCTTGGTGGCCCCTATTACAAATAAAATTCACATGCTCTCAAGACTTAAGAACTAAGGGATTCGCAAAGCAAGAATCCTTGATAGATAAAATCCTCCTCCAGACAGAAGAAAAAATACTTCAAAAATTATATAGATGGTTACTAGATAGGGAGATGGAAGAAGAGGAAGTTAAAGAAATGATGATCTGTTGGGCCAAAGATTTTGTATATTCGATTCAGCTAGACCAGTGGCAAAAATTATGGCTGTTACACTACAAATCAACTGCAGCAGTAACCTATAAAGAAAACTTACTAAAAATGTTCCATAGATGGCACATGACTCCTGCAAAACTAGCAAAGATAGATCAGAAACTGCTGGACAAGTGCAGGAAGTGTAAAAAAAGCAAGGGAACATATTACCCCTGTTGGTGGTGCTCTAAAGAAGCAAAAAAATTCTGGATACAAGTACATGGTTGGATAGAACAAATAGTGAAACAGAAAATTCCCTTGTCTCCAGAGTTGTGTCTTTTAGGGATTCTACCACCCATTAGGAATATTGATGATAGGTATCATATAATTCACATCTTCACGGCTGCAAGATTAGCTTGGGCCCAATGTTAGAAAGCAACTTGTAGCCCAGGAGACGAAATAGTGATTAATAAAATTCTTGAATGTGCAGAGTTGGACATCTTAAAATATAGATTAAGAAACAAAGAAGAAAGCAAATTTGCCTTGGTTTGGAATAAATTTTATACTTGGATTTATAGCAAAAAAGAGGTATAAAAGTGTTTTATATTTGATCAATTGAACTTGACAATTGAATTGTATTAGTACCTTAAAGTTAGCAAAGTATAACACACTGAAACTCTATATCTTAGTTCCTTCGAAACATTATTTGCCAAGTCAGATATTCTGTTTTTGTTGCAAAATTGTTGAATAAAAATTATTTTTTAAAAAAGAAATTGCTGGGAGAGGTCATCTGGGGATTTGGAGTGGGGTGCCATCAATATGCTGATGACACCCAGCAATATATCTCCTTTCCCCCAGATTCCAACGGGTTGGTTTGAAGTCCTGGAGTGCTGTCTGGAGTCGGTGGGGATATGGATGAGGGCTAACAATTTGAAATGAAATCCTGACAAGACAGAGGTCCTCTTGATCTGGAAAGCTTTGATGCAGGTGGTGGTACATTGTCCTACTCTCAGTGAGGTTGCACTCCCTCTGAAGGAGCAGGTACACAGCTTTGGAGTCCGTCTGGAATCAGAGCTGCTCAGATAGTGGCTGTGGCCGGGGGGGGGGTTGCCCAGCTTTGGCTGGTGCTCCAGCTGTGACTGTACCTGGATCATGCAGACCTGACCATGGTGATCCATACCACGGTGGCATATTGCAACACACTCTATGTGGGGCTGCCCTTGAAGGTGGTTCAGAAACTACAACTAGTACAGAATGCAGCAGCCTGTGTAGTTACTGGAGCTAGGCAGTTCAACTATGTCGGGTCACTTCTTTGGTGACTGCATTGGCTGCCCATTTGTTTCTGGGCCCAGTTCAAGGACTGCTCAGGACCAGGATATCTGAGAAACCAACTACTTCCATATAATCCGTTCTGTCCCCTTAAATAAATCGGAGAACACCCCTTTAAGAGAGCCACTGTCGAGGGAGGTGCATGGGGTGGCAGCAAGAAATAGGGCCTTCTCCGTAGTGGCACCAAAACTGTGGAACTTCCTCCCCTTAGAGCTTAGAACTGCCTCCTCCCTGGAAACATTTAAGTGGGGCCTTAAGACTTTTTTGTTTAACTAAACAAGCCTTCTGAGCCTACAGACTTTTACAAAAAAATTATCTATAACATTAATAGACAGTTTTATCAGCTGGGGGACCTTTACATTCCACTGTGGCTGCTGTTTTAGTATTGTTTTTATAATGTTTTTATTATTGTTTTTAAATGTTTTTTTTTACTATTTCATATTGTATTGAATTGTACTGTTGTAAGCCGCCTTGGGTCCCTTCGGGGAGAAAGGTGGCATAGAAATAAAGTTGTTTATTATTATTATTATTATTATTATTATTATTATTATTATTATTATTATTATTATTATTATTATTATTATTATTATTATTGCTGCTACTGGTGGAGTAAAATATTGCTATTTGGAAGTGAACCAATCAAAGCCCTTTTAAGAGTAGACCTTGTTTGAAGAGGCATGTTTTACTTCATAATAAAACAGTAAAAACTGAGCATATATTGGAGGAAAAAGTAAGATTGTGGAAAGCTGCACAAATAAGGCATTATCTTTCAGATAAGGTCTCACAAGGGAAAGGTTTAATACACATAATTGCATATCTGTATTCAGTTTCCAAACTGCATGATCCATTTTATTTGGGGAACAGGACAGCTTGGAAGATCCTAGGATGAATTCCTTCTATGGCGTCAGACAGAAGCAAAAATGTTTTTGCTCATGAAAATGTATAATTAATTATCAGTACCTGGCAAGCTTGGGTATTATGCACCAATTGATAATTGAAAATTAAGCAACACATCAAATATTAAGGCATAAAATTGTATAGCCCCACTGTGATGATTTACTATACAGAAGGTTTTAAAGTCCTGGAGAAACATTTTATGACAAACTATTGGGCTATTTTATTGGCCCAGCAAATACATAATGAGAACAGAAAGGAGTGCAATATATTTTGGTTATTGTGACAAACCTTGCTCAATAGCAAAAAATAAGAGGTGACACTAACAACTGATTTTCATTACAGTATTCAAAATGCAGCTCTTTGGCCATCACGTTCCATATACTGGATCTGCTGCTCCTCCACATAAATTGTTAATTCATCTTTATTGAATATGACCACTTGAGAATCTAAATTACACATGTATAATACATATGCCATATTACACGAAAGGCAGATTTATTGCCTGCATTATATAACTAAAATGAAGTTCATGGGCTAGGAACATTAGAATTGTAACAGGTAATATTATGCTTTGCAGCCACTGATAGCATCAGAAATAGCAAGAGAGGGAGAGTATCTATCTGGGTCAGTCACCTTTTGTTTAAATTCAGATCTTTTTTTTTTTTTGACAAACCCTACTCACTTGCACAGGGGGATCAGTTTTCTGCTTCTACACCATCTTCCTTTACTGTGGAAGCAACTCTCACAGGTAAGTGTTCTATGCTGTAACAACTTCATTGACTGCCTGATACCAGACTGCATTTCAAAATGCAAGTTTTGGATTCTAAAACCCTTCAGTAGAAATACAATAAATACTATACCCACCCTATAAATTTGACAGGGCTCTAAGCAGTTGCCCCCCAACTCTGGATTGCCCTCCCTACGGAGATCCACCTGGCACCAACCATTTTGGCTTTATGGCGCCAGGCAAAGACCTTCCTGTATGGCCAGCATTTTAATTAGATTATTTGGTTGGACACATGAGCAGCAGGGTTTTATAATTTATAATTTGTACTGTATCTGGTTTTAATTGTATTGTATTTTATAGTTTTAATAATTTTATTGTTTTAGAGTTTTTAATGCTTTTTGTATGCTGCCCAGAGACCTCTTGGTAGTGGGGCGGCTAAAAATCTTGTAAATAAATAAATAAATAAATTTCACCCCTTTATCTGGAAGTTGAGTCATGGCAACTGAACTTCTTTCTTGAAAGTGAACTATAAAATGGAGGACTCATAACTAGATTTCCTCAGATTGACAAAGCTGTTTGGATGAACCATGAAACATTTCAATCTCTCAAGAAAGAAGTCCAGTTGCCATGACTCAACTTCCAGATAAACTCACCTGGATGACTGAAAAATCTTCCGAGAGAATGTCACCATCACCCCTTTCTAACATTTTTGATGCCATCTTGACCAAGTGACATGAGAAAGACAGTGCCTTTTT
This sequence comes from Phrynocephalus guinanensis, assembly GCA_037367245.1. Lineage (NCBI taxonomy): Eukaryota > Metazoa > Chordata > Lepidosauria > Squamata > Agamidae > Phrynocephalus > Phrynocephalus guinanensis. The sequence goes on along the minus strand of CM074737.1, from coordinate 13,347,014 downwards.
CATTATAGTAGTAGTGTAAATGAAGAGCTACTGGGGAATGATGTAACATTAATGTCAACAATGAAGAAATTACAGTAGTGAAATATTTTATATAACTTTGTTCAACTATCAATCCAAATGGAGATTGCAGCCAAGAAATCAGAAGGTAGACTGAGAAGGGCAGCAATGAAGGAATTAGAATATATCATTAAGTGTAAGGATACTTCACTGGAGATCAAAGCCACAATCATCTACATTCTTCTGGTTACTATGTACTGATCTCTGAACAGTAAGGAAAGCTGACAAAAAGACATTGTGTTTGAAATATGTTTCCAATGAAGAGTTTTGAGGATTAAAGATAGAACCAAGCCTGAACTTTCTCTGGAGATGAAAATGATGAAACCAAAGCTGTCTTACTTCGAGCACATCTCGAGAAGGCAAGAATCATTGTATCAGACAATAATGATGGAGAAAGTTGAAAGCAGCAGGAAAATAGAAAGACCAAATGTGGGGTGGCTTGACTTCATCAAGGAGGTCAAAGGGTTAGGTTTGTGGAAGTCATTTATTCATAGGACAGAGGTGACTTGATGGCGCGTAGCAACAATATTAGTGTAAAAGTGCTCATGTTCTGTTTGAGGAGGTTTGTCAGGCTCCTTCTGCACCCTATTTTTCATTGCTAGTTGACAATGGTAGTTTTACTGCCATTGATTCTATTGCAAGCTAACCGTAATACTTGTATCAATTTTAGGATTTTATGTTGTCGCCTTTGATACTTTCAAACACAATTGCTTCCTGACTTGTATGTATATTTCCAAAGCCATGAATCATCTGGGAGTGCATTCATGGAAGTAGTCAGTGGTGGTTCACAACTGGGGACAGGAGGGATAGCCACTTTAAAACATTGGGGTGAGGACTTCCGGGTCTGGCTACACTGCAGCGAGACAACTTCATAAGTGCTCCATCTTATAAAGTTGAATTCCTTCAAATAAAAGGGACCCTAAGGGTGTAAATTCTCCTTCTCTCTCTCTTTTTTAATCTTGCAGGTTCCCTTTTCCTCTCCAGGGGCCATTCCTCTTTCCCGAGTCTGTCCCCATCTCCCAGGTTTTCTACTACCCTTGGTAATCATAATCTGGCATTGTCTCCCACAGGTCATCTGAGGTACTGAAGGTTTGAACTTCTGCTGGTCACAGGGCACTGGTGCTTCTGTCACTCTCCTTGTAGATGGACTCCACTCTGCATGGATTGAAAGGACAAAGGCATTGTGAATAAAGGACACACAAACCTTTTCTCTCTAGTCCTGTGTAAATTAGCTGTGAGTATTCAGTAAGAGATTTCAAAATGATTCCCACAAGTAAAATATTTACGTTCCTTTCTTACCTATGGAAGAAAAGATTGCATAGTGTTGCTGGATTTCTCTTAAAACAGAATTGAAAAAGAATTGTATTATATAGAAAACATTGATCATATAATTGGTGAGAAAATGCTTTTAATGTGCACAATTTCAGGAGATATTATCTTCACTTCATTGTTAGTTCTACGCCTGCAGGTAACATCATTACACAAGTCCATCATTAGCTTTTTATTTGAAAATGAGATTATTTCAATAATAGGCTTTCAACCCCAAATCCCTCTAATTATGAATTAAAATGGCAGTTCCACTAACATTCTTACAAACAGGAATATATTTGGTTGCATTAAAGGTGAAGAACAGTAAATGTCCTATCGAATCCCTGAAGGGAATTTATTGAAATTCAAAATAACTTAACTTTAATGTTCTTTCTGTGGTGAATGATGCTGTAATTAATGACATTAAAAAGGTTATTAATTTCAGAAGCTCACCTACACCCCTGGAAGTCTGGGACAATTATTTCTTCTGCCAATGTAGTCCAGAAATTCAGGGTACAATTATTAGCTTTCAACTGCTGTGTGTTTAAACTTGCTTTTCCTGGCTCCCATCCCTCACCCCCACTGCTGCCATAGCAGTCCTGAGGCCTGCCTCAGAGCAAGTACTCTCCTGGCTATGAACTTTAAAACATGAAAGACAATTCCATTTTTGGAATGGCGATAACCCTGAAGAAGGGGGAAAACAGAATATGGAAAAAAACTGAAGTGCTACATTTATATATCCAGAACCAGGTTCCTGAGTGTTTAGCTCTTCCCTTTTTAATTGTTTCTCAGTTGTAGATCTTCTGGTTTCTGACTGTTATACCTTAAGTATGGCTCTCCTTCATTATTTGCCAAGAAATGTTTTGAAAAAACAAGATGATTGCTTTATTTACTTCAGAGATGTGGATGGATGTGAGTTGTAGACCAGGCAATGTGTATAAAGGAAAGAAGGAAGATAGCCTAAGTTGTCATTCTGACCCTTAAGGACTTTTGAGCATTCTTGTTGCCTAAGACCAGTCAGAAACGGATCACAGTCTATTTGAAAGCATACTTCCCATAGGCAGATGACAAGCCCACAAGGCTCAGCATCAGTGTAGGATTGGGAGAGAGGGAATTCTCCATATGCCTCATATACTGAAGGTAGAGGATGATGTTGAGCCCCTAGTGGCAGCAACTGCTGCAGATTGTGCTACCCTAATTTTTAAAAATTTTTTAAGGTTCCTTTGTCCCTGAATTTCCCGGACATCAATTTCCATAATCAGGTGGCCCATAAACAGCCCTCCTACCAATCCTTGTATTTTATTCCTCCATGACACTGGTAAAATAACCTCTTTGACAGCACAGTATGTCAATCACTGATCTTAGGTTTTGGCTTCAGAATTTCAGGAAATAGGGTACTAGCAATGCTAGTAAGGAAGCTACTCCAAGATATTTTAGCTTTTAAAATACTGTTTTATTATGTAAGCCACCTTGGGTCCTTCCGTGGGGAAAAGGTGGGAAATAAATAAATAAATAAATAAATAAATAAATAAATAAATAAATAAATAAATAAATTCTTAACTTTCATCAATCCAGCCTATGTCAGGTTATTGTGACACCTCAACAAACAACTTTCAATTCCTGGGAGTTGACTAGCTAATAATTAAAAAGATACGAATAACCTATCTGATGCATCTAATCCATGGATTCCACTAAAAGAAAAAAGCAGTAACTATTATTTTCCCATACTATAACACATGTTTGTGTTATTTCTATATTTTGCTTACTTTACATATTATTCTTATCCCCACCTTTTTGTGAGAGGACTCAGAATATCATACAATTCTCACAAAGTGTATGAGAATTCAAGAAGAGAGGATTTATGTATCTAAGACCGACAAACACGCTTTGTATTGGCTGCTACCTGAGGAACTACCCAAAACCATGGAGCAACAGAAATTATGGGAACCTTTACCAGCTCTGTCTGAGCTATAGTGAAGACAATTTAGGATGGAAAAAGATTAATATGAATATCTGGCAGTGCATATGATTTGATGTATTACTGCTCTACAAGAGAGCAGCAGTGATTTTGTGCTATCAGAGTATATCAGTATTCTATAAAACAATTCTAAATCTGAAGGTGTGTGTTGTGTCGTTACAGTCATGACCGACTCTTTGTGACTCCATGTCCATGGAGTTTTCTTGTCAGGAATACTGGAGTAGTTTGCCAGTTCCTACTCCAGGTGCCTACAGCACCTGGTATTCCCTGGTGGTCTCCCATCCAAGTACTAACCCGGGCCGACCCTGCTTAGCTTCCGAAATCAGGCGAGGTCGGATATGCTTAGGGCATCTAGGCAGCTGAAAAATCTGAAGGTAGCCCAAACAAATAATAATAATAAAATGCTTAAGCTGGACATCATGTCAGCACCATATTTGTCACACTTAGCAGAGAGATAATTCTTGCTCAATGGCAAATTTGCAAATGTTTAGGCAAAGAGTTTTGGAGTTGTGATTTTTAAAATTTAAAAGTTTTATTCCCCAATTCTAAAATTGCTGTTGTAATACACTTTCAATTCACCTCCAACCTATGGAGAACCTATAAATGACTGACCTCCAAAATGTCTTTCCTCAGTAGCCTCACTCAGCTCTTGGAAACACAAGCCTGTGGAGTCAATCCATCTTGTATTTAGTCTTTATCTTTTTCTGCTGTCTTGAATTTTCCCCAGCAGAATCCTATCTTCTCCTGAAGTCAAAGTACAACAGACACCGCTTCAACGGTTTTATCTCTAGAGATCGTTCAAGATTGATTTTATCTAAGTCAGGGCCTGCTGTTCATTTTTCTGGCAGCCCAGAAGCTCACATTCAACATGTCTTAGAGAAGACATGGGAGTTCCTTCTAATGAAGCACCATCACCCTGGGCAACTTTCTTTACTGTCCCCTTTCATACCCATACATAGTCATCAGGAATACAATAGTGATATATTCTAATATTGTGTATGATCTCGGTCTTGGTTTCCAGTGATACATCTTTACACTTGATGATCTTTTTGGATTCCCTCATTGCTGTCCATCCAAATCTTTGACTTTTTCTTATTATTATTTTGTGGCTGCAGTCTTCATTTGGATTAGTGACTGAATTTTCGCCATTTCAATTTCTTCATTGTCAGTGCTACAGTTGTATGGTTTCTCCATGGTCATGATTTTTGTCTTGTTAATGTTCAACTGCAGTCCTGCTCTTTCACCTTCAATAAAATTCATTTCAAGACTTTGTGGCCTTCTGCCAGTAAGATGGAGACATCTGCCTATCTTAAATTATTAATATTTCCTCCATAAATTTTTACTCCTCCTTCATCTGACTCTAGTTTGGCTTTCTGTACGATATGCTCTGAGTACAGATTGAATAGAAAACGAATGCACTCCTCCCAGGAATCTTTACCTACAGGAAACCATTATTTCCCTCCCTATTCTGTCTTAGTAGTAGCTTCTTATATGCAATTTTGGATGTGCATCAGAATAAATTAAGTGTTCTATTTCTTTAACTCATAATTTATCATGATTCACAAAGTCAAAGTCATTGCTGCAGTCAAAAAACACACACCATAGGCTGTTTTATATCTAAAAGTTCTTCTTGTGCTCCAGTAGCCACTGGTTATTTGCAATATGATTTTTAGTGCCTCTTCCTTTGTGATCCCAGCTTAAATATCAGATGTTTCTCACAACGTGTACAGGAAAAGACTTTATTTCAACACCTTGAGTATCACTTGCATGGGAAACTAAGGCAATAGGACTATAATTGCACTCATTGGCATTACCTCTTTTGGGAACTGGACCAGAGATTGAATGTTCAAAAATATTATTCCAAAAATACCTAAATTGAAATGACTAATATGGAGTGAAAACAAATCTTGCTTATCTTGGAAGAAAAGGGATAGCCCCACCAGGCTTTTTAAAAAATCTGTAGAAAAAATCCAGGCTGCAGATGCTCAAATACTGAAGTTCAAATGAAGCTTTTTACACAGGAAACATGATTATTTCTTTAAATAAACTGAGTATGAGGGATATAGGCTTGCAATTGATACAATGTGTCTATCATATAGGTGAAGGAGAACTAAAGATAAAAGTCCACAGCTCTGTCTGAAGGAGTCAAAATAATGGTTTGCTTTTTTAAAAAAGTTATGGAATGAGAGTCGTTAAGTAAGTTATCTTTAATGGGCCGAATTGCTGCAGTTAAAATGACTGTCTTACCTAAATTGCTCTTTTTATTTCAATGTTTACCTATATTACCTAACTTTAAGATTATTTCAGACATGGAAAAAAGTATACGTGTGTTTATATGGCAAAAGAAAAAAGCAAGGATTAGAAATGTCTATCTACAGGACAGAACTAAAACTGGTGGTTTTGCCCTGCCCAACTTGGTGCTGTACTATAAGGCTGCTGCTATGACTTGGATCAAAGACTGGATTTTGATGACAAATAATAGAATTCTACAGGGGTGGCATCATTACGTATGGTATAAGGGTAATATACCTACCCTTTTCAAAAAGCATTGGATAAGGAATGCCTTAGTTAAAATATGGCTATCCATAAGAAAACAGTTCTACCCTAAAGCACCAACGTGGCTATCTCCGCTAGGAGCGATTACCAGTCCCCATACAAGTGCAAGCCTTAAATCTCTAACCTACAGACAACTTCTGAATGCTGATTTCTCCTTGAAGTCACTAGAAAAATTCGTATCAGAAGGTTACAAGCTAGACTGGTGGAAGTACCAACAAATATACTCACACTTTAAAAATCTAAATAAAGAGGGGGGATTTATGACAAATGACACTCCACTTGACAAAATACTATCTTCTGGCGATTCAAAGCTTCTCAGTAAATTCTATAGTATTTTGTTAAATGAAAAAATGATTGATACATTGGTCAAAGATACTATGATAAGATGGGCAGAAAATTTTGGTTATTCTATTCATTTAAACAAATGGGACTCTTTGTGGAATACTGTTAAACTCTTTAAATCTATAGCCTTTAAGGAAAATTGTTACAAGATGTTTTATAGATGGCATTCCCCCCCCACACCATTTATCTAAGATGTATAATTGCTCACCCAAATGTTGGAAATGTAAACATGACAGTGGTACTTTTTACCATATGTGGTGGACATGTAAAGTGGCAAAGGCATATTGGATAATGGTAAAATTATCTTTAGAAAGATTTTGAAGATTAAGTTAGAGCTTAGACCAGATTTTTTTCTATTAAATATAGTAGATATTAATATCTCATATGACCAGAAATATGTACTTCATCATGTAATAGTTGCAGCAAGGATATTATATGCGAAATTTTGGAAACAACCAGAAGTGCCAACAGAGAGAAACTTCCATGAAAAGATAAGAGAATGTATTGACATCGATAGACTCTCCGGTTTTCTAAAGGGAGACTACGATGAGATTTCCTGGAAAAGATGGCAAGAAGTAACAAACTTATTAGTATTGTGATATTATTTGGTGATTTGTTAATATGTTAAACCTGTTACTTTTGGCTTTGATATACTTAATGTAATTTTAATAGTGTATTCCCTCCCCTCCCCCACACCCTTCCCCCTTCGTCCCCCCCCAAAAAAACCCCAATAAAATTATTTAAATCCAAAAAAGAGAGAGTCGTTTAGTAAGACACAGTTTGCTATGTGTCTCCAGGGAATTAGCATGTAATTTTGTAGGGAATATTCAAAGTACATCTGCATTTATGTTTGTCAGGTTGAGACCTGAGTGATATCATTAAACGTTCTCAAGGTTTCTGAGACCAAGGCCCAACACAAATGTCCAGAGGAGAAATCAACTCCAAGCTGGGGTAAAAATGAACTTTTGATGCTCTCAGTCAAGATCTAATAAGCTGTTTATTTAAATAGTATTTCCTGGTCAAACAGGCATTCATGATGCAAAAGTGAATAGAGAACAAATATTCAAATATTCATAATATCACCATTTAAACTTTGTGGCTAGGAATGGTCATACTTGATGTTAGCAGAACTTTGTTGCTTATATCCCATCACAGTTTCAATCATTTAGCCAATCTTATGACTATACAATCATTTGATAATTTTAAAAAATATACATTATGTGCCATCAAGTCACTTATGAGGTGTGGTGACTGGAGGAGTTAATGAACTCTTATATGTCCTATAATTATGAGCTGTGCTCATTTCTTGCAAAGAATTAACATTTCATGTTATGTTGTTGTCTCTTCCTACTACCACACTTCCTAGCAATCTTGTCTATTCCAGTGAGTTCTACTAAGGTTGAAAAACATCCCTTCAAAATATTTTGGTACAGAGGATCTACATCCACATCCTAGCTGTTCTTCCTTCTCTCTTCTCCCAACAACAACATATGTGTTCATCTTCTGGGATAATCCAGCACTGGATATTTCTGTTTGACTTCACATGTAGTGTGCATATGCTTCACCTTCCATTTTTAAAAAGTTGGGAGAACCAATTATAACAAAACAAATCAAAACAAACTCCAGTTTTTGAATGTGAAACATTGTGCATTTGCATCAACAATTTAAAATACCAGGAAATGTTCACACTTCTCAAAAACCACCACTGCTTTGTGTTGAGATGCGAAGTGATTAACTGATGAAAAAGGGACACCGCTTCAGGCATTGTCCCTTGCTTGGTGCCTTTTTGTGAATTGTTGTAAGCAGAAGAGGGTATCCCGTAGGCCAAGGATTAGGACTACAACTCACAGCATTCTGAGAGCTGCCAATGATAAATCACTGAGGGAGTTGTGTCCAAAACATCTGGTGAGTCAAGGGTTCTCCATGTCTTCTGTAGACCATCATGACTGATGCCATTGGCATTGCCAACTTTCAGATTGCACTTTGACATGTAAAACCTGGCATCCTTTTTCGTCCTGGCAACATGAGCATGAAATTGTACATCAGCACTGGACCATTTCCTAATATTTTGAATCATGGGTACAGAAACTTAATATCCGATATTCATAATATGGAGATATTTTAAAGAATTGTGTGTATATGTTTTGTCCTGTTGATTGAGGTACAAGCAATAAGAGTAGGATGTCTGCAATTCAACCTCTGGAAGCACTTGTTATTTTAGTAATTTAGCCTTGATACGAGTAAATAGTATATTGTATACTTTTTGTATGTGAAGAGGGGAAAGGGGGAATCAAAGACTTATGTGGCAACATACATTGAAGACTAAAAGATTGCTTTATAAGAAAATAGAGAAGTTATTGGAGAGGCAGAAAGGTTATTATGTATATACTTCTGAACAGTTTTTCCTCTGTTAACTTCTCCCATATATTCTTATAAAGTCTGCACATTTCCATTTACTCGTAATAGTTGGTTGAAATAAATAAAGTGTCAGGTTATCCTAGGCAATGTGAGACATGCACTTACTGACATGATGAGCAATCAGTTTTAGATTTGTTTTCCAAGCAAATCAAAATTGCATCCTTGCACAAAGTTATTTTAGAGGAGAATAGGTAAACCAGAAGAGGTTGCCGCCAACCCTTTAAGAAATATGCATTTTGTACAAAATGAGCCCCCAACTAGTCATAGCTAAATTAAAGAAGATATTCTTATAAAGTCTGCACATTTCCATTTACTCGTAATAGTTGGTTGAAATAAATAAAGTGTCAGGTTATCCTAGGCAATGTGAGACATGCACTTACTGACATGATGAGCAATCAGTTTTAGATTTGTTTTCCAAGCAAAACAAAATTGCATCCTTGCACAAAGTTATTTTAGAGGAGAATAGGTAAACCAGAAGAGGTTGCCGCCAACCCTTTAAGAAATATGCATTTTGTACAAAATGAGCCCCCAACTAGTCATAGCTAAATTAAAGAAGATATTGGGCGTGGACAGTAGGGCAATAGAAGGGGGGAAAATAAGCCTCCCTCATAATGTGTTGGGGACTGCCAATCCCCACCAGTATTTATTGTTGATGTTATCCTTTCCCCATAACATATTATTTCACAGTGACTAGTGTATTTTTAGCAGATAAACCAAATAAAAACTGCTGCAGGAGTGTAGCAAGTAGTGATGGGCATTTAGGACATACCAATGGGGGGGGGAGCAAAAGAGGTGGTTGGTTGGTTCTTGGGTTTTTTGGTTAATACAATCCATTCCAATAGCTTCTGAAACCTAGTAATTTTCACTTCCTGAAAGAGAAGCTCAATAGTAGGTCAATTCATCCCCTTCATACCTTGTAATATTTTGCATTATATATACTATTTTTCAGCAATAGGTTGTGTAGGCCAGATTCTTACTTAGAACATGAGAAAGGAAGCCTACTAGATTTTAAACTGTATCTGCATATTATGCTACCAGATCTGTCACTTTAATTCATTTATGCTGTAGATTAATTTCCTTAAAGTCTAATTGGGAAATTCAAATTTGTCCCCATTTAGTTGATGGGGTTCAGACTAATCCATAAGTAATCCAATGGCATCAGCTTCCCATTCTCTCCTCCAAATAAAAAGGCAGAAATCGTCTTACACCTAGGCGCCAGCATCCAGAGTGAGCAGATATTTTGCATTTAAGAGTCAAGCTGCCATGTCTTTCCACTGACAGGTATGAGGGCTCCAAGAAAGAAGATGACAGTGTTCATCCAAAATCAATGCCATTACACCTTCTGCATTCCATTCACAGCACTGATGGGATTTGATCATGCTCTTTTTTGCAGCTATTTCAGCATGGTAGTGAATATTCTATTCCTACTTTCTAGACTGGCAATTCCCTCATTCCTTTTCACAATGAATGATAACTTTTGCTTATTAAATTGTAACTCATTGTACCCTTGAAACTTACTAGGCTTTTCTTTTAATACTGTGAAAAATAAACCTAGGTTTCGAAAATCTGTTTAACTGCTTGGAATCCTTGAGCAATATCTACATTAGGTTCACCTTGCATATATTAATGAAATATATGGGACTTGATGGTTATATCTAATTTAAGTCCAGCTGATTTCAGTGTTAAGTAGAAATAACACTGGATTTACTCTTTTAAATTAAATTAAAATAATTAAAAATAAATTTGTAGTAAGTGTCAAATCACATATCTATCTATTAGACATGGGCACGACTCGGCGAAATTGCCGTTTCCGTTTTCGGCTATTGTTTCTGTTATGTAACGGAAACGGTAATGATAAATAAGCTGTCAGAACTCGAACTCGAACCGAAAATTTGGTCGGGTTTTCCATTTCTGTTTGTGGCATTGTGGCGATAGTTTTTTAAAGTTTTTTTTTTAAAAAACCCGACTCCCGGCCAAAAAAGCAGGCGAAAATATGCCTGCCTGAGGCTTTGCCACCTACCAGAGGGGTGGTTTCTGGGGGGTCCCCAGCCTTCCCCCCTCTTCTGTCCTGGGCTGCTTGCACCAGGGTGGGGGGGGTCATCCTCGTCGTCTCGCCATGCCATGCGGTGGGGGGGATCCAAAATGGCGACCACAATTTTTCTTTTGAAATCGTGGTCAAAAAACACACCAAATCACCACAGAAACATGTGAAATTTATTTATTTTAAATGCCTGAATTTTTATAGTAGCAGCAGTGGGTATTTTATAGCAATAAAACATTGTATTGATTTTATTTTATTTTATTTTTTATTTTTTTAGACCTGCCCATTTGGGCTGGGCATGGGATGGGATCATGCAAATTGTTTGAACCATTCCACCAATGGCATTGCCAGGTTTTTGACTGACACTTCTGGATCTCTCGGAGGGCATAAAGAGCCAAGGCGCCTTCTAGAAATCGCAGTCGGGTGTATGGATGTGGTTGAGAGAGGAGGGCTGGCTGCTGGTGCTGGTGTGATCCGACTGAGATTGAGGAGGGAGGCTGGAGGCTTTAGGATTTAAGTTATGCAGGCAGGGAGGGAATTGAATTTAGAAAATAATTTCTTTGATTCCCTGCAGCTTTGTCTGCTGAAGGGAATAGTGGTTTATTCTTTATTTCTTCTCTGGCAGTTTGTGAGGTTTTTTTCTGATATTGGATAAAGGGGGAGGTTCGACTGGGAGTGGGAGGTGTGGATTTATTTTAAAAATATATTATATACTACCATTTATTTTCTATTTTCCCAACTTCAATTTGCTTGCACACACACACATTTGGGGTGCAAGCCAAGAACAGAACCTCTATCCTAAGTGATATCCTAACTGCCCACTCGCCCGTCCACCCGCGCCGCCACCTGCCCGTCCGCCCGCGCCGCCACCCGCCTGCGGCCCGCGCCGCTGCCCGCCCACTCACTCGCCCGTGGCCGCCGCTCCCTTGCCCCCCCGCTCCCCCGCCCCCCACCACCTTGGGCGCAAAAACACCTAGCGCCAGCCCTGATTGCTGGACGCCCCTATGCTCTGGGAAGTCAAATCGTGCTAAATCGCGGTGGAAACGACAAACGACAAATGACAAACGGAAACAACAAATTTTTGAAATTTTTTGCGACAAACGGAAACGACCCAAAACGGACCCATTCCAACAAACGAAAACTCGAAACATCATTTTTTCTGGTCGTGCCCATGTCTACTATCTATCTATCTATCTATCTATCTATCTATCTATCTATCTATCTATCTATCTATCTATCTATCTATCTATCTATCTATCTATCTATCTAGTATGTCTGTCTGTTTATCTTTTTTGTTTGCTTGTCAGTTTTGCTAATAAATAGGTTATTTAAATTAGAGCTGTGATTATCTAAATCAAACAGTTTTTCATAGATACCACCTCACCTCTTCGTGCAGACATTGACCTCTTGGTGGATCTTGTCCATTAATGTCCGGAGGGCCTCACATTTACTATCCCTGACTTACGTAACCCCTGGATTAATTAATTAATGCAAGATGATATTCAGAAATAAAATATCTGGATTTCCAATGAAGATTGTCCCCTTCTGTGATCTTTAGAGTATAGGCTATATAAACAAGGATGAATTATTTGATACACCACAGAACATTCCACACATCAAGCTTTGATTTTATATTAGTAATGTGCAGGAAACAGTGGCCCTGGATGGGTCATTCATGCAACTAGTTCACTCAATAAGTTTGTGCCACTTGTCTGACTTTGACACTTCAAGTCACAGTGCATTACTATGCTTCCCCAGGTCCACAAGTAGGGATACAAGCATCAGAGTGGACAGTGCTAAAGAAAAGGCATTTGATTTCTACATAGAAGATGTCTACAAGCTGGAACAAAATGGAATGGGCCAAAAGAGAAACTTTTTAATAAAATTTGAGGCAAAAAATAGTGATATGCCTCGTGGCGCAGTGGTTAAATGCCTGTACTGCAGGTAAAACTGTGCTCACGACCTGGGTTCAATCCCCGGTAGCAGGCTCAAGGTTCACTCAGCCTTCCATCCTTCCGAGGTCGGTAAAATGATACCCAGCTTGCTGGGGGGGCAATGTGTAGCCTGCACACTGTAATCAAAATTGTAAACCGCCCAGAGACTACTTGTAGTGGTATGGGGCGGTATATAAGCAGAACACTTTGCTTTGCTTTGCTATATGTGATGGACAGACATTAGAGCAATATTTTATGCCTCAAAGCCAATAAACAATATTCTTCTGTTAACCCTTTATTCCCCAAACTTTCCTGAGTGGAACACAATAGCCCCAAAGAGTAGCATCCAAGAGGTATAACTGAAGCAAACTCACAACACATGAGTAACTAGATGGGACAGATGCAAACAGCCATAAATCACCCTAATAAACAACATCCCTGTCCTTGTTTGGGACAGAAACTTGACATAGCAACACCTAGTCTGAAATGGCAATTTCTGAGGTGGACAGTCTAAAAAGATTACCCTGCGTCATCAGAATAGAGGGGACTGATACAGCCAGGCACAAAGCACCTCTGAGAACAGCACTATGGGCAGTTAGAGGAAAGAACAGGTCAGAACTGTGACTTCCAGGGACACCAACCCAATTAAATCAATTCACTCCATCCAAGAAGAGGAAACTAATGCAATCAACACAAAATCTTCCCAAGGATTTTTTTAAATTGTACTGTATGTTATCATTTTAATAATTATGTTGTTTTATAGTTTTAATTTATTGTTGTATGCTGCCCTGAAACCAAATGGTAGTGTGGCAGCTAATTTTTTTGTAAATAAATAAATGAACTTCTAGTCAGATGGGCTGGGTGAATTTTGTTGGGCTACCCTCCTTAAAGGTTACCATTCTGGGCTGTATTGATGATCTGTCTAGAGATGGGCATGAACTGAAAAAATAGTTATTTCTTTCATTTCGGTTCATTTTCCCACCCAGTTCGGTTCATTAATTACGAAATGAATTTTTAGAAAAAAAAATCATTTCATAATTCATTTTAGTTCGGGTTCCTTTCTTTCTTTCTTTTTGAACCCCACTGGTGGGGGGTTATTATTATCATTATTTGTTTTTAATCCTGCTGGTCCCCAGGCCAGATCAGGTTATTTTTATTTTTATTTTTTTAATTTAATTTAATTTAATTTAATTTAATTTAATTTAATTTAATTTTATGTTTATTTTTATTTTTTACTGCCGACATCATGGCACACATATCAGCTGTAGTGCGGGCCGGTCGCCTTTTTTAAAAAAAGATTTGCTGGCCTGCGGGCCGGTTCGGCAACCCGCAGGTCAGGTTCAGTGCTCACAGGCCAGTAGCAGGGCCCATGCGCCAGATCATTTTTGGTTTTTATTTTAACTTTTGACAGCCCGCAGGCCAGTTCAGCAATCCACAGGTTGGGTCCAGTGCCTGTGAGCCAGTACCTGTGCCCACGCACCAGATCATTTAAATTTTTTTTAAAAAAAAATTCAATTTAAATTTATTGTATTGTATTGCATTGTTTTTTTTTTTTTGGCGTGCCTACCAGCTGTAGTGTGGACCAGTCAGTTTTTTTTTTTTTTTTTTACTTTTGCCAGCCCACAGGCCGGTTCGGTGACTCACGGGTCGGGTCCAGTGCTCGTGGGCTGGTACTGGGTCCTGCACGCTGGATTCGTTGGTGTTGTGTGTGTGTGTGTGTGTGTGTGTGTGTGTGTGTGTGTGTGTGTGTTTACTTTTGCCGGTCATAGCCCGGTTCCATGGCTCGCGGGTCAAGTCTGGTGCTCATAGGCCAGTACCAGGGCCCAGGCGCTGGATCAGTTTTTCTCAGCAAAAGGTTTAGTGCCTGTGATTTTGCCCGCGCACCAGATCAATTTTTTTTTTTAAATTTAATTTATTGTTTTATTGTATTGTATTGAATTTTTTTTTGCCTGCCTACCAGCTGTCGACCAGTCGTTTTTTTTGTAGGCAGAGATGCAAGTTTGGAGTAACAGTTATCATCCAAAGGGTTGACAGGCAAAGAAGTGCAATTGGGATGTCCCATGGAGGATCTCTTCATGGATAAGAAACAGTAGCTCCAAGCACTCATCTATATTTATAACAGACCTTGGATAATTATCACCCCCTTTATTATTATTATTATTATTATTATTATTATTATTATTATTATTATTATTATTATTATTATTATTATTATTATTATTATTGTTGTTGTTGTTGTTGTTGTTGTTGTTGTTGTTGTTGTTGTTGTTGTTGTGGGTTGCAGCTGCTGGGTGTACATTGCTGCCGTCCCATCTTCCCAAAATATGCCCCCTTCTCCCAGCAATAGGTTTCCATAATGCCATATTGGTTGGCTCCATCTTTTTCCATGCACATTTCAACAAGATGTATGCCCTGTTCCTGAAACTTAGATGCCCCATCTGTTAATCATTGCAAGGACTCACCCCGGTCCCAGGGTTTGATACTGAACTTAAGAGAAAGAGAAACTGCTGCTTTGGCAGCCTTCATTTTCAATGCTCATTACTCCCTAGATATACGCTTGTTTCTACATTCAGAGTTTCCTCTTGTTTGTAACAGTAGTTAAAATTATGTTGTAAAACACTCCAAGGCAGCCGTAGACTGTTTTCCTCTCTTAATGTGTTACTGTGTAAGAATAATGCTTATTAAAATAATAATAAAAAAATAAAATAAAATAAAATAAAATAAAATTACAGCATTTCCCCCCAATAATTTTCTTTTGTTTGCGCTGAAAGCCACATTTAATCAGAGTGACTGCCTCTCTGGGATCAAGGTTTTATAACCCAAATGGCTTGCTCCTGTAATATTTTTTTACTAAATGAGGAACATTCACATTTTGACTGAGAGCTTACTGTGTTTTGATTAGTCCCATTCAAACCTGAAGACTCCCGGTGCGCACTTCAGAAAGACGTTTACCTTGTGAATAATTATCTGAGCCACAGGAGAATGCAATAGTCACCTTGGACCAATATTTATTGTTGCACTGTTTTCAGCGTCTGACCACTTTTTATGACCTGGTTCATATTTTTTTTCATCAAGCCATCTAGTAGGACTATAGGAGATCTGATAGGATATAACTGTTATGAGGTCTGGAGCTACCCTGGCATTTTGACAGGAATCTGTTTTTTTCTGTAATTAAATACCATTTGGACATGGAGATGGTGAGGGACATGGGCAGCATTTTAGATTTTTGAAATACTTGGAAATGGTCACAACACCCAACTGAACTGCCTTAGAAGTATCTGAGGTGTTGTCTGATTCGTTCCCCATCCCAATTTTGTATGAAGATTTAAGGAAACTCCCTTCAGTCCCTTTAATAAGTAAATCAATCTGAGCATGGACAATGATTCCCTTTTTGCACTACAAACAGGGATATTCATTCTTTCTTGCCTTTTCTTTGCAGGAAGGATAAAGCATTGCAGCTCCCTCCCCACTCACTTTCAAGCAGTGAGTGTTGATATATTTTTGGTACCACTAGCACCATTGTTTTGTGCAAATTGCATAACCAGTGCAGCTTTCTCAGAGCTGTGATAACTACTCTTTGTTTCATGGACTTGTAAAATGTAAAACATGTACTGTCCTGCTCCTGCACTGGAATTGTAGATTTTTTTTGTCCAAGTGTCTCATCCAGTTGAGACAGCGTAAATCACGCAAAATGATCAATTCTGTGAGTAGACTTTCTGCTCCTAACTAAAACTCTCCTCTTTTTAGGAATGGAAAGACTACAACCTACTGGTCATGCTGACTGTGAGGTTCTTGACCACCAAAATGTTAGCTCTAAAATCAACCTAATTTGGACATCTCAGGCTGTCTGATTATAATATATTCATCTTTTAAAGTGTGATTTTTTTCAAAATTCTGCAAGAGAGGTGTTATCTCAAAAAGACATCTTTGGAAATATATATTTTGGGATAAGGGTGGATTCCTTTAATATATATGCAATTTATCATGGGGCTTAAGTGTTAGAATGCATGTGAAAATGACATCTTTCCTTAGAAGAGCCTTGTGGCTCAGTGGTTAAACAGCTGTACTGCAACTAAAACTGTGCTCATGACCTGGGATTCAGTCCCAGGTAAGCCAGCTCATGGATGACTCAACCTTCCATCCTTCTGAGGTTGTTAAAATGAGTACCCAGCTCACTGGGGTGGGGGGAGGGCAATGTGTAGCCTGCATAAATAAACTG
Source organism: Phrynocephalus guinanensis (assembly GCA_037367245.1). Classification (NCBI taxonomy): domain Eukaryota; kingdom Metazoa; phylum Chordata; class Lepidosauria; order Squamata; family Agamidae; genus Phrynocephalus; species Phrynocephalus guinanensis. Next base: position 13,330,161 of record CM074737.1, on the reverse strand, counting down.
CAAACCACCCAGATAGTGCTTTAAGTGCTATGGTGTGGTATATAAGCAGAACACTTTGCTTTCCTCAGTTGCTATCACAGTAGTTTTTTTTTCTTCACGGAGAGCACTGATGTGATGATAGAACTCTTTGTCCCCTTCACTTGCTTCAAATGAAAGCTGATCATCTCAACTGTCCAACTAACCGGAAATTCTGGTTTTGCAATATCTTATAATTACTTTAACTGAAAAATAAATACTATGTTTTATGGGGTATTTTTGTAGAGGTGCAGACCTTATGGCTGTTTCTGTTTTAATGAAGTATAGCAATCGATTGTAACAATGCAGGTACTACGTCTCCAAATCGAAAAAGACCCTTGTTTATTTTTGCAAGTATATGATTCTTGCTCTTATGAGTATTTGCCAGGATAATCATATTTGGTTCTGGGATTTCATTTCTGAAGATCAGGAACTGAACAAGGTTATTGAATATGCTTTGTCAGGAGTACCTAGAACATCTTGATTTATATAACATCCTGTCAAGGTTGGGGTACTGTAATTCCTGCACCTCTCTCCATCTATCAGCTGTTTGCTTTATAAGCTTCATCTGGTGTCAGATTTCTCACACAGGCTGCACTGTGGAAGGCAGCTATATCAGCAGATTGCTGAAAACATTACCTTGGCCTCTAGTCAAATGGCAAATTGGATGTAATATTTGCCCTTGCTCAGGCACTTAGCTTGTTAAATATCCCAGTAGTCATGAAACTGTGGATTACTGTAGCCTTTACCCTCATATATGTAAGTAGCTGCTTATAATGCTATGGATGAATCCCTCCTCAGGTTACCATTTGCCAGATGAAATTCAGCTGACATTCCCTCAGTCTAAGCATAGGAGAGAGAAAAATTCCTTTTGTCTTTTACTTTCCTGGGTATTGAAGACATTGTTGTTACTGTTGTTGCTGCTGACATGGAGTTGGAAACCTAAGATAAATGGACATACAATCTTGGAAACCATTTTTCCAGTAAACAGAATCATATAAATCCACATGTGACCATCTCATCCTATACTTATTTCTCTCTGAAATAGGAGAGAATGGTCCTAAAAGCTCTCCAGAGGTGAGCAGATATTGTCATAAAACCTGATAACAAAGGAGGTGCCATTGTAGCATTTAACACTCCAGATGACAGAGCAGAAGGCCAAGGGCAGACCTGCTACATGTTGTCCCTCAGGAGAACAGCAATCACTGTGAAGAATTTCCACAACACTTTGCAGGCAAATTGCTCAGAATGCTCTGGCTTGGATATTGTAGCTGATTCAGGACCTGTTAATATAACTATGCCCCTGCTTGCCCTGTGTTAATGGATGAATTTCAGCTCCTTCAGCCTGATCAGGACTAGAGATGGGCACGACTTAGCGGTACCCGTTTCCGTTTCCGTTACTCGTTTCCGTTGTACGGAAATGGTAACGGGAATCTTTGCCCATGACCTCGGGCTTCAACCCGAACGGTAACAATTTGGTCTGATTTGGTCGTGCTCGTTCTTGCATCGCGCCATCCTTCCGCGGCACAGAAAAAAAATTTATAAAAGTTAAAAAAAACCCGATTCCAGCCCTAAAAGTAGGCGAAAACTGTCTGAGGGCACCTACCAGGCCAGAAGGGTGTTTTATTTGGGGGGGGGGTTCCCAGCCCCTGGAAATTGGCTATGGAACACTGGCTGGTGGTACCATAATGGGAATGACATTTGCCATGCAGTGCGGGGGACCAAAATGGCGAATAGATATTTTTTTTAAAAATCGTTGCCCAAAACCCCATCGTTGTAAAGAAAATGCTGAAAATTAGCTATTTTAAATGCTTAACATAAGTTTGAAGTGTTTTTAGGGCAAAAAAAAGTCTCCGTTGATTTTATTTTATTTTATTTTATTTTATTTTTTTACACCTGCACATTTGCAATGAACCCTCACCCATGGGAGTGGACATGCAATCAATTAAGCCATAACCAATCGCATGGCCAGTTTGCTGACTGTACCAGGCTGGGAGGGCGCATCCATTTGCCATGCGGGTGGGGGGGGGATCCAAAATGGCGACCGCAATATTTTTTTTGAAATTGTTGCCCAAAACCCCCCAGCACCACAGAAACATGCGGATTAGCTATTTTAAATGCTTGAATTTTTACTGTAGCAGCAGCAGAGGAGGAAAAGTCTCCGTTGATTTAGAGGAGGAGGAGGTCCCATGGGAGTAGACCATGCAAATTTCCACCAAATTTTGTGGTCGGCACAGGACCAAGTAGGGAGGTGGCAGTGGGGTGCCATCCATTTTGCCAAAGCAGACTGAAGGACTAAGCAGAATTTTTTTTTGGTGTTTCATTTAATTTGAGCAAAACAGCCCATAATCCAGCCCAAAACCGAACCCTAAGCCTAACCCGTACGCCAGTACACTGGTTTTTCTAAGTGGGTCAGAGAGGCACCCAGATGCACCCCAATACTTTTGTAACCTCACAGGAAAATGCCTAACCCTACTTGCGCTAAGCTCAGTCTTAACCCTAAAAGCCAGATTCATTGTGCCTTATTTTTACATGAAGTACGTGGGACACAGCGGGTGCAAAGAGTCTGCCAGTCCGTCACTTGTGCAATGGCTGACTCTCTGCAGCTCCCTCAGGAGCCCGCTACCCCCTCCCCAAACCAGTACAAGACAACGAAAAAATGATCTCTATGTTTTGCAAATTTTCGCGAAAAAGAAACGAGGAAAGGAACCGGCCCGCTAAGACAACTCGAAGAAGTCAGCCCATCCATCCCTACTTTGCTCATGCTGGAGGTTCAATTGCTTGTGGCACAGTGGTTGAATGATTTTTGGATAACACTTTGCTCTCCTGCTTCAAATGGGATGTGGGACTCAGGAAGATCCTTCGAGTTCGGCAAAATGAGTATGGCTCTCACAGCCATTGGTTAACATTTAAAGTTAAAACTTTTGAATTTCGGCCAGCTGGAAATTAAAATGGAACACTGGCTGGTTTAATAATGAATGACACAAAGAAGGCAATATACCGAAATTCAATAGAGATTTTTTTAAAAAAAATTAACATTGTTGTGTTTCATTTCATTCCATTACATGTAACACCCAGGTTTGAAGTTTAGGTTTCAGTGGGGCCATTACAGATTTTTGAATAAAAATGTACATGGGAACTCTGAACCCGCATCTTTAGTCACGTGATCAATTAAGGATAAAAGCTGGAGTTTCTCATTAACCGGATATTCCTGTCATGAGATAGAGCCCTGATAGTCATGTGCATAGGCAGGGGCAGAAGACCCAGCTCCCAGAAGGGAAGCTAGGCTGCTTTTTCTGAAGATGGGGGCAGAGGAGGAGGAAGAGGAAGAGGAGGTGGTGGTGGTGGTGGTGGTGACAGGACCAAGCCCAGCCTGCCGGGCCTGGGTGGCATCCATTTTGCCAAAGCAGACTGAAGGACTAAGCAGAAATTTTTTTTGGTGTTTCATTTAATTTGAGCAAAACAGGATCCATGACCTGAACCATGAACTAGCCTGGTTTATGGATTTTCTCTGTTTCGTAGTTCAGTTTGTGCCCATCTCCACTTTTTTGCCATTACACAGGAAAATGAATTACTTACAACAGCTCAGTGATAACATTAAAAGCCACATTCATTGTGCCTTATTTTTCACAACAGAGGGGGAGGGAGGGGGAGAGAATTAATATATTATTGTGCAATTCCTCTCTAAGTTCTGTGACATTTCACTTGGAAGATTTCAAGTAGAGGTATGATCTCATGTTCAGCATATCTCCTAGAAGGGGAGGAATGGGCTAAGGAACAGAGAAGGAGCCCATCCCTTTGCTTTGTTGAATGATTTTTGGATAACATTTTCTCCTGCTTCAAATGGGATGTGGGAGTACAGGAAGATGCTTCAAGTTGAACATGTCTGTGCATCCCACCATTGGGCATTATGAAAACGGAATTTCGGGAATTGCAAAGGTGATGCAAACCTCATTTTCCTAACTTACCTCCCCCCATGTGAGATTACTTAGTGCTAGGGATGGACATGAAATGGAAATATTGTGTTTCATTTCATTCCATTTCACACACACCCACATTTCGTTTTGTTTCATTTCATACAATTTTTTGAAAAAAAAAATGTACAAAATGAAACAGTATTGAAATGATTTGTTACTTCATTCACCTCCTTCTCCTCCTTCTGGGCTTTGGTGGTGAGCGCTTTGGCGCTGGGCCTAGGCTGGCTTGCCGGGCTCGCTTGCCCTCTCAGGCCAGCTGGTGGGGCTCCAGCGGCAGCGGCTTCGTTAACGGGCCTAGCCCAGCCTGTCGGGCCTGTTCACACTCTCCAGCCAGCTGCTGGGGCTCTGGTGGTGGCTTTGGCGGCTTCTCTGGTGGCAGCTTCAGCAGCAAGCCTAGCCTGGACTGCCAGGCCCACTTGCCCTCTCCGGCCAGTTGGCAGGGCTCCGGCAGTAGTTGCTTCAGCAGTGGTTGCTTTGGCAGCAGGCCTAGATGGGCCTGCTCACCCTCTCTGGCTAGCTGGCAGGGCTCCAGTGGCGGTGACTTTGGCGGTGGCAGATTTGGTGGCTTTGGTGGTGGGTCTACGTGAGCCTGCTGGGCCTGCTTGCCTTCACCAACCAGCTGGCAGGGCTCTGGTGGTGGGCCTAGGCCGGCCTGCTGGGCCCACTCATCCTCTTTGGCCAGCTGGCAGAGCTCTGCCAGTGGTAGTGGCAGTGGCGGTGGCAGAAAAGGAGGAAGGACACAAGTAGTTAAGGGAGCAATTTTACAGACAAAAGAAATGTTTCACAGAATGCTGGCTCTACCTCCTTACATTGAACAGTGATGGGGTCAGGTTCCAATGTCAGATTTAACAGTTTGTTCTATAATTTTCTTTAAAATCAAACCCAGCCTTAGGGTGGACATTTGTTCATCTTTCGCAGTAGTGGTCCTTCTGAAGTGACGGACCACTGAAGGGCTAGCCATTCCTTAAAAACTGGTGTGGCCCACTGTGTTTCTGTACCTATGTTTCATAAAGCCAGGATGTGGCCTGATACTGCTGCACAATATCATGCCATATAGTGTGCAGAAAAAATGATGTCAATATTTACATGGCAAAGGCATTTTTTACAGAAATGCTGAAATGTTTTGTATATTCCTTTGAAAATTTTCTGCCAGTTCCCTAGAGACACAAGGCAAAAATCTCCCCTTTTCTGGAGGATTGTTACTCCATTACTTTATTCAGGGGTCCTCAAACTAAGGCCTGGGCACCGAATCAGGCCCACCAGGGTCCTGAACCCAGCCCGCAGACAAGTGCAGACCCCCCCACTCAGTGGTGGAGGTAGGGGATGGGCCTGCTACAAACACATTTGTGCCACCCATGCTGCCTCTTCCTACTCGTGGTGCTTGTGGGTGGGTGCTCCGGAGCAGAGTAGCCTCCTCCACTGCTGCCCTCACCGGAAATCTTGCAGGCGGGCAGATGCTCAGGGGCCGAGCAGCCTCCTCCACTGCTGCCACCACCAGCGCTGTTGCAGGCAGGCGGGCAAGCGGGAGCTCCAAGGCCGCACAGCTTCCTCCTCCACCAGGAAACTTCGCTGGCCCAGGATCACAGATGCTCAAAGGAGGAATATCCAGGAAGAGGAGGAGGGGGGGCATCCTGGTGAGAGCTGCATGGAGGGCTCAATCCTGCTACTGCCTGACAGCAATGGCAGTGGAGAGATGGGGGCATGGGACAGGCTGGCGAGCGGGTGCTCCATGGCCACACAGCCTCCGCTGCCACTGCTGATGCTGGAGGCAGGCAGGCAGGCAGGCAGGCATCCCTCAGGTGTGCAGCCTCCTCCTCCTCTGCCCCTGATTTTACAGGCCTGCTTCTGAGCCCAGGCTCTTGTACCGCCACTCGCTATCCACAGATAACTGAATCTGTGGATGGCAAATCAGCATATATGGGAGTCATACTGTACAGACCAGCCCCCAACAGTGTCTGAGGGACAGTGAACTGGCCCCCTGCTTTAAAGGTTTGAGGACCCCTGACTTCATTCCTTTACTCCTTTATCACTTTGTCAGTTTATTACTTTACTTATTTATTTCTATCTTACCTTTCTCCTCAAAAGATTTCAATGTGGCTTAAATCATAAATAGTATTCAAAGCTAAAAACAGAACGCATACAAATATTTTAAAAAGAATTAAACAAGCATTTAATGGTAAGTAAAATCAATATTTAAAAAAAATAAGAATGTGGTTAAAACAATCCTTTTTTTTACTCTTTAAAGAAAAGGTGGTTTTTTTAACACTTGTTGCGATAGAGCTGCAACAACTGACTTTGCAACACTCTTGCTGATAAACCTGCTTCTGCTTCCATGCTAAGTTTATAACAAAGTCACTGTTTAACCCCTTTTGAAAAGCCTTTTTTGAGAATAAATATTTCACCTCCTTTAGCCTGTTGTTTAAAACATCATCATCATCATCATCATCATCATCATCATCATCATCATCATCATCATCATCAACAACAACAACAACAACAACAACAACAACAACAACAACAACAACAACAAAGAAGCAAGTGAGACAAGCCATCTCTTTTAAGATAAACAATATTAGCATTTTGTATGACTTATTTTAAATCTGGGGATGTTTAGGGTCACTTCTTTCTGCAGGGGGATAAACAGCTTCACATTTTAAAAATCAGATCTCCCCAACTTTGAAAGAGTGCAATAACAGATTGTCTGCTTCATATGCAACAAATTTAGTGCTGATCTGAAGTCCAGTTTCAAAGACACCCCCCCACACACACACACACACCCACACACACACAGACCAAAGGAAAAGCAAAGTGCTCTCCTTATATACTTCCCCATAGCACTTCAAGCACTCTCTGGGCAGATTACAATTTTTAGTTATGCAGACTACACATTACCCCACCCCCACCCCCGCAAAGCTGGGTACTTATTTTATCAACCTCAGAAGGATGGAGGGCTGAGTCAACCATGAGCCAGCTACCTGGGATTGTGGAATGAACCCCAGGTCATGAGCACAGTTTTAGGAACAGTACAGGCATTTACCCACTGCACCACAAGGCATATTATATATGCCTTTTATATAGAGAGAAGGCAATTCTAAATGTGAATATATATAAAACCACACTCTGCTACCTGCTTTGTATTAATTATGCATTCTCATGGCTATTCCTCCCCCTCCCTTTTCCTTAAGCATGTGGTTCCTTTTGATTATAAGGAGCGACACCATTTCAAATTTTGTATTGGAAGAAAAAGCACTGAAAGCAATTTTACTTGCTGCTTTCTTATTGTACTCATTTTCATTACTACTTTTTTAAAAGGGGGCACAAAAGAGAAAGAGTGAGAGAAGGAGCACACACTTTCCAATTAGAATCCTTCTTTTGGAAATTTACTGGGTCAGTAAACATTGGTAAAATACAAGAATATGCAATTGAGTCAATGTGCTATTCTTCATTTCTTCTTCTGAGTCTGCCTTGCAAAAAGGCAAATGACACATAATTAATTGGAGAAAACCAGCAGCATCAATTGTCATATTATGAGCTATAGATATGATGGGCAATAGTGAGACATTGCAGAATTTTTTTGCAAAAACTGTAAAGAAAAGCTTATTTGTGTATAAAATTAAGATGGTGTGGTGGCTCAGCAGGCTGGAATGCTGAAACTGTTGGCTGCACAGTAGATAAATAGGTGCCATGATAAAAAGCTGGCAGGTAAACACTGTCCCATCTGAAGAAATTCATTCAGCCACATGGTCACGGACTTGCACAACACGGGTTCTTTGGCTTGGAAACAGAGATCAGCACTGGCCCCTGGAGTAGGACATGACTAGCACACATGTGTGTGGGGAACCTTTACCTTTTTTTAATTTGAAAAGGTTTGAGAGGAATCACGGTAGAATGTAGCCCATCATGATAGCTACCATAGAAGAGATGGCATAGCCTCACACTATGGAACATAAAGATTATTGAAGAGATAAATATTTCATCTGTTTTACATGCATCCTAGCAAATGGTTCCTGGCAGTGAACTTATGGAGTTTCCCCATACTGCTAGGTTTAGGAAGCAATTGATAAATCCTACTGCAGATCTAGACATATATTCATATTGTTATGTAAGTCAGGCTGTAGGTTGTAATGTATATACATACAGCTGGACTTGTTAGGGTGGAATCAGTGTAAAGTAACAATTAGAGGTGTGAACTTTATTTGTAGAAATCAAAGTCTCAGGTGAAATATTGCTACACAGTTTGTTTTTTAAACAGGAAAAGTAACACTCAGTGTTACTTTTAATAATCAATAATATATAAATAAATTCAATAAAGAGCAAATGAATACTCAATGGCCAAAATCCTGTTGTTCAGTTGCTCAGCAGGTGTAATTTTCAGAAGTGAATTGCCATATGTTAAGAAACCTCGTTAATAGGACCTGTAAGGAAGGTAATGCCCAGCAAGAGCAGCAACAGATATCAGTAGTTCACAGTCAGAAAGAAGGAGAGCACCTCATCGCAGGATTCTCTGCTTGGACTGTGGATCAATTGGTAGCTTTAACACCTCTGGCTGAGGATAAACTGTCAGGTGATATATTAAATGGACTATGAGCAACTCTGATACCTTCCTTTTAAAGAAACTGCCACAGATTTTGAGGTTGGCAGTTTTAAAGATCATCAGAAAGATCTCAAAAGTTTAGCTGTAGGGCAAAGAGTGGCTTCTCAATCTGATTGGCAAGTGAAGAGGAACAGTTATTCCCACCCACCCACCCGACTCGCTTATGCAGCTCATCCAAGACACCAGTCAAACAATCCATAGTACACAAAGAGGCAGCAAGCCTATCCATTGCTGCAGCTTGCTTCCAGCTCTCTTCTATCATCTGCAAAGTGGAAAGCAACTGCAATTGACAACCAATGATGAGGGGCAGTTGTTTGCTGTTTGGACAAGAGGATAGTGTAAAAAAACACATGCACAGCAACACATCATTCTTCTTATAAGATCTGCAGCAACAACAATAAGTCACATTTGAGTAGCATCACTGAATCAGTGGGGATATGGTGAGTCAATTCCACCATAAGTTATGTTGATTTGAATGAGTCAACACTGCAGGCAGTTGCAACCTTTTTTAGCATAGCATATTGCAACAAAAAGTTTGAATCAACAAAATCTATGGATGGGTTGACTAACCAAATCCCCACTAATTCAGTGGGTCTACTCTAGTTGTGACTTACTATTAGAGATAGAGATGGGCACGACTTAGCGGTATTCCCGTTTCCGTTTCCGTTACTCGGTTCCGTTACTCTACGGAAACGGTAACGGGAATTACTCCGCCAGACTTCGAGCTCGAACCGACGAACGAACAATTTTGGTCTGATTTGTCGTGCTCGTTCCTTGCATCGTGCAATCGCGCGATGCCACGCGGCACAGAAAAAAAGTTTTTAAAAGTTAAAAAAACCCGGTTCCCAGCCGAAAAGCAGGCGGAAAAATGCCTGCCGTTCCTCAGGGCACCTACCAGAGGGGTTGTTTCTGGAGGTCCCCGGCCTCTCCCCCATCCCCCGTCCTGGGCTGCTCTGGTGGGACTCGCGCCACTCGCCGCAGGCTCGCAGCCAGCCAGCAAAAAGCCCAGTCTCGCCGGCCGCCGGCCGCCGCAATTAAAGCGCAAGCAAGCGGCACGGGACGGCACAGGAAAAAACTTTTAAACTCTCCCCCCACCCATTCCCGGGCCAAAAAAGCAGGCGGAAAAATGCCTGCTTGACTAAGGGCGCAGGGCACCTACCGGAGGGGTGGTTTCTGGAGGGGGGGTCCCGCCTCCCCCCCGTCCTGGGCAGCCGGACTCGAGTCGCCATTTCGCCATGCCATGCGGTGCGGGTGGGGGATCCAAAATGGGGCGGCGAACGCAATATTGTTTTTGAAATCGTGGTCCAAAAACACACAAGCACAACAGAAACACGCGAAAATTTATAAACTGCCAGATTTTTCACAGTAGCAGTGGGTTTTTTCTTGCAACAAAATGTCTCTCCTCTCCTCCTTTGTCCTCCATTGATTTTATTTTATTTTATTTTATTTACACCTGCGCAATGATGGGCTGGCCGAGTGGCCAGCCATGTGGGAGTGAATGACCATGCAAATTTTTGGAGCCATCCCACCAGTCGCATGGCCACTTGGCCATGGAGACTTCTGGGATGTGCCAAAAAGCCCCCTAAAACCTGCCCTAGCCCCCCTAACCCTAACCCTAACCCTTGACTCCGTACCCATACATCACAGACTGTCTTCTTAGTGGGTCAGAGAGGCACCCAGAGGTGCAACCCATTAGCCCACCGTAACCTTACCCGTCACTAGCCTAACCCTAGCCCTTGCACTAACCCACCTTAACCCTAAGCCAGATCTACTTGCTTGCATTGCACTACACGCAGCAAGTACAATTCCCTTCTGTGTGAGACATGGTGGTGCGAGAGCCTTAGTTAGGCATCTCACTATGGCTCTGGGTTCAGTGCCATCCACTAGTCTTCACAGTCACTGTCTGCACATTCTGTTATGCAATATCCATATGGCTATTGCATAGGATTTTGCAGCAGCAGCAGGTGAGGAGGGGAGACCCCCATGTTGAGGGGTCTCTTGGAGCCTGCTTCCCCTTCCTAGTGGGTGAGGATAGGAGGCACCCACGGGTGCCTCCAGGAGCCCACTTTCCCTTATAGCGGGCCAGAGGAGGCACCCACCCCACAGAGGTGCCTCCAGGAGCCCGCTCCCCCCCAAAAAAACCAGTACTAACGGAAACAAAAAAACAAAAAAACAAACCGACTAATTTTTGCAAATTTTCACGAAAAACGGAAACGACCCGAAACGGGACCGGCCCGACTAACGACAACTCGATTTTTTTTTTTCATGTCGTGCCCATCGCTAATTAGAGATGGGCACCTTATGAAAAACAACATGCTGTTTTGTCATTTTGTAACCTTTCAAAATGTTACAAAATGAAATGAAACAGGAAACAGCATTTCATTATGAAATAAAATGAAACACTTCTTTTCCCTTTGAAAATGAAATGTTTCATTGCTCTGTAAAATGGCTTCCTTTTAAAAAAAAAATACCCACCAAATTTGGTGCCTCTAAAACCCAGGGGAGCCATTTTATAGAGCAATGAATCATTTCATTATTGTTTCATTTGGTTATGATTTTTTTTACAAACATTCATGTAAATGAAAACAAAATGAACTGCTAGTAGAAATGAAATGAAACGAAACTCTACTTTTCCGTTTTGGGCCCATCCCTACTTACTATGTTAAGCCATGTGCCTGTGAGTTTTTATCACTAAATATTGGGGGACGTGATCTTTTGTCTTCCCTCTTTTTTATTTTTTTATAATTTTTATTTATTGAACATAAAGAAAGACAAAATAACAATGAAAAACAATTATATAGAAAAGTAATAGACAATCATAAACAATACAAAGTGCCCCCCACCCCCCAAGAAAGCGTCCAGTATTCTTGCATCTTCTCTTTCTTCTTCATCTTTTTTTCTTTTTTTCCAATAGGCTTCTTAAGGTCCTTTATGCCAGAACTGTGTTGGGTTATAAGTTGGTTGTATCCCTTTCCCTTTTAATAGTACATGATCTATAAATTTCCCCCAAACCTCATAGAAGATATCTTTTTTTATTTCACCTCACAAAACTTTTATATTACAAGATAGTTTATCATCTAGTTCTATGTCCCACACTTCCTTATACCATTCAGCAATTTTAAGGTCTGATTTCAGTTTCCAGTTCCTAGCAATAATCAGTCTAGCTCCTGTCATAAGATTTGCTATTAATTCTTTAGTTTTCACATCATATTCATTACTAGATGGTAATGATAACAAAGCAATTTCAGGTACACATTTAATATCAGTTTGTAGTATTTCTCTTATCTCCTCAATAATCCCTTGCCAAAACTTTTGAACTATTTCACATTCCCACCACAAGTGAAAATAAGTACCTATCTTTTTTTCGCATTTCCAGCAGAGCTTAGAATATTTTGGATTCATTCTATTCATTCTGACTGGAGTCATATACCATCTTAAAACTAGTTTGAATAATTTTCTTTTATTCTGACTGATAATGACCGTAAAATCCTCAAATTCCAAATTCTTTTCCATTCATCATTATTTATTTATTTCTCTATGTCTTGTTTCCATAACTCTCTTATTGTGTCCTATTCCCTATTCTCGAATGAATCTTGAATTATTTTATATAATTTACCAACTGCTCCTTTCCCTGTATTTCCTTTCTCTGATTCGTATGTTGACAGAAATTGCTCAAATTTTGTAAATCCTCTAAGTTGTATATTTCTCCTAGTCCATTCTTTCGTCCAGCTTTCTAACTGAACGTAATTCAACCAGGACAATTCCTGAGTTTGCAGAATGTGTTTAATTTCTTGTTTTGATGTCATCTTTTTAATCCAATCTTTTAATCTTGCCACTTTCCTTAATTTAAATAAGTCTCCCAATTTCTTCATGTTCGTGGGGAAATTTCCTTCCCTCTTTTTTAAAAGAGGAGCATCAATGAACTATTATAAAATTGTCGTAGGCTGGAAAGCAAGATATGATCAAAACTTCACCATGTGCCATTAGGGCCCCCGGTACATGTCTGCCACATGTACTACTCAAAATCCCTCCCCTGAAAGAAATTGGCCACTAGAGCACACATCAGGGTTTTTCATATTAAGAAAAACTTTTTAAAAACTTAAACCCATTTGACATTTAAAAAGAAACCACTGTAGCAAACTTTGCAGTGTGCCAACATGGCATTAAAAATTAAATATGCCAATTAGATAGCAAAGCCCTTGGGCTACTGCCACTTCTGCAACGGGACTCTGAAGTCACCCACCCTTGATGTATAGTTAATTTCTCTGTTAATGTTCTAAACATATTGATGCCAGAGGGCCAGAGACAATTCGTCATTTGTTTTCCAACCTTTTTGCCACAGTTTTTTTGCCTGCCAATGGTGAGCTTTTCTTTACTTGATAAATTGTTATTTGGTTGGTTACTATATCACTGCATAGTGACAGAATGGTTAATTTAAAACTGGGCTGATAAAGTCAATGAGCTAGTTCTAGCAGTAAATCATCTCCAAACTGAATGGTTTTCAATAGACCAATGAAGACCAAACATCATCACACCAGGGATGATTCACACTGTACTGGGGATGGGAAACTCCATTTTCTCCCACCAGTTGTGAAAACTGTACCTAAGCTGAGAGAGAACTGAAAAACCAGAGGGTGACCAATGATGTTAACATCTCTGTCAGTTGCACAGAATCATAAGAATTGCAGAGATTATTGTGGGCTGTTCACTCCCCACCCTAGAACAAATGTATACTACAAGGTGCCACTGTAAAGCATTAGATATATTAAGAGATCCATCACATCCTGGTCATCGCCTCTTCGAGTTGCTGCCATCGGGACGGAGATATAGAGTACTGAGGGCAAGAACAAACTGTCTCAAAAATAGTTTCTTATTAAGAGCAATATTGGCCTTAAAGGGAAATCCTGGACTGAAGTCAGCTTATTTTATATGTCATATTTTAGTCATTTTATATGTCATAATATGTGTTGTACCTGTTTTTAAATCTATATGAAATGTTTTAAATGAGTTGAATATAGCAACTAGAGATGGGCACGAAACAGAAAAATGGTGTTTCAGTTTTTCATTTGTCGTTGAGAGGTCTGTTTCGGTTCGTTTCCGTTTGTTGGGAATTTTTTGAAAAATTTCGTTACTGTTTTTCGTTTTTTCGTTTGTCATTTCTACCCACTTTTTGTGTGATTTTTAAAGCATTTCTGTGCACAGGCATCCCCCAACGCCCCAGAGCAGAGGGAAAACACTAAAAATAATGGATGCTGGCAGAGACACAGTATAGACTACGTATGCAGGGAGGTTGCAAAGGCAGCAGCGGGCGTTGCCCAGGGTGCAAGGCAGCCACAGAGTGACTGTACTGTGGGGCAGGGGAAGGTACTCACTGAGAGGTACGCAGCACGCACACACACAGGGAGGCTGCAGGACTGAAGCTAGAGTCGCAGAGACAGCAATCCCACCCTAACTCCCACCAGAGACTGCAAGGAGGACCGGGGGCTGCCAGAGCTTTTTATGCCCTCTGTGGCTGCCAGACCTGCCCACCCAGTCTGCAACCTGGGCATGCTATTGGTTGAACATGATCCCACATCACATGGCTTGCCTCCATTTTGTGGCTGGTGGCGACATCCATTTTAAAGGGAAAAGAAAAATACATCGTGATGGGAGAAGACAAAAACAAACATTTTAAGGAGCCCAAACCCCCCTGGTAGGTATTATCAGACAATATAAATAATTATCGCTGCATTTTCACGGATGTCCAGGGCATTTTTTAACATTTAAAACAGCTCATTTCATTGCACGTCGCCATTAACGGAAACGAAATGTAACGACCACAATTTTCATGGTTCTGTTCGTTTCGTTTCATTTTCATCACAATTTCCGTTTGTCATTTTGTTACGTAACGGAAGCGACAAACGGTAACGGAAACAAAAAAAAATGTTCGTTCCGTGCCCATCTCTAATAGTAACCACAAAATTTCGTTGTTCCTGCAAGGGGCAATGACAATAAAGAAAAAAAAGTAAAACAGGGCTTATATCTTTTTATTCCCATGTGAGTACTGGGTCCTCTACATTCCTGAAGACAAGGCAATCTAATTTCTTTCTTTGTGGTTTTCCTCTCCCCATCCTTCTCTTACTGCAACTAAATTGCATTTGTGCTCTTAAGGCTGCGGTAATACCTGCTTTTTTCCCCATAGTTTCCCTTCAGCTAACTGTGCATAAAAGTATTACGTCCTAACTGCATAGAGAAGTAAATTCCAGTCCTGGCCAACCACGCCCCTTGAACAGCAGTTTCAGCAAAGTTTCAATAACCACCACCAGGGGCTGGATTTAGAAACTTCGCTCGAAAATGCTTAGTTATTTGCTTCTGTAATCACGACAGGACACAGAAAATATTCAGTAAAATCAGTTGTTCCCCTTTTTCGACAGCTTCCCATGGAAAAATGTGAAGTAGACAGGTAGAGACAGAAGCAGAATAGGAGAATATGACGCAGAAGAGAGGACACTAACTGCACATTAAAAGACACGTGACCGCCTGAAAAAATATGCACAAAATTTATATACGCAGAGAAAGCTGGTGTGACCATGGCTAACAAAGGTATAATGAATCTCAGCCAACTCTACCTGAAATGTAGGCCAGATTCTGGCTACTCAACTCTAGTTTATTCAACTCTAGATATTCCATTTAGGCTGCTGTAATGAACTAGAATCTGGCTGTAAGATAGAGAAGTTGTGTGGGGCTGATCAGTTGAGACTGCAGTGCACTGTTCTGCCCCCCACTGCTGCTGTCGGATCCATGATTCTCCTGATTTAAAATACACAAGGCTGGAGAAGAGTGCCTGTCTAAAATATGATGGACACTTGTGCATACCTGGATGAACATGAATCCTGGGAAAGGTAAGAAGTGAGAGTTCAGGGACTGAGAACTGACAAATGCACCAAAGTGAGGATATGCTTGGGACAACTGCTTGGAGCCTCTTGGTGCAGTGGATAAATGCCTGTACTGCAGCTAAAACTGTGCTCACAACCTGGGGTTCAATCCCAGGTAGCAGGCTCATGGTTGACTCAGCCTTCCATCCTTTCAAGGTTGATAAAATGAATACCCAGCTTGCTGAGGGGCAATGTGTAGCCTTCATAATGTAATTAAAACTGTAAGCCGCCCAGAGACTTCTTGAAGTGGTATGGGGCGGTATATAAGCAGAACACTTTGCTTTGCTTTTTTACAGATCCCAAGGTTGCAGGACTAACAGGACAGTTAGTGACAGGTGTCTGAAATAGTCCATAGATCAATGTGAGCCTGTTTTACCATGTCAACACTGATCAATCTAGGTTGCTTACTAAACATCAGTTCTCCATGTATTCCATTAGCAAGTGCTGCTAAATGACAATTCAGCTCATCTGATTTCTTGTTTCCAGAAATGCCCATGGATTACTGATCCTAGAAGGATTTATAGTTTTAAACCCTTGGCACACACTGAATTATCTAGTTGTTGATCAGCATATGGTTTTGTACATCAGGCACATTAATGTTCCTATGTGCATCCAAGGAAAGAGTAGATGATACTGAGCCTGAAAGAATTTCAAGATTTCCTTGTAGCAGATTATTATTATTATTATTATTATTATTATTATTATTATTATTATTATTATTATTATTATTATTATTATTAATTATTATTATTATAAAACTCATAGGACTCGTGCTATGCAGTAAACCTTTATTTTAGATGCACTATAAATACAGGCATTCTGTCAGGAATAATCCTAAATAGGCTGCATAGAAAAGTTGTAGTGGCATTTCCCCCCCTAAATCAAATGCAACCAGCAGAACTGGGTCAAATATTGAAAGGCAGGTTAGCTCTCTCTGTATTTTTAATGCTGTTTGCTATACAAGAGAGATAAAGTACATGATCCAGCCCATTTGCTGGACCCAGCTAAAGTAAACCCAGTTGTTAATGAATTAATGAGAATCAATTAAATTTGCTCTAGTTGAGAATCACAATTGAATTTGGTCCAACATTCCTATGAAATCTGTTAACAAATAAAATTAGAGCCTGATATCACTGCAGATTAAAAAAAAAAACACTTTTGTGTTAAATATTCTGTTAAAAAATCTCATACCAGATTTAGGCATACACATAAGGTACATACAAAGAGAAGTGTGCCAAGGGAGTGGTTTTTCTGCTCCGCTGCCAGAGGTATGTTTTATTTTGGATGTGGAATCAACTTCACATATGTGAATGCAGTTGATAGGAGCAGAAAACTCACACTCGCCCACCCAATTCCCTCTAACAAGTTCAAGCACACTCCACCAGCCCAACTGCCTCCCTCCTACCTTCTTTCTCACCCCTTGCCCATATACTTGCCCTTTACTGCCAGCCTGCCCTCTGTTACTGGCCTTGTTTTGACCGGCAGCAGCAGCTCAGACAGTGGCAGCAGCATTTGTGAGGACAAACACACTACCACAAAACTTTCACCACGCCAACTCCGAAATAAAGAGATGGGAACAGGTGATGGGGAGCACACATTGTTAATTCTTACTTTCAACATCTCTCATCCTGAAGAGGGGCCTGAATGTAGTGTGAATCCTTGGAGCCAGGAAGCAGGGATACCTTTTACCCCTTCCCTGTTCCCAAACATTTAAGTCCCAAGCTCTTGGTCAGAGTTGTCCCCTGAACAACTCATACCAGGCTGGCTAAACGGGGGACCCTCCCCATCATACTGTCCAATTCTTTTGAACTTGGGTGGACAGCATCCAGGGCTGCCTCTCCCTCCATGTTCTCATCTCAGTAAACAAATATTGGTATCTTGTCAAGACGCTGGAAGCAGTAACACCTTTGTTTGACATGAACATCTACTGGTGGAAGATATAAACTGCAAAGCCAGCCCCCCCCCCCCCCGTGTTTACTGCCACTGTAAGATGTGTATTGGGCTGGACTGAGAGTTTCAATTTCAGTGATGTGTGGGTTATCAAACATATTATGGCAGCTAATTCTGCCTCGTCGGATTCCACAAACTGCCCTGTAGTTGGACAATCAAACACAAAAGAATAGAAGTGTACATTCAATGGAAAACTGCAGAAGAAAGAGCCCAGAGGGTTTGTAAAATGTTCAGATGACTCACTGTCTTCTAAATCTGGTTGCACTATATTCATTTGCTATTTGTCATTCAAGCGGTGATAGCTCTCAAAGTTTACATTTTTGTCAACCTCAAGTTGCCTTTGGCCTTTGTTGAAAACAACATTTAGACTGGTCCATTATTCTTCATTGCCATTTCCTTCATTTTCTCATGGGCTTCTGAGGAAGGTGAGCTGCTCAAGGCATTAGAAACAGAAACCCAAGTTAGGGCTGAGCCGAGACAAGGAACAGAGCATGACATAGGGATGTGGATAGCATCCACATTGTTTTATTTCTTAGCTAAGTAACACTGCCTCAATTCACTGAGACAGCCAACACATATTTACCAGACCCTGCTACATTTTATTTTGCTGCTGACTGATACCGTGACACAAAGTGAATCCCCCTCCCACACAATTTCTGTGAACTGTCTCTAGTTTCACCCTTTGAGAAGCTAAGCACCACCACCATCACCCCCCCCCCAAAAAAAAGACATGTGTTCATTTTTGGCTAAATGAAATAAATTCTCACTGCTCTGTATTCCTGAGTTGACCAACATTTAAATACATGACCTAAATTCTGCTATCATGGAAGCAGTGTTAAGAACTGTACTGAAATATGTGACAAGGAAGCAGGGGATCACGGTAGCAGCTCTAAACGAAGCTGCATGGTATATGAAATACCACAGAGCAAGTTTCTTCTCATTTTGTTCTTCTCATCAAAGTGTCTGCACAGGCTTTGCGGTATGAAAGCTGTATGCTTTTGCAAGGGAAAATATTTAATTACACTTCCCAGTTGTTCCTATGAGGCTAGGGAAGCTAGCATTTCAGAGAGAGTCAAAAGGGCTAGGAAAGGGGACTGGAGACAAATTAGATTGCTTGGAGGAAACTGACAACCAGATTTGGCACTCTGTCTCAGGAGGATTATTGGCAACATCATCTCCTAGGTTTGGCAACATCTGTTCTATCAGTTCAAACTAGGCGTGCTAGAGAAGCAATGATAGCAGCGGCAATGCAACCTAAAATTAAACAGAACTAGAACTAAACCTTATTATCTGTTTCTTTGCTATATTTTCATGACATTGGCTATATACAGTATATTGCATGGCATGAAACTGCAAAAAAAAATCAGATACTAAAGTTTAGTACCATTCCTGTTTAATGATATATGTGTTATGTTTGTTGTGTGTATGTGCATCTATCTATCTATCTATCTATCTATCTATCTATCTATCTATCTATCTATCTATCTATCGATCTATCTATCGATCTATCTATCGATCTATCTATCTACAGTGGACCCTTGTTTAACGTACAGCTCGTATAACGGAAAATCTGTACAACGGAAAAAATTGCACCCCTCCTCCTCCTCCTCCCCCTCCCTCTCCAACCTGGCTGCAGGCAGTCTCTGGGGCTGTTTACAGAGCCCGTGCCTCTCTCTGGCTGCTGCTGCTGCTGTTGCTCAGTCCTGCAGGCGGTTTTGCTTTCCCTCTGAGTAGCAGAAGCAGAAGCGCCTCTGCCGTCCCTTCGTCCTTCGTCTCTCTCCCCGCCCCTCATTCATGAGTTGGAGCCTCCGCTCCCTCCGCAGGCTTCAAGTCGCACGTTCCTCTTCGTTGCTGGCCTCCAGAGCCCCGACACGACGCTCAGGCCAGGCGCTCTGTGTGTGTGTGTGTGTGTGTGTGTGTGTGTGTGTGTGTGTGTGTGTGTGTGTGTGTGTGTGTGTGTGTGTGTGTGTGTGTGTGTGTGTGTGTGTGTAGGGAAGGAGGGGCCAGGCTCTCTCTCTCTCTCTCTCTCTCTCTCTCTCTCTCTCTCTCTTCTCTCTCTCTCCCTCTCTCTCTCTCACTCTGTGTGTGTGTGTGTGTGTGTGTACGGAAGGAGGGGCCAGGCACTCTCTCTCTCTCTCTCTGTGTGTGTGTGTGTGTGTGTGTGTGTGTGTGTGTGTGTGTGTGTGTGTGTGTGTGTGTGTGTGTGTGTGTGTGTGTGTGTGTGTGTGTGTGTAGGGAAGGAGGGGCCAGGCTCTCTCTCTCTCTCTCTCTCTCTCTCTCTCTCTCTCTGTGTGTGTGTGTGTGTGTGTGTGTGTGTGTGTGTGTGTGTGTGTGTGTGTGTGTGTGTAGGGAAGGAGGAGACGCTCGACCTGCTTCCTGGCTGCTGTGCAACACCTCCCTGTGCTGCTTGTGCAGTGGTATGAACCAGAACATTTCGATGCCTTTCTTACATCCTCCTCCTCCTCCTCCTCCTCTCTCAAGACCTAAGGAATTAACCCTTGTGCTGCTGCATTCCGCCCGAAATCAGTGTGTGTGGGTGGGTGCCTGTTTTCATTTTTGCATTTCTGTTCCCCCAAATTATACATGTACTGTAGTTTGTGTCATTTTGATCTGCATTGGAACAGATTACTCATTTTCAATGCATTCTTATGGGAAATTGCTATTTGTATAAAGGAAAATTTGTTTAACATAATTTCATTTGGAACGAATTAATTCCTTTATACAAGGTACCACTGTATCTATCTATCTATCTATCTATCTATCTATCTATCTATCTATCTATCTATCTATCTATCTATCTATCGACAGTCTAGGAATTAGGAGGATCTCTCTCTCTCTCTCTCCCTCCCTCTCTCTCTCTCTCTCTCTCTCTCTCTCTCTCTCTCTCTCTCACACACACACACACACACACACACACACACACACACACACACACACACACACACACACACACACAAATCAGTGCAAATTATGGAGCTCTGAGGTGATTGATGATATTTTGTATTTGGCACACAAATTTCTCCTCTGGTCCACCTGATAGTTAAGGTCAGAGCTGCAAGTTTCATAGAGATGAATCTGCTAGTTAATGTGCACTTTAGATTGAATGGAGGGTGCCTCCTGAAGAATGACCATGACTAGGAAGCATGGCCCTCCCACACTGGAACATGACATGAGACACGAGTGATGGGGTAAGGTCTTTCTTTCCCCCCTTTCCTTACCTTTCTTCTTCACTGGCTTCACTGAGGTGATGCAAATACTGTACCAAAGTTATCTGCCTATTGTGGCATGTGAAACATGTTGGACACCAATCTATGTTCCTTTGTTTGGTATAAGACTGGATCAGAGAACAGTACTCATACCTGGAAATAATTAATGATGTACTTTGAGCTATCTGTATTCCAAATAGCGATTGGCATGAACCTTGGTTCAGAGGTTTGTGCTGGTTCATACTCACAGCATCACAGCTGCCAGGTGTTTCCTTCTCCCACCATCTCCACTCCTCTTTTCCTCCTCTTCAGCTGTTTGTCCAAACCCTGGCAGCAGCACGGGCTTCCTTGCCCAGCCTACTTGGATGACCACTAACTCAGAAAAGGAGGTGGGGCGGGGTTTTGCCAGTGACTGGTTGGACAGCTGAAGAGGAGACTAACAGAATAGTGTTCCGCCCGGTGAGCGGGTCACAATCCGGGGAGACAGAGGAAGGGAATACATGGCAGTTGTGGTATGAACCGGCATGAACTCCGAACCAAGATTCATGCCCATCTCTAATTCCATGCCATCTGTTTGCAAGAGCTTATAATATTGAATGTCAGATCTGTACAATGAAAGAAAGAATGAGATATAATTTGCATATTATTATATATTTAAATTGCTCAGTATGCAGTAAAACCATTAACTAGAAGTGACTTTTCCTGGTGAACAGAGAATTAAAAGTTTACTACACTGTATTTTTATTTTTATCTTGTGAAAGAATGGGACTTAAAAAGAAACTGCCTGCATGAAAATGATAATCTTGCTATTCACACATCTGAACTCACGAGGCATGGTAAGGTAGCAGTCTCAAATTGACCATTATCCTCTAGAAAACAAGCCTGAAGAAACAAATTATATTTTCATTAGGAGTGTGCACTAGCACCACAATTCTGGTTTGGAATTTAAATTTGGAATTCAGAATTATAGCCCTTCAGACACAGAATTTCCATATATCTAGAGCTCCATCACAGTCAATATGATACTGTAATGTCATTATCTTTCCCCTTAAAACAGGCAAAATCTTTTCAAATTATTTTTACCATGTACATACTAATGTGTTAGTTCTGTATCTTGTATTTAACAGCATTTAACTCTTTAGATTCCTAATCAGTAATCTCTCTCTCTCTCTCTCTCTCTCTCTCTCTCTCTCTCTCTCTCTCACACACACACACACACACACACACACACACACACACACACACACACACACACACACACACACACACACACTTCTTGGGGGAATAAGGGCCAAATATGGGTAACTAACTGGAGCTGATGCCCATTGCGGTCATTTGAACAGAAAATTTTGATGTGGTCTAAATAGCCAAATCAGTGCAACTGGAGTTTTTGGACAGTTGTTTTCAAACCCCAACTTAGCACTAAATTGTTAGATGGGAGGAGGGAACCTACAAGTGCCAATTTTGTTAAATATGGGTGGTCACATATACTGAAAACTGAACTAACAGTGATCCTACAAACACTAAAAAACAGATGCCCCTGCCAATTTTAATTGTATATACAATTGTAATTGTATTGTGTTGTATTTTAATGTTTTAATTGCTTTTAATTGTTTATTTTAGTTTAGAATTGAAAGCCAGACAGAGACCTTCAAGTGGCATATAAGCAGTATAAATAAACAAATAAATAAATAAATAAATAAATTGTGTGGATAGGCATGGAGAAGGGTTAGATTGCTTCTCAATTGCCTGTACATTAGAGATGGTCATGAAATGAACTTTTGGTTTGGTTTGTTATTCATTATTTGTTTCATTACGTAACAAAATGAATAACAAAATGCCCCCTCTAAAAAAATTGAAACAAAATGAAACAGAAATTTCCATTTTGTTTTGGTTCATTTTTCATTCCGCCGGTGTCTCCTACCTGGGTGAAGTGGTTCTGGCCCAGTCCTCCAAGCCCTGGCTGTAGCACAGGCGACAGGAGGGGGGGAGGAATGCTGACGGGCCCATGGTACAGCTGGTAAGTGGGCCACATGGTCAACAGTAATAAATAAATAAATAAATAAAAATAAAATAAAATAAAATAAAATAAAATAAAATAAAATAAAATAAAATAAAATTTTAAAAAATAATCTGAACTGGCCTGTGAGCACTGGAACGTACCCATGGGCCTCTGACCTGGCCTACAGGTTGGCAGGAGAAAAAAATAAATAATGATAAAAATATATAAATAACCTGATTCGGCCGACAGGCCGGCAGGATTTTAAAAACTGATAAACAGAGATGGGCACGACCAGGGAAAATGACGTTTTCGAGTTGTCGTGTGTCGGAGCAGGCCCGTTTCGGCTCGTTTCCGTTTTTCGCGAAATTTTCCAAAAATTTGTCATTTTGTTTGTCATTTTTTCCTCTGTCGTTAGTACTGGTTGGGGGGGAGCAGGCTCCTGCAGGCACCTCTCTGGGGTGGGTGCCTCCTCTGGCCCGCTATGAAGGGAAAGTTTTTGGGTGCCTCTCTCTGTTGACCACAGGCCCACTGCTAACTGCAGTGTCACAGTGTGCACACTGGGGGAAGGCTCCTCCTCAGTCTGGGCAGTCTGTGGTCCACTAAGAAGGGAACTGTACTTGCGTGTGTAGTGCAATGCGAGTACAGATTTGGCTT
Organism: Phrynocephalus guinanensis; assembly: GCA_037367245.1. Lineage (NCBI taxonomy): Eukaryota > Metazoa > Chordata > Lepidosauria > Squamata > Agamidae > Phrynocephalus > Phrynocephalus guinanensis. Next base: position 13,306,849 of record CM074737.1, on the reverse strand, counting down.
AGGGTTAGGGGGGTTAGCGCAAGGGCTAGGCTTAGGGTTGTTACGGGTAAGGTTAGGGTGAGTTCGTGGGGTGCACCTCTGGGTGCCTCTCTGACCCACTAAGAAGGACAGTGTACTGGCGTATGGGTTCGGGTTCGGGTTCGGGTTCGGGCTATGGTTAGTGGGCTTTTTATGCCCAACAGGCACATCCCAGAAGTCTCGGTCAAAACCTGGTCAAGTGGCCATGCAATTGGTGGAATGGCTCCAAAAATTTGCATGGTCCACTCCCATTGCGCAGGTGTAAAAAAATAAAAATAAAAATAAAATAAAATAAAATCAATGGAGACGTTTGGTTGCAAGAAAAACCCACTGCTGCTACTGTAAAAATTCAGGCAGTTTTAAAATAGCTATTTTTGCATGTTTCTGTGGTGCTTTGTTGTGTTTTTGGACCACCACGATTTCAAAATAAATAAATATTGCTTGCAGTCGCCCCATTTTGGATCCCCCGCCCGCACTGCATGGCATGGCGAGTTGGCGAGACGATGAGGATGCGCAGCCCAGGAGAGGAGGGGGGGAGGCCAGGGACACCCCCCCCCAGAAACCACCCCTCTGGTAGGTGCCCTCAGGCAGGCATATTTTCGCCTGCTTTTTTGGCTGGGAATCAGGGTTTTTTTATTATTTTTAAAACTTTTTTCCTGTGCCACTTGGCATCGCGCGATCGCTGCGATGCCGCCAGGAACGACCACGACAAATCAGACCCAATTTTTCTTTAGTCGGTTTGAGTTCGAGTTCTGGCGAGGTAATTGTCGTTTTTCATTTCGTTACGTAACGGAAATGAGGAACGGAAACAGAAACGAGGATTTCGCCGAGTCGTGCCCATGTCTAATGATAAAATAATAAAAATAGTTTTAAAAATACCCTGACCAGAGGGTTTCAAAAATAGAAAAAAGAAAAAAACGAACCCGAACTAAAATGAATAACAAAATATTTTTACCCTAAAAATTCATTTTGTAATTAATGAAACAAAATGAAAATGAAAAAAAATGAACCAAATCACCATTTTTTTTTGGTTCGTGCCCATCTCTACTTGTACATTGTGTGGTCACTGGAAAATGGAACAAATCAGCCTATTCCCAAAGCAGTCCAAAGTGTGATATACATTATTTTCTGAAGGCACCAAGATCTGTATCTCAGCAATAAATGTCCTTAGGGAAAATAATGCAACAGCTACAAATTCCTTCTATAATACTGTGTGACTGAGAAGGGGAGTGGCTGGGGATAGTCTGTTTTAACCACCAGCCTCTGCCAGCAGTGTCTTGATCTATACAAGCTTACACACACACGTGCACATGCACACACACACACATACACAAATTCATAGGGAGATTCGGGATGAAGTACTTTCCTCAGCCCATGAGCTATTCTATATTCTAGAACAGTGGGTTGCCATGAACAATATATCTTCTCAAAATCGATCGCATTGACTGCTCCACTAATGACATATTTCAATTCAATCCATATAGTTTTGTGAATAAAAATAAAGTGTTATCTGGTTTCTTGAAAGAAGTCAATAAGGAAACCATTCAGACATTTTGTTTCGGAGGGAGGGGTGGTGTTGCCTGTCATTATGGTCACGGCTACCACAATAGTATGAAGGTCTCCTTCATTTTGTCTCCACACTCCACCAGTTCTTCTTCTTTTCTTTTCTGTCTCACTATGTCCCGTTTGTCTACAATTGTTAGCTATCAAAATCTGACTGTCAAAAGCCTGTAAGGTATTAAAAGCTTGTGATTCTATGGCAGGTTACACTCTGGGCCAAATCACACCACATTCTAGAACCTGGTTAAAATAAGGACAATACCTTGCCACTCATGAATATATACATGTAAGGCCCAAACCCTTGCACTAGGCTCACACACACTTCTTACACCAAACACTCTGAAAGAGAAGCACTGGCTCTTCAAAATCTCATTTGAATGGATCTTAATGGCATGCCAACTAGTCCTGCTCTTGGACTTGATACAGAAGGTGACTATTTTCAGACTGGTGGTGTGGGTGTGGAGTGGACCTGCCTGTAGGTGTTGAAAGTCAGTTGGCAGCAAAATCCTTTTTCAAGCCATTGGAGATTTGAAGGCATGACCCATGACGTTCCTGCTTGTATTGTTAATATACCGTAATTATCTGACATATTTCTCATATTTCTTGAGCATGGTTTTTACCCTTTCAGATGCTATAAATTTACCTTCAGTCAGTCAGGCCTACTTCTGCCACCATCCTCTTAATGCAGATTGCCTTCTTTTACTACTCATTAACTTCATTGCAGGCTCAGTGGTTGTCAGACAGATTCCCCCATCACTTAATTTCTCAGAGCCACTTCTTCTCACCAAGCATTGCTTACTATAGATGGGCACGAAATGAATAAAAATTGTTTTGTTCTTCGTTAGGTAACAAAATGAATAATGAACATCCCCCTCTAAAGAAAACGAAATGAAATGGAAAGGAAATTTTCGTTTCATTTCATTTGTTTTTTGTTTCCCCCATCTCACCACCATCTCTTACCTCGTATCTGGGTCAGGGACGAAAGTGGTGGTGAGGAGCTGCTGGGCCTATGGAGGCGGTGGCGGGGTGGTCCACCACTGCCTGGTGCGGCCACGGCCGGGGCTCTGGAGGTGGTGGTGAGGCCTCCCACTGCCTGGTGTGGCTGCTGCTGGCCTCCAGAGACGGCAGCGAGGCAGTCCACTGCCGCCTAGTGTGACTCTGGCCAGGACTCCGGAGATGGTGGTGAGGCCTACCGCGGCCCAGTGTGGCCACGACTGGGGCTCCAGAGGCAGTGGTGAGGCCTACCACTACTCAGCAAGGCCTCCTGCCATCCGCCGTGACAGCTGCCAGGGGCTTCCAGAATGCAACAATCATGGCCGCAGCCACCACCAGGATCACTGCTGCTGCCACCACCATCCAGGTAAGCTGAACCAGTTCGGCTCAGTTTGGTTCATATGAATTTTTCTTTTAAAAATTTGTATGAACTGAACTAAATTGAACCGAACTGAGTGAGTAGGCCTGAAACAGAATGAAACGAACCACTGCTTTCTGTTTTGTGCCCACCTCTATTGCTTACTGTAGATAGATTTTTGAGTCAAAACATGGCATCATAAATAGCTTCAGTCTGGTGCTAAAGAGTGTGTATGACTCTTGACTTGGGACAAATTAAGGGATGCCCTGCAGGCTTATTTTGTGAGGAGTGCTTGGAGTTATGAGCATAATGGTCCAGATGGGTTGGGGGTGGGTTGGGGAGGAATATTTGGATTTTGATGCCATTCCAATTAGTCTTGCTCTTGGAATTGTGTCACAGTGGATGGCATGAATTACCTAAAACCACTGCTGACCCAAATCATCCTTATTCCTCATAGAGCTCCAAGTAGTCAATGTGGTGACAGTGCTTATAAGGGTATTGTGAAAGCATGGGGTTTAGTGATTTCAGCAAGTGATTTCAGCTCTGTGAAATAGTACGCTGGAGACAGCTTCTATGGTAACAACTGTTTATTCAGGGAGAAAAGAAGGCTGGGGACTGGGGCGAGGGAGCTACATTTATAGGAACGAGGACAGGCTAGGAAAAGATACATTTTGGAGGGAACAATTACAAGCAATCACAAAGCTGACTTTTGGCGGGAACCAATAGGATTGAGGATCCAAATGCAGCAACTAGAAATAACCAATAGGCCTGTTCCCTTTGGAACAGGAGGGCAGTTACTTCAACAAGCAATTACAGATAATAGGAATACATATCAATACACAACAGTTGCTTCTTTGGCAGGACAGTTCCAGCTGGTCAAGTCGGGTCAAGATGAAATGAAGGCTGAACTCTCTCTACAGGCCTAAGTGAATGACAGTGAGCTTTGTTCAGTGCCTGCAGACCAAAGCTTGTGATCTCTTTTTGGGAGTCCGTCCATCATGTATTTGGTCTTCCTCTTTTCCTGCCCCTTCAAAATGTCCCAACGTGGTTGTCTTTTCCAGGGAACCCTATCTTCTCATGTGTACTCAATGTTTTATTACAAGTATTATTCTATTTATTATTCTAGTTGTTATTTTAATCATTCTAGTATTATACTAGTTATTCCTGTTGCAACTATTATCACTATGAGCACTAATATTAATACTTAGCAATAATTATGTTGTCATTAATTGTTTCTGTTATGTATTATATGAATCACACACAGAGAGACACACACTCAACCATCCATCCAGTACAGAACGAAAAGGCAGGATTGTCTGTGAAAGAGAATCACGGTGAGAAAGTTTGAAGGTGGGAGGAAAAGAGGAAGATCAACTAGAGATGGATTAATAAGCTGAGGGAAGCCACAGGACTTAGGCCGTGAGAGCTGAGCAGGGCTGCTGAGAAAAGCAAAGGTTTGAGTTATTTTGCCTCCACAGAGAGCTTTGTCTTGACTTGGTCCAGGATCAACGGGTTGGTCTTCCTCTTGGACCTGTCCTCTTCAGTGTTCTTTCAACTCACGGTGACTTCAGCCATGGCACTTCTCAAAGGCTTTCTTCAGGTTTCCCTTTCACTCCTTTGCAGATCACTGTCTTCCCTGCTGACCAGGCCTATGCTTTGAACACAGAGTAAGATTATGAGATTCCAAGAACCCATAGCCCACCCCCACCCCGAATACATACTCTCCTGCTCCAGCGAGAGCTCCCTTTCTTCCAAACCTGAGATCCTACCTCATGACCTGGCACACGACTCCTCTAAGGCATTGTCTTCTTGCTGAAAGAGACAGGTGAAAAAGAAGAGGCTGAGGATCATCAAAGCCTGATGACATGCTACTTCACATACTGTCAGCTGCCAATCCCCACAACTCCTTATGGGCAAACAGGCACCCTCAACCTTTTAGATAAGCTCCTGTCCTAGGACAAAAGTGACACATTGACACCTCTGGAAACTCTACTGTGGCACAAAGACATGACAAACAGCCATACCGCTGGAAAGGTCAGGAGGAAACACCCATTTCAGAGCCACCCTGACTCTAACAAAGGGCTTGTGCAAGAGAAGATGGGGCCCCACAGAGAAAGGGAAGTGTTCTGTGTGACAGCTGCAGTTTTGGCAGATTCGAAAACAGAATAAAGAGTAGAGAGCGCATGGATTTTCAGAAGTTCAGTGGATTTCCCATCCGTCCTTTAAAAAAACACTTCTTTGGGGTCATGGACTGAGTGACAGTCCCAGCCCTATTGCTTCAGGGGAGGAATTTGGGGCACAGGAAAGCATCCAGAGATGTACATGCACCCCCTTTGCCCATCCCCCAGAAACTACCAGACTTCTTTAGGAGAACTGTCTTCTCTCCAGACTACTAACTAGTCCCATCACTACCCTTCTCACTATGTACACAAATCTTGACCAACTGCTCCTCTCCTTTCGAGCAATGGGGTCCATCATCACTATGGTTAACCTGAAAAACACAAACAGAAAGTGAAAACACAAATAGGGCCTCTGTAAAAAAAAATGTCAAGTTTGAACCTTGACTTGGGCTTCCTGCAACTCAGACCCAGAGGCTCATTCCTCTCACAGTGACTCACGTCATCCACTCACAGTGACTCACGTCTTTCAGTCGCCAGTTGTCCAAAGTAGGGAGGAACATCTCCTAAAACTTCACAGTGAGAGAGGGAAAGACAAGAACAGACCTAACAAACTCAAGTTCATTTCATCGTAGTCAGCTGAGATGGCTACTTACATGTTTGGAGCATAAACCACACAGACAACTGCTCCTCTGCTTTGGTGCAATGGCGTTCCGTCATTACAATGGTTATTCTGAAGACAAAAAGAATGTAAAACACAAGAAGGTCCTCCCTATTATAAACCTCTATTTGGAACCTTGACTTGGGCCTCCTGCACGTCTTTGAATTCAGTCCCCTGTGGGCCAATTTGCCTCTGCCACCATGGCAACCCATTTAACACCCTCTCATTCATAATTGCATGCAGTGCCCTGGAAAAAAAACAAATAGAAATTGAAAACACAAGTAGGGCCTCACTTAAGCCTTTAGTTTGAACCTTGACTTCGGCCTCCTGCAACTCAGAACCAGACGCCCATCCCTTAGGGAAGGAAGGGAGGCAAACCAAGGGAGATACTCAACCATTCCAGTGCAGAACATCCACCCACACTGACTTATGTCTTTCACTTCAGTCCCCTGTTGTCCAAAGTAGGGAGGAACATCTTCTCCTAAAACGTCACAGTGAGAGAGGGGAAGCCAAGAACAGAACTCATGTTCATTTCATGGTACTATGCTGGTATGGCTACTTATGTGTTCAGAGCATAAACCACACAGACAACTGCTCCTCTGCTTTGATGCAATGGTGCTCCATCATAACAATGAAATAAATAAATCATAAACCATACACACAAATGCCCCTCTGCTTTAGTGCAATGGCACTCCATCATCATAATATTTACCCTGGGGGGGAAAACAAACAGAAATTGAAAACACAAGTACTCACTTAAGCCTTTAGTTTGAACCTTGACTTGGGCCTCCTGTAACTCAGAACTAGAGACCCATCCCTTAGTGAAGGAAGGGAGGCAAACCAAGGGAGATACTCACCCATTCCAGTGCAGAACATCCACCCATGCTGACTAACGTATTTGAATTCAGTCCCCAGTTGTCCAAAGTAGGGAGGAACATCTCCTAAAACTTCATAGTGAGAGAGGGAAATACAAGAACAGAACTCAAGTTCATTTCATGGTCGTATGCAGGGGTGGCTACTTACGTTTTCAGATCATAAAACATGCAGACACTTGCTCCTCTGCTTTCATGCAATCACACTCCGTCATCATAATAATTGGACTGAAAGAGACAAACAGAAAGTGAAAACACAAGTAGCGCCTTCCTAAAACATACCCCTCCTTTGAACCTTGACTCTGGCCTCCTGCAACTCAGACCCAGAGGCCCATCCCTCAGGGGAGGAAGGAAGGCAAGCCAATGGAGGAACTCACCCATCCCTGTGCAGAATAAGAACCAACTCTGATTCACGTCTTTCACTTCAGTCCACAGTTGTCCAAAGTAGGCAGAACATCTTCTGCAACAACTTCAGATTCAGAGAGGTGGGAAAAAACACACAACTCAGGTTCATTTTAGGGTACTACATTTGGGTGGCTACTTACATATTCAGATCATAAACCATACAAACAACTGCTCCTCTGCTTTCAAGCAATGGGGTCCATCATCACTATGGTTAACCTGAAAAAGACAAACAGAAAGTGAAAACACAAATAGGGCCTCTGTAAAAAAAATGTCAAGTTTGAACCTTGACTTGGGCTTCCTGCAACTCAGACCCAGAGGCTCATTCCTCAAGGGAGGAAGGGAGGCAAGCCAATGGAGATACTCACCTATTCCTGTGCAGAACAACAACCCAAACTGACTCACATCTTTCACTTCAGTCCCCAGTTGTCCAAAGTAGGCAGGAACATCTGCTACAACTTCATATTCAGAGAGCTGAAGACAAGAACAGAAATCAAGTTCATTTTATGGTAATATATAGGGGTGGTTACTTACGTATTCAGATCATAAACCTTACGAATGCCCCTCTGCTTTAGTGCAATGGCGCTCCGTCATCATAATGTTTAACCTGAAAAAAAAAACAAATAGAAATTGAAAACACAAGTAGGGCCTCACTTAAGCCATTAATTTGAATCTTGACTTGGGCCTCCTGCAACTCAGAACCAGATGCCCATCCCTTAGGGAAGGAAGGGAGGCAAACCAAGGGAGATACTCACCCATTCAAGTGCAGAACATCCACTCATGCTGACTCACATCTTTGAATTCAGTCCCCAGTTGTCCAAAAATTGGGAGGAACATCTCCTAAAACTTCACAGTGAGAGAGGGAAAGACAAGAACAGAACTCAAGTTCATTTCATGGTACTATGCTGGGATGGCTACGTGTTCAGAGCATAAACCACACAGATAACTGCTTGTCTGCTTTGATGCAATGGTGCTCCGTCATAACAATGTAAAACACAAGAAGGTCCTCCCTATTATAAACCTCTATTTGGAACCTTGACTTGGGCCTCCTGCATGTCTTTGAATTCAGTCCCCTGTGGGCCAATTTGCCTCTGCCACCATGGCAACCCATTTAACACCCTCTCATTCATAATTGCATGCAGTGCCCCCAAGTTGTTTCTGAAGGTTTGCAACCTCAGTTCCTGAGGGGATAGCATGTCTTCTTTAAAGAACTAGCCACTCTCCTTACCTTGGATGCATGGAAGTTGAACAGCATGGCAGGAACAAACTTTGCCTGCGAGCACTGGTGGTTGCTGTAAAAGCGTGGGGTTTAGTGATTTCAGCAAGTGGTTTCAGCTCTGTGACGTAGTAGGCTGGAGGCAGCTTTTATGGTAACAACTCTTTATTCAGGGAGAGAACAAGGCTGGGGACTGGGGCGAGGGAGCTACGCTTATAGGAACGAGGACAGGTTGGGAAAAGATACATTTTGGAGGGAACAATTACAAGCAATCACAAACCTGCCTTTTGGCGGGAACCAATAGGATTGAGGATCCAAATGCAGCAACTAGAAATAACCAATAGGCCTGTTCCCTTTGGAACAGGAGGGCAGTTACTTCAACAAGCAATTACAGATAATAGGAATACAGATCAATACACAACAGTTGCTTCTTTGGCAGGACAGTTCCAGCTGGTCAAATCCTTAAGATATTGTGGGGCCCTGCGACTTCTAATTGATCTCCTGACTACTGGTGTTGCAGGGGCTTCAGCAGGCAGTGTCTGTGGTGGAGAGTATACTGTAATAGCTTCGTCTGACACGGAGGGTGTATTAGATGACTTAGTGTCCCTGACCTGTTCCTCGGCACCAAGAGGACTTGTAGGAGCAAATTCATTTGCGGAAGCCACTGGTACCTGCATTCCTGGGGCATCTCTGCTCTGGTCTTGCAGTTGTGACTCATTAGTGGGGGTAGTGTCACTTTCAGACAGCAATTCCCCCACTCCTGTACCCACTCTACTGAGCGCTCTGCGCCACAGTTGGTCCACGTGCCTACGCCAGACCCTGCCATCTTCAATGGTCACGTAATAAGAGACTGGCCCAGACGCTCTGGTGATCACTCCTGATTCTCCGGCTTGCTGCTGCCTTTTCTGAAACTCCATGCGCCAGGCCATCTTGGTTTTGGCAGGTGCCAAGTGGCTTGTCAGCCGGGCGAAAATGTCTGTGAGTGATGTCTCACTCAGCTTTGCTGGGGCGAGCAGTGCCTTGGCCAACAAGAAGGTATCACACCCCCAGCAACTCCGGAATGTGGCCCTTCTTTTGCTGTCATCCATGATTTCTTGAACCACCACGAAGAACTCGTAGCGTTCAACATAGTCCTCCCAAGTGTGGGGCTCCGATGGCTGGAAGGGCTCCAATACCCATGGACATTCCATTCTCCCAGAGGGCAGGGTCGTCTTCTAAGCCAGCAGGTGAATCTTGTTCTTCCCTGCGATCCGGACTCTGAGTCAGCAGGATGATCCTCTGCTTCTCAGCATTCCAGATCCCATCCTCGTTGCCAGTGTGAAAGTGTGGGGTTTAGTGATTTCAGCAAGTGATTTCAGCTCTGTGACATAGTAGGCTGGAGACAGCTTCTATGGTAACAACTCTTTATTCAGGGAGAGAACAAGGCTGGGGACTGGGGCGAGGGAGCTACATTTATAGGAACGAGGACAGGCTACGAAAAGAGACATTTTGGAGGGAACAATTACAAGCAATCACAAAGCTGCCTTTTGGCGGGAACCAATGGGATTGAGCATCCAAATGCAGCAACTAGAAATAACCAATAGGCCTGTTACTTCACATAAGCAATTACAGAACAATACACAACAGGTATCATTACCAGCATGCAGGATGTCATGGTGCTTTGACTTCTGTCCCATGTCTTGCTAACATGATTTATTGATTTCCATTTTATGTGGAGAGTGCTATATAACCCTTCCCTGTGTTCTTTGTCATCTTTCCCACTCTCTCTCTCTTTCTACTCCCATCTGGGGAGAAAATGAAAGCATAAATGAAAATGTTAATCAGTAGGAAGTCTCAACATCAAACTATCAGCCTGTAGAAACAAGTAAAAACCATCCTTAATTCAGTGGACCAATATTATCCCAAATTTTATTTAATGTTGTGATGTGGCACCTGATATCCACCACTTGGCCTCCTTTATAGTCAAGATGATAACATCTTGAAAATGAACATAAAAGTACTGTAATTTGGTTCCCTCAGGTACAGTATAAGGGTTTTCTAGACTTTCTGGAAATTGATATATGACAAAAGGAAATTAATATCTAGCCAAATAGCTGGCCAATGAACAATTTTAGTGATAATTAACTTATACCTGCACAGCTGAAAACTGCACAGCGGAGACTTGCATGCACGTCTCCTTTTCTGTTGTAGCTCACCTGTTGTTTCCCCTGAAAATGTTCTGTTCCTTCCCACATTTTCTACAAATTGCTGCCTTGCCATGTACAAGTAAAGAGGTAGGAGTACTGTAGCCTTCAGATCTGGTTACTTAGCAACAGCCCCACATACTCTACTACTTTTCAGACAGCCTGGAAGGTAACAGTTATGCTGGCAATTCAGTAGGAACAGCTATTCCCCACATGGAAAGGACTCTATTATTTCTGTCTACCATGTAGCGCTGAAAGATGAGGAGTCTGTCATAAGTAGGCAAGGGGAGATGGCAACCCTAATTCGGCACCATAAGCATGATTGCACAGTGGGATTCAAAAATGAACTTTCAAGAGCCGAGTACTCATAGATCTCTAGGTGGGTGAGCAATTTTGTTATTTTAGCTCTCTCCTACATTTGAGTTTAGCTCTCAAGTTCTTTCCACTTGATTTATGAAGAATTTTGTGAATTTCAGGAAGGTTGTAAAGTATGTCTACCCCTGAGGTTCCTAGGGTTTTTTTTTGTATAGGAGTGTCTTTTAAATTTTGGAAAACTCTGACACTTCCCCACCTCTCATCTACTATTTATTTTTCAACAGAAAATATTCATGATTTAAAATGAAAAGTGTCAATGAGTTAGAGTGGTCCAGTTTATAGTATACAGAGGGAGAAGAACTTTTGGGTGCCAACCTCTCACTGGACTATTGTTGCAGTGTCTGATCATGCAAGAATTTCAAAGTCCCATTCTCTTGGGATCGGAAATAATGATGGGCCTGGACACTATGGTGGCCATTGCTTCGTCATCAAGATAGAGGACGTAGAAGGTGAGGAGCACAAAAAAGAACATTCTTCACAAAAGAGAGGGTATTTTACATTAAATTTGCACATGCTAATTTTAAGTAATATATGTCAACATGATTAGACATTATTAACTACAATTTAAGAGGAACTACATTGCAGTTCACTATATTTAATAAGACTGCGGTCATGACTACTATGTGATACAGTTGTCCCCTGCCCTTTTGCGGTTCATATACTGCGGTCCCGGTATTTCACGGGTCTGCATTATATGAAAAAAGCCCCCCCCCCGGGGTAAGGAGCAAAGGCCTTCCCAGGCCCATCAGAGGCCCCAAAAGTACTTCCCCGCAAACCAGAAGTGTCCTCCAGATCACTAGAAATCACTTTGGGGGCCTCTGGGGGACTAGAAAGCCCCTTGCAGGCCCATTTGGGGCAGTGCCAGGCATGGGGTAAGTACAAGAGCCCCCAGAGAGCCTACCCGGTCCCGACCTGACTCAGCATCCACATATTGCAGATTTTCAATTATTGTGGGTCAGGTCGGGTCCCTATCCCCCACAATAGGTGGGGATTTACTGTATAAAAATGGGATAAAAATGAAACAAAATGAAATAAACCACAGTGGAGAAAAGGAAATATTCCAGCAGGAGACTCTTCATGTGCAAATAAGGAAAGCAAAGATAAATGGGAGCCTTATTTATTTTGAAAAGAAAGAAATCAAATGGCATTCCAAATATGAACTAAAAGTGACTTTAAGGGAGGTGGACTATGAAGAAATATGATGTAGAGTGAGAAACAACCATCTGCTCTGCCAAGGGAAGGTGGAAGGCAAGTTATGTTTTTAGAAAACAGAAGCTAGATTACAAAAGTTCTGGACCAGCTGAAGGACGGAGGTATACTGAAAATCCAGATGAGCAGGGGGCTCAGAGCTGGGGCAACAGCAACACCAGTTAGGAGACAGGTGGGTAGAAGCCCTCCAGGTAGCAAGGAGTGAAAACATCTCCCGGTCACCTCATAGCAACAGTGATGAGTCAAAATGCCCTTACATTCACAGCTTTCAAGAAGGAGTAGGCTGGCTGGGGCTTCATAGGTTGGAAGGAGGTCCTCTGTGCCATGTGCTGAGATCCTCACATCTAATTTGTGTACAGATCTCAAATGATCCTGTTTGGTCAACAGCCTTTGCCAGTTCACAATATTGGCAAATTACCGTAATCATATTGGCTCTTCAGGAGAAGCTGAGGAATTGGAAGCAAAATATGTTTTAAGTGTGTATCAAGCAGTGAATGCATGCTGCACTGCTTTTTAAAAAGGAGAGACATATAGAAAGCTTCTTCTAGAAACTGATGTTTGCTTTTCTCTCAAAGGTCTGGTCAGGGACCTGCCCTCAGCTGAGTCTTGCATATCTGATATCCCTCTTTTTACTTTTCCAACAGAGGAAACACTCAATTAGACCAGATAATACTTGGCATTGCTTCCCTCTCATTTTCTTTTCCCAGCTCTACTGAAATGGCTTGTTGAATGTCTTAAGCTTTCAGTAGATCAAATAAGTTTTGATAATTCATAGTCTCACATTTGAGTAATTTTAAACTCTCTGTCCTTTACATTTAAATCTCCTTTGAATTTAAATTATTTTATTTATTTATTTATTTATTTATTATTGCATTTATATCCCGCCTATCTTCGAGAACGAACTCTAGGCGGCTAACAGCCACAGTCAATACAATAAAATAACAAATCAATAACACAATATAAACAATTAATACAGGCACACCCAACATCACCATAGGCGATGAGCCTGATAGATAAAATCTTAGACAGCCTATCTATTAGTGGTGGGTAAAAAAAAAAACAAAAAAAAAAACTAGGTCTCGCCAAAGGCCTCTCGGAAGAGAAAAGTTTTTTTTTTTTTTGTAATTTATTTATAGTTTTCAAACAAAAAAGTTATCAATCAGAGAAAAGAAAAAAACATTGGAGCGATTCTAATCTTCTCAAACAAAGTTTGTATCTCATCTTAACAATGTATGATCCTTAACTATCTCAATTACTCATAAATTAAACAGGAAACTTAATTGTCTTGTAATATTCATCTAAAAATTTGTAGAAGTCATGCCATCTTTCTTCGAAGTCTTCATTGCATCCTTCTGGTTTCATTAGTGCCGAGATCTTGTCCATTTCTGCGCAGTTTAACACCTTCATAATTAACTGGTTTTTGTCTGGAATATTGTCTGTCTTCCATAATTGTGCATACAACATTCTAGCTGCTGTGATAATATGAATTATTACATTTTTTTTGCTATCACCAATATTTTGTTGTATCATAGATAATAAAAAAATCTCTGGTTTTAACTCAAGATTAATTAACATAGTTTGTAAAATAAATTTTTGTACCATACACCAGTATTTTTTAGCCCTCTTGCACACCCACCACATATGGAAAAAAGATCCCCGTCCTTTGTTACATTTCCAACAAACATCGGATATTTTATACATTTTAGCCAGCTTATCAGGTGTTAAATACCACCTATAAAACATTTTATAGAGATTCTCTTTAAATGCTATTGACTTAGTGATCTTTATATTAACCTTCCATAGTTTTTCCCATTCCTCTAACTGAATTTCTGACTTTAGATCCTGTGCCCAGCTTATCATACATTCTTTTACCATCTCATCTTTTACGTGTCTGGCTAATAACCAGCTATAAATTTTTTTAATTAACTTTTCATTAGAAGAAAAAATGATTTTATCCACTGCAACTTCTTGATTTGAGAAACTAAATTGCTTTTTATCATTCCTAAACCAAGATTTCATTTGCATTTCCAACCACCAATCTATTCTAAATCCTTGTGACTGTAATTCTTCTTTTGATTTTAGTTGTAATTTTTCTGTTAACATATCTTTATATCTCAGAGGTTTTTTGTCCTCTATTATGGAGGGTTTTGTGTGTGCCAGTTGTGGGGAAACCCAAAGTGGCATTGCTGTATAGATAGAGTTCTTCAATGAGTCCCCCAAACCCACAACAAGGCGTTTCTTACGCAGTGGTTTGCAAAATCTTTTTGGGCTTTAGCTTTCCCATACCATAGATATGCATGCCATCCAAAATTCAAATTAAATCCTTCTAACGCAAGTAGTCGATTATCTTCAAGGGTCATCCACTCTTTCATCCACGTCAGACAGCAGGCTTTATAGTATAAAATCCAGTTTGGTAGCGCGAAGCCTCCATTTTCCTTTTTGTCCTGCAATACTTTAATTTTGATTCTAGGTTTCTTATCATTCCAAATGAATTTCCTTATTTGTTTATCTAATTCTTGTATTAATTTAGTTGATTTAAGGACCGGTATTGTTTGGAACAGGAATAGTAGTTTTGGTAATACATTCATTTTTATTGCCGCTATTCTACCCATAAAGGATAGTTGTAAAATTTTTCCATGAGTTTATTTCCATTTGTATCTCTTTCATTACTTTGGTGTAATTGTCTTGAATAAGAGTACTGGTTTTTGCGGTAAGATAGATACCTAAATAGCGGACCTTCTTAACTACCTTGAAATTACATTTTTGTTCCAGATTTTGGACTTCTGTCTCTGTCATGTTCTTTACTAACATTTGAGTCTTTTCTTTATTTATTTTCAGGCCTGCTACTCGTCCATATTCCTGTAAAGAGTCCATCAAATTTTGAATTGTATCTATTGGATTTTCTAATATTATCATCAAGTCATCTGCAAATGCTTGTATTTTGAATTGGTGTTTCTTAATTTTAATTCCGGTGATTTCAGGATTCTTTCTAATGTTTCGCATCAAGACTTCCAATGTCAAAATAAATAATAATGGGGAAAGAGGGCATCCTTGTCTTGTACCTTTTGATATCTTTATTGTTTTGCTTAGGTCCCCATTGAGATTTACTTTCATACTTTGATATTGATATATTGCTGAGATGACTCTTCCAAATATTTCCCCAAAGTCCATTATTCTGAGTTGTTCATGTAGAAATGCCCAAGATACATTATCGAATGCTTTTTCTGCATCTAAAAAGATCCAAGCAGCAGGTTTGTCGACTTTCTGATCATAATATTCCAGAGAGTTAAGTGCAATTCTTATATTATGGCTGAGTTGTCTTCTAGGAAGAAAACCGTTTTGATCTTTATGTATAAAATTTGTTAAGACATGTTTCAGTCTATCTGCCATGATTGATGCAAAGATTTTGTAGTCAACGTTTAATAATGAAATTGGTCTATAATTTTGTATTAACTCTGGATCTTTCCCTTCTTTTGGTATGAGTGTAACTGTTGCTTCTTGCCATGATTTTGGCATTATTCCTTGTTCCATTATTTCTATTATAACTTCTTTTAGTGGTATATCCAAAATTCCTTCAAATTGTTTTAAAAAATTCTGGTGTAAGACCATCTGGTCCCGCTGATTTTTCATTTTTCTGTTTTTTAATAGCTTCTGTTATTTCCATCATCGAGACTGGTTTTATTTAATTTTTCTTTCTGTTCTGATGTTATTTTTGGAAGATCTTGGCTTTCTAAGTATTCTGCTATTTTATTTCTTGCTGTTTGTTCCTTAGAATATAGATTTTGAAAGAAGTCTTCAACTATTGTTTTCATCTTATCCATGGTGTTACAATTATTTCCATGTTTGTCTTTAAGACTTGTTATAGAATTCCTCTGTTTTTGTGCGCGTAATTTGTTTGCTAGCCACTTCCCAGGTTTATTTGCATATTCAAAATATTTTTGTCTGGCTATCTTGATTTTGAAGGCAACTTCTTGAGAGATCAATAAGTTATATTGATGTTGTAGTATCTTGATCTGATTTTGTAAACTTGTCTTTGTTGGGTTTTCTTGGAATTCCATTTCTATCTTCATCAATTCCTTTAAGATATCTGTATATTTTTGTTTTCTTTCCCTATTTTTCTTTGTGTTGTAGCTTATAACCAGTCCTCGGAGGTAAGCTTTGCCTGCATCCCAAACTATGCTTGGACTTGTCCCTTTGTTTCTATTATTCTCATAGTATTCTTGAAGTTTCCTCTTGCACTGAGTTGTAAATTCCTTGTCTTTTAGCAAAAAGTTATTGAATCTCCATCTTGTTATCTTAGGTTTGTTGAAAATTGTCCACAAAATTGGATTATGATCTGCAAATGATTTAGGTAGTATTTCAATGTCTTTTGTTTCTGTCAGTAAATCCACTGATGACCAACACATATCTATTCTGGAGAAGGAGTTATGACGGTGTGAGAAATAAGTATACATCTTCTTCTGTGGATTTCTTCTTCTCCAGATATCATTTAGATTCCATTCTTGCACTAGTTGGAAAAATGAGTGTGGTAATTTCCCTTTTCTGTTATCTTTTCTAGGTTTCAGGCTGTTTTTATCTATCATTGGAGAAGGTACTCCATTGAAATCACCTATTATAAAGATTGAGGAGTACTCATATTCTGATAGAATTTCTCGTATATTTTTGAAGAAGATATTTTTTTCTTTATTGTCATTTGGTGCATAAATAGCACAGCATAGTGTTGGTTTCTTATTAATTTGAATTTCAATCAAGAGGAACCTTCCATCTTTATCAGACTTGATCAGACGTGGGTTTAGATAAGGTTTAATATAAACAGCCAATCCTTTTTTCTTTTTCTTTTCATCTAGAGAATGGAATAAAATACCAAGTTTTTCCTGTGTTAAATACTTTGAATCACTAAGTTTAATATGTGTTTCTTGCAAACATGTTAAGTCCAATTTCAGTTTTTTGAGTTTTTGGAAAATTTGTCTTCGTTTTTCTGGGGTGTTCAATCCATTAACGTTACAGGAAAAAAATTGTAATTCCATTATATTTTGTAGTTTTTGTTTTTAATTTCCCTTAGATTATAGGCTTCTCCTCCAGTTGCGTCCTGTGCTTTTCCTGGTTTTGTTTTGTCCTGTCCTTCTTTTGGAAACTGGGTTGCTTTTTTCTTTCTTTCTTTCCTTATTTCTATTTCTTCTACATCTTGTGGTTCTTCCTCTTCTTCCTCTTCCATAATTTCTCTTTGGTCTAATTCTTGATATCCTAATTTCTGATTGTTCCTCTCCAGGAACTTGCTGGAGAGAAAAGTTTTTAAAGCCTTCCGAAAGGCCAGCAGGGACTCTGCAGAGCGCACCTCGCTAGGGATGGAATTCCACAAATTGGGGGCTGCCACAGAGAAGGCCCGATTTCGTGTGATCGTTTTACGGGCCTCTCGGGGTGTGGCAACCGGAAGCGAGTGCGCTCACGACTGCCGGAGAGGTCTGGCCGAGGTGGATCGCTGGGCGATACGCTCCGACAGGTAGTCTGGTCCCAAGCCATGGAGGGTTTTATAAATTAAAACCAAGAACTTGAATCTAATCCGGGCTGCAACGGGCAACCAGTGCAAGTGGGCCAGGACTGGGGTGATGTGGTCATAACGATGCACACCAGCCACCAGCCTGGCCGCCGCATTCTGTACCCGCTGCAGGCGCCGGAGAAGAGTCAAGGGCAACCCCATGTAGAGCGCGTTGCAGTAGTCCAGCCTCGAGATCACCAGCGCTTGGACCACTGTTCTCAGAGAGTCACCGTCTAGGTACGGGCGGATCTGGGCGATTTGGCGAAGATGGAAATAAGTGCACCTGGTCACCGACGCCACCTGGGCCTCCATGGTGAGCGCCGGGTCCAGGACCATGCCCAGATTCCGCACCCTCTCCGCGAGCTGAAGGGAAATTCCCCCCAGACATGGAAGGGGGCCTCCGTACCCAGACGGCGAGTTCCCAAAGAACATAACCTCCATCTTCTCGGGGTTGAGCTTAAGCATGTTCGCCCCGGTCCAAGTCAGCACGGCATCCAGGCACCCATCAAGGATCCTCACAGCTTCCACTGCAGAGGTGGAAAAGGAGAGATAGAGCTGCGTGTCATCAGCGTACTGATGACAGCAGACTCCAAAACTCCTAATGACCCCAGCCAGCGGCCTTACGTAGATGTTAAACAGCAAAGGGGACAGCGACGACCCCTGCGGGACTCCACAAGGGAGAACCCATGGGGCCGACAACTCCCCCCCCTGCTGAACATACTGGGGATGATCCTCCAGGAAGGAACGGAGCCAACTGCGAGCAGTCCCCCCGATTCCGACCTCGGAGAGCCGATCCAGTAAGATACCGTGGTCGACAGTATCAAAGGCCGCTGACAGATCCAGGAGAACCAACAGGGTAGAGCAACCCCTGTCAGCCGCCTGGAGTAGGTCATCTTGCAGTGCGACCAAAGCTGTTTCGGTCCCCCGACGGGGCCTGAACCCTGACTGGCATGGATCGAGGCACTGCTGATCCTCCAGGTATGACTGCAGCCGGACCGCTGCCACCCTCTCGATTACCTTGCCCATAAACGAGATGTTGGCGATCGGGCGATAATTTCCCAAGTCGTCCGACGCGAGGCCAGATTTCTTAAGAATGGGCTTTACCACCGTCTCCTTCAGACGAGAGGGGAAAACCCCCTCACTGAAGGAGGCGGTGGCTATGAGAGCAGCCCATTCGGCCATACTACCGCCGACAGTTTTTAATAGCCAGGATGGGCAAGGGTTGAATGGAGTGGAAGCAGGCCGGCAATGCGCCATAGCCTTAGAGGCCTCGACAGCGGAAACAGTCCCAAGCGCATCCAACCGAGGCGACGAACGCGGACCAGCGGACGGCGATGGTGGGGCGGTGCTACTGCAACCGGAGTTGAAGCTGGCCCGGATGGCCTCAATTTTGGATCGAAAAAAGGCTGCAAACTGCTCACTACTGAAATCAGTAGGAGGAGGCCTGACCAGACTAGGATTGGAGAGGTCCCGAACCACCCGGAAGAGCTCCGCCTGGCGGTTCGAGGCCTCACCAATTCTCAGGGAGAAAAAGGATTGCTTAGCCTCCCCTATCACGGTGGAGTAGCGACTAGACTGGGATACAACTGCAGACTTACTCTTAACCGTCTGGGTTCTTCTCCAGCTGCGCTCTAACCTTCTCCTCTCCTGCTTCATTGCTCTAAGCTCCGCCGTAAACCACGGTGAGGCCCGAGCTCGGCAACGGAGAAGGTGCTTGGGGGCGATCCGGTCTATGGTATGGGCAGCTGTTTCAAACCACTGGTTAGCCACGACCTCGACCGGAGCAGCAGCCAGTTCTCCAGGTAGGTCCCCGAAGGCCTCACAAAACTGTGCTGGGTCCATGAGCCTCCGGGGCCGGGCCAAAACGGCCGGCCGGTGGTCCCCGCGAGGAGGGGCCGTGATTGACAGGGAAAAAGAAAGCAGGTGATGGTCTGACCATGACACAGGTAGAGAGACAATGTCTCCCACCTCCAGACTCGAAACCCCCGACTTGGAGGAAAATACCAAGTCAAAGGTATGGCCAGACCTGTGGGTGGGGCATCCAATATGCTGGGACAGTCCCATGGAAGCCATGGATTCCATGGATTCCAGAGCTACTCCGGAAAGCCCACCGCCAGCATGAACATTGAAATCACCCACCACCAGGAGGCGGGGGGACTTCAATAGAGCAGCGGCGATGAACTCCGAGAGCTCTGGGAGGGATTGGGCTGGGTTGCGGGGAGCTCGGTAGCCCAGTACAATGCCAAATCTGTCCCGCTGTCCCACTAACAGGTGTAGGCATTCTAACCCCTGACTGACCAACGTCGAGGCCCTGCAGACATAAAGAGAGTCCCTTTAAACAATAGCGGCCCCCCTCCCTTCTGACCCTCCAACCTCCCCACGCCCTGAACCAGATACCCGGGTGGGCACAGCTGAGAGAGGGATGCCCCCCCTCAGCACACACCCAGGTCTCGGTAATACACGCCAGGTCGGCCCTCCCATCTAAGATGGAATCGTAAATGATGGGGATCTTGTTATGGACCGACCTGGCGTTTAGCAGAAGGCAGGAAAGGTTGGAGGTGCTGGCAGAGCAGCAGAGAGGAAGCAGGTTGTGAGAGGAGCACGCGGCCATAGGGCAGAGAGATAACTTCCTGTTCTTGCAGGAGCAAGGGGCGGAGTTTTAGCTTTAAATACTTGCTCCCAGCAGCCCCTCTGTCCTTTTCTGGCAGAGCAGCAGAGAGGAAGCAGGTGGTGAGAGGAGCACACGGCCAAAGGGCAGAGAGCTAACTTCCTGTTCTTGCGGGAGCAAGGGGCAGAGTTTTAGCTTTAAATAGCTGCTCCCAGCAGCCCCTCAGTCCTTTTCTGGCAGAGCAGCAGAAAGGAAGCAGGCGGTGAGAGGAGCAAACGGCCAAAGGGCAGAGAGCTAACTTCCTGTTCTTGCAGGAGCAAGGGGCGGAGTTTTAGCTTTAAATAGCTGCTCCCAGCAGCCCCTCAGTCCTTTTCTGGCAGAGCAGCAGAGAGGAAGCAGGCGGTGAGAGGAGCACACGGCCAAAGGGCAGAGAGCTAACTTCCTGTTCTTGCAGGAGCAAGGGGCGGAGTTTTAGCTTTAAATACTTGCTCCCAGCAGCCCCTCAGTCCTTTTCTGGCAGAGCAGCAGAAAGGAAGCAGGCGGTGAGAGGAGCAAACGGCCAAAGGGCAGAGAGCTAACTTCCTGTTCTTGCAGGAGCTAGGGGCGGAGTTTTAGCTTTAAATAGCTGCTCCCAGCAGCCCCTCAGTCCTTTTCTGGCAGAGCAGCAGAGAGGAAGCAGGCGGTGAGAGGAGCACACGGCCAAAGGGCAGAGAGCTAACTTCCTGTTCTTGCAGGAGCAAGGGGCGGAGTTTTAGCTTTAAATACTTGCTCCCAGCAGCCCCTCAGTCCTTTTCTGGCAGAGCAGCAGAGAGGAAGCAGGTGGTGAGAGGAGCACACGGCCAAAGGGCAGAGAGCTAACTTCCTGTTCTTGCAGGAGCAAGGGGCGGAGTTTTAGCTTTAAATACTTGCTCCCAGCAGCCCCTCAGTCCTTTTCTGGCAGAGCAGCAGAAAGGAAGCAGGCGGTGAGAGGAGCAAACGGCCAAAGGGCAGAGAGCTAACTTCCTGTTCTTGCAGGAGCTAGGGGCGGAGTTTTAGCTTTAAATAGCTGCTCCCAGCAGCCCCTCAGTCCTTTTCTGGCAGAGCAGCAGAGAGGAAGCAGGCGGTGAGAGGAGCACACGGCCAAAGGGCAGAGAGCTAACTTCCTGTTCTTGCAGGAGCAAGGGGCGGAGTTTTAGCTTTAAATACTTGCTCCCAGCAGCCCCTCAGTCCTTTTCTGGCAGAGCAGCAGAGAGGAAGCAGGTGGTGAGAGGAGCACACGGCCAAAGGGCAGAGAGCTAACTTCCTGTTCTTGCAGGAGCAAGGGGCGGAGTTTTAGCTTTAAATACTTGCTCCCAGCAGCACGCGCCTGACGGCGCGTGCAAACTACAAAAAAAAAAACCCTTATAATTTCTTCTGGGTATAATTGAGTTCCTAAAGCCAAGCTACTCCTGAGAAGTCCTACACACATTAGCAAGTTAGCACTGGAAACTTCCTGACGTGATTGCAGTTGGAGTAGAGGTGCTTTAGCAGCCCCTACACAGTTAGAAACAACAAAAGAAGTAAAGAGTCTTACTAGATTAAAAAAAATTAGTGCAAGTTTACATTTTTGAGACCTTCAATACATTTTATTGCACTTGTTAAAATGGAGTTGCAGGGAGCAGCTGTAGTTACCTGCAGTACTTGTGCCATGTTTGTTATCTTGACAGAGCGTGTGCAGAACTACATCTGCTGCAAGTGCAAGCTGGTGGCGCTATTGGAAGAGAAGGTCCAGCAGCTGGAGGCTCGCATATCCAACCAGCAACATATTAAGGAGCTTGAGCGGTTCCTGGACAGAGCGGAACAGACTACTCAGGTCCAAGAGGAGACAGGGCAAACTTCAGAGGAGGAAGTCACTCCCGCAACTCAGGAGGTGGATGGGTGGAGGAATGTGACTCAAAGGAGTAGAAGGCCAAGGCATCGCTCAGAGAGTCTCATCTTGCACAATCAGTTTGAAGCTCTTTCCCTCAGCACACCTCATGAGGCACACATAGAGGAAGAATTGGTTCCACCGGAGGATCTCTCCCTCATCACTATTGATGAGATACAAGATCAGGTACATGTTGATGACCAGGCTGCAGGAGAGAAGCTCATTGTACTAGGGGATTCTATAATTAGAAATACGGAGGGATGGATTTGTGAGGAGCATGATAACTGTATGGTCACTTGCCTGCCGGGTGCAAAGGTTGCAGACATCACCAGAAATATAGATAGCTTGTTAGAGAGAACTGGGAAGGAGCCAGTGGTCATGGTACACGTCGGTACCAATGATGTCGGGAAGGCCAAGCAGTCAGTCTTGGAAGCCAAATTCAGGTTGCTAGGTAGAAGATTGAAGACCCAGGCTTCCAAGGTAGCATTTTCAGAAGTGCTACCTGTTCCTTGTGCAGGACCCAACAGACAGGCAGAACTCAGAAGCCTCAATGCGTGGATGAGGCAATGGTGTCGAGAGGAGGGCTTTAGATTTGTCAGGAACTGGAGAACATTTTGGGACAAGCCAAACCTGTTCAGGAGGGATGGGTTGCACTTGAATCATGATGGGACCAGATTGCTGGCACTCAACCTCAAAAAGGCAGCAGAGCAGCTTTTAAACTGATAACTGGGGGAAAGCCGACAGGAGCTGAGTAGCATCCGGTTCGGAACACCTCATCCTCGGGGAATGAGGTTGGAGAGGGTAGAGAATCACATAGAGAAGACATAGCAGGTATAGGTATTAGCACCGGGAGAATAACGGAATGTGACAGTTCATCTACTGAAAATAAAAGCTGTGGGGCGAATAGAACAAGGCAGCAGCTGTTGTTGCGGGACCCACTGTACAGGTGCTTCTACGCCAATGCTCGAAGCCTCCGAGCAAAGATGGGAGAACTTGAACATTTGGCAGCTAGGGATAACATAGATATAATAGCCATAACAGAAACCTGGTGGAATGCGGAGAACCAGTGGGATACAGCAATCCCAGCCTATAAACTCTATAGAAGAGATAGAGGGGGGCGGGTTGGAGGAGGAGTGGCCATCTATGTCAAAGAAGGGGTAAAATCCAGCAGAATGGAGATTGACAGAGGGTCTGACTCCACCATAGAATCACTGTGGGTTAAACTACCAGGTCCAAGGAGTGATGTGATCGTTGGAGTATTCTATCGTCCACCAGATCAGAAACTTGAGGGGGACCTTGAAATGAGGAGAGAAATCATGGAAGTGGCTAAAAGGGATAGGATAGTAATCATGGGGGACTTCAATTATCCCCACATTGACTGGGCCAATGCGAGCTCCGGCCAAGAAAGAGAAACTGGGTCTCTCGACTTGCTGAATGACTGTGCCTTAGAGCAACTTGTCACGGAGCCCACCCGAGAGCAGGCAACTCTGGATCTAATATTGTGTGATACTCAGGACCTGGTCAGAGGTGTGAATGTCACTGAGCCTCTGGGGAACAGTGACCATGCTGCTATTACCTTTGCCATGCATGTCGGAGGAAGAGTGTCAACCAAATCAGACATAAAAACCCTTGATTTTTGAAGGGCAAACTTCCCCCAGATGAGGAAACTAGTTAGAGAGAAACTGAAGGGGAAGGTTAGAAGAATCCAATCTCTTCAGAGTGCATGGAGCCTGTTTAAAACAACAATAATAGAGGCCCAGCACAAGTGCATACCACAAAGAAAGAAGAGCTCATTTAAGTCCAAGAGGACACCGGCATGGTTAACGAGTGGAGTTAGAGAGGCTCTAAAGCGCAAGGAGAGGTCCTTCTGTAAATGGAAATCCTCCCCAAATGAGGAAAATAAAAAGGATCACAAACTCTGGCAAAAGAAATGTAAGAAGATGATAAGGGAGGCAAAGAAAGACTTTGAGGAACGAATGGCTAGCAATATAAAGGGTAATAATAAAAGCTTATTTAAATATGTTAGAAGTAGAAAACCTGCCAGAGAACCAGTTGGCCCTCTGGATGGTGAGGGAGGAAAAGGGGAGGTTAAGGAAGACTTGGACATTGCAGAGAAATTGAATGAGTTCTTTGCGTCTGTCTTCACGACAGAGGACCTTGAGCGGATTCCGCTGCCTGAGCCGCCCTTCTTGACTAAAGAATTAAATCAAATACAGGTTAAAAGAGAGGAGGTTTTAGGACTAATTGATAAATTGAGGATTAACAAGTCCCCTGGCCCAGATGGCATCCACCCAAGGGTTATTAGGGAACTGAGAAATGAAATTGCAGATCTCTTAACGGTTATATGCAACTTGTGTCTTAAAATGGCCACAGTGCCGGAGGACTGGAGGATAGCAGATGTCACAGTCCCTCACCAAAGGCTGCTGAGAAAATTGCACAGTCAGGGGATAAGAGGGCAGGTCCTCTTATGGATTGAGAACTGGTTGAGATCCCGGAAACAAAGAGTAGGTGTCAATGGGAAATTTTCACAATGGAGAGAAGTGAAAAGCGGTGTGCCCCAGGGATCTGTCCTGGGACCGGTGCTTTTCAATCTGTTCATAAATGACCTGGAGACAGGGATAAACAGTGAGGTGGCCAAGTTTGCCGATGATACAAAACTTTTCCGTGTGGTAAAAACCAGAGAAGATTGTGAAGAGCTCCAGAAGGATCTCTCCAAACTGGGGGAATGGCTGAGAAATGGCAAATGCGTTTTAATGTAACCAAATGTAAAGTAATGCATATTGGGGCAAAAAATCCAAACTTCATCTATCAACTCATGGGCTCTGAGTTATCCGTGACGGATCAGGAAAGAGATCTTGGTGTGTTGGTGGACAGCTCCATGAAGGTGTCTCCCCAATGTGTGGCAGCGGTGAAGAAGGCCAATTCCATGCTAGGGATTATCAAAAAGGGGATTGAAAATAAAACAGCCAACATTATAATGCCATTATACAAAACAATAGTAAGGCCCCACCTGGAGTATTGTGTACAATTCTGGTCACCGCTTCTCAAGAAAGACATAGTGGAACTGGAAAAGGTGCAGAAGAGAGCGACTAAAATGATTACTGGGCTGGGGCACCTCCCTTATGAAGAAAGGCTAAAACATTTGGGCCTCTTTAGTCTGGAAAAAAGGCGCTTGAGGGGGGATATGATTGAGACATACAAAATAATGCAGGGTATGAGTAAAGTGGATAGAGGGAAGCTCTTCTCCCTCTCCCAAAATACCAGAACTAGGGGACATACACTCAAATTGAGGGCTGGGAGAGTAAGAACTGACAAAAGAAAATATTTTTTCACCCAGCGCGTTGTAAGTCTATGGAACTCCCTGCCACACAATGTGGTGATGGCATCTGACCTGGATGCCTTCAAAAGGGGATTGGACAGATTCCTGGAGGAAAAGTCCATCACAGGTTACAAACCATGATGGAGATGTGTAACCTCCAGGGTTTAAACCAGGGTACTTCAAGGGCCAGATGCAGGGGAGTAGTATCAGGAGACAGATATCTAGTCTCATGCTCTCCCAAACACATCTGGTGGGGCCGCTGTGAGATATAGGAAGCTGGACTAGATGGGCCTTTGGCCTGATCCAGTATGGCTCTTCTTATGTTCTTATGTTCTTATGAGGAGTGGCTCCCAGACACGTGGCGGAGAGCCGAGGGGTCAGAACGGGGGGCAGGCACAAGTTGCCTGACCCGGGTTCTTCTGATCTGACTAACCCCTCAACTACGAGCGTACCGTCCACGGTCAGACACAATCGGTATATGAGCCCCTGCTAACATGGCGGGCCAAAGTGGA
This sequence comes from Phrynocephalus guinanensis, assembly GCA_037367245.1. NCBI lineage: Eukaryota > Metazoa > Chordata > Lepidosauria > Squamata > Agamidae > Phrynocephalus > Phrynocephalus guinanensis. The sequence goes on along the minus strand of CM074737.1, from coordinate 13,281,025 downwards.
AAAAAAAAAGAAAAAAGGAAAAAGGAAAAAAGAATATATGTCCTAATCAATCAACCAACCTCAGGAGCAGAGGCCCTTACAATAAATCATAACATCACCAAATGAATCACAAGTATAAACAAGTACAGTACAATGATACAATAACTAGCAGTAATCGTAATACCCACAGCAATAAAACAGCAATATACAAAAAGCCTAATCGATTAGCTGCAATAAACAATACCCTTGCAATAAAACAGACAGCAGCATCAACTGAGTCTCAGGTGAAGGACATACAGTGGCACAGGTAATCTAACAATAAACATAATACACACCACAGTAAACATCAGACTCTTTGTTTTCATTTACCTGGCATTTTTACATGGAACATTGATACGCTCATGGGATGAATCTAGCTAGAAGGCTCACCTAACAGAATAACCTTGTTGCCAGAGCACTTTTGCCATGCATCTTGATATTTAGGTTTACAATAAATGTTAGGCTATCAAATTCAGGAGAAAAGGGGTATCACCAGATTTAGTTTCTTAGCCACTGTATTGATTGGCTGTTTTACTAAGCACTTTATTTCCAATAATATCTCCAGATATTATTAGAAACAATATCAGCAGTTCCTTGGTAAACTGCTAGTAGAAGACACAAAGAAAACACCAGGATTTCATTGTGCATTAGCACCTTCCGAGCTCTCTGCCCCTCCTTAAAAACTCTTGGCTCACAACTACAGCCATGAGCAATGTCTGAAGTTAGGTTCATGGCCAGCTCCTTTTCTATTCCAATAGGAATATTCCAGCTGTAGTCCAGCAGTAGAGATGGGCACTAAATGGAAAAAAAATGTTCCATTATTCGTTATTCATTTTCATTACGTAACGAAACAAATAATGAAAATTGTGATGAAATTGGAACGAACCAAACAGAACCATGAAAATTAGGTTCGTTACGTTTCGTTTTTGTTAATGGTGACGCACAATGAAATGAGCTGTTTTTAAATGTTAAAAAACGTCCTGAATATCCATAAAAACCCAGTGATAATTATTTATTCTGCCAGATAATACCTACCAGGGGGGTTGGGGTCCTTTAAATGTGCATTTATGTCTTTTCTCAGATTGCTGTATTTTTTTTCCTTTAAGGGGAGTTAGGGGACCTTGACCCAAAATGGCTCCCAGATGCCTAATATTGATTTCTTGGGTATTAAAATGTCCTGGACATCAGTAAAAACACAGTTATAATTATTTGAAATTATTACCTACCAGGGGGTTGCAGTCCTTAAAATGTTTGTTTTTGTCTTTCTCCCATCGCGATGTATTTCTTCTTTTCCCTTTAAGGATGACATAAAATGGATTCCAGGCACAAGATGGATGCAAGCCATATGATGGGATCATGTAAATTCTTGGACAATTTCAACCAATAGCATGCCCTGGTTGTAGACTGGGTAGGTGTGGCAGCCACAGAGGGCATAAAAAGCTTTGGCAGCCCCCGTCCTCCTTGCAGTCTGTGGTGGGAGTTAGGGTGGGATTGCTGTCTCTGCGACTCGTTACTTTAGGCCAGCCAGGTAGTCTCAGTGTTCCTGCTGGCTGCAGCCTGGCTCTTAGGGGAGAGAAAAAAAGATTTCTCTTGCAGCCTCCCTGTGTGTGTGCGTACCTCTCAGTGAGTACCCTCCCCTGCCCCGCAGTGCAGTCACTCTGCAGATGCTTTACACCCTGGGCAATGCCCGCCGCTGCCTTTGCAGCCTCCCTGTGTACCTAGTCTATACTGTGTCTCTGCCAGCATCATTTTTTTAGTGTTTTCCCTCTGGTCTGGGGCGTTGGGGGACGTCCGCACGCGGAAATACTTTAAGTCATGCAAAATGCGGGTCAAAACGAAAAATGAAAAATGAAAATACAAAATGAATTTTTTTAAAAAAAATCACAGAAAAATGAAAACGAACCGAAACGGACCCGCAACGAAAAACGAAAAACTGAAACGTCATTTTTTCAATTCGTGCCCCTCTCTATCCAGCAGTAAAGTGGCTCCCAATGTAGGAATACTCTTGTTTGAGGAAAAGAAGGCCAATGTTTCAGTTTGTTTCCTTTCTTAGGAACCAAACATTTACCTGTAACAAATAACCCACCAATTGTTGTCTACTAAGTGACAGATTCTTGGTGTACTATCTCCAAAAATAGCAGGTAATTAAATGACAAAAATCCTAGTAACACGATAAAAATGTAAAAAATAAAGCAACAAAACACAACATGGGAGGGGGGGGGACAAAATTCAGTGGATGAGACAGGAACAAATGCTTCCACATCTGTTGAACTGCAAAAGATTTGTGTAACACAAGTGTGTGTGTGTGTGTGTGTGTGTGTGTGTGTGTGTGTGTGTGTGTGTGAAGGAATATCATAATAAAGTGAGAATAATCATAATGTTAATCACAATAAAGTAAGAATCATAAACTAAGAATAATCAAGTTTCAGCAACTAGGGGCATTTGTCAAGTTAAACATAAAAACACCATCTAAAACTGTTGGTCAATCTAGCCCTGTATTATCAAGTCTGGCTATCTGGAGATTACTGGTATTTCGTCTGGGTCCAACAAACCAACCTGAACCCTGTTCAGCTTTCCAAATCGAACACTGAGTGTGTCCAAGAGATATGGTGGCCGACAGTCAACTCCCTGAATAATTTAGAATTCTGAAAATCATAGTGGTCCATATGGCAGGTGAGGGAAAGCATATGAATAGCTAAGGATTCCTACAACACAGATAAATCTCCTTTAGATCATGGTGGGTGATAGGAACAGTGGCAAGGCTGTGATTTGGGTAGACTGCTACTTTTCCCTCTTCCCTTTTGCATCTTCATACTCTTCAAACAAATAATGCCTTAATAAGTTAGGATTCTTATTGATATTGCATCCAAGCAATATCTTCACTAATTACAGTAAGTTTTCAGTGATTCTTTTAGTACTGTATACTCATTTTTACTAATCTAACTGGTGTATTTTGATTGTTGTAAGCTGCCTTGGGTCTATTTTAAGGAGAAAGATGGGTTAAAAATCAAATCAAATCAATCATCAATCAAAAATGCAGTTTAATGCTATGCTCAGAGGAAACAAACTAGTGACTGACTCAGAGGAGAAGCCTATTGCAATACAGCTAATGGGAAAAGCTCTAGTGCAAACATGGCATAGGTATTGTTAACTCCCAAATTGACAGGATTAATGATGTTCACACACTAGTGGATGGGGGAGGAGAATGAATGGTCTATCTCTCATTGGAAGTGTTCTTCTTGACCTCCGAAGCATGGTTTGGTAGAGAAAACAGCATTCCGTCTGTACTGAAGACACAGGTACTCTATACAGACACCAGAAAGATGCTACTGCAGTTCAAGGCTTGATAGGTCTTGTCCCTTTTGCCGCTTGCTGTAAATATTCCCACTCTGCTTTCATTCAATAAGGTTTGTGTAATATCTCAACCAAGATTTATGTATTCATTTAAATTGGGAGTTGTTTTTATTCTTGTAATAATGGCACCTTAGAGTAAAAAGAGAAAGATTCAATAAGCCAAGCTAGCCCTCAATATTTATGTACATCATTTCCTCTGTGATGTATACCTCTCCCTTCCATATATTTCAGTGTATCGTCACCTTCACTGGCAAGGTGCTTTAGAAAAAAGATGTGGGAGATCCTTTGTGAATCAGTGAAATATTTTATTCAGCCACCATCATCAATTTTGCAGTTACACAAAGACGAGGAATATAAGGAAGCTGAATATAATATATGGCAACAGCAGTGAAGCGGGAAAGGAAGGCACTTGTCAAGATCAATAGTGTCCCAGAAAAAGAGAAATGTTGCCAGTAGAATCTGCTGCTCTTTCATTCTCAAAAGTTCCATCAGAGACCACAATCCATGTGCAGTAGGGGAGTAAAGAGCAGATAAGCACAGAATGATTTCTGAAGTTGGTAATTCAGTCACTTATTCATAAGTACAATTATAGTTTATTTTTACTAGAGATAAAAGTGATTTGGGGAGGGGACTGGAGCATCTAGAAATTAAAAACCTTCTTTTAGCATTCCCGTGCTTTGCCCCCGGCCCTTTCACTGGCTATTGACAAGCACTGCATCTAATTTTTCTCTTTTGCTGCCACCAACTAGCTTCTCTAGTAAATTAATGCCGTCACACTGAGTTTAAATTGTATCAAAATAAAAAGAAGTTTATTTATTACAACGTAGAATTAAAATGATAAAGGTAGCAGGTTTAGGTACAAACAACAGGAAGAATATAGCTCAAACCCACTGAAGTTATGTTATAGACAAACCTGATCACATACACACCTGGTTCTTGCATTTTCAGACACTCAACACTTAGTTTTACTCAGAGAGGTTCTAGAATCCTTTCTCTTCTCTCTCTAGTATTTAACTGTCACTCACTCATACCCTTTCTATCTTTTCTTAGTAAGTGTCAGACCCTTTCAGTCCCTATCTGTTTTCCTATCTGATTCTCTCAGATTCTCTCAGATTCCCCATCTGACTAATTCAGTGCTGCGTTGAGCCTTAAATCCCCTCAGGCTCCTCCTCCAAAACTCTCTCATTGGTTCACAAACCACCAATCTACATAGACACATCTAATACATTATTCAATACCGAGGGCTAAACACCACCCTTGTACCCTTGGCATGTTCAAACAGTCTGTTGAGAGTTTGGTAACCCATGCAAAATTTCTCTCTTGCAGTATAACAATAAGATAAGCAATTTCCCCCTTTCCAACAGTTTAGACAATTTACAGGAAATGCACCTGCTCAAATCTAGTAGGTTGTCCTTGGTAAATTATGTCACATACAACATGTACCGAACAAGCATGGATGGACCTATTGTTTGATCAAGAAGGCACACTTCAGACCTTGATTATACAACTGTAATAATTGTAACACCTAGGAATGACTGATGGATTCATTCTCCATAATTTCACGCTATATTCAAAGTTTATGGCCACACCACCTGGACCCTTTTGGGTGAGGGACCTTTCAGTTCATTCTATATGCCATTATTTTTGCATCACCTTGCCTAATGAAGGATTCTGAAGAATTTGAAAGCTTGAATACATTTGAGACATTTTGTTTTTCCTAATAAGGTTTCTGCCTCTTGATGCCCACCTTAATGGGGTGAAGGACTTCGAATCTCTCAGGGAAGGTGAGAACAACACAGTCCAGAAACTGGAATTTTTTATGTACAGTATGTGTGGACTCTTAGCAGGATTGCTCATGGCAGAATGGCCAAAGCTGTGCCAATAGATGTATGAATCCTCTTCAGTAGTGATGGTCAGATCAACAGAAGAGAATGGGTACATAAGAACATAAGAACATAAGAAGAGCCATGCTGGATCAGGCCAAAGGCCCATCTAGTCCAGCTTCCTGTATCTCACAGTGGCCCCACCAGATGCGTTTGGGAGCACATGAGACTAGATATCTGTCTCCTGATACCACTCCCCTGCATCTGGCCCTTGAAGTACCTCGGTTTTAAGCCTGGAGATTACACATCTCCATCATGGTTTGTAACCTGTGACGGACTTTTCCTCCAGGAATCTGTCCAATCCCCTTTTGAAGGCATCCAGGCCAGATGCCATCACCACGTCCCGTGGCAGGGAGTTCCACAGACTAACAACACACTGGGTGAAAAATATTTTCTTTTGTCAGTTCTTACTCTCCCTGCCCTCAATTTGAGTGTATGTCCCCTAGTTCTGGTATTTTGTGAGAGGGAGAAGAGCTTCCCGCTATCCACTTTACTCATGTCCTGCATTATTTTGTACATCTCAATCATATCCCCCCTCAGGCGCCTTTTTTCCAGACTAAAGAGCCCCAAATGTTTTAGCCTTTCCTCATAAGGGAGGTGCCCCAGCCCAGTAATCATTTTAGTTGCTCTCTTCTGCACCTTTTCCAGTTCCACTATGTCTTTCTTGAGAAGCGGTGACCAGAATTGTACACAATACTCCAGGTACAGCCTTACTATTGTTTTGTATAATGGCATTATAATGTTGCCTGTAGTTCCAGTGATGAAGTGAGTAAACTTCTGAAGGGCAGCTACTGAGCAGAAGGAATAATGGAAGGGGATACTGTTGGAAGGATGTGTTACAGACATTAGTAGTGACACTCAATCTTATTTGTTCTTAGTCATGCTCAGAAGGAGACAATAGTAAAAAAGTTTTGGATATTTTATATCCTGACACAATAGGGACACAATGGAAAAAGAAGAAAATGATAGAAGAATAGCAAATCATTTCTGAATATTGTCTATCTCAAAAACTCTAGGGAGAGACAATCCAAAAAGAAGGAGGAGATACTGCTGGGACATGATACTCCCTAATTGGAAGACACCTAGTTTACTACTAGGGAAGAGAAACAGACAAGTATGAATAGTGCCACTGCTGGTAAAGCAATGGGATTAAAGCCAAAAGGATATTGAGTAGCTAATATGCACAGGGGCTAAAGGAAAGCATGATGGTGGACTACACATATAAGAGGAACATGGAATGCTGGGAGCACAAATCAAACCATGAAGCATGAAATGCAGCATCTAAGCATTTTCGTAGTTGATATGAGTGAACTGAAGTGGATTAGAATAGGGTATTTTGAGTCATACAGAAATGCAAACTCAGAAGAAACTATTAGGTTGTAGTACTGAAGGAAGAGGCAGCAAAAATGACAGAGACTATCCTACTTAGGGCATATCATGAGAGGACAAGAATCAGTGAGGAAGGTACTGATGCTTTAGCTTTAGTAGGTTAATTGTGTAGTACAGCATAGGAATAGCATTCACACTGCGCAGAATTGTTCTGTGTTTATTTCTCCTTCAAAATGTTTTAACTTCACAACTGGAAGAGTGGACTGTAGCCTGAATGCAGCGGGCTTCCATTTTGCTTCCGAAGTCCTCAATAGTGCAGTGGAGATGGTCACAAACTCCTGGTTTATCCTTTGCCCTCCCAGTCTGGAAATAAAGAGACAAAACATGTCTTGTGGGTATAAGATTGGGCCACAATTTATTAATATGAAATTCACTCAATTCAACTGTTAAACAACCCTTAAACAAGGGGGCCTGAATGTAGTGCAAGCAGATCAGTTAATGCTTCCTAATCATATTAGAAGGACACTGCCCACCTGTTCAGTGCCCTCCCAAAACCTGCAGTCTGGGCAGCCCTCTTTCCTAATCTTTGAACCTATTTATACCTAACACTTTATATTCCTAATTTCCTAATTCATTTCTTAATTCATATTGAGGGCTACCAGCTCACTAGGGAATAATATTCAATAAATTTCACCTGGCTTAAATTTTCCGCTTTCACTACCTGCCAATTATGACCAGTTATAAATTCCCATCTGGACCTTATGCGACCAGCTACTCTTATTCTTTCAATTGGGAGGGAGGGAAAATGGCTAGATTACAAAAGAGGCCTCTCACCACAGGGTGAGGCTTTATGATGATTCTGGCCTCTGCTGGCCAGCCCCTAGACTGCATGAACATGACATTAGCCAGGCAGGGGGCAAAGTGGCCCCACCCAGCACTATGACTGTTCAGAGATTCCATTGGGTGAGCAGATGTTTGGCTGTTCCCAGCCCCAGCTCCTCCAATGGGTGTTCACTCAGAGGCAATGCCCCAGCTTCCCAGTCCCATCTCTTGTGGTCGTTGCCTCTCAACTGCCAAACTACTGGTTCATGCCCATCTCTAGAAAAGAAACAACAAACAAAACAAGCATGGTAGTCCTGCAGGTCTAGGACCACCAAACCAAACAAACAAACAGAACAGTCCTTGTTGGGAAAAGAAAAACAAGTTTTTCATGCTTCTTCTTTAGCACTGGGTATTTGTAGGGAACATGTTCTGCATCTGCAACTAAACCTGGAGGATTTCATGACCTCAATTCTTCAGAATATTTGAAAGCATTCCTTCCAGTGCTTCCGTTGTTAGCTGCCTTTGCTTTTTCCTCCATTTGATGCTCTTTGAAGATAGATAGATATGGATATATGGGAATAAAACTCTGTGGTATAAATATACAAGAACAAAGCCACGAAAAGTAGTTTAAAGCTCTTTGTTTTGTTTCCTTTAATGAAGAATCATTCATGCAGATTTTTTTTATTTTCCAAGGGAAAGAGTTAGACAAGACAGATCTACATGCTTTTCTCAGGAAACCAAACTGCAAATCTCTCCAATAATTCAAACTTGTTGAAATGGCTGACATTATTCAAAAGCTGTTACTGGGCATTATATTTCTCTTAACACTACCATATATGTGTGTAAAATATGTTAATAACATTACTCTAGGTTTAATGTAGAATCATCATATGGCATAGGAGTCAAATAGCCTTTTGTTTAACAAGGTGGGGAGGGTTTTTTAACATGGCAAAAGAGCAATAAGACTCAAGATTAGAATCATCAGATACAATTTATTACAAAAGCAGACAAGTAGGCAGCAAACATATGAGATTGGTGAATAGACAGTTTGTAGGGCTTTGGTGCCAGGCAGTAACATGGGAGGAAACAGAAGGAGGAAGATAAGCTGCTCCACAAAAAGAGAAGCAAGGTTTAAGATAACCACATGTAAAATCTGATTGGGATACTAGCAGAAACATGAACAGTGATAACCTGACCCTTACAAAGACATGAATAAAGCTTATTAACAGCATGTAGAGATAATGAAAACAAATTAGGGACCCAAGATGAAATTATTTTCTATGCTGAGTTGATGACTCAGCCTGTTCTAAAATGGGCATGTCGACAAGCTCTGTGCTTCACCTGAAGAAGGGAAGGGTGGAATTGCCTGATGCGATCAAGATTTGCAAATGACCAGCTTTGTGCATGGTTGAGGTGATTAAGTTTTTGTATCATTGAGATCCATTTGTATTCTGTGTGATCAAGATTTTCTATGACTAAGATCCTAGGAGAATTTCTTCTGTGTTGTCACTTGGATCCTACATTACCTTGTATTGATTGACTCTTCTGTCTGTAATTGCAGCACTAATTTAGGCCTGTGTTTTTAGACCATTACAACAGTGTGTGCCTTCAGCACTTTTGAGTAGAGATGGGCACGACTTGAAAAAAAATTTTTCGAGTTGTCGTTAGTCGGGCCGGTTCCATTTCGTGTCGTTTCCGTTTTTTGCGAAAATTTGCAAAAATTAGTCAGTTTGTTTTTTCGTTTTTTCGTTTTTGTTAGTACTGGTTTTTGAGGTGGGTAGCGGGCTCATGGAGGCACCTCTCTGGGGTGGGTGCCTCCTCTGGCCCGCTATAAAGGGAAAGCGGGCTCCTGGAGGCACCCGTGGGTGCCTCCTATCCTCACCCACTAGGAAAGGGAAGCAGGCTCCAAGAGACCCCTCAACATGGGGGTCTCCCCTCCTCTCCTGCTGCTGCTGCAAAATGGTATGCAATAGCCATATGGATATGCATACCAGTTGCAGACAGTGAGACTAGTGATGGCAGTGAACCCAGAGACATAGGTGATGCCTAACTAAGGCTCTCGCACCACCATGTCTCACACAGAAGGGAATTGTACTTGCGTGTAGTGCAATGCAAGTAGATCTGGTTTAGGGTTAAGGTGGGTTAGTGCAAGGGCTAGGGTTAGGCTAGTGACGGGTAAGGTTACGGTGGGCTAGTGGGTTGCACCTCTGGGTGCCTCTCTGACCCACTAAGAAGACAGTCTGTGACGTATGGGTAAGGACTGGAGTCAAGGGTTAGGGTTAGGGTTAGGGGGCTAGGGCAGGTTTTAGGGGGCTTTTTGGCACATCCCAGAAGTCTCCATGGCCAAGTGGCCATGCAATTGGTGGGATGGCTCCAAAAATTTGCATGGTCGTCCACTCCCACATGGCTGGCCACACGGCCAGCCCATCATTGCGCAGGTGTAAATAAAATAAAATAAAATAAAATCAATGGAGGACAGAGGAGGAGAGGAGAGACATTTGGTTGCAAGAAAAAACCCACTGCTACTGTGAAAAATCTGGCAGTTTATAAATTTTCGCGTGTTTCTGTTGTGCTTGTGTGTTTTTGGACCACGATTTCAAAAACAATATTGTGTTCGCCGCCCCATTTTGGAGCCCCCGCCCAAACCGCATGGCATGGCGAGTCCGGCTGCCCAGGATGGGGGGGGGAGGCGGCCCCCCCCTCCAGAAACCACCCCTCCAGTAGGTGCCCTGCACCCTTAGTCAAGCAGGCATTTTTCCGCCTGCTTTTTTGGCCCGGGAATGGGTGGGGGGAGAGTTTAAAAATTTTTTCCTGTGCCGTCAGTGCCGCTTGCTTGCGCTTTAATTGCGGCGGCCGGCGGCGAGACTGGGCTTTTTGCTGGCTGCGAGCCTACGGCGAGTCCCACAGAGCAGCCCACTAGGACGGGGGATGGGGGGGGAGGCCGGGGACCTCCAGAAACAACCCCTCTGGTAGGTGCCCTGAGGCACGGCAGGCATTTTTCCGCCTGCTTTTCGGCCAGGAACCGGGTTTTTTTAAGTTTTAAAAACTTTTTTTCTGTGCTGCGTGGCATCGCGCGATACCGCTAAGTCGTGCCCATCTCTACTTTTGAGTGTTGGATAAGCTTCGTGCATTTAAATGAACCTGGCAGGCTGCTAGGGTTCGATGAGAAAACAAACTATAGCAGATTTTTGTTTGGATTCCCTGGAGGCACTTACTGATATGAGCTTGTCTCCTATTTTACTTATGAGTTTGCTCTCATATTGACACATCTAGCCATTATTCCTTGCTTTGTTCTTTAACACGCCCCCCCACACACAGCTTCACTAAACAAACTCTTACTTTGAAAACTGGACATTATAATTTCATTTGGTTTTCCTCCACCCACTCACTAGAAATGGCAGTTTTTGCTATAGATTGAAAGCTTAATTTATCAGGTTAGATTCATTCTTCCATAGCTCATATATATCTGTAAGTGGATAATGTTAGTGCCCCCCCCTTATATACCGCTCAGAGACTACTTGAAGTGGTATGAGGTGGTATATAAGCAGAACACTTTACTTGTTCTGTTGTTGGAGATACAATGGAAGTCAATTTTGAAGAAATGGCATCTTTTTTTCTCCCCAGCTTTTGTGGTTGAACTTTTGTGGAAGGGGTTTGTGCACACCTGTGTCTGCTTTCCTACCACAATACTCTAGAATGACAGTCATCATCATCATCATCATCATCATCATCATCATCATCATCATCATCATTGTCATTAACTCAGAACCGCAGAGCTGGAAGGGACCCTATGGGTCACTATGTCCAGTCTTTGTAAAGGAAAGACTGTGTGGAATTGAACTCCCACTGGCTCCACTGTTAGATACCTAGATCACTGAGCTATCCAGCAGATCTTAGGGAGCATTGCAATGCAGGAAAAATGTGACCAGCCTGTTAACACAGTTGTCTTTATTATTTCTTACAATGGCACTCCAGAAAATAAAGCAAAATAAAATATTCAAAGGACAAGAGAATTAATACATGGCACAACCACTCTGAGTTGTGAACCATACTTTTCAGAAACTGATGAATTTCAACTTCCATTGGAGAGATCTGGATAAATTGTCCTCCCAGTGCTTTTGTTGACAAAGTACAGATATCTTTGAGTGGACATTTATGCACAGGTATCAAATGTACTGTCCCCCATGGTCCTTGCACCAAATATTGTTTCTCTTCTGAAATATCTTTTCCTGCAACATCATGAGGCAAAGCCTGTTCCTGTGAAACAGCTGTAGGCAGTTATAGGAACTTTGAGGGAATTTTGATAAAACTGTTGAAATTTCTCGTGTGTATGTTTGTGGGCATGCACTTTAATGCACATATACACCTCATGCATGTGTGTGTGTGTGTGTGTTGTGTCATTAAAGTCGTAATCGACTCTTCATGACCCCCATGCATAGTTAGATGGAAATGCTTAGTAGTACTTTAGTGCTAATCATGTGTGGGACCAGGAATGACGGTATTAATTTGTGGGTTGTAAATCATTCTGTAGCCTCCTCTGTGGTTCCCAAAGACCTTCCTTGGCTGAAGGGAATTCCTAGAAAATCCCAAGAATCTTGGCAGGGGGTGGTAACTCAGACTTTTTAATTGCCCTGAAATGGCTGTAGTCTGCACTGATTTAATTGGCTTCTTCTAGTATGACTCACTACACTAAACAACAGGATTTCAGCCACTGTCTCTGCAACAGAGTTATTTCATTAAGGGGAACTTCTGGATTCTTCACAATGACCATTTCACTCTGCAACCCACCTGATGCAATCTTTGTGTACACAATTATGGAGCAACACCCTATTGAATTTAATGACATTTTAATGTCTGAATTGGTAAAAATGTACAGGTTTTATATCTAATATCTAATCTGATATCTTGTTTGGATCACAGCACAATTACATTTAGAAAAAACACCAGCCATCTTCTCGTTCAGTAAAATGAATTCAGACTATCATTAATATGCATGATTAAGAGTGGAAGAGTTACAAGAAGGCATTATGTGGGAGGATGTACAATGAAGATTACTGTTTTGCCTTTCTTTATCCACCCATTCCCATAGTTTTTCTCTTCCTTTCATTTCATAGACTTTTATATTTGAACAATGGTATCCATTTAATCTCCCATTCCACCTTCATCTGCAACAGCTTTTCTGTCCTCCTCTTATTTCATTTTCTCCCCTCTGGACTGACACTTGGAGGCTCCTGTTGTTCAAAGAAGGTGAAGTTTCAACACTCTATAGCCTAACTCTTACAATTACACTTTTTAATATAACCCACAAATACTGTGGGGTTTGATTTGTTTGTTCATTTTTGGTAGCACTGGACATCAACAGATATGAGTTTATTTATGCCTGTGTTGGAGGAGGACATAGTCCTCCTCAGAATGGGTATTTTTATGATTTCTCCTTCATCCCTAGCATATCTAAAACTTGCCAAATGTATTAAGAATTTTTTTTCCTCGTTGCCTCTGTGGTATTCCCTTGTCCTTCTCCAGTGGCTGCTCCCTTCCACCTAAATGATTCCCATTCAGGATTGGCTGTTATGCTCCAACCCACTGTTCTAAGAAAATGGAAATGCTTTTAGACTCTCTCTCTCTCCATATAGGTTACACTTCCATCAAGATCCTCATGCAGGCCCAGGGATGTTGCCATCAGTGGGAGACAGTATGCAGAACCCACCTATACATGAAGTACTGTAAACACACTGATACATTGCCGGAGGGAAAACAAGCTTTAACTCTCTTCAGTACAGCAGAATTACCTTGGTAAAGCTTAGAGCATCGTTCATGAAAGTACTCCTAGCAATTGCCCCATAATCAACATCAAATTGTGTCTGAAAATGACCAAACATTTGTTGGAATTTTGCATCTGCACAAAAGAAATAGTGTAAGCTGCCTTGCTAACTGTGGCTAATTGACTGCGTGTTGGTTGCATGATTAGGATGGTGACTGGTTACATGACTGGCACGTTTGTGTTCTCTTCATACAGCTATGACAGCTTGCCTGATTCCACTTGTAAGATCATAAAATCCCAACAGGGCTGTGGCTAATGTCACTTCAAATGTGTTTTGATGGCAATTCTTTTTGCAGCATGTGATGACTTATTGGACCACTACATGCTGTGGTAGTAATGTTGGTTGGCAGAAAACAGCCAGTCATGGAGTTCAAATGTAGTACAATCCACCAATCTACTTCCTTAGGACATTCATATTGGAATATCCAGCTGTAAAATGCAAACTTTGTGTTAATGGAAATCTGAATTCGAGTGCCTTCTTGCATATTTCCCAAGATCAAAATGAATTTGAAACGAAAATCCTCTAAATGTACAAATGTTGTTTCAGCCATTCTTAAATGACGTGCCAATCAGAATATCAAGATTTTAATTTTACTGCTTTTACGTTAATCAGAATTCAGTGTTGGTTAATTCTCATTATTACTGCCTCTTGTATGCATTTTATTTCACAGCTGGCAGACTTTGAATGACATTAACAAATCCATCTTTTTGACAGCTGTAGAAACAAATTATCAAACTGAATATTAGTCATCCTTGTCTAGCTGCTGTTTAATACTGGAGTATTAGAATTGGGAACTGAGTCATTATGTGATAAACTGTAAAAGGATTTCATTAGCAAATTTATGTGCAAAAAGAAGATGGTCACAGCTCTTCATGTAGGATGTTATAGACAGAAAAAGTGAGATTGGATTATGTTCATTGAAGGTGGTCTGAGTTGCTTAGCAGAATTTATTATGTATTGGGTCCAGACACACAGCATGCTATGAAAGATTCCTTTATTCCACACACGAGCTGCATGGCAAACACTCACATTCCATAAATACCCATAGCTCCGCCCCCCAGTTCACCCCAGGAGGCATTTCCTCATTACCAGGTCCACCTGGCTTCACTACTGTAAGCCATGCTCTTAAAATAACACAATACTCTATACATTACACCCCTCCCCCCTAAAATAACATTGTACCCTGTTACAGTCATAGTCTTGCAAGTAACGGGGGGGGTGCCCATATTCGCTGAGATCATCTCAGGCTGTTGTCCTCCATCTGTCCGTCCGGCTCCAATGGCTCCACTTCTCCTGCCCTTGATGTCTCAACACGTTCCTCAGCATTCCTATCCTCTTGTTGTGACATTGTTGATGGTTCTGTCATGGTCTGAGGCACGCTACTTACTCTATTAGGTGCAGTACCCACTGATATATCATCCTCCAATTCCTCTAATGCCTCCCCTGTGGCTACTGCCCTCCCAGACCACCTCTGTCGCAACTGATCCACGTGACGTTGCCACGCCTGGCTATCTGTTGTGGCTACTCGATAGGATAGTGGTCCTGTCACTCTATCAACCCTTGCTGGTATCCATTTAGGGCCCCCATTGTGATTACGAGCATAACCCAAATCCCCCGGACGGAATACCCGCACATTCCCCCCTACTTGCTGTGAATCTCCTACTGACAAATCTGGGTGTAACCTATCCCGGACTGTAACTAGCCTTCTCTTCATCAACAACTCCTCTGGCCTACGTCTCGTTGTAGACTGGGGTGTAGCATGCTGTTGCAATGCCTTATTTCTCATACATTTATAACCAGCACAACTCTGCACCATTCCATTTGCCTTAAGGGGTGTCACCATAGATGTTTTCCATCGAGCATGTGGTACTGCCTCTAGGCCCCCCTGAGGTCCCTCAACACTGGTGCATGCTCCTTACATACAGCTGTTATGTCCACATTATTATTCTGTTGAATACCAGAAATATGAATACCCAATGGTTCAAACCACTCCAACCCCAGCAGGCTTGGCAAGTTCCCTTTTGCCACTACCACTCTTAAGGGCCCCCTAAAGTTCTTGTAGGCTACTTGCAAGGTACTCATTCCTATCACTGGAACTTGATTCCCCTGAAAATCTTTAAGTAACACATTACATGGCACAAGTTTGTTCCTCCACCCCTTAGGACACAGTTGCTGGAGTCTCTGCTCTGCGATAACTGATAATGCCGAGCCCGTATCCACCTCCATATCACACGGTCCCCCATAAATTCTTACAGTCACTCTAATCTTCGATTGAATTGCTGACTGTAAAGTCATCACAAAGCTTTCTCCGGAGTTGTTTAACAATTCAGCCGAGTGTGAGGTAATAGTATAACACTCGCCCCGCTGGTCCAACCTCCCCTTGTCTGCTCCAGCTGCTCGACTCCCCCTTCTGGGTGTCTCCCATTCTAGTGTAGTCCGGCAGACACGGGCCAGGTGTCCCAGCTGGGAACATCTATGGCATCTGGCCTTCTGAAAGGGGCAGGCTTTTCTCTGATGAGACCCCCCACACCCGGCACAAGCGTTCCCTGGTGGGGGCCTTACTCTTTGAGTCCTCTGATGAATGACTTGCATTACTCCTTCTCCCTCTTCTTTCATGCGCAGGTGCTGCTGGTTATCACTCTCCAATTCCCAGGGAGGTGCGGCACTTACAGTCTCTCTCTGTCGGATTTCCCTTGTAAATTTCTGTGACTCTTCTAAGGCCCAGACTTCTTCATATGCCGTTTTAAAATCCAATGCTCTCCTTGCCAGCAAACTCCGTTGTGTTCTTTCACATTTCAGACCACAAACCAGTCTATCTCGCAAAGCCTCCTCAAGGTCTGTAAAGTTACAATGCCTTGCAACTTGTCGGAGGGCTATGACATACTCAGTTACTGACTCCTCCGGCTGTTGATTCCTCTTATAGAATGCATGCCGACAAGCAATCTCTGATGGCCGAGGCGCAAAATGCTCTCGTAGCTTGTCTTTAATGATTTCAAATGTTACATTTTTCAATGGCGTCGGTGCACACAGTGCCCTCACTATTTCAAAGGCATGCAGTCCCGCCGAACTAAGGAACGTGGCCTTGACTGCCTCCGCTTCTGTTATCTCATTAGCAACAAGATAAAACTCAAACCTTGATAAATAGGTTTCCCAGTCTGTCAGAGCCGGGTCGAAAGGCTCTAATTGTCCTTTTGCAGCCATTCCTAAACGCTCTTCTTCTCCCACGGCAGTTTGCAGGCGAGAAAAAAAATCCCACCTTCGTCGCCAGTATTATGTATTGGGTCCAGACACACAGCATGCTACGAAAGATTCCTTTATTCCACACACGAGCTGCATGGCAAACACTCACATTCCATAAATACCCATAGCTCCGCCCCCCAGTTCACCCCACAAGGCATTTCCTCATTACCAGGTCCACCTGGCTTCACTACTGTAAGCCATGCTCTTAAAATAACACAATACTCTATACATTACAGAATTAAACAATATTGACTTTCTCCTCTAATTCACGGTGTACATCTCAGCTTTGCTTGCTGTTCGTCAATTTACAACATTGTAGTAATAAAATAGTTTAAGAAAATAACAGGATTCCCATTAGGAAGGCAAAAGATTTTACTTGTTTACTCATTCACATAAATGAATCATCTTCCTGTTTGAGAGGTACTCAAGTAGATGTACAATTCAAGGAAGAATGCAGAATGTCAGAAAGGGCAATGAAATATTCCTGTATGTGTGCATGTGTACATGACGGGATGTGTGGGTGGGTGTGCACATGTGTACACACATACACACACACACACACACAACTTTGTCCTTATGTTTCAGCTCCTTGAAATTCTGTGCAACAAATTGCAGTTATTTTGTGTTATTACGTTCTTTGTGTTATTTCTATAATATAGCTTAATGTGAATAAAAAAAATTATATGAAGAGTGACTCAAAGCATACCTTTTTCATAGGCTGAGAAGATGTCTCCTTCTCACATATAAGAACAAGATACGTGAAGATTTACATCAGGAACTTTATCTCTTATGTGACTAGGGATGAGCACCTTATGAAAAACGGCATGCTGTTTCCTTGTTTCGTAAGGTTTCAAAATGTCACAAAAACAAAATGAAACAGCAGGCATCATGTTGTCATGAACCAAATCAAAATGATGGTTTTAGTTCAGTTCCTCCAAACCGGGAAGCCACTGCCAGATCTCCCTTAAGGCAAGGGGCTGCAATCAGACAGCCAAGGTTCCACTGGAGCCCTTTTAAAATCACCCACCCGAAACAGCGAGAGGCTCACTGTTGCAAGGGGGCCATTTTAAAAAGGCTCCAGCTGAGCTGTCAAAGGCTGGTGCCTGTTTAAAATGGCCCACTCACAGCACTCTCGGTGTTGTGGTGGCACATTTTAAAAAGCCTCCAGCCCACCATCCGAGAGCAATGAATCCACTTGAGATTCATTTTGTTTCATTTTGTTTCATAACTTTTTTAAATAAAAAATTGTTACTTACGGAACAGAAGACAACACGGGGGGGGGTGAAACGGAATGAAACAAAACAGTATTTTTCCATTTCATGCTTGTCCCTATATGTGACATGCAGTTACAAAAGATAACAATATGCTGCCCTTGCAAGGTAGGAAAAAGAAAGAAAGACTGCAAGCTTTATTGCCTCACTTGAACTTATGTTTGGGTTGTTTTGCTATTCATGGTTGAAGATTGTCACATAAATCCTTCCATAGAAATCATACTTAGTATGGTGATACAGAGAGTGCAAGTAACACAGAGATTCAAGAGAGACTGTAGGTTTCAGTATTATAGCTGCATGAGATTTTGTGTGTCAGAGCAAACCTCTGCAGATGTGTGGCAGATGCAAAGGGCAGTCTGAATGCTGACACAATGCAATTGGTAGGATTCTTTCTTCAAGAATTCCAGTGCTCACACAGCAAGGATTTTCATTGAAACAGCTGTCCTCTCAGAGTCTGTAGGGTGCAATGGCCTGACAAGGAGACAGTTACCACTGGGCTGTGGACCAAACTCGGAGGAAGACTTGAGTTCAATAAATAAACTTCCTATTTTTTACTTATGCATTGTTATGTAAGAAACCATATTTCCATGGGAATGTAGTGACTTAATTGTGACAACATATCTGCTAAAACAAAGGACAATCTATCGCATCCAACATGTTGTTCTTGAAAGTGAGCAGCAACAAAATGCCTTCTGGAAACCTAGAAACAAGGCATGGATGTAATATCTTCCATGATTCACTCACACTGTCTTTAGCTACTTTGCTTCTGAGCATACATAATTTTTTTTTTAATTTATAATTTTATTGGGTTTTTGAGGGGGGGGAAAGGGAAAAGGAAAAAAGGGGAGGGATAGAATTTAAAATTTACATTGAATATGTCAAGCAAAGTAAAAGAAAAGTAATATAACATATTGATAAATTGCCAATATTATCACAGTACTAATAAGTTTGTTAATTTCTTGCCATCTTTTCCGAGAGAGATCTCATCATAGTCTCCCTTTAAATAGCCGGAGAGTCTATCGATTTCGATACATTCTCTTATCTTTTCGTGGATATTCTTCTCTGTTGGCACGTTTGGTTGTTTCCAGAATTTCGCATACAATATCCTTGCAGCAACAATTACATGGTGAAGTACATATCTCTGATCATATGAAATATTTATATTTACTATATTTAATAAGAAAAGTTCTGGTCTAAGCTCTATCTTAATTTTCAGACATCTTTCTGCCGGAGTTTTACCATTTTCCAATATGCCTTTGCCTCTTTGCATGTCCACCACATATGGTAAAAAGTACCACAGTCATGTTTACATTTCCAACATTTGTGTGAGCAATTATACATCTTAGATAATCGGTGTGGTGCAAGATGCCATCTATAGAACATCTTATAAGAGCATACATAATTTTGTGGTTGAATGGGAGTGGACTTACCTTAAGGCAGACTGAAGGGAATCACCCAAGGAGCGAGAAGAGATGCAAAATAGACAAGGACCCCGTAACCTTTAATAGCTACACAACAGACTGCAAATATGGACATTCCTGCTTCTGCACAACTGTTCAAATTACCTGGCAACATTTCGGCCACTGGTTTGGCACTATTGAAAGAGCAGCAAATGACTATCTATTTAATTTCCTCTTAATGTCCTAAACCCTCCATTGTTAGGCTAGTGTAAAGGAAATTATATCATCCAGAGCAGCTGATATCCAATAGTGAAAGTCCCTACTTTCACTCTTGATCATATACAAAGCCTCCCAACTAGCAAAGAGATAGGACAGGTTTAAGTATTAAGGACAGACTAAGTCTCAGGATGCTGTAGAAAAGAGGTATTTTTTTTTAATTGAAAAGACACCCAACATGTTTCAGCTATAGATTTTAGAAAGACTTCTTCAGGGGCTGTGTTCACAAAGATTTAAAAGTTTTACAGTGGTAAAACTCTATGAGGGTAAAAACCATTCCTTCTTAACTCATGCATTGAGTTAAGAAGGAATGGTTTTGACTTCTGGTTCCAGTTATACTGTGGCAAGACAACTTGGTAAGTGCTGCCGCTTATCAAGTTGAATTCTTCCAGATAAAAGGGACCTTAAGAAGGGTAAGTAATCAAAGATGCCTTAAGCACATCCAATCTCATCTGATTTCAGAAGCTAAGCAGGGTCGTCCCTGGTTAGTAGTTGGATGGGAGACCACCAGGGAATACCAGGTGCTGTAGGCGCCTGGAGTACGAACTGGCAAACCACTCCAGTATTCCTGCCAAGAAAACTCCATGGACTTGGGGTCATGAAGAGTTGGTCATGACTGTAATGATGCAACACAACAAGAAAGGTAAGTTTCCTTGGAGATGAAACAGAGAAGAGGCAGTGCCTGCAGACCACCAAGGGAATGGTGGTGAACTTCTGTGGAAGCAGGACAATGCCTTATCTCCCACTGGATGGAAAACTGATGCCATTACTGCTGATGGCATGAGCTGTTGGTATCAGGGAACTGTAGAAAGCTGTAAATATTTGGTGCGTTGTGAGTAAAACTGCTTCTATCCCTCTCTCTCTCTATGCAAAGCTTTTCCTTGGTGATTTGGAACCTTTTCTTCAAACAAGCACCACCACCACCCCTTTTGTAAAATAGGCATTTGGCAAAGAGGTGTTAATGTTGTGAAAGACAAGCACATATCTGAAGAAATGATCTTTCTCACATTTATTTTACAAATTTGCTTTTCTGCCTATTCCTTTTTTGGGCTAGTAGAGAAAACAAAACTCTTGAGGAAACTCCTTTTTGTTTTGTGATTTACATATGTGGTGGATTTTAAAGACACACTTTAAGGGCAGCGCTGGGAAAGCTGTTTTTCAAAGGAATGTTTATTTGACCTTAGATGGACTCCATGTTTTGTAAATAATTGCTGGAGAATCTCTGTTCCCCACCTCTTTTGCTCTTCCTTTCTTCAATCCAGTCACTTTCCTCTATACCCCTCCCTTTTAGAAATTGAGTGGCAGAAACTACAATTACAAGCTATATTAACTCTTTGTTGTGAGCTATAAGAACACAATGAGCTGGGACAGCTGATCAGATGAAGAGTTTGCCAATATAATCTTATGTGTATTACAAAAAATAATAGACATGCAGACATCACAGATAGACCCATCTTCTGAACATACAGAGATTTTTAACCATTATCAGGACACTGAGGCAGAACAGAGAGCTGATCCTAGTCTACAGATAAATACAAGAATTGTGTAGGCTGAACTTGTGAAAAAGGCTGAAATTAGTCTTGATCAGGAGCCACAACAGAGAGCTGATTTTAATCTGCAGACAAATACAAAAAGATTGGTGCCAGATAAATCTTTGGATAGGATAAATTCACAAAGCAAGATAAACACATCTGCTCTACTCAAGATGGATACAGAAGAGAAAAGAGCTTAGGAACTTTCAGCAGCAGAGCAACTTAAGATTGCTATCAAGATAAAAGAACAACTTAATAGACAATGCAGGGAAAAAGAACATTCAGAAAGGAAGCTTCTGGCTTAGTGAATTGATTACATTTTTAAAAAGTTTATTTTATGTATTTTGCTTGTCCAAAGCTACTAATTGATTGGCATGATATAGGAAAATGAAAACAAAAATTTGAAGATCAACCTCAAATATAAATGTTAATTTGTTAGATCCTTAAAATAATTGTGGTAGTTAGGTACAGATAAGAATTTCTCTGCATGAAGTGAAATCTGTAGACCAAAAGGTAGCTCTTTTATAATAGCCCATAAAGTACTAACTTGAGTTAGAGATGACTTTTGAATTTTAGTGTTTTTTTTTTCAGAGTAGATAAATATACCGTAGATGACATTTATGATATATATAGTTGAAGCTCTGGGCCTCAACTAAGAAACTACCTGGCATATTTTCCATCTTGCCCAGGGCTTTACATCTAAGAAATTACTCCTGACAACTTCATATTTTGCCATCTTTTAACCTGTTGGTACAGCTTTGAAGAAGAGAGTTTTTGCCCTCAAAATATTAGATTTTTTTGTTATTTTTCTAGTAGCTTAAAGGTCTCACCTGTTCTACTTTTGTATATGATATATATAGTTAGCTAAAATGTATCCTAAGTTGTTTAGCTAATTGAAGAATTAAACATCGAGACTGAATATACAGTTGAGATTAGGCAGGCTATATCTTGGTTATTAGAAAATAGATGTAAGCAAAGTGATAGAATATAGATGAGAGAGTAAGGAAACTAAGTATGAAAATATGTTTTTTAAGCTGGGAAAGTAGATATGAATTATATTGGGCTGGAATGTTGGAAAAATCGTGACTGAATTGGTAACACAACAGGAGACAAGCAACATACAGTGGACCCTTGTATAACAAACAGCTTGTATAACATAAACTTTGTACAACATAAAAAATTCCGCAGATAGGGGAAATTTGCTTAACATAATCGCCTATGGGGAGAATCCATACAACATAAAAATGGGATTACTCTGTTTTCAATGCATTCCTATGGGAATTTGTATAAAGGAAATTTTGCTTAACATAATTTCATTTGGAATGAATTAATTCCTTTATACAAGGTACCACTGTATTTGTTTTATTTGGTTCAGTGTAGAAAATAAATAAAAATGTTTTTAAAAAGAGAAGAATTGGTTTTTACCCTCATAGAAACCACTGCAAATCTTTTAAATCTTTGAGAACACAGCCCCTGTCACTTTCTTTATTGTTGATGCACATTATAAAAAAGGGTTTTGGCCATTACATTTATTCTGCCGGGGAGTGGCATAATGGAACTGTTTGGTCCATAGTAACAAGGCTAGCATAAAACAGCTTGGATGGATGGTGAAGTATCATTTCTCCCCTTCTATCTTAAGCTGATGAGAAAACCAATAGTGTTTATACTCTTATACACTATTTTTAGTGTACTTGTTGGAGGGTGTGGTAGGAAGAGAAGAAATAAATATTGACAGAGCAAACAGAATGCACTTGTTAAAAGCAAATGTGGCAATGTTACCAGGCAACAAGGGGTCTAGAAAGGAATGTAAGACTCAAGATTACTTTTAAAGAGGTGAAAAACATATTTTTTATTCTAGGCAAGTCTTAATCAAACACATCAAAACCAAAGCAGGGAGAGGCGATGCTAAACTAATTCCTTGCAGTGGCTTCAGATTGTCATTTTTTGTGATGGGTCAAAAGCTGACCAGCCTCTTCAGTGCAAGAGCTTCTGTTTGAAATTGAGTTTAGGTTAATCCTTGGCAGATCATCCAAGAGGAAAGCACAGCTGTTTGCAAGTTCCTTGATAGGTAAGTTTGCTTCGGATGTCCCTGATTGCAAAAAACAAAATGGGTTTGTTATACTCACACAGTATACAACATGAAATATATCCTGCAAATGACCATTCCTCCCTCAGGCAGGTTGTTGTGCTTGCTGATCAATAGATATTTTTTTTTCCTGAACAGGAGCTGTCAGGCAACACTGTCTCCTCTGATACACTGTGCTTAAGAATCAGATACCTACCAGAGACTGGAGCAGGATGTACAAAAAGGACTTTCACATCTTCAGAAGAGTGGGAATTTGTATTTTCAAAGAAACATGAACATGGAACAGCTACGATTGTTGTCAACAGAGTGTGATATTTGTTGTCTTCGTTGAAGTCTATCATGGTGTGACTGGACACATCAGCAACACTGTGCCGCATGATGATGATGATGATGATGATGATGATGATGATGATGATGATGATGATGATGACGATGACGACAACGACAACGACGACGACAACGACGACGACAACGATGACAATAACAACAACAATGATTTCGTCTCTAAAATAAACTCAAGGGAAATGACTGGTTGACTGAGTATTTTATTCTGTGTTTTATGTATGTTTTTATAGTCACTATCATCAGCAATTTTAACATATTTGTTTTTAAAATATTGCAATAATTTATGATTTCTCTTTTTACTTGTTCTTTTTAAAGCTGTATGCTGCCCTGGATCCTTCAGGAGAAAGGCAGTATATAAATAAATAAATAAATAAATAAATAAATAAATAAATAAATAAATGCAAGGTTGAATTGCAGTTGAATTAGCATGATCATTCATTACCTTGCACTTTTTCACTTACAGCCACAAGTTCATATGCCAAATGTTCATGGTTGGGGAAAAGTTGAGACATGAAAGTTAAAAGAGACAATAGTTTCATTATTAGCATTGGCCATAAATGGCTGTACTATTTATTTCATTACTGGAATGAACACAAACTTCATGGCCATTTCTATTCTTAATAGTTGATCCACGTGCTACACAGCTGGTTGTTGACTGCACATATGCAGACAGATTGCATTATAAATAAATAAAGTGTCAGATTTTCTTAATAACCAGAGAGCAATTTCTTATATTGAAAGCTGGGAAAACTGCAGGGAGTTTAATGAGATCCTAGCTAAAACAACAGGGGTGGAAGTTGTAAAATAATTCTTTCGTTTTCATGCTTTGTTGACTTCAAGCTGATACTGGTTGAAGAGTTCCGCAGGTACCCAATGTGAGATCTCTCCCCTTTTCTTTCCCTTTTGACACTTGTATGTCTCTCTATCAGGGCTATAAACTGCCTTCAGGCAAATGTGTAAAAACGAAAACATTTGGGGATTTTGGTGCATTTCCAAGGTGACAATGAGGTCCAGCAAAGAGCCCTGAGACATTAAGGTGTAAGAGTGGAACCTATAGGGATTCCTTGTATTGAATGTGGCATTATTACATCACAGTTGGTAGTACAGAAAGCAAAGGTAAAACTGAGAAAGTATTATTAGGATGGACTCAAAGTTGTGCTAAATGTAACTTACCTTCTATGTTACATACCAAAGTAGATAATCTTTGGGTATGGAATCATGTGGCCTGAAGCTTGCAGTGTCTCTCAACCTCAATTATCAATAACCCAACCACCCAGTCAATCAACCAAGCAAGTAAACCACCACAGAATTGTCTTTTTCGTCACTTTCTGTTATGAAATAAATAGGCAGGTGTGACCCTTGGAGAGAAGCACGGAATATGACTGAGGTATGGAGCCAGTCGGAACCATGTGTTGACTTAGGAAAATTATAGCTAGACACATTGCTTTCCTAGTTGCAATATTTCAGCCCACATTTGTCAGATGTAAAATAATGCTAGAAATAATGCAATGTGATATTTAGTGAAGAAGAGCAAAAACTGTTTTAAAAAACACACAATAACTGCACTGTCTCTTACCCACCTTGATGATAAGAAATTGTGTCTACGCAGTCTGTCCCACTGTGTCTCTCTGAAGAAACTTTAAATGGATTAAGATTTCCTTTTCCCCCTTTATTGAATCCCGGTCAGCACAATTTGGTGAATCTGCTGGAGGAGGGGGAAGCAATGCTTGTGGTTGCAAAAAGAGAGAGGACTACAGCCATGACGGGTACATTTTATCAAAGACAATCTGACTATGAAAGGTCAAGTGCACATTCTGTGCAGCACAGGTGTGGATTTTTGAAGTGCAAACTTTTTTTGTGAAAAGGTGAAAATTGTCATCTAACCTCCAGTGACTAAAGCCAGATGCTTTGCTGGGGAAATGCAAGAATTCTGTTTTGTTTCATTTCCTCCCCCTTCCGGATCTCTGGGAGTCTATCCTTTTCCTGAGAGAGTAACTATAGAAAGGTGGATGATTGTATGTATGAGTGCCAAAGTTGAAGACTCTTGGAAACTATGTGAATTGCACACAGTTTAACGGTAACATTAGCATTTAAAAAAAACTGATAATAGGGGGTGATTTTGTATTTTTTTCTCCAATAGTTGTATACATAGATTTTCAGGGTTTTTATTATAGTTTATCAAATGGCCCCTAGTCTGTTTTAAAAGTTTCAGTTCTTGTGTCTCTGAGATCAGTCTCTCCAGTAATTTGAACAGTACTGCACATTGTGGGGTTCTTATTAAACTGACACATGCAATAATGTTTTCCATTAGAGCATTAAAACCCCGTAGGAGTTTTTATATGGATTTTTGTGCTGTGTTGCTTTTAAATGTGTTTTAGAATTGATTTTATTCACCATTTTTAATGCAAAGTTTGTTCAATTATTTTTTAAACTATTTGTCTGCTAACCATATTTAGTTTTTAAATATTGTCTTTTTAATGATTCAAGCTGCCTTCGGTACTTTTAAAGGAGAAAATGGAAACAAATATTTTAAATAAATGCATAAATAAACTTTACTATCTTTGCTAGTACCAAGTTACTCTTACCTTCAGGTGTTCCATTTTCTACTGATGTCTCCACATGATCAACAGATATTTAGGCTCCATTCTTTAGAGCTATGGGTATCTTAATTGCCTTCTACTGCCATTTTGAAAGTAGCTGCTATATTAGGATTGTATGGCTGAGTTAAACCCATTGGCTATATATATGGTCAAGATTGGACAATTGGTACTTCAGCAGAAACATGGGTGAAACCCTGGAGACCATTGGTGTCCATGAGAGAGACTGGATATAAGGAGTGAGATGGACAAGGAGAACTGTTGGGAAGATACTGTTGATTGAGAGTTGTTTGAGGCTCAGGAGGTGCAGCCATGGCCAGAGATTTGATGACTGGCAGGAAGGCTACCCACCACCATGATGGTGAAGTTCCTGCTGCCCCTCAAGGAGACTGCTCAGGTTTGCAGTGATGAGGTCCAGTGACAAGATGCAAAGACGCTTTAGAATGAGAGACAGGTGCGCCACTGGTAGAGGAAGCAGCAGGGGCAATTGGCATCCCAGTAACCACCTCTGGGACACTCAGTCATCATACATCTGGTGGCCACCAATCTGTACCTTCTCCTCCAGCATCTTGCTTCTCCAAATAGCCAAGCAGTTGAGGGTAATGTGTACTGTGGCTCTCCCTGTCTGGTCCACTTGTCTAGAGTTCAGTAACTGGTTGAGGAGGTAGGTCTTTGCTCCTCCCAGTAGAACACTGTTGAAGGGTGCTGTGTTGCTCCAATAAGGAGGATGTTTCTGCACAGAGTCATCATGTCATGATGGAGGAGGATGCAGGGACTACTCACAGTGACAATTATTCCATTCTTGGAAAGATCTGGTTTCCTTCCAGGAAGAAGGAATGATAGGTTCCAGTGTAAGCCTCCTTGGTGGTACATTGATTTTATTTTACATATTTATGAGTATTTTTACATTTGTTAAAAAAAGTTTGTTTTCTGTATTTTGCTTATCAAAAGCTACTAATTGATTGGCATGATATAGGAAAAGAGAATGCAAGCAGTTAAGAAAGGTCTTTGCCTGTTTGCGGAAAGACAATAGGGATGGGACAGTCTTGGCTTCTAGTGGGAAGGAGTTTCAGAGTCTGGGCACAGCAGCCAAGAAGGCCCTTTCATGTGTTCTCATGAGAAATACTTGTGAAGGTAGTGGGATGGAGGGAAGGGTCTCTCCTGATGACCTTAGCACCTGAGCCAGTTCAGTCTTTGCGGTAGCTAGGTCCCATGTCCAATAGTGCTTTGTAGGTTAAGGTGAGCACTTTGAAATGTGCTTGAAAGCTGGTTGGCAGCTAGTGGAGCTGCTTTATTAGTGGTGTAATGTGATATCTATAACCCATCCCATTTTGGACCCATTGAAGTTTTCTGACACTTTTCATCTTAATTTCCACATAGAGTGCATTATAGTAGTCCAGCTGGGACATCACTAGGTCATGTGTCACTGTGGCCAGAGCAGGTTTCTCAAGGATGGGCGTAACTGGTGTACTAACTTTGATTGTGCAAATGTGCTCCTGGCCACTGTTGTGACCTGGGCATCTATGTTCAAGGAGCACCCCCAATCTATGGACCTCTTTTTTCAATTGGAAGGCGACCCCATCCAGTACAGGTTAGAAATTATCTATAGATCACAGATTTACACAGAGGTTGTGGGTCTTTTACTCTCATTGTCAATCTCTGGAAACCAAGGGTTCTCTAACAAAGCATGGGATCACCAACTACCTTCTCCAACTAACTTTTCCTATTATAAGATAGATTTCCGGGCATGGGTAAAGGAATTGTGATAGCATCAGGATGGAAGGAGCAATCAACTACAGCATTATCCACAGCAAGAAATATGTCAGGAGGAGGAGAATGCATGAAGCTTGTGGCCCCCCAATAGCCACTGTCATAGGTCTCAAAACACCTGTTAATCGATATTGTGAAAAATCAGCAGCAAATCACACCTTTAGCCTAGGGATTATCACAAAACGAAAAACAAAATGTGATTCATCAATTTGTTATGTAACAAAATGAAACATAACGAAACAAAGCAGCAGCATTTGGTTACAGATTTTAAAAAAATGGTGGTTTTGTTCGTTAAAATGAACAGTTTGGTTTGTCTATAAAGGCTCCATTACCTGCTTGGTTGTGTCCCTCATCCTTATCCTCCTCCATTGCCACTGGAGCCGCCCCTCCTGCCACTACCAGAGCCTGCCAGGCAGTTGGCAAGCAGGCCTGGAGGACTGCCCTACACCCACCACCACCTCTGCCACCACTGGAGCCCCATCAGCCAGCTGGTGAGTGAGCCCGGCAGGCCAGCCTAGGCCTGCCATTGCCGCTGCCAGAGCCTGACAGCCAGCCTGTGAGCAGGCCTGACAAGCTGGCCTAGGCCTGCCACCACCGCTGGAGCCACTGCTGCAGCAGCTGAAGAACAGAGGGTGAGTCGGCATGTAGGAGGCCTTTCCACTGCTGACACTGCTGCCGCCAGAGAGAAGAGGGTGAGAGTGGGCCTGGCAGGCCAGCCTAGGCCTGCCGCTGCCAGCAGCGGCCTGCCACATGACCACTGGTGAGGTCAGTCACAGCTTTCCCACATGTTTCATTAGTTTGAGTTTCCTGGAAAGGTTTCAACATTCATTGGGTCAGTCATCAACCTCTTTCTATGCTGGTGCATCCTTCTTTTGCTGCAGTAGCTGGTGCCAACAAATATGCCCACCTCATTTATTTCACAATATTTAATTCCAAACATGCTTGAGTAAACAATAGGGATTTGTAGGGGAGCATGAACACATCCAAGAATGACTTGTGGCTTCTTGAATTGCCATACAGCTGATGCAAAAATGCACAAATCTATTTCCTCTGCAACATTTTGGGCAGCTTTCTCCGTGTGCATTCCTAATTAACAGATGTTTTTACCTGTCTGTGTGCTGGAATAAATGTACTGTAGTCCACAAAACTTGGTAGTTGTGAAGATGCTACCATTGTTTTTGTTGTTGCCAAGTGCTATAGCGCCTTATATTTGAAAACCTTTTTTACCTGTATAAGGGGGGGGGAATATACCCATGAAGACCTTTTCTAAAGAATAAAGGCAGAAAAAAGAGATGCACAACATTAAATAAATGCCAAAAGAATTGTAAATTTGACCCAGAAGAGCTACCTATTTTAATATTGTTAATATTTCCCAAATTGTCCAATTAATATGTATGTCACAATCCTCATCAGTCCTCAGTGAAAATGGAATGAAAAGGCACAGTTTAATTGTAATGAATGCAAGGTCTAACAAATTCCTTACTGCCCTTGCAGACAATTTCATGGTCCAGAAGGTAGAGGAGGAAGGCAACAAGAGGGACAACTGTTTTTGATCTGGTCTTAACCAATAAGGAGGACCTTATAAATGGGGTCAAAGTGGTGAGGTCTTTAGGTAAAAGTGACCATGGCCTCTTGGAATTTGTTATACAGTTGGAAGGTAAAGCTAAGCATAATAAGACAAGAATCCTGGATTTTAAGAAAGCCAAAATGTGTAAACTACGGAAATTATAGGCTGTGATTTCATAGATCCAAACACTGAAAGAGAAAGGAGTCCAAGGTGGATGGGAGTTCCTTAAAAGCTAGATATTAAAGGCACAATCTAAAACTGTTTCAATGAGAAGAAAAAATGGGAGATGTCTAAAGAAGCCACAATGGTTTATTAAAGAAGTTTCAACTCAGCTAACTATACAGAAAAGCAAATACAGGAAATGCAAAAATGGGTAATGCACCAAATAGGAATATAAGCAAACAGCTAATATATGCAGGGAGATTGTAAAACAAAAAGTGCACAATGAACTTAGACTTGCCAGAGAGATTAAGAGGAAAAATAAGAAAATAATAGGCTATCTGTGTGGTGATGATAACCAGTTACTAACAAGAGACAAAGAAAAGGTAGAACTAC
The DNA here is from genome assembly GCA_037367245.1 of Phrynocephalus guinanensis. NCBI lineage: Eukaryota > Metazoa > Chordata > Lepidosauria > Squamata > Agamidae > Phrynocephalus > Phrynocephalus guinanensis. The sequence continues at coordinate 13,251,158 of CM074737.1, read as the reverse complement.
TCAACACCTTCTTTGCCTCAGTTTTCTCGAAAAAGCAAAACAAAACAAAGCAAAGCAAAGGGTTCTGCTTATATACCACCCCGTACCACTTCAAGTAGTCTCTGGACAGTTTACATTTTTAATTACAGTATGCAGGCTACACATTGCCCACCTTAACCAAGCTGGGTATTCATTTTATTGACCTCGGAAGGATAGAAGGCTGAGTCAACCATGAGCCTGCTACCTAGGATTGAACCCCAGGTTGTGAGCACAGTTTTAGCTGCAGTACAGACATTTAACCACTTGCACCACAAGGCTCGTGTGGAAAAAAGAGATCCGCTGGGACAGAGTAGATGAGGAAGGACAGGAATTGCAACATAGAATAGGTAGAGAGGTAGTACAGAAATACCTGGAAGCTTTAAATGGATTTAGGTCTCTTGGGCCAGATGAATTACACCCAAGAATATTAAAAGAACTGGCGGAAGTAATTTCAGAACCATTGGCAATAATATTTGAGAAGTCCTGGAGAACAGGGGAAGTCCCCATAGATTGAGGGTGAAGGTTGTCCCTATCTTCAAAAAGGGGGGGGGAAAAAAGAGGACCCAAATAATTACCACCCAGTCAGCTGGATTTTAATTCCTGGCAAGATCCTAGAACAAATTATTAAGCAGACAGTCTGTCATTATTTAACTAGCAATGCTGTCATTATGAGATGTCAACATGGATTTCTTAAAAACAAGTCATGCCAGACCAATTTGATCTCTTTGCTTGACAGAATTACAGGCCTGGTGGATGAGGGGAACACTGTGGATATTGCTTATCTGGATTTCACTAAGGTCTTTGATAAGGTTCCCCATGGTATACTTGCCAATAAGTTAGTAGAATGTGGGATAGATAGTGCCACTGTGAGATGGATATGTAATTGGTTGACTGATCGCACCCAAAGAGTGATCATTAATGGCTTCTCTTTAGCTTGGAAAGACATACCAATAGGGTGCCCCCAGGGTTCTGTTCTGGATCCAGTGCTATTCAATATCTTTATTAATGACTTGGAGGAAGGAATAGAGAGTAGGCTGATCAAATTTGCAGATAATAACAAACTGGGTGGGGTTGCTAATTCCCTACAGAATAGGATGAAAATCCAAAAGGACCTTGACAGGTTAGAGTGCTGAGCCAAAGCTAACAGAATGGGTTTCAACTTTCAACAGAGGAAAATGTAGGGTGGTGCATCTAGGTAAAACGAATGAATTGCACAGATATAGGATGGGAGTCACCTGGCTGGAAAATAGTACTTGTGAAAGGGATCTTGGAGTCCTGGTGGACCACAAATTGAACATGAATCAGTCAAGTGTGATGTGGGGGCCAAGAAAGTCAACATGATTCTTGCTTGCATCAACAGAAGCAAGGGCAGTTATAGTACCACTCTATTCTGCTCTGGTCAGACCTCATCTGGAGTACTATGCCCAGTTCTGTGCACTTCTATTTAAAAAGGATGTTGACAATCTTGAGCGGGTCCAGAGGAAGGCAACCAAGATGACTGAGGGTCTGGAAGAAATGTCTTACGAGGAGCAGCTAAGGGAACTGTTATGTTTAGCCTTACAAAAAGAAGGCTGAGATGGGATGACAGCTATGTTACATATTTGAAAGGATGGCACATTGAAGAAGGGAATGGTTTGTTTTCCATGGCTTCAGAGACTAGGATACGGAGCAATGACCTCAAAATACAGGAAAAGAGATTCAATTTAAACATTAGGAAGAACTTCATGAGAGTTAGAGCTGTTTGGCAGTGGAATATGCTGCCATGGAGGGTGGTGGAGTCTTCTTCTTTGGAGGATTTTAAGCAGAGGCTGGATGGCTATTAGTCGGGAGCACTGTGATGGGGGTTCTTGCATGGCAGTTGGTTGGACTGGATGGCCCTTGAGGTCTCTTCCAACTCTATGATTCTATTCTATTCTATTCTATTCTATTCTATTCTATTCTAGAGGCAGCTATAGATTTTGAATATCATAGCAATGGGCAATCTTGTTTGCTGAAAATAATAATAATAATTGACCAATGAAAAGGATACAACCTTGGACATGAGACAATTGATGGGTGCAATGAATTTGAAGATTTATTCAAATCATTCCTGATTAGAGATGGGCACAAAACGGAAAAAAAATCATTCTGTTATTCGTTATTCCTTTTGTTACATAATGAAACAAATAACAAAAATTGTGATGAAATTGGAATGAACTGAACAGAACCATGAAAATTAGGTTTGTTACGTTTCATTTTTTGTTAATGACAACACGCAATGAAATGAGCTGTTTTTAAATGTTAAAAAACATCCTGAATATCCGTAAAAACCCAGTAATAATTATTTATTCTGCCTGATAATATTACCAGGGGTGTGGGGGTCCTTAAAACATGCATTTATGTCTTTTCTCAGATTGCTGTATTTTTTTCCTTTAAGGGGAGTTAGGGGACATTGACCCCAAATGGCTCCCAGATGCCCAATATTGATTTCTTTGGTATTAAAATGCCCTGGACATCCGTAAAAATGCAGCAATAATTATTTGAAATTATTAACTACCAGGGGGTTGCAGTCATTAAAACGTTTGTTTTTTTTATTTCTCCCATCACGATGTATTTTTTCTTTTCCCTTTAAGGATGACATAAAATGGATTCCAGCCACAAGATGGATGCAAGCCATATGATGGGATCATGTAAATTCTTGGACAATTTCAACCAATAACATGCCCGGGTTGCAGACTGGGCAGGTGTGGCAGCCACAGAGGGCATAAAAAGCTTGGGCAGCCCCCGTGCTCCTTGCAGTCTGCGATGGGAGTTAGGGTGGGATTGCTATCTCTTTAACTCATTACTTTAGGCCAGGCAGGCATGTGTGTGTGTGTGTGTTCCTGCTGGCTGCAGCCTGGCTCTTAGGGAAGAGAAAGAAGAGATTTCTCTTGCAGCCTCCCTGTGTGTGTGCATACCTCTCGGTCAGTACCCTCCCCTGCCCTGCAGTGCAGTCACTCTGTGGCTGCCTTGTGCCCTGGGCAATGCTCGCTGCTGCCTTTGCAGCCTCCCTGCATACCTAGCATATACTGTGTCTCTGCCAGCATCATTTTTTTAGTCTTTTCCCTCTGGTCTGGGGTGTTGGGGGACGCCCACACGCAGAAATGCTTTAAATCGCGCAAAAAGCAGGTAAAAACAAAAAAACGAAAAATGAAAAAACAAAATGAAGTTTTTTCAAAAAATACACAAAAAATGAAAATGAACCGAAATGGACCCGCAACGAAAAATGAAAAAAAAACGATTCGTACCCATCTCTACTTCCTGATACATAGGAAATAAAATCCATGAAATGCAGACAGTATACATAAGAAATCATAAAAAAGGATCAGTGAATTTTAGACAAAATAGAATACAGTCTAAAAAGTATAATGCAACAACACTGTGTATTAAAGCATAAGTACAATTTTACTATGAAAAATAAGGTATAGTTAGCCCTACATAAAATACTACATCCACCCCTGAACCTGTTCCAGTTTTTTAATTAAAGCTTACTATGATTCCAGTTCCAGTTTTTTAATCATAGGATTTTAAAAAGATTTATAACTATATTTTCCCTAGAATAGGTTCCTGATGATTCAGGGTAAGGAGGGGAAATGTTCAGGAAAATAAAGATGAGAACACCAGAAGAAAAATATAAAACATGCTGACATCTGAATCCCATTGGTGGATGGGGAAGATGAAATTAATGGAAATATGGATGGGCACAATATGGAAAAAATAATGTTTTGCTTCATTTCTAAAGTAGCAGTCTCTGATGGGGGGAGGAAAGGAAAAAAATGAAGCATAATTTTTTTCATTTTGTGCCCATCCCTAGTAGTGATGCTATGGAACTCCTGTTTAACACTTTGACCATTAGCCTTTGCAGTATCTTAAGAGGGCATTGATTCCCCATACACAGGAAACGGCTGAAAGTGAGTGTTGTGAATTTTGTGGTCTGGCATCAACACTGTGCTGATGACATGCAACTCCTTCTGCTTTTTAAGATCTTGCAGGAGGCCCTTCTGTCATTCTGTAAGACCCCAGTGTGGAGCTGGCCAGGGTTCTTCTAAGGCTTTGTTGGTGCTCTTTAATTCTGGGTTCCAAGAAAATGAAGACAAACAACTCAGTTCCACATCAAATCATACCTCAACTCTCTCTGGAAGCAAAGGGGGGGGGAGCGTAAACCTAGCTTGTCTTCAACAGCCCTGATCAGCTCCTGCAAACCCAAGCCTGTGGCTTCTATTAGGATGTCAATCCATCATGTATGGGGTCTTCCTCATTTCTTGCCACCTTCAAACATATCCAACAAGAACATCTTTTCCAGGGAATCCTCTCTTCTCATGATGTGCCATTTATTACTGATGTTAATGTGATGTACCCTTTATTCCTATTATTCTACTTATGCACATTGTTAATATTATCTCTAGTAAAACTAATATCCATTCTAAAAGAAATCAACCCCAAATGTTCACTGGAAGGACAGATTGTGAAGCTGAGGCTCCAGTACTTTGGCCACCTCATGAGAAGAGAGGACTCCATGGAAAAGTCCCTGATGTTGGGAAAGATTGAAGGCAAAAGGAAAAGAGGACGGCAGAGAATTAGATGGTTGGACAGTGTCATCGATGCAACCAATATGAATTTGTCAAGACTCCGGGAGGCAGTGGAGGATAGGAAGGCCTGGCGAGCTCTGGTCCATGGGGTCACGAAGAGTCGGACACGCCTGAACAACTGAACAACAACAACAAATCTTGTAACTATACTACTGCCTTTAATAGTACTTATTCTTACATTCTTCTTGTTAAAGTTCTGTATTTGATAATATAGCTATTGCTCTTGTTATTTGCATTGATACTACAGTAATAACTTTGTTTGCAAGCATAATCTTTTCCGATAACATGCTTGAAAACAAAAGCACTCTTATATCAAAGCACATTTCCACATAAATAACTCATTCTGAGACCCAAGGCAAACATACTACTAAATGCCAAAACGCACAAAAGAAGTTGGCTGGAAGTCCATCTCCACACCATGGTTTATGTACCTGGCTGAGGAATCTGCTCTGCTTGGGACTAATAGCTGGATATTACTCTGTGTTTTTAATGTGACAATAATAAAATGCTATTTGTAGCCTTATACACACTTGACTAGCTGCCCCATAAGTAGAAATTGTTTGAAAATTAAGAAAGGCTGTTGAAAACATATTAAATAAAATATAAGTATAAAAATAACACAAAATGCTAGAACATGGCAAACAACCCCCCACAATCTAGCAAGGGGGGGGAGAGGAACCATTGGCTCCCTTATGATCATGTAACCTGCTCCAGGACTCATATTGCAAGATACAGCTCATTGATCAAGGCAAAATTGATCAGAATTGATTGCTCATCATGCAAAACACTCATAAACCAAGATACTTGTAAACCAAGGTGTAACATGTAGCCTAATCCATGAATATTTATTGCTTTAAATGATGTAAATATCTGGTATTTGTATGCCCAGTGGAGGAGGCTTTTGGGCAGAACCAATATGTGTTTATTTATTTCATTTATTTGTTTTTGAGTATTTTTACCCTGCCTTTCTCCTTGGAAAAGGACCCAAGTTGGCTTACAGTAATGAGGGATAATATACAGTCGAGTACAATTAAGACATGTTCAAGTATTTGAGAACAAGGAATTGAGTGACATCTTACAGCATTATTAGACAACATTACATTAAAGCAACACGGTAATAAGTAGTCATAAACACAACGTTTATGTGAATCCATAAATTCATATAAAATACACATGGTAGTCCATCATTCAGGTAATTTTTTCCTGAAGAGAAAGGCCATTGCCAGTTTCCAGAAGGTCAACAGAGATGTGGCAGTTCTGACCTCTAGTGGGAGGGAGTTCCAGAGTCTGGACACAGCAGTCGAGAAGGCCTTTTCATGAGTTCCCACAAGATGTACCTGTGAGGGTGGCGGGATGGAGAGAAGGTCCTCTCCTGATGACTTTAACACCTGAGTTGCCCATCCAATTACTAGCCAAGCCCAACCCTGCTTAGCTTCCAAGATCAGGCGAAATGGGATATGCTCAGGGCATCTAGGCAGCTTGGAATATTCGATAATGGTTGGTAATTGTTCAGTATCATTGCGTCTAACGAGGGCTTTTTAAACAGTGGTTTTACTATTGTCTCCTTTAAACATGCCAGAATCCTGCCCTGTTGTAAGGAGGCATTCACTACTCTTCCTAACCAGTCTGCCATACCTTCTCTGGAAGCTTTTATGATCTATGAGGGGCAAGGATCCAACAGACATGTGGTGTCCCTCACCTCCCCAAGGGTCTTGACCATATCATCCGGCTGTAGGAGCTGAAAAGCATCCATTAATACAGGACAAGGAGGGTGGGGTGTTTTATTTACAGGCTCTGGATCAATAGCTGCATCCAAATTAGTCCGGATCTGTTCAATTTTGACTGTAAGTTGTTGTGCAAATTCTTCGCAGCAAGATATGTGGGTAAGCATTCAGCAGACTTTTGACTATACTTTTGTACAAGCCTACGTATAGATAGGAACCTGACATGGGTTAGTGTTGATGAGCTAGGATCTGAGTAATGTACATAGACAGAAAGAGACATAGATAGAGCTTTGACTAATGTTAGAATGGGCTTATAAATATATATTTATTTGTAACTGGAGATAACACCAGAATTGCTGAATGTAATTAAATTTTATGTTAGAATAAAGAACTGAACATGTGACACTCCATTATTTTTATAATACACTCAGGTCAAACAGGACGAAATTTAAATGGTGGCAACATAAACACGCAAGCATGATGCACAAGATATTATTATAGTGCCTTTAAGACCTAAGTTTATTTTTGTAAATTTTATTAATGTATTATTTTTACTTCTGTTTCTTTTTGTATTAAACACACACACATACATACATACATACATACATACATACATACATACATACATACATACATACATACATACATACATACATACATACATAAAGCACATCATGAGAAGACAGGACTTCCTCTGAAAGACAATCATGGTGGAAAAGTTTTGAGGCAGCCAGAAAGGAGGAAGACCAAATACAAGATGGATGGACCATAGGCTAGTTTACAAAAGCTGAGCAGGTCCGCTGAAGAGTGTCTTGGTTTCAACATTTTTACCATTTTTATTCCTACAAGTCCTTAGAGAATATATGGCCTGTAGGTCATTACGTGTCACATCAACCAATGCATGGATCCTCGATGTCATGAATTTGGTACATTTATGGTATATTTGTACCTTACCATTAGATCTTTAATTTTTTTTTTCAGATTTTTTGGTCCACCCATTTCTAAGATATTGTGTTTTCAAAATTTCAAAAAGAACAAGCCAAAATTCACTAGCCACCATAACTTCAAATGTCATTTAATAGATACCTGCTACAAACCTGTGAAAGGTGTTATTTTAAAGACTGTGAATAGGGTTTTCATTTGATATACAACATGATACAATTGTACATTTTAAAAATAATTGCAGATTTCAATAAATATAAAATTTGAATATTGGAAAAAAAGGAATGTTTTAAGGAAGGCAAGGAAGGCAAAGAAACTTGTGAAAGAAAAAGGAATTTTGCCCTCACCTAATCTCAAATCTGGAAAAGTTTTACCTGAAGACACAATCAACTTAGTAAAGGAAATTTACTACAATAAAGTCAGCAGGCAAATGCCTGGCAAGAAAGATTATATTTCAATTAAAGACAAAGATGGTTGTTAAACTCGTGTCCAAAAGCATCTGATACATGGCAGTCTTAGAAAAAACCTACCAATTGTTTAAGTCTAGGCCCCCATCTGAAAAGATAGGATTTTCAAAATTTGCTTTTAGGTTTTCTGGCCCACACTGCCAGAATTCAGCTAGATCAGTGCTTCTCAACCATGGGGTCACGAAGAGTCGGACACGACTGAATGACTGAACAACAACAACAAGGATAAAGAATTTAAAAAAAGTGTAACATGGGCACAAAAACCACCAGACGGATGGAGAACATTAGGGGGGAGGGGGGGAGGGGGGAAGCTAGAGACGGGTCAGAGATGGTAAATAATAGGAACGGGCTATGCTGGGGATTGAAAATGAAAGAAGTAGTCTCAACCACCACCTCCTCCATCGCAGCACTGATGGCAGATATGTCCAGGGCAGATTGCACAGATGGTACGACTCTTTAGACAGGGCGGCAGCATGGTACTAAAGCCAAAGGGGTTCCATGGAAATGGCTCAGAGAGAGCCCACAGATCGGGGTCACTGTGTTGTCAATGACATCTGCTGTAGTGGTTCGGGTATTGCGGCGGCTGTTCGCCACACATGGGTTGCCTGACACTATAGTGTCAGATAATGCCACACCGTTTACTTCAGCTGAGTTCCAATGTTTTATGGCAGCAAATGTGATCCGCCATATTACAGCAGAGCCTTTCCATCCGTCGATGAATGGGCAGGCAGAAAGGATGGTGAGGATGACTAAGGACTCCTTGCGGAAAATAGTGCATGGGGATTGGCAATCACGGCTAGCTAATTTCTTATTACAGCAGCACATCACCCCACATATTGGTACGGGCAAGAGTCCTGCTGAGTTGCTAATGAACAGGAGGTTGACATATTTATTAGACAGGCTACATCTAAATCTGACATCAGATCGGCCCCCGCAGGGTGAAGCCCGAGACGCACCTAGGTCTTTTCAAGGGGGGGATTGGGTCTATGCCCGGAATTATAGTAGAGGACCAGAATGGGTTCCGGCAACTGTAGTAGAAATAAGGGGACCAGTATCATATGGGGTGTCCATTGGAAAAGTGTTACACCGGCATGTGGATCAATTACGGCGTAGGTGGGCAGACCCTATAAGTGCTCCAGAGGCTGATCCAGTGGGAATGGAAAACTCGGGCGTGCCTGGGGAGCAGGGAGAGGGTACCCCGCTGATTGAGATGGGAACAACTGAGCCAGAAACGTTGTAGCAGGAGATTATTCCTGAGGGAGAGTCGAATTCTGCAGAAGAGACAGTGAATAATCCAACAGAGAGTTATGATCTGGATCAAGGGGAAACTGAGGGAGCTATAGAACTACGACACTCACAGCGGGTGAGGAGCCAACCAAAATATTTACAGGATTTTATTTGTGAATAGTTTTTTAGCTAGGGAGAAGGGGTGTTATGTAGTGAGATACAGATAGCATTGCCGGGGAAGTGTGGGTTAATTGTTGGTGGACCAGCTGCAGATAATTGACCACTATCCTTCTGGCAGCGTCTATAAATACGCATGTGTGTTCTCTTTTGCTTTTTGCTTTTTATCTGTCTGCCCTTGTCTGTGTTAAATAAAGCCATGGTGATGGATCTCCGGGTGTCGTGAACTCACTATTCAACACCCAACGCATTTGCATATTGCAGAGAGCTATATTTTGGGATAAGAAGAGAATTGAGCTGCTATGTGTGTTGGGAGAAGATGGCTACTGATACAGCAAATGTGGGAAACCCGAGTCAAAACTAAGGAGAAGCATGCCCTTAAAATGGACTTCAGTCCTGAGAGTGGACCAAATAAATTCAAATGAATTCCTTGAATTTATTTAACACCATGACTAGCATAGAAAGCAAGGATATCTTGGAAAGCAAGGATGTATTTCCTTTTGATGGGAATATTGAAAAGGTTACAATGAGCCATAGCAGCTGCTCAACCTGTTATATTAATCCCACCCAATGTACCCAGAATTAGATCATTCAAAATAATAATTTACAAATGCCTATGGGTACATGAATAATTCTTTTTTCCTAACAATGAAAGGTAAAGTGTATTATATTTCTGTTATGTGCTGTCAAGTCAGAACCAACTTGTAGAAACTCTTAACAGTTATTTTTCAACATAAGTGAGCTCCAGTATTTAAGGATTGATTTTATCAGTTCCAGCACCATACAATCAGTTTACATGGCTGAGGATTCAAACCCTGTTCTCCAGACTTCTAGTCCACCTCTCTACCCACTACACCATAGTACACTGGTGTATTATAATGCACTTACACTGCAAATGTAGTATTATACAGATATAACTTTATACAAAATGATTTTACTCCTTTTGGAAGTGTAACAATAACCTTCTAGTTATTTGTACAATCATGAGTGGTTTGATTAAATGGCAAAGGAGAAACATGACACACTTTTGTGGCGGCTTGTGTTGTGTCTTGTACTTTGTTGTGGGTTGTCCTTTGCCCAAGCAAGCTGGTACCAGAGGCCAAAAACTAGGCATGACAAGGCAGGTACCCTAAGGGAGGAGATGTGAAGCCAAAGTCCATAAACAACCTAAAAGCTAAGCCTATATAGTATCTGTCAGACATCTTTTGGAACAAAAAGAGATATAAAACAGGTAAGATATATGGCAGCCACAGACCTGTCCATGCTGGCATATAGTTTATGATATGGTGTCAGGTTAATCTTAGGGAGCTAGTTAGTGGTAGCTGAGTATCGGGATCAGAAACTTAAATAGCTCTGATGCTGGTATAGGGAAAGGCCTTTGATCTCAATCACACACTCACTCACGCACTCTGACACATGTAGCAGACTTTTCGGTCCGGCTGAATTTCATGCCCCCTTCATCCAGAGGCACTCCTTTATTAATGCTCTAATACAACTAACTAACATAAAACATTATAACAACTTCGTGGTGTAGCTAGAAATTAGCTAAAAATGCTCATGATAGGCGTAACATCAGAAGGCTACATCAATATTCATGTCTACATCTGCAGGAATAACCCTAATTGGTGAACCTTAGCATAATTTGGAGAAACAGGTGTTTTGATAAGGAATGGTGACAACAGCTTCACTTAATTGGAAGGCCTAGCTGAGAGGGTGATAACCAAATTAGATCACCTTTTGGGTAACTCTGCTAAGACATTCATGGGAACATGAGACAAGAAGAGATGGAGTAGTGGGGACATGGGCTGACATTTTTCTGCTGACACAGAGGCTCTTTGGAACCATAGTCAAAATGGCTCTTCTCATGTCAAGCTCATGAGCCATCACTCCGATGTCTCCTCATCTCAACAATATGGCACTATTTGAATCAGAAAACAACAACAATCCATTCTTTGCCTTTAAGAGCTTTGATGGGGTTAGTGCATGCATCCTGTTTGGCACAATTTGGTGTCATTCAAATCCACCTTTCACTTGACCACAAGATGTTGTGGCAGTCAGCTGGTGAGCAGACAAGAACAGCTTTCAGATGGTGAGCTGCTTGGAGCTTCCTTGGCAACATAGTGGGCTCCCTGCCTCTGCTGATCAGCTGGGAAGCCAAAAGTGGCACAACCAAAAAAGGTGCTCTCTGATATCAAGGCTAGCTTATGTCCTTCATTGATCTGTTGGGAAGCCCTTAATTGAGAGCCTATCAGGCTACAAAGGGTTGTTTACTGTTCAGAAAAGGGGGTGCATATCTAATGGGACACCACTCCTACCCCTTACCTTAAGAATGCCTTTGTAGGCCTAGGGTCCAGAGTGTGGAGGATCCATAAGTTCCTTTCCTTTATTAGATTTTGGGCAATGCCAGCTCATATACCCTGAGGCAGGCATTCATGTGATGATGGCATGAAGGTTAAGCTCTCATAGATTTCAAATTATTTTTAAGGCTTCTAAAAAGAATATTATATCTGAAAGATATATTATAGGCAAACATGCCTTACTGATCTTAAATCTCACAAAGAATTTATGTCTTTGGCAATATCATCTGTCATTTTCTTAATCCATCCACACCGTGAATTGCTTTCAGCCCAAATTATTAATAGGATGAACTCATTTATTATGGTATTACATGTCCTCCATTGTTCCACCACAGCAGACTTTGTCTTGAAAGGATAAACCATCCATTGATATAACTAACATAAAGCACTGGCTATGCTAGTAGTGCTTAAAACCACACCATTTGATGGAGCAGAATGATAATTTCTAGGTGAACGGCAAGTAAATCCAAGAGTATTCGCCAAATTCCTACATTTCTTTAACGAACCACGTCAAATTTAACGTAAATGTGTGCACAAATCAATTAGACTCTGATTAAATGCATTGAGGCAAAGCTTCTGATATCTTTATGCTACAGAAGTATTACTGGACATTGTCATATCTTTTTTGACTTTTTATAGAGTTAGGGGTTCCAACCACAGGAATCCTATTTCGACTATAAACCCCACTAAACCCCTGAGAAATCCAATACGTCAGTATCCTATTGGTGACTTGTTCTTGCATAAGGGAAATTGTGTAAGTCTTGGTAGAAAACTGCAGCTCATCAACAAGGTAATGTTTCACGTCATTGGGCATGATTGGGCCTTATTGCACAATTAGGCACAAGACAAGGAATGCAACCCACAGCTTGTTAAGGAGAACCAGTTTCCTGCCTAGACTTACATGATTTCCCTGATGCAAGTGTTAACATTCTGGTCATATATTCTTATATGCACATATGCTTACTCAGGTTCCTGGATATTATGGTCCAGATCTTAACATCTTAGAACTGCATTGCTGGAAGAGACCCTATAGATCATGAGGTCTAGAACCTGTCAAGGAGGCACAGTGGGGAATCAATCTCCCAACCTCTAACTTCACAGCCAGATGCCTACACAATTAAGCCAGTAATTGTTTCTAAGATCTGGTCCTCCTCCTAATTCTTCTTTCAGGCTTGCAAATATTTCCAATGCCATTCCTCTCTGCCTCACCTTTAGCTAACAAGTAAAGGCATTGTAAAGGGAGAGCTGCATAATCAGCTGGGGCAGACCGAAGCAGCAAGAGCAGGTGTGGCAGAGGCAGGTTCCCAGAATGAGGAAGTAAGTGCTGCCTTAAGCACAGGGGTGCAGGTTGAGGTTCCCCCCTTGGGTATGCCTGAGTGTCAATATTGGATCTGCCAGAAGGCGTTGAGTCCCTACTTTTTGGTGATCACAGCCACTGTAGACAAGACCTTAAGAGGGAGCACAAAACCTGTTCATGGTTTGTGCACATCTCTAGTTGTTTTCATGAACAGGTATACCGGGGTTTTGCAGCTGCCATGGGATATGTTCCGGCTGGCATCCAGCAGATTGGGCAGTGGAGGTCCCAAAAGTTCTACCTTAGGTTCATTGAAATGGGTTGGGGCCAGTTATTGACCATCCTTGCATGATGGTGCACCACCCTGAATTGTACAGGGAGAATCGTGTCCACCTGTCCAACTTAGGGCTTGAGATATTCTTGAGCGATTTGCAAGGAGGTCTGGGGGCTGAGTTTGGCTGTGTGGGGTAAAAGGAGCATACTTCAAATCCCCTTTTCTGTGGTGAGTAGTGCAAGAGGTATGGGGATTCAGGTATGCCCTAGGCAAGCTGCCCTTAAGGTGCTTGACAGCCCTCAGATGAATTAAATGCAATTAGCAGGGTATTAGGATTAAACAAAGTTAAGATGACAATGCTAGGTGAAACTAGGGACTGTCCTGGGTTAGTAGATTCCATGCAGTGAGGATGCTGAACAGGTGGGCAGCATCCTTCGGAGAAGGGAATCTCCCTGAATCCATTTCAAAGAAGAGAATGATAAAATGTAGCATGGTACCTTCTTGGACTATGTCCCAGGTCCCCTTGATAGAATAAACAGTTTGGAGTTAATTATGTTATCAATAAAATTGTGGCCTATTTTGAACCCAAGTGACCTATTTTGAACCCAAGTTAACCTTGCCTCTTTATTCTGGGCTGGGTGGGCAATGGCTGCCCCAACTCAGACAAGGTTTGTGAGTGGTGCTTTTTTTGCCAACTCGGACAGAGCCTTGGCACCATAGAGTTCATGCCAAAAAAGTGATCTGAAGGGAGGGGCTGGGAGGCTATTTAGCCCAGCTCCTCCATTGTTCTTCCTTCGTTTTGATTGGGAGCTCAGCCTCACCTACCCACCCTATAGTAAGGAGAGAATGAGATTATCTGGTTGCTTTGGGGCCACATAAGAATTTTTGGTCATCACTCAAATTGGCACAGTGGTGGCGACTTTTGACCCATCCCATTCTCCCTTCGGTTTGGAGCAGGGTGTTTAGTTACATCACCAGTCACAATGCTAGCAGGTAGTGTAAGAGGTACGGAGATTCAGGTATGCCCTAGGCAAGCTGCCCTTAAGGACTTGACTGCCCTCAGATGAATTAAATGCCATTAGCAGGGCATTAGGATTAAACCAAGTTAAGATGACAATGGTAGGTGAAACTGTGGCCTGTCCTGTGGTGGTAGATTCCATGAGGGGAAGATGCTGAACAGGTGGGCAGCATCCTTCTGAGAAGGGCATGTCCCTGACTCTGTTTCAAATAAGAGAATGATACAATGTAGCAAAATACCTGCTTGCACTACATTCCAGGACCCTGTGACAGAATAAACACAGTTTGGAGTAATGTTATCCATAAAATTGTGAACATGTCTTGCCTCTTTATTTCAGACTGGGTGGGCAAAGATATCTGAGGATTTTGGGGAAGTGTTCAGCAAAGTTCATCTTATTTTTCCCTCTAAAAATTTATAGATTACTATCACATACAACATAATACACAAATTTCAAATACAAGTGCTTCCCTCTCCCTTAGGACCTTTGTATCTTGCACACTTTTACCTATAACCAAACTCTCCCTTTTTTTAAATCTATCCCTGAAATCCTTCCAAAAATGCCTATACTCCTGAGACTATATGGAAATATTAATTTTGTTTTCTAACAGGCACGTTATTGTTTTTAAAATCAGATTATAGATAAGCATGAATTAAAAATGCTAATGTCAAAATTCATCAAGAATTGCTAATTCATTGAATCATATTCATCCAAATTGATGCCCCCAATGAATATGAATCAATGAATTTTTAGCATTGTTTTAATTAATCAGGCTAGAAAATGGCCCCCTGGTACCTAGAGAAACCAAAACTGTAAAGAAGCTTCTCCTGACTCTTCTGTACAATCTCCTAGCTTTGGTGAAGATTGGGTTTTCCCCAAGCCAGGAGCTAAAGGACACTTTCTTGAGATGGCCATCTTTGTGAATGTATAACTCGGATGTCTGAAACCCAATTTTCACCAAACTCGGAGGGATTGTACAGTCACAGGATGCTTCTCTATGATTTTTGTGTCACTAAGTGCAAGGGGGGGGGTATTTTATAGGTGTTTGAATGGGAAAAAAATCTACAAATCAATTCATTGATTATCAGAAAAATTCATAAATTCATGATTTGTCAGCTTTGATGAATCATGAATGGATAAGACACATAATTTTTCTAATTCATGCCCATCTCTAGTGCAGATTATATGAAATCATTCTGAACCTCCTTGAGTTGCTCATGGTGTGTGTGTGTCAAAAATGATTTAGACAATGATTTGATGCAAGCAATATGCCTAACAGCTCCTTGACAATTGTAGTACACCTTGCCATATGAGAACTGGAATGTCATCTGTCACAATTAGAGCTGGGAAGGAACCTCCAGATGATATACTGGAGGAAAAATGTTAACCTCCATTTCTTAACATCATGAACAGGTGGGTGGGAAGAGGCATTATTCTATACATAAACAGGAGATGTGCTTTGCTGAACAGTGCAACTAACATCTCAGCTGCCAAATTCAATTAGGTAATTAGTGGTACTAGTAGAAATCCATGTCCTGATTTGTCGCTTTTTAAAACAATGCTATCATTACTGGTACAACAGGATGTAAGTATTAACTGTGTATTGCTAATGACAATGGTTTATCTTGAAGTGAAAACTGCCTCAGGAAAAAAAATGCTAAATGAGTGAAATAAAGGATGCATCCAAAAGTGGAAAATGTATTTTATTCACACAATTGCTTCATCTTTCTTCTTAGCTAACTTTTGAGCTGCAGTTGTGAACACAGGGAATTGCACGAGCCCCATTCAAAATCTTCTTTTCAACAGGTTTTCATTAATTCCTGAAAGCATTATCAGAACATATACTGACAGGATCAGCAATTAGAGCAACCCCCATCTCTTTTTAAATGGATAAATTATGTGATTTTTTTTTAAAAAAATGTGTGTGACAAAGGCAGATACGATAACCTTTCCCTTATTCATTTAGACCATTCTACCAGCAGCTAGTTCTCTTCAAGTTATCAAGTAGGCATAGTAATTGTAGGCTTTAAAAATAAAGAACAGAAGAAAAGGTCCTAGCATTCCTATGTTTTAGAAAAAATAATACTAGCAGAAAATTAGGTAACCAATTCTCCCTCTCAAATGAGCAAACCACATTTTGTTAACAGGCACTTTTTCCAACAGAGAAAAATACGAAAACCAATTGAAATATGTTATCACTTTTCACGCCTCAAATACACAATGCCATTTGTACAATATGATCAGTGTTTATATATATGTCATGTGCCTCTGTTGCCTCTGTAGTCTTGGTCAATCCACAGAGCAAGCATTCTCAAACATATGTCCCCAGAAATTCTCAGACAAAAATTCCCAGAAGGCTTTAACACTAGTTAGGCGGGCCAGGATATGTGGGTATTGTGGTCCAAGAACATCTGGGGACCCCAGACTGGGAACCACATTGGCAAAGGGACAGTGAGTGGAGATATGAAAATCAGTTGTGCTTGGTTCCATTGCAGCCTCAAGAATTCCAGCAGTATTCATAGCCCATTGAAATTCTGTCTCACCCTGTGAGGCTTTTTTTCTCTGCAAATACATTATGACCATCTTTTAGGAAACATTTTCATATTGTATGCAGTTGCATGCATTTTTCTTAGCATGTGCTAAGAAAACTATAAGCTAAAGAAAAATTTATCTATAGCGTGCTTGAATGCATTATTTAGACAGACACATTTTACTCCTGTGCATTTTACACATTTATCAGAAATGGCAAATGGGGAAAATGGAAGAATTGAATTTGTTACTTATGGTTCCTTTTCATGACAGTAAACTGAAAAATATTCATTATTTCCATTAAGAGCCTTGTAGAACAAGAATTGTTTTTTTTTTTAAAAAGCATATTAATCTTAATTAATGTCAATGTATTTTTCTTCCCTATTAAAATGTAGCCCATTTCACACAGGTATGAAAATCTCACTTCAGTCCTTTGTTCAGAGGCCTATTCATACAAGTGTTATTTTCTTTTTTAAAAGAAGAAAAGTGGAAGTGGAAGGAATAATTCATGAAAGCTCTTGTGCGATTGGGCTGCCTCTGCCATGATATCTCCTAGGATCTGCATTCCATGCCAGAAAAAAAATGTGCATCTTATTAGCTTTGACGGTATTCGTTTTTATGAGAAATTGGATTTGTGCAGCAGGAAGGCTTGAAAATTATAAGGTTCCTCATTATTTATTTTATTTTTATTTTAGAGTATTTTTACATCACTGTTCTCCTTGGGAAAGGATCCAAGGCCTTTTTCAAGGAGCCTCAAAGAATCTAATTGGCTACAATATCCTCTCCCTGACAGATCTCCAATATCCCCCAAAGGGAAGGAAAGGCTACTTGTGCTTTCATTATGATGTGCCTTATATCTGGAACCGTGCTGGACCAAATGACTGGTTGCCAATTCTTATAGCTGAGCATGAGCTTCAGATGAATCCCAAAGTTCAATTCAGACTGTTGCAATGCAGACCTATTTGTCTGATCAACGTGATAGAAGTAGAGGAATCGGTTTCGATTTTAGGCCATGTGAAAGGGTCTGGAGCGCTTCAGACTGATACGTAATTTGGAACTTCTAAAATGAGTGTTGGGTTTTTCAGCTAGGCTAGCCCCAGCTGTTTCCTGCTGGATTCCAAAATGCCTAATAAAGTTGATCCAACATGAGAGAGATCCAAAGAAAATTACCGGTTTATTGAGCCCAATAAAAGATAGTAGGCGAACAACCCACAACAAGGCTTATGATTGCCAGTAATTCTAGCTCCTGATAATCATATTAGAGTGTGGTCTCCACTTAGGGGTTTGATGTTGACTTGACTCTCAATATATTATTTTATCTATCTTTTTGATATTGACTATTTATATAACAGTCCTGTTTGTATTTTGCGGCTTTTATCAAAAGTTTTACAATGTTTTTAAATTGTTTTATTCTGGCAAATTGATATTTTGTTATTTCTTGATTTGGTTAAAAACCCGTAAATAAAGATTCATTCATTCATGCTCAAAAGGTGATGATTCCACAAATGTGTTCCACATTCAGCTTTATGCCATGAAGCCATCATGTTTTAACTTGAATTCATCAGCACCCAATCCAATATAAATGGTGGGGTAAATGGCCTAGATAGTTACCCTCACTTCATTAGGAGAAAGGATGCTCAGGTAATCATTCTGAGTTTCAGAGGGCTGAATGTAGAAGTTAGCATTGGTCCAGCATTTGTACACTCTGACAATTAATACCAATCCTTAGCATTTTCCCAATAATTGACCAAAATGCTTACCAGCCTGGAAGCTTCATCTTCCAGCACATGTTTATTTTGGATTGTCTCATCATATGATTTAAAGGTATTAAGCATTCAGAGTGGTTTACCTTTGCCTTCTGAGAAAAAAATAAACCCACAACAAGGCAGTGTGAGGTGTTCGGCCCGGAAGACAAGGTGCACATATGTTTTATACCACCTCCCCCTCCCACAAGGTGCACACAACCTCTGGATCAAGTGAGGGAGTGGTCTTCGGGGAGCCTCCAATGGGGTCAGTTCAGGGGACCTCCCAGGGGAGGTCTCAAGCTGTTCACAATGTCCTGAAACAAGATACCAGCTTAACTCGTACATCCAGGTATGGCTGGGCCATCCATGCCCTTTGATGGGCTATCAGAGGTGAGATAATGGAAGGAAGAGTAATGGCATTGTCTGAGAGACTGAATCATTAACAAGTCAATAGTGGGGTGAAAGAGTCAACAAAGGAATCCCAAGCTGCCAGACATGTTCTCCTGGTGGATGTGGAAAAGAGACAATAGGAAGTCTCATGGCTGAAGATAATCCTATTGTGCCTGTGAAAGCTCACACCCTAGAATCTTCTCCACTGGTGAATCTGGTTCTGGAAGATGCAGCAATTCCAGGGAGTCACCATTTCCTCTTTCTCTCCTCATGACCCTTGCCCAAGATGGTGGCCCAATAAGAGACGGGCGGGTGTTAGCATAGTATAGGAACATGTATAAGCAGACCCAGGGAGATTGATTTTGGAAAGAGTCTAGAGAAAGAGGAAGAATTCCCAGAGACACACGGGGGGGGGGAAAGACCCAGAGGACCCATAAAGGTAAGGGAGTTATAACTGGATTAGATGTGAGGGGTGTCCTGGGGTGTAGAGATGGTCATCCCTGACTATCACCCCATGAGCCTGAGGCCACAGTAGAAATAAACTGTCAACCCAGGAAAGCTAGCCTGAGTTGTGTGTCTAGCTCTTTAAATGTCAGGGGAAAGAATTATTGTCACACGGCACAGCAGGGGTTAAAATGGTTTGGATGGCCAGAAGCCTGGCCTTGCTATGGCGGAAGCCTTTGGTGGGACGATGAACTCCCGGAGGATTTCCAGGGTGAAGGCAGGTCTGCTGCACTAAGGGCCTTTTCACACGACCCCTAAGATCCGCTGGTCCCTTAAATTCAGACCAAAGATCTTAGGGGTTCGTTGCCCTTCCTTCCTCCCCACCAGAGAAAGAGGGGGAAAAATGCAGCTCACCTGGAGGAGCTTCCCGGAGCTCCGTTTCTCTTCCGTTTCTCTTCCGTTTCTCTTCTGCTTGCTTTTTTTCCTCCCACCTCTTCTCTTAAAGGGGCAGGAGGCAAAAAAACACAAGCAGAAGCCAGGAGAGCCCCGCACTGACCAGATTAAATCCGGACCTGGGGATTTTCACCGACCTCAAGCAGGTACAAGAAAGTGCAGCTGGGTCGCGCTTAGGTGGGCGGGGTCGCACTTAATTGTCTGCAAAGTCCGGAGCTGGTGGGAAAACACTTGTAAGGTCCGGACCTTGCAGCCATTTCCTGCGGAGATTAGGGGTTGTGTATAAAGGCTCCTAGTTTCCAAATGCGTGCCGGACAATCTCCATAGCTTTGCATTAGCGAGGGAAAGGCTTTTCAGTATGGAACTCAGAGGCGGGCATAGGGAAGTGAATTTCAGCGATCCTAGCTCTGTAACTTGGCCACTCTTGCAGAACTCCGAAGTGGCCATAGAAGGTGAATTTTCAGCAATCCCATCGCCATGGTTTAGCCGGCCTCATGGAACTACGGGTGGCTAAACAATCATGGATCTGGAATCGCATCCCGGTCTACCAAGGCATAATTGGCCTTTTCCTTTTGTGAGCGCCCCTTCCGTTCTCATAATTAACGAGACAATGATGAATGGGGGCTCCCTGATTGGAGACTGTGCACAGAAATGGGGGATGGTGGTTAATTCTTTTTGCACTCTTGCTGTTTTATGAACTCCTGTGGTAATGGACTGCTGCTTGTTATTTTGAAGTCTGTGTAAGTGGAAACCGGCGATAGGAAACAAAGTAGCAGTTTTTCTGTCTGTCAAGCTCCTAATTCTGGCAACAGCGCTTCTCAGCTATAGAATAGCTAGGGGGGATGTTTTTCCTGATATCTCCTGCCCACTTCTGGAAAAAACAGCAGAGGGATCAGGGTTTCTGGATTTGGGCTAAAGTCCATGCTCGTATATCACCCCATATAACCTGTGATTTACAAGCAAATTCCAGCTTCTGCTAAGAAATTGATGCCCCCCTTTGAAGACTAAAAATCATCTAGATGACAATCTAGCATTTTAGTAAACAAGCAAACTATGCATATTATAAATGTAAACAAATACATGTAATACATAGGTATGCATTATCAAAGTGCAATAAAAGCATTTAAGCATGAGGTATACTATGAATACAGTGAAATTGTCAGAGTATGTGCTATTTAATCAGCCAGAAGAAGCAATACTTAATGAATAAATTGTTAGAGCCAGAGTTTTCTTAAAACCAAACAGCTATATTACAAATGTACAAAAATATATCACAGCATCACAGAACTTCTACAAAGTTCAACAAAGTATAGAGGGAAAAATCACATTAGTGCATTGATACAAAATTCAACAGCATAACAGCATAATAGCATACAGCTCATAGACAAAATATATAACAGAGAAAGTGGATGCCTTTACTCATGGAAGGCCCAATGAACAGTGATTTACAGAGCATTTTATACACATTTCTGTCCAATCATAAATTACATCACATCACAGCTATTGCAACCTCTTGCCTCAGCCAAAATTCTTTATGTTAATTCTTTACACCTGTATTCCAGTTGAAAACACGATACACTGGGTCACTGTGACTTTGCACTTTTTACAGACTTCATCTTTAAATCAATTAAATACATATCAAATACATATGGAACATCCTGTCTATTAAATATATTTCACTAATACCTGACAGAAATATATAAACCAATGATGAATTAATTAAAATCAGTACAAATAAAGAGATACAAACATTTTCTATGCAGAACTCTATAAAATCAAACTGAATTCGCAATTAACTTGAATTTCAATCAGGTGTGAATGCATCTTCTTCAGGTGTAGGATCAATGACATAATGGATTCTTGACAAACGGTCAGCAGCAACATTTTGAGTACCTGGAATATGCTGAATCTGAAAAATAAATTCCTGCAATAACAAACTTCATCTTAACAGATGTTGATTACTTGCATTCAGGCATGCAAGTCATTTCAGTGCTTGATTATCTGTTCGCAAAACAAAATTAGTACCCCATATGTATGGTCTCAACTTATTAAAAGAGCAAACAATTGCTAAACATTCTTTTTCTGGAACAGAATAGGATCTCCCTCTTGGCAACTTTTTGCTGAAAGAATCTGAAGTAACATTTGTCCCAATGGAATCAGAACTTGTAAGAGATGGCATATTGTCATGTTCAGCTTCTCCAATAGTAGTCAAGCTTGTGTCCTGTAAAGGAAAAACAATATTACCAGATTGTGACAAAAGTTCAGGCTGTTTGGCCCTAGATTAGCTTCTTTTCTGCACAGACCTTATATTAGAAAGAGATTCTTGTTGCTGCATTTGTAGTTCAGCAAGTTGATTCAAATACACCAAGACAGTGTCTACTGCAAACTTGATTCTCTGTGCAGGAGTGTGCACAAGAGCCAAAATTTATCCTTCAAAATTCTTGTACTTGACATGAATTTTGGCTACTGGTACCAGATGAATTCTGGATTCCCCCATCATGTACGGGTGAACAGGAAACCTGTATTTATGCAAAATGTCACTTGTATTTATGTCAAAATTTATAAATTCTGAAGACATTGAAGAAATATCAGCCCCCATGTCCAAATACCCAGAACTTAAAAATTCTTCTGAGTATTTTTTGAGAATTATATCTTTAGCAAATGTTTTTGGACTCAGTCAGCTTGCTGCTGTGAAATATACTGGCTAGGTTCTCTAGAATTGTAAAGTCCTGCTGCAGTTGCTGCTTTTCATCAGCAGATGATGCCGCAAACATAGAAATGGAATGGGCATATGACTGCTGTGTGGAAGTTCCTGTAGATGAAACATTGGACATTGCTTGCTGTTTCTGCCCTACTTCTGGTATGTGCAGAGGGTTTTTAGGTGCCTGCATGGCACTTGGCTCAGTCCCAAAAAGAGTCCCATTGTCCAGTGACTCCTCAGAAAAATCCCAATTGTCTTCCCCTGTGTTTGATAAATAATTCAAAGTTCACTCTGGATGTGTGATTGCTTTCATCTTAGGAGAAACCTGAGTTGATGGTGTTACAGTCTTTCTAGGCTTTTGCTGTTTCTTTCCTGCTGTAACTGCTGGCTTAGATGGTGCCCTGTGACCTTCTCTACACTGGGATGTATAGTGTCCTGGCTGTTGGCACCTAAAGCAGACTATTTCAGTGTGTTTTACAGAAGGTCTCTTTTGTGAAGGAGGTTTGGTCCTGTTCCCATCAGGTCGGAATCGACTCTGAGCCATTTCTTCCCTATATTCTGTTTTGTTTTGTTTTTTACCAGATGTGCCTTTTGATTGGGTTTGGCTTGAATTGACAAGCTTATAGCCTCTGCCCATTGACTGGATTTTCTTTAAGTATGCACTTCATCTAACATAAGGGCAAGCTCTGTTGAATTTTTAGGATTTCTATTAAGGGCTTCTTGTTTAAGATCTTGTGGGGAAGAATTCTGTAACTGCTCCATTGTTGATAGATCCAAAACTTCCTGGTACGTGCTAGCCTTGGCTGCTTTGAACCACTGGTCTAAACTGGATTTAATATCAGCCTGCAGTGAGCATGCATTTTATTGTAAGTTCCACTTCATGCTCCTGACTTTATAACATAAAACCTCTGGAGTGTAGGTAAATCTGTGGTGTACTAAAGCCAAAAAATCATCCCAAGGTTCATCTTGAACCTCAGACAGCAATTTTGATAAAGTGCCTTACTCAGATTTCTTTAAGTGCATCCAAATCTTGGCATGCCTTTTGAAAATTACTGAGAAAATTCAAAACATCGTACCCAGCTCTAAAAAGTGGTCGTGATTTCCTGTCATATGACCTAGGGTCAGTCCTTGCTGCCTCTTGCACCCTTTTTTTCTGAAGCATCCCTTTCCAGACTCAGATGTCTCAGAAAAACTTTGTCATCATGGTCTCTCCTCATTTCATATTCCAATTTTTCCCTTTGTAAATCATCAGCCCTCCTCTGCTGCTGAAGGCTTTACATCTGTAAATCAGCGGCCAGGCATCTCTCAATTGGATTGCCCTGAGGGAGAATGCTCTAGAGCTCACTGGTCTTCTTCCTCCCCTCCATGTTGCTGATTGACCTCTCCTGTCCCACCTACTGGTTCTCCTGCCACTGCTGCTGCAGATGCAACTGCTCCCAGCTCTTGGTCATCTTGGATAGGCCGTTCTGAGTCTGGGGTTAATCTGCCTCTGCCACCAAGTGCTGATACATCTAGCCTGGTCTGGCATCTGGGCTGTCAAGGACTCTATGTGAACCCCACTCATTTCATTTAAAACAATATTTTTTAAAAATAAATCATTTCATTTTCCATTTTATTTCAAGTTTCATTTGTGTACTCTCTCTCTCTCTCTCTCTCTCTCTCTCTCTCTCTCTCTCTCTCTCTCTCTCTCTCTGTCTGTGTGTGTGTGTGTGTGTGTGTGTGTGTGTGTGTGTGTGTGTGTGGGCAGGTGGGAAAGTTATTGAGTGAGTAAGGGGTGGGTAGGTAGGTGGAGAACTGGGTAATCAGGTCAGTTTATGAGCCATGGGGTGGGGGAGCAAGATGGCAGTCAAAGGGGTGAGCAAGTGGACAGGTGATGGGGCGAGCAAATGATCAGGGTATAGGCAGGCAAGCAGCAGGCACTGGTGTTTTCAGCTAGCATTATGACGATGATGACAACAACAACAATGACAACAACAATGATTCCTGCTCTCTGGTATAGCATTGTATCAGGTAGCAATGGTTTGTTAAAGAGCAAAGACATTCACATATGTGGAATAGATTCCAGTGAATCCATGCCACATCTGCCACAACATAAACAGGCCTCTGGCAGAGGAGCAGAAAAAGCTGATCCCTTGGCACAGTGTTCTATGTGTGCATGCACCTTGCATGTGTGTGTGTGTGTGTGTGTGTGTGTGTGTTGTGTCGTTACATTCGTGACCGACTCTAAATGACTCCATGTCCATGGAGTTTTCTTGGCAGGAGTACTAGAGTGGCTTGTATGTACTGTATGCTAAATTTTAATGTAATTAATTTTTAAAATTAATTGTGGGTGCAATGGAGCCTTTTCACGTGAAATCTGAAGCAAGGATCTCACCACCACTCTCCTGTTACAGTGCCTGTGGTGAGAGACAGGGTGAAATATTCGGTTATGCAGCTCTCCATCATTCTTTTGCTAGGTTTGGAAGTGTTAACTGTAGTCAGATTAAACAAAATGAAACAACCTGCTGAGAACATAGCTGCACTGATTGTAGTCTGAGTGATCTCCCTAACTTTTCTCCTCCTTTTATGGCTCTAGTAGCTATTTGCCTAATCTCTCACCTTTCTGATATGTTTACATGAGTGGTAAAATATATTTCTTTTGTGTGAGTCTGTGTTTTAGGAAGTGAAACATCACATCCCCTGATTATTGCTTTTCTGCCCAGACAGTATCCAGTGCCTCCTGTGTTTCAGCATAGTGCTTGAAGTCATCTGCTTCCTTAAATAAACCGTAAAAGCAAAAACTTTATCTTTTTTGTGGTTTTTCAAGTGTATCCCTGTGGATATTCTAGTGTTTCCAGGGAAATGGTGTCACTGTTATGAGGAGAAAAAGAGAATAACATGTTCATGGATAGGAAAGATTGAGCACTCAAAGTATATGTGTGTTCCAAAGAATCTGGGACATTGAGAACCAGACCATTGCTGCAGGTTTTAATCTCAACCTCCTGTTCCCTGTACTTTTATGGTCTGCTGCCCACTCTATGTCTAGAAGCCAGTTATATGAAAAAAATCTTACTAATCCTTGCATGCTCTGGGCTTTCACATTCACCAGATGGAACATCTTTCCCTCAGCTGTCCTCTCAGGTAGATATCACAACATACCATTTGAGAACAGACTGTGTAAACATTGCCTACTGGAGCCCGACTCACCCTCTGATATTCTTATTTCCTGCCCCACCCATCACCAGCTTTGGAAACAAATCCTGGCCCTATTTATTTCTAAACTTTCTGGAGCTCCAAATAGTAAATTCAGCACCTACTTGCAGACAAATCTACCAAACTGACAAGCTCAGTGGCTGAATACCTGGCCAGAGTGTTCTAAACCATTAATGAGACCTTCAGTAGTAAGGGTGGCCACTAATCTGATCCTTTTCATCTCTTTATTTCTCTTTTAGTTTTCTATGCCACAATTTGACATTTTTGTTCTCAATTTATTTTATGCTATTAAAGGTTCCTTGATGTGTTTTAATAAGTGCAATTTGCTTTCTAATAATAGAAAATTAGAGGTGCTTAGTATGCTTTCTGAAATTTGGCAGCTATACCTTTTGCTTTACATTTTCATTTACAGCAAGGGACCAAAAATACACACAGAGAGAAAGGTTATTTATTTCTCCTATGTAGGTCAACGGGAGGACTGGGAATCCAAATTTTCAAATCAATTCTGATTCAGGCCTCAGACCAAATTGGATTGGGTCTGGATTACTGCCAATCAACTAGAACAGTGTTGGCGAACCTATGCAAAAAAATAAAATAAAAAATAGTGGGTTCTGAATTACACTTTGGGCACTCAGTCTCTAAAAGGTTTGCCATCACTGAACTAGAATCTGGTCCAAATCAGCCTCCAAACCAAATTGGAGACTTGTACTCATTTGTATATAAGGAGAAAATAAAAGAGAGAACTAGGAATAATAGTGAAAGCCTTATGCTTGGCTCCGCGGCATGACTGCGCAGCGTGGAGCTCCCTTGCCCCCCTGGCTGGAAGCCGCGTGAGACCTACCTGGTCTCACAGAGGACGGGGATCCAAGCCCATATAAGGGCTCGCCACGAGGTCCCTGGCCTCTGTCTGCGGTGACCGGCATTGGGGAAGGAGCACAGAGCTCTGCTGCACGCTGCTGCCATCTTGATCCACGTGGCGGTGTGGCGGTGAGCTCCCGAAGAGCCGGAGCCTGGAGGGCGGAGGCTAGCGGAGGCGCGGCTTCCGGAGGCCGCTGCCGGTGGGCGCGGCTGTGCTTCCCGTGTGTGGGAAGGAGCGGAGGGGCTTGGCGGCGGCTGCAGCGCGGAGCTCTAGCCAGGGGAGGTGGGCGGTGGTGGTTTTACGGCCTGATGGGCGCGGGAGACCCGGAGGGGATTTTCCCCCCGGCGGCCTACGCAGCTCGCTGGACCCAGAGGGCACGATCCGGGGCATTGTGGTGTGCGGGGGAGGGGGTCCGGGGAGGGGACCCCCCTCTTTTGTTGTCTGGCCGCAGCCGCGGCCTTCCAGCGGCTGAGGGTTTAGGCCTGGCATGGCGGCCTACCCCTTCACGGCGGGAGCCTCGGGGGGTGGGGTGCAAAGGCCCTACTCCTTGGGACGCCTCACGGATGGGTGGTGACCCCATGGGGAGAGGTGGCCGGCCCAGCTGGGGCCTTACTGTGCTGGGAGGGCCTACCGGGGCCCCTGTGGGGCTGCTAGGCCTACAGCTACCTCCAGTGGGACAGGGGAGGCAGGGAGCCAGGCCTGGGCCTACAGAGTGGGGACCGGGGGAGGAGAGGGCCGGCTCTAGGGACCACACAGCCCACGAGGGGGCAGCTCAGGGGTGCCATGATTCCCCACCCCCACCCCGGGTGGGTGGCAAGGAGGTGACAGGGGATTGCCAGGCCCACCCGGTGGGCAGGGAGAGCGAAAGATGGCACCCAGGAGACAGAACGGCGGACCCAAGGGCAAACACCTGGAGAAGAGGCCTGTCCCAGAGCTGTCTAACACTGAGTCCACCTTCGAAGAGGACGACTGGCAGGAGTGGGCCCGCCTTGAGGCTCGAATGGAGGCCATAGGGGGGGCAGTGGGGCCCAGCAGGCAGGGGAAGGGACATCATCCAGCCGGAGCATGGATAGGCTGTCCAAAGCTAGGAGGAGGGCCCGCAGGAGGCAATTAGTGTATAGACTAACAGAGCGTTTTGATACTCGCAAACAGAGGAATGCAGCAGCCCAGCCGGGGACGGCCCAGGCAGGCCAGGCGGTTCGGCCAACTGCAGCTCCACAGCCGGCGATGGAAGGGGCGACCTCAGGCAGCGGCCAGGTCGAGACGGTGGTGGCAGCGCCTGCAGCAGCAGACCACACAGCAGCAGAGGCCACGGGGGTCCCGCTCCTCCCCCCAGGATCGAGATGGGTGCATCGCTTTACGGAACAGTGAGTTGGCGTGTGCTCTAGACATCACACCACGGGAGGCGTGGCCCTGGGGGCCAGTGGGGGGGCTGCAGCAGACACAAGGGGGGCAGCAGGCCTGGCGGGAGGCAATCAACACGTTCCAAACATAGGCTGGACCAGAGGGTCAGGTATGGGGGTGGCACATTCCAGTGCTTCGCCAGGGTTCCTGGGGTGTATGCCCAGCAGGTAAGCACAGTGCACACCCAACAGCTCCTTCCAGGCCCGGCATGGCAAGGGCCCCAAGGGCATCAAGGGACAGTAAGTACAGGCGTTGCAGGGCCATGGAACCCCCCACAACAACCCGGCGGCTTCCCGGGGGCGGGCGGCCCCCAGGGGGGCCTGCACAGGTGGGCAATGGGTCCGGTTTACACCGGGGTCCCTTACACCGCACTCCCCCATACAGATTACGCGTCCCCCTTGGGGGACCACTTGGCCCAAGCCACAAAGGAGTGGATATGGCGGGGGGACTATATAGATCTGTTCAGCCTCCTTAACAGGGAATTGGATTCTAAGGAACTGGAAAAGGAGGACGCCAAAGACAAAGAGCGCCGGTTGAGGAGCAAGCACGAACTCAACTGGGCTAACTGGTTGCCGGCCTACAGCATTTACATCTCAATGGTCCTGCACACCCACTCGTGGAGAGCGCAATCGCTCATTAAATATCAGGATATGATTTACAGGGCCTTTGTGGATTTCCCGGGGTATGCTTGGCTGACATATGATGAGCGTTTTCGTATGAAGGCGGCCACGCAGCCCCACCTGAGAATGGACGAGCCATACCCCCCGTTGTGGCTGCAGTACATGACCCCCGTGTGCCCGGCGCTGGGGGATCGCTTCAACAGCGGGCACATTATCAGGTGCCCAGCCCAAACCGCAGGGACCCACCAGGGGACGGGCCAGCAGGTTCAACCCCGGCTGGTCTGCTGGGA
This sequence comes from Phrynocephalus guinanensis, assembly GCA_037367245.1. NCBI lineage: Eukaryota > Metazoa > Chordata > Lepidosauria > Squamata > Agamidae > Phrynocephalus > Phrynocephalus guinanensis. Next base: position 13,222,428 of record CM074737.1, on the reverse strand, counting down.
CTTTAATGGCCAGGGTGCCTGCAACCGGTCGCAGTGCCGCTTCAAACACGAATGCTCGGTCTGCGGGGCTGCACACGCCAGCAGTCAACTGCTCCAGGGCAAAGGGGGCCTTTGGTAGGCAGGGAAATGGGGGGCAGCAGAGGAGACCCCTGCAAGGGGGAGGACCTAATCCACCAAAAGGGCCCCAGCCCGATCAACCATAGGGTCCTGGAACGGTGGCTGACCCTGTACCCGGACAGGGAGGGGGCTCAGTTTCTGGCAGATGGTTTTGCCATGGGGTTCCATATTCAGTTTGCAGGCGTTAGGCGCGCCTTCGCGGCGCCCAATTTAAGGTCATTGACGGGCATGGAACAGGTGGTTTGGGAGAAGATCCAGAAGGAGGTAACTAACGGGAGGGTTCTGGGGCCGTTTGACGATCCCCCATTGCCCAACTTCAGGGTATCTCCCCTGGGGTTGATACCGAAGAAGGCGCCGGGTGAATACCGGCTTATTCATCACCTGTCGTTCCCGCAGGGGGCGTCATTCAATGATGGGATCCCCCAGGAGCTCTGCTCGGTTAAGTATACCTCCTTCGACGCAGCGGTGGCCATGGTTCGGGCTTGTGGGGTGGGAGCCGAAAAGGCCAAGTGCGACATCCAGTCTGCATTCCGACTCCTACCAGTGCATCCTGATGATTTTGACTTGTTAGGTTTCCAATTTCAAGGGAAATTCTACCTGGACAGGGCGTTGCCATTTGGATGTTCGATATCCTGCGCAGTTTTTGAATGGTTCAGTTCTTTTGTTGAGTGGAAGTTGCACCACGTCACGGGGATGGGCAGTATTGCCCATTACCTTGACGATTATATTTTTTGTGGGCATAGGGACTCAGGGGCATGTGGGTTCCTACTCAGATCCTTTCAGGACATGGCTGAAGAATTGGGGCTCCCCCTGGCAGGGGATAAAACAGAAGGCCCGGCAACCTGCCTTACCTTCCTCGGGGTGGAACTGGACACGTGGAACCAATCCTGCAGACTGCCAGGGCATCCGGATCCAGACCCACGAGATCGTCGCAGACGCGCTCACTGAGAGTGGCCACACCCAGAGAGGCGCGGAAAACGCGTACGCGGGACCGCGCCTTCTCTGTGGTTGGTCCTTCTCTATGGAACCACTTCCCCAGTGAGCTGCGCCTGCTGGAGTCCCTGCCTGCCTTTAAGAAGGCCTTGAAGACTCTCCTCTTCAAAGAGGCCTTTGGCGACTTCATTAGTTAGGTTTTTTTTCTCTTCCCCCTTCCTTTTCTACTTGTCGCCATCTGCCCTCCTGTTGCTTTTCTGCTCGGAGGTCTCCTTGCTTATTTTATGCGTTTTTAATATTGTGAGCTGCCCAGAGTTCCCGTCAGGGAAGATGGGCGGGATATAAATCCATAAATAAATAAATAAATAAATAATAAATAAGCTGGAAGACCTCAAGGCTAGGGTGGCAACCCTCCTGTGGTGCAAGCGCGCCACACTGAGGGAGCTACAGGAGTTGGTGGGACACCTTAACTTTGCCTGCCGCGTGGTGGTGCCTGGCCGGCCTTTTATCCGGCGCTTTTGTAATGCAATGCGGGGCCTGAAGAAGCCAGCCCACAGAACCAAAGTGATGGGGGATATGAAGGAAGACCTATGGATGTGGTTGGAATTCCTGCAGGGGTTTAACGGGGTGTCCTTCTGGTGGGAGGAGCTGGGGTTGGGGGCAGACTTCCAGGTACAGACTAACACTGCCGGTTCCCAGGGTTACAGCATCTACTGGAAAGGTAAGTGGTGCTGTGGCACCTGGCCATCTGAGTGGGTGGCAGCCGGGATCACCCAGGACCTGACATTCCTGGAGCTGTTCCCGATAGTGGGGGCCCTGTGGCTGTGGTCCGGGGACTGGGCCAACTCCGTTGTCCGATTCTGGTGCGACAACATGGCTGTCGTGTACACCATCAATGATTTAACATCCAAATCAGAGAGGGTTATGGAGTTGGTCCGGGCCCTGACACTGTGCGCGCTCCAATATAACATTGTGGTGCCCGCACACCATGTCCCGGGGCTGAATAAATCCATCGTGGATGCTCTTTCCCGCCAGCAGCTCGATCGCTTCAGGGTGCTGGCACTGGAGGCGTCCGAGCTTCCCGAACGGCTGCCAGAAGAAGTATGGCAGATTAGCGGGAGGAGGCGGACGGGGCCCTGGAGCTTGCGCTGGCGCCATGAATAAGGTGAGGATATGAGACCACGACCAAGGACTTTGGTAACTTCTGGGACCTGATGGAGCTGCCGGTCACCTGGCCTGCCCCAGTAGACCACATCCAGCAGTACCTGGTATACTTACACAGGAGGGGGCTGACGCCGGGCACGTTGCAGGGGCAGTTGGCCGCATTGGCATTCCACACTAAGGCCCTGGGGTGTGAGGACACGACCTGGGACTTCCGGGTTAGGAAGATGCTGGAGGGGTGGGCCAAAGCTGGGGTCAGGGAGGGGGACGCCCGGATTCCCCTAATGGCGGACATCTTGGCCCGGATGGGCAAGCAATGGGCCCGGCTATGCAGGGATAACTACGAGGCCTCCTTGATGAGGGCGGTGGCCCTTGTGGCATTTTTTGGGGCCTTCTGGATCAGCGAGCTGGTTGCGGCTAGCAAGCGAGACGGATCCAGGCGGGCGTTGCAGTGGGCCGACTTCCACCAGTGGCAAGGTAAGGCGGTGTTTCTGGTGGGCCGATCAAAGATGGACCAGCGGGCATGAGGACAGAGGGTGGAACTCGGGACCTGCTCAATGGAGGAGGTCTGCCCAGTTCGTGCCATGGGAGAATATGCGGCCCTGCGTGGAGAGGGGGAGGGCCCCTTGTTCAGGCATGCGGACGGGGACCCCTTAACCAAATTCCAATTCTGGAGAATAACTCAGTGGGTGCTGGAGGAGTTGGGCCTGAAGGGGATGAAGTTCGGGACTCATTCATTCAGAATCGGCGTGGCATCCACAGTGGCGGCCTTGGGGTATGGGCCTCGGGAGATAAAGTCCCTGGGACGGTGGGCATCAGCACATTTTAAAACCTACGTGCATCCCCTCCCGCAATGTTAATTGTTTGGTTTTTGTTTCCTTACAGGACCTGGGCCAGGACACTCGAGGTGCCACATTCTCATACTGGGCCATAGTTTTGTTTACTGGGCAGCAAAGTATGTGGCCAGGACGGCCTGGGGTGTCAATTTGGGAATGGGGGAAAGGGCAGTTATTGAATGGAAGGGACTCAGGAGAATGTGTTGGTGCCAGTTTGAGCGGGTGGCAAGGCTAGAGGCCAGGGGCCGCCCCCTCTGATGTTATGCTTGGTACATTTGGGGAGCAATGACATGGATTTCCAAACCAGTAAGTCACTGGCCCTGGATATTGTCAGGGATCTGACAACCTGGAAAGAGGCCTTTCCCAGTCGGAATTGGTGTGGTCCAACACTGTACCCCGGCGCCAGTGGAGGGCACAATGCACCCCACAGGTGATGAATACAGTGCGCAGGGGCGTTAATAGGGAAGTATGCAGGGCAGTAGTCTGACACTTGGGCTATGTCGTGGGTCATCCATGGATTTTGGCTGCTATCCCGAACCTATACCGGGGGGATGGGGTGCATCTCTAGGACCTGGGGATGGAGCTATTCTTGACCGACCTGAAGAGGGGCCTGCTAGAGGTTGTGTCTCGTTGGTGGGGTAGGTAGGGGCCATAGCAAGGCTAGGCCCCTACTGTGGCGGTAGTGCGGGGTATGGAGAGGCAGTCGGGAGTCAGGTCTCAAGTTCCCTACGGGACTGTCCACTCTCACGGCGTTGCGGATCGGATATCAAAAAACCGGGGGGAGATGGATATACCGGGAGGGCCCACTGGACTGGCAGACACAAAGGACGGGCCTGGGCAGTCCGGCTGGGGAAAGGGGACCAGCTGGCCGAGGCCGCCCTGCTCACGGGCAGGATGTTCTCGGGGCTATCAACTCGCCCAGATAGGCTGCCAGAGAAAGGGATCCAGTGAGACCCAAAGTAACAATTCTAACCCGCATTACAGCAGGCCCCGGTTTAAAGTTGTGTTGTGTTGTATAACCTGTTAATAAAGTGGCCCAGAGTTTGAACCCAACACCCTGTCTCGCATGGTTATTCCGCTGTGGGGGGAGGCAATAGCTTTCGTATCTCTGTAACCACATAAGACTGTGACAAGGTGTTTTAAACTGGCTGTGTGTAAGAGAGGGTCAGACAGATGAACAAAGGGCGTTTATACACGACCCCTAAGCTCCGCCGCAAATGGCTGCAAGGTCCGGACCTTAAAAATGTTTACACACCAGCTCCGGACTTTGCAGACAATTAAGTGTGACCCCGCCCACTTTAGCGCAACCAAACAGCAGTTTTCTTGTACCTGGTCTTTGATGGTGACAAATATTTGATCCGGTGTAAGGATAATGAGTGCGGGGCTCTCCTGGCTTCTGTTTGTTCTTTTTTTGCGCCCCGTCCCTTTAAGAGATCTGAATGCTGCCGGGAACAAAACGGAGGTAAACCGGCATTCTTTTCTTTCTTTTTTCTCCCTCCCTCAGGCAGCCAGCAACCAGGAAGTGCGGAGGGGGGTGGGGACAGAGGAAGACAGAGGAAGAGCGACGAACCCCTAAGATCTCTGGTCCGAATTTAAGTGGCCAGCGGATCTTAGGGGTCATGTAAAAAGGCCCAAAGAGACCATAGGCCAGTCATGATCTTAACCTTTGCCACAAGCTTGTTATATGAATAAGCTGCCTTAGAACATTGATCTATCTTATTCATTATGGAAGATGACCTATGCGCAGCCCTACAAAACCCTTGGAGGAATTGTAAGTATAAATGAAATATGCAGATATAAGAATGGACAAATAATATATTTAGGGAAATGCTAAATTTGTCCTTCCCAGGCTTTTGTTGTTGTTCTTTCGTTCAGTTGCAAAAATAGGTTACAGGTGATACCTTTATATTGTGTCCGACTCTTCATGACCCCATGGACCAGAGCATGCCAGGCTCTCCTGTCCTGGACTTTGGTCAAATCCATATTGGTTGCATCAGTGACACCATCCAACCATCTCATCTCTGCCATCCCCTTTTCCTTTTGCCTTCAATCTTTCCCAACATCAGGGACTTTTCCAAGGAGTCTTCTCTTATCATGAGGTGGCCAAAGTTTTGGAGCCTCAGCTTCAAAACCTGTCCTTCTAGTTAACGTTCAGGTTGATTTCTTTCAGGATGGATAGGTTTGATCTCCTTGCAGTCCAGGGGACTCTCAAGGCTCTCCTCCAGCACCACAGCTCAAAAGCATCAGTTCTGCGGCAATCAGCTTTCTTTATAGTCCAGCTTTCACTTCCGTACATCACTACTGGAAAAACCATAGCTTTGACTATCCTGACCTTAGTTGGCAAAGTGATGTCTCTGCTTTTTATGATGCTGCCTAGGTTTGCAAACACTTTCTTCCCAAGAAGCAGATGTCTTTTAATTTTGTTGCTGAAGTCACCATCTGCAGTGATCAAGGAGCCCAAGAAAATAAACTCTGTCATTGCCTCCACTTCTTCCCCTTCTATTTGCCAGGTGATGGGACCAGTGGCCATGATCTTAGGTTTTTTGATGTTTCACTCTCCTCTTTCACCTTATTAAGAAGTTTTTTTAATTCCTCCTCACTTTCTGCTATCAGAGTAGTATCATCTGTATATCCGAGGTTGTTGATATTTCTTCCGGCAATCTTAATTCTGGCTTGTGATTCATCCAGACCTGCCTTTCGCATGAAGTGCTCTGCGTGTAAGTTAAATAGGCAAGGTAACAGTATACAGCCATGTTGTACCCCTTTTCCAATCTTAAACCAGTCAGTTTTTCCATATCCAGTTCTGACTGTTGCTGCTTGTCCCACATATAGATTTTTAGGAGACATATAAGGCGGTCAGGCACTCCTATTCCTTTAAGAACTTGCCGTAGTTTGTTGTGGTCCACACAGACAAAAACTTTTGCACAGTCAATGAAGCAGAAGTAGATGTTCTTCTGGAACTCTCTAGCTTTTTCCACAATCCAGCACATGTTGGCAATTTGATCTCTAGTTCCTCTGCCTCTTCAAAATTCAGGTGGCACTTCTGGGAGTTCTATATCCACATACTGCTGAAGCCTCCCTTGTAGAATTTTGAGCATAACCTTGCTAGCGTTTGAAATGAGTGCAATTGTACAATACTTGGAAGATTCTTGGAAATTGCCCTTCTTTGGAATTGGGATGTAGACTGATCTTTTCCAGTCCTGTGGACACTGCTGAGTTTGGACACTGCTGAGTTTTCCAAATTTGCTGGCATATTTTGTGTAGCACCTTTACAGCATCCTCTTTTAAGATTTTAAATAGTTCAACTGCAATGCCATCAACTCCACTGGCCTTGTTGTTTGCAATGCTTTCTAAGGCCCATTTGACTTCACTTTCCAGGATGTCTGGCTCCAGGTCAGCAACTACACTATCTTGGTTATCAGGGACTTCCAGATCTTGCAGTGGTATTCCATACTTTCTTCATTATAGGTTTGAATTTTGCTATAAGAAGCTGATGATCTGAGCCACAGTCATCACCAGGTCTTGTTTTTGCTGACTGTATAGACCTCCTCCATCTTTGCATGCAGAGAACATAATCTGATTCTGGTATTTTCCATCAGGTAATGTCCATGTGTAGATTCGCCTTTTGTGTTGTTGAGAAGAACATCTTTTGTGTCACTTCTAGCAGGAGTTGTAAGTCTTCATTCAGCATCAGTAGTTGGTGCATAAGCTTGGATTACTGTGATGTTGAAAGGTCAGCCTTGGAATTGTACCGAAATAATTCTCATTTTTGAGATTGTATCCCAGCGCAGCTTTTCCCACTCTATTGTTGACTATGAGGGCCACTCCATTTCTTCTATGGGATTCTTGCCCACAGTAGTAGATGTGATAGTCATCTGAACTGAATTCACCCTCTTCCACCCATTTAAGTTTGCTGATGCCCAAGATGTTGATTTTTATTCTTGCCATCTCACATTTGACCATTATCCAGCTTACCCTGATTCATAGATCTCACATTCCAGATTCCTATGAAGTATATTTCTTTGTAGCATTAGACTTTCCTTTCTCTTCCAGGCACGTCTGCAGCTAGATGTCCTTTTGGCTTTGGCCCACCCACTTATTTTGTTCTGGAGCTACTTGTACTTGTCCTCTGCTCTTCCTCAGTAGCATGTTTGATGCCTTCTGACTTGAGGGGTTCATCTTCCAGCATCATAGATTAGATTTTGTTACTGTCCATGGAGTTCCCAGCCATAGGACACTAAACCATTGTCTTACTAATGGGTTAAATGTGGCTCATGAGAAGTGACCAATTGGTGAGTGATTAAATGGTTAACTATTGTAGGACCCACACTCATGTGAGAGAGAAAGACAGAGAGAGGGGAGGGAGAAGGGGAGAGAGAGAGAAAGAACAATATTTGGGGTGGAAATTTTGTCGTAATAGATTAAATGCATTTCCATTTTAAAACAGCTGAGGTAAACAGTGTAGATCTATAGATGCCACTCTGGTGTAATTTGTCTGAGTTGATGATGCACACTCCAGAAAGAAATTGTTGTACATAATGAGTGTTATATTGTTGTTTGTGATCTAAATATTACTGATGAGCCATTTGCTTGCAGTTCCGTGGGAACAACCTTGCCTAGCAATATTTATCTCTCCTTGAACCAGTCACCTGATGCTTTGGAAATGTGTTCCTTCTGAATCTGCACAGAGGTTTCTTCAACTGAAACTCTAAATTGCATCATTTCAGAGGAAAGTTAATGGATGCCCCCAAACAATTTCCAACATGCTCTATTGATGGCATCCACCCCTTTTAAACAGCTTCCCATCTTCATTATTTATTCCATTTTATAACCCATCTTCTTCCAAGGGTACTTAGTGACAAGCAGCGTTCGCATAAAAGGGGATTTGTATTCCCAAAGCTCTGTAAGAAAAAATGCTACGTTGCGGTAAAGAAAATGAAGTACATAGGTAATCTACACAAATGCAATCCGCACATATTTGCTTGATTCATTAACCCTATACTTGTCTTTTTCCACCTAGCACAGCAAATGTGCATAGTAGGGACTGTGCTCTGAGGGACTGGGCTGGGGTGAATAATTAAAAATAATTAAAATAAAAAATAATTAAAAAAACACCTAACAAATTCATACTGCCTTGGCTCCCTTCAGGGAGAAAGATGGGATGGAAATGTTTTAAATAACCAAATACAGACATGCCTGATTAGGGTCCACTAGGCTTCCATTTAATGCCACCCAGTGATTGTCTATGGTCATGTGGGAGTTTGAACCCACCTCCTTGGCTAATCTCCCAATCATGAGCAACAGCACAGAATCTTTTCTGTGTGGTGTCCAGACCTGGGCACAATACTCAACGTGAGGCCTAATCAGTGCTGAATAAAGGGGAATGAGCGCCTCACAGGATTTGGAAATTATACTTCTGGCAAAATAGCATTTGCCTTTTTTGTTGCCACATCACACGGTTGGCTCATGTGTAGCTTATGATCAACAAGAATTCCAAGATCCTTCTTGATTGTTATATTGCTGAGCCAGGTGCCCCCATCTTGTAACAGTGAATTTAGTTTCATTTTCCTAGGTGCAGTATTTTGCACATATCCCTGTTAACTTTTATTCTGTTTGGTTTCCACCCAGGTCTCCAACCTATCTAGATCATTTTAAATTTTGTTTCTGTCTTTCATATCCTGCCAAGGCAAGATAACACATGAGAAGAGAAGGCATATCTTGAGATGAAAGGATAATATTATACAAATAAAAGGGGGGAGGCATACAATGGGATGGTGTTCTCCAAACTAGGATGATGTCAAAAGCAGCCTTGGCAAGCTGAGTCATAACCCCAACACAGTACAGGAGTGCAGGACCAGTGTAAAGGCAAAGCAGAGACCTAGCAAATGATGCAAACTTTATAAAACAATATCAGGCCAGGCTAGATGCACAACACCCTCATGTTAGAACAGCTTCTTAGGATGCCAGATGGTTTCCAGTTCAAAATGCTTGGTTGCTACCAATACAGCTTGATCCAAGCTTATTTTCTGGCACTATGGAGTGCACATAACTTGGTCTTTTATTGTGACTATGAATTACTCGGTTCAGCTTTTTAAAATTTATTTTAGAGTATTTTTTTACCTCACCTTTCTGCTTGGAAAAGGACCCAAGCAAGATGGCTTGTAGTAATGAGGGACAATATACACTCCAGTACAATTAAGACATGTTCAGGGAAGGCGCAGGCTCAAGTGTTGCTTATCGACATTACCATTCAGGAGGTAACGTGGGTGCTTGCTGTCTATGCAATGATTTCTCAAACCCTGTGTCTCTACACTCTGGTATTTCATTAATATAGGCTGACACTCACTTGCAAGTTAGTCATTTATTATTTTCTGCTGTCATCTAATGAAGCTTAACTACAGTAGTTTCAAAGTTTGACTATTTTACCTGTATAGAGATTCTTGAGGTTTGTACGCCCATGCCTGCCCCTGCTCTGACAAAACAAAGGTAGTTATTTATTTTTATTTTTAGATACAAGTTGTTTGACTTATGAGCATCCATTCAGAATGGTTTAAACTCGCAAGTAGAGGTACCACGGTACTTCCAGTTCACAATTAGAGATGGGCACGAATCGAAAAAATGACGTTTCGGTTTTTCATTTTTCGTTGTGGGTCCGTTTTGTTTCGTTTTTGTTTTTTGTGAATTTTTTGAAAAACAATTCATTTTGTTTTTTCATTTTTCATTTTTTGTGTTTACCCACTTTTTGTGTGACATAAAGCATTTCCACGCACAGACATTTCCCAATGCCCCAGACCAGAGGGAAAACACTAAAAAAAATGATGCTGGCAGAGGCACAGTATAGATGAGGTACGCAGGGAGGCTGCAAAGGCAGTGGCAGGCATTGCCCAGGGCATAAGGCAGCTGCAGAGTGACTGCACTGCGGGGCAGGGGAGGCTACTCACTGAGAAGTACACACGCACACAGTCAGGCTGCAAGACAAATCTCTTCTTTCTCTCCCCTAAGAGCCAGGCTGCAGCCAGCAGGAACACAGAGACACACACCTGCCTGGCTGGCCTAAAGTAACGAGTTGCAGAGACAGCAATCCCACCCTAACTCCCACTGCAGACTGCAAGGAGAACGGGGGCTGCCAAAGCTTTTTATGCCCTCTGTGGCTGCCACACCTACCCATTCTGCCACCTGGGCATGCTATTGGTTGAAATTGGCCAAGAATTTACATGATCCGATCACATGGCTTGCCTTCATTTTGTGGCTGGAATCCATTTTGTGTCATCCTTAAAAGGAAAAGGAAAAAAATACATTGCTATGGGAGAAAGACAAAAACAAATATTTTAAGGACCACAACCCCCTGGTAGGTAATAATTTCAAATAATTTTCACTGCATTTTTACGGATGTCCAGGGCATTTTAATACTCAAGAAATCAATATTAGGCATCTGGGAGCCATTTTGGGTCGATGTCCCCTAACTCCCCTTAAAGAAAAAAAAAATACAGCGATCTGAGAAAAGATATAAATGCACGTTTTAAGGACCCCAACCCCCCTGGTAGGTATTATCAGGCAGAATAAATAATTATTGCTGGGTTTTTACTGATATTCAAGATGTATTTTAACATTTAAATACAGCTCATTTCATTGCGTGTCGCCATTAACGAAAATGAAACGTAACGAACCTAATTTTTGTGGTTCTGTTCGGTTCGTTCCAATTTCATCAGAATTTTCATTATTTGTTTTATGTAATGAAACGAATAACAAATAACAGAATGAATTTTTCCCCCCATTTCTTGCCCATCTCTATTCACAATTCCAAAAAGAACATGTTAATATTAGGGATGCCCAGCTGTCAACACAATTACAGTAGCAGTATGTTTTTTCCTTTTGCACAGACTCCTGTTTTGAGTACTGCCATCACACTATCAAAATAATTAATTCCTGGACAATGACTTAAGTTCCTTGTAGTTTACATTTGGTTTTTCAGGGATTCTTAGAAATTTATAGGCTTTATGTTCCTGCAAACATTGACTAAACTCTTCATTAGCAACCTCTTCTTTACTGCTATCTTCTTCTTCTTCTTCTTCTTCTTCTTCTTCTTCTTCTTCTTCTTCTTCTTCTTCTTCTTCTTCTTCTTGGCTTTATGAGTTTGAATGTGTTTTCAAACCAATTGCCTTCTCTGATTGGCAGTGGCAATAAAACTAACAATACAATTCAAATTCAAAGGTAACTAGTAGTGGTGAATTTAGAATTGGCAAAAACTAACATTGGCACAAATGCCTTTAGACTGGTATAACTTTCTTATGCTGGCTGAGCTCGTATGCTAGTACTACTGCTCTGCTGGGCAGGATCACTTGCAAAGGGGCTAGAAAAGGGTCTCCTTAGCTACCAATACTCACAGACCCAGCTTTCACACCTTAAGAAGTGTATTCTGTTTTCTCTGTGCATTAACTTCTTATTTCAGTCTGAGTTTTTGTGGATTACAATTCCATAGTTTCTGAGGAAGTGGTTTGCAACCCATGAAGGTTCATACTGGTTTATTAATATTTTAGGTGCCACAATGCTTGCATTTTTTAATTTTGCTACACATGCTGAAACAGGTTAATACATATCTGAAATATGCTATAATGGAAGGAACTGTGTTGATAAAACAGCAAATGCAAGAGTCCTGGGTTAAAACCACTGCCTAACTATTGAAATATATTGGTGCGTATGTGACAACAGTTTAAACTCATGATGAGAGTGGTGGATACTTCTTGCTTTGCACTTATTAGTATGTTGACCCATCCCCTACTCTGACCCATCCCACACCAGGCTCTGTGAGGTGCTTAGACCCTTCTTCAGCAGGGTTGGCACTCCATCTGGACAGGAACCCATCTTGCCCCCCCCCCGCATCCAACCACACATCAACTGTGTGGGGAGGTTCCTTATCCCCTTTCCTCACCAGAATTTCAGCTGCCTGAGGAGATGGGGAAGGGGTGGCTGGGATCCTGCCCAGACTGGAGCACTAGCTCCACTTTAAGGACTAGTGTGAGTGTAACTTGTTGCCTTTGGGGGCCGGATAGGAATTTTTGACCCGCACTCTGAATTGGCCATTGAGAGAGAGAATTTTTTGCCTATCCCACACTGGTGCCTGTGCCGTAGGTAAAGTCACTTAAATGTTGGTCACACTGGTGGCTGAAGTGGATGGTAGAGCAGTGGTAAGTATGTAATTGAACAATAGTCCCCAGGTATCCAATAACTACGGCACTGCAGATCAAGAGGTCACAGTGTCAGGGTGGATACGTCGGGACGACTCCCTGCTTTGGGGATAACCCAGTTTGTTGCAAGTGGATGCAGGGAGGTGAAAGACCCTAAACTGGCCTGGTGGGTGCCATCAGCTGACAGCACCACCTGGAGGTCATTGCTTGCCCTACGCTGCCCGGTTGGAGGGGTCTCAGGTGACCCCGGGGTTCCAACCATCTACACTGATGCCAGGCTCCTCCTGTTGTTGCTGTTTAAATAAAGTTATGTGTTAATAAAGGGTGGCCCAGTTAAACCCCATTCACTGTCTCATCTCGTCATTTGGAGTGGGAGGGGAATGGTCTAGGCCAGTTACAACCTCCATTAACTGCATTTGGTAGCTTTTCTGAGGACACCTAGGGACTCGACCTGAAAAACGCATGTGCATGCACACACACACGCACACGCACACATGCACGCACACGCACACATGCATGCACATGCACACACCCCAATGCAAAAGAGGAAAGGCAAGCAGTCAGATAGCTTTGTGTGATCAAATTTATACAAGGAAGCTTTTTAAAAATGCACAGAGTCCAAAATTAATGCAGTCAGTAGGAAGCAAAATACATTCTTGAAAATATAGCCAACTCCTATCCTCCCCCTTCCTCATTTTCTTTTTCTTTCCCCCAGTAGGAATATCTCTGTACACACACACACACACACACACACACACACACACACACACAGAGAGAGAGAGAGAGAGAGAGAGAGAGAGAGAGAGAGAGAGAGAGAGAGAGAGAGAATTATTCCATTTTACTCTAATTGGGAAAGACAATCTTAAAGGCAAGGACTAAACAAGCTTCCTGCCTGTAACATGGAAAGTTTCAGAGTAATTTAAGCAAAATAGTAGGGCACTGTTAATTATATTGTGGAGAAATGTTTGAGCAACACTCTTGTTTTTGCTCTTTTTTGTTTTTTAGTAGTGGGAGGTTGCCACCCTTGAAGCTGAGAGGTTCAATTGAATGAATGACATTAATAAACATTGCTACTAGAAGTTAGTTTGACTCTCAGTTTTACTGAAGCACGCAAACCCCTCCACCTCGTCAAGGCCTGTGTCCATGGAGGACCAGAAGTTAGTCAGTCTTTCTGCCATGGCTCTGTGACTGAAACCTAGGCCTCTGAACTTGTCCTGAATAGCAAGGGAAATCTGGAGGCCTGCACCTTCTGATTATTTGGTTTCCTAATCCCATGTTTATAATGCATCACATCATTGGAATTAATACCACAGTTTCTGCCAGATGAAACCTGTCTCAGAACTGCAGACCTGGATGGGGGCCCTATGGATCATCAAGTCCACACTGTCTCAAGGAAGCATAGTGGGGAAGTGAACTTCCAAACCTCTGGCTTCACAACCAGATGTATCTAGATCACTGAGATAACCAGCAGTTCAAGTAGCAGGTTCAGTCACTAGATGTTAGGCATTGGGTTGTTCGGGACTGAAAGGATTCTTCATTTGGTCCCTATGCTTGTAGCTGGCTTCTGATGGGATTCTGGAGAGCCAAACCACTTATATTAGAATGTTCATTAAATTCCACATTTTTATCAGTTGAGGGAGCAAATAGTTAGGTTATGGTCCCGCTGCTTCTGTCATGTTCCTCGCTTCTCTTTCCTAGTTATTTTGTCAGTTGCAGCATGAATCATGATAGATTTTCTCTTCTGGCATGAGTTAATGGCATATTTTGTTTGTTTATTTTTTTCATCCAAATCTCATGCAACACCATGAGAGGGACATGCTAGACTGGAAGCAAACCAAGTAGTGTAATGATTAGAGCCAGCAACCATTTATAGGGAAAAACGGAAAGCTCTGCATATTCTTACCATAGCCTTGAATTATGGATAGGATCCATTAATTACAGCGAGAGATGGGCACAAGACATAAAATAAAATGCTGCCTTGGCATTTCATTTTAAAAAAGCCCCTGCCACAGGGGCCAGGATTGTCCCGCTGTCGCTGCCGCTGCCGCCGCCACCACCACCACCACCACCACCCAGTAAGGATGATGTGTTGATGATTGAAGATGATGCTGATGATGTGGATGATGAGGATGAGGATGCTGCCAGTCCAGTTTGTGCAGCTGTTGTCAACGTCTGTATTTTTATTTTTATTTTTTGAATGTTTTTTCCCACCTGTGCGCTGTCAAATGGATTAAATCACGCAAAGTGGGGAAAAACGAATAAAGAACAAAATGAAACCAACAAAATGAATATTTGGGGGGGGGGGAATCATTAAAATGAAACAAAACAAAACAAACTGTAAAACAAAATGAACCAAAACGAATCACCATTTTTTCGGTTTGCGTCCATCTCTACTTACCATATTCAACACGGCACACCCAGCTGCTTTTGGAGAAAGGATTCATGGGGACATGGGTTAATTTTTTTTTCCATTACTAACTCCAGAATACAGCATAGCATCTGTTTTGGAACTCCAGGCAAGCTGCTTGGGCCTTCTATGTCTCCAAGCTTTTGGTGAAATTTTTTGTTTCCTTTTTTAAAAAAAAAAGCTGGATTGTTTTCTTGTGATTTTAAAAAAAAATAAAATAAAGATGAATTGATTGTATGGATTGTGAGTGGTTTTTTTTAAGTGCATTTTTTTTTTTTTTAAAAAAAGACTTTTCATAATGAGACATGTTTCCATTTCTAAATCTATAATATGTGATGTGGAAAAATACACTTTTCATAGATTTATGTGAAGAATCTCAAAGGGCAAAGGAAGATGGTACAAGGTACCATTAATAACTTTCCCATTTTGCATTGGTAAAACTATGTTGAATCAGTGAAATGAACATAGATGGTACCTATCAAAGACAAGTAGACCACTCTATAATTCCTCTCACTCATTTCATGCTTTATAGTGCTTTTTATATTGTTTCCCTCCAAAATTATTTGGATTTGAAGGCAGAAAGTTATTTTGCAGTTTCAAAACTGCTGCCTTTTCTTCTTCTTCTTCTTCTTCTCTCTCTCTCTCTCTCTCTCTCTCTCTCTCTCTCTCTCTCTCTCTCTCTCTCTCTCTCTCTCTCTCTCTCTCTCTGTGTGTGTGTGTGTGTGTGTGTGTGATGATTCCCATTTTTAAAATTTACATTTCTTTCAGTTGCTTCAGAACAAAATGATCTGTAGTATAATGACACTAAAATCAGATATACAAAAAGAAAATGTAACTCTGGAAAGCTACATTGTCTGGAAGGAGATGACAGAAGGAATAATAGAGGCATTGAACTGGAGGGGTAAGTTATACTTGCAGATGGAAACAGCTAGATGTTAATATTGATAGGTTCCTATATTCTCTCTGTTGACTGAAGTCTGTGGCTTTCAGATGGATAACAGGCCCAGGCAGTTTATTTGTATAGATTTGAAACAGTTGAGGTCCCCGAAAGCTCAAAATAAATTATATTTACTGTCACTACCAGTAGAGAAATACACTTTTAAAAATGTAAATATCAAGGAAGTGCAAAGCAACACAGTTTCCCTCCAGATGTTTGGTTTACAAGCTAGTATCAGGGGTTTCAGAACAGTCATTTCATGCCACCACCAGTATCTCTCATCCTCCTGCAACATGTGGTGTCCAAGTCACTTCACAGCATGCCTGGGCATCACAACCCTGGTTAACCCATCTGTGCTGAGGCTATGTTTGGAGCTTCTCATTAATTACAGCAGGAATGTTCATGCACCATATAATTTTTCATGCAGGATAATTTGAGACATGTGCCTGTGTCACCACCAAACAGCTACACCTGGAGCAATGAAGAAAGAGGAAGCATTCATGGCTACATTACATGTGCTTTTCTGGTCCAGCTAGTGGTTGTTGAGGGGCTTCATGCAATCTTTGGTGATTATAAACTGAGGACAAGGAGGTCTCAACAAGAGACCCATGGTAATACATACACTGATCACCATGAATAATTATAATTATATTTATAAAATATTGTTGTTGTTGTTGTTGTTGTTATTATTATTATTATTATTATTATTATTATTATTATTATTATTATTATTAGTAGTAGTAGTAGTAGTAGTAGTAGTAGTAGTAGTAGTAGTAGTAGTAGTAGTAGTAGTAGTAGTAGTAGTAGTATCTACTTCTCTTCAGGAAGACATATTTGAGAAGCCTTGACAAGAGTTTGTACGTCTCTGTTTGGACAGCCAAATGTAAGGGTAGAAAGGCCCTCCTGAGAATTCTTGGTTGACTAGATTTTATTTTTTTTAACTGATGTTCTGTGAACTGCAGCATGAACAAGTAGGTGCTAATCTTCAGACTGTACTTGAACCATTCATGTCACTTCAAATCCTTGTCAGTAAGTCACATAACATTGCCAGGAGATAAGGAGTAACTCAGTAATATTCTTTTTAGTCATTTTGCCATAGTCTAGCCAATTGAATTAAATCTGCAGTGAAGCATAAAGGGAACTCTTAGCACAGGGATGAATAGAAAGTAGATCGGGATCTACTGGTATATGCATGGAGGTATGCAGGAGGGCAACATAGTTTTATGACTGCAAATATTTCATATTAACAATAACAATATTACTGTCTTTTCAAACAATGCTTATGAAATGACAAAATGATGTTAATTGAGCTGGGTAACCAGGAGTAGATGATTGTCATGAAGGCCTATGAACCTGTGCTCAATTTTGATTTTGAAAACAAAGTTACTTGGTGTCATTGATACTTGACTCTAGATCAGGGCTGTGCAACTTTGAACAGCCTGTGGGCTCCTTTTTTCCATGGTACACATGCACACACAGTCCTCGCAATTGCTTCTCCTGCCCCCACCAAGCTCCATTGTGCTGGTAGTGGAGGAGGAGTGCTCACTCACTCCCATCCCCACCCAACAAGCTCCACAGTGCTCACGGCAGAGCAGCACCCACTCTCTCCCCCACCAAGCTCCACCCACCCACTCATCCACCAAGCTCTGTGGCACTGGTGGCAGCAGAGGAGGAGGAGCACCCACTCACCCCACCACCAAGCTCTGTGGCGTTGGCAGCGGTGCACCCACTTGCTCCCCCACAACCCCCCCAAGCTCTATGGTGCTGGCAGCGGATGAGTAAGAGGAGGAGGAGCACCCACTCACCCCCACCAAGCTCCATGGTGCTGGCAGAGGAAGAGGAGGAGGAGGAGGAGCTGCTCACACCCCCACCAAGCTCCATGGCACTGGTAGAGGAGGAGCACCCCCCAGGTTGGGAGGTGGACGGGGACCTGGTGGGCAACTTCTTAGAACCCTGCTGGCCAACAGTCACCTGTGGTCGATGCGTTGTGCAGGCCTTCTCAAGATAGTGGATCCTGAGAGGTTCCAAGCTGAAAAAACTGGTTACAAAATGAGTTTTCTAGAATTAATTTCTAATAACAAAGATACAACTTTTTCTTAAAAAGATGTATCTATTGTACCTTATGGCTGTTAAAGAAAAGGGATAACACCATTCCTTCTGAAGTTTGAATGCAGCTTTGAGTTACCATTATAGTTGTACAAGAACAGTCTGTCTAGCTTCTAGCAGAAGAATAACAAATTGTTCAAGTGTTTTGCCTTATACTGGTGATGATGTGAAAGAATTTGAGTGTAGAGTGACCCCCCGCCATTTCGCGGTTCCGGTATTGCGGTCCCACTACATCGTGGGACTGCAGTACCGGAACTGTGTGTGGGGGGGGTTTGCTCCGTGCTGCCCCCTGCACCCCCCCCGAGAAGCCTCCAGGGTGCGCGGGCAGGCCACGGCGGGCAATCCGATCGCTCCGCGCGGCCCTCCCATGCACCCCCGAGAAAACTCGGGGCCACGCAGGTGGGCCGCGGCGGCAGGAGGTAAGATCCGCCTGCTGCCGGCAGTGCACCACACAATCACCCCCGCCCCCACTGCCGCCCCACCGACTTCCACATATCACAGATTTTTGTGCATTGTGGGTGGGGGGGGGTCCCTAACCCCCGCGATCAGCAGGGGGTTACTGTATTATGTACTACAGCCTGAGGGCTTGTCATAGTGAGGCACATGGTTTTTTTAATTACTTCTCAAAATGAGAGGGGAAAATCTTGGTTTTTTAAAAAAATAATAGCAGCTACAACAGCTATGAACTACTTTCAGGAAAGACTTGTAAGTATACCTATTTATTAAAAAACAATCTAGATCAATGGTTCTCAACCTGTGGGTCCCCAGATGTTCCTGGACTGTAACTCCCAGAAGTCTTCATCACTAGCAGAGCTGGCCAGGATTTCTGGGAGTTTGAGTCCAGGAACATCTGGGGACCCACAGGTTGATAACCACTGACCTAGATGCTTGCTAAAATCTTCTCTATTGTGATGCAAAAATGATCACAAATAATGACAGTCTGTTTGTATGGAGAAGTGCTAATTTTGTCCTTTGATATAAGTCTCTCTCTCTCTCTCTCTCTCTCTCTCTCTCTCTCTCTCTCTCTCTCTCTCTCTCTCTCTCTCTCTCTCTCTCTCTGTGTGTGTGTGTGTGTGTGTGTGTGTGTGTGTGTGTGTGTGTGTTTACTAAATATGCAGCTAGCTGAGGCATGCCATGATGTGTGGTATGATTGGACTGCACCATTAGAGATGAAACTAGCCTGCTTGACTCTACAATCTCATTGCATGCTGTTTCAACCCAGGAGGGGTTTCATATGAACATTCATCACAAACTATACACATTCAGTAAAATATACTATTGGGAGAAGCAGGTTATTATACTTAGTCACTGCTGGCAGGGAATCTGTGTGCACTGGCATTGGTGTCAGTGTCAGTGAATTACTTTACATTCATCATGTTCCCACCATGTACTCGGGTGTTGATCATATGGCCTCATTATTAGAGATGGGCACGACTCAAAAAAATGGTGTTTCGTTTGTCGTTTGGTCGTTTAGGGGTCCGTTTCGGTTCATTTTCGTTTTTCGGTGGGTTTTTGCAAATTTTTTCGTTTCGTTTTCTTTGCATAATGAAACAAAAAAACAAAAACAAAAACAAAAAATTGCTGTCTCGTTAGCATTCTTTTCAGTTGAATGCATTTGCTGCAACGAAAACGAAAACCATGGCAAAATTGGTCGTTTTCGTTTTCATTTTTGTTTTGTTTTGAGAAAAAAAATTCGTTTCGTTTTTGTTGCATAACAAAACGAAAAATGAAAACAAAAACAAAAAATCGCTCGTTTCGTGCCCATCTCTACTCATTATTCATATTTATTTATTTATTTTATATGTTGCCCTACTCCTAAGAGAGACCCAATGGCTCAATGTTTAGAATAGTAAATTTCACCAGATTAAGTCTATTGAATTTGTGGGGATTTGATATAATGGGCTGACTATCTGTGACTTTACTATTATTTATTTATTTATTTATTTATCTATCTATCTATTTATCTAGCTACAGGGCCACCCTGAGCAGTTTACAATTCAACATAAAAACAATAAAATATAAATATAAATAATATAATAAACTAAAGAACTATAGCAAGACAACATCGCATACATACTAAGATATAAAAATCAATAACATCACTAATAAGGCAAATCAATAATAAGTTGAGAACAAGCATGGACACATAGTGATATCAGCAACCATAGCATGAGGCCAACAGATATCATAGTAGTTATGGATCATGGTAGGTATGCTGTAGGAGGAGTACCTGTGAGATCTACGAGAACTGGGTACAGATGTTTGAAAACTGTGCCCAGTTCTGATGCTGCCTCCTTCTGCAAGATACAAGGTAACCAGCTCAATCGGCCCTCCACTCTGTCTTTGGTGCTATTAAATGCCAGGTCTGCCACAAATAAAACACAGCTCATCCAGGACTTGATCCTGGAAGAAAAGGCAGACCTGCTGTGCATCACTGAGACCTAAGTGGTTGCTGAGGGAGGTCAACCCTCTCCTTCATAATGACATAAGAGCATAAGAACATAAGAAAAGCCATGCTGGATCAGGCCAAGAGCCAATTTGGATAGTTTCTTGTATCTCACAGTGGCTCCGCCAAATGCCTCTGGGCGTGCACAAGACTAGATAACTGTCTTCTGATACCATACCCCTGCATCTGGCACTTGAAGGACCCTGGTTTTTCAAGCCTG
Organism: Phrynocephalus guinanensis; assembly: GCA_037367245.1. Lineage (NCBI taxonomy): Eukaryota > Metazoa > Chordata > Lepidosauria > Squamata > Agamidae > Phrynocephalus > Phrynocephalus guinanensis. The sequence goes on along the minus strand of CM074737.1, from coordinate 13,202,080 downwards.
GAGATTACACGTCCCCATCATGGCTTGTGACCTGTGATGGACCTCTCCTCCAGGAATCTGTCCAATCCCCTTTTGAAGGCATCCAGGCCAGATGCCATCAACACATGCTTTGGCAGGGAGTTCCACAAACTAACAACACGCTGGGTAAAGAAGTATTTTCTTTCATCTGTTATCACTCTCCCAACCCTCAATTTGAGTGTATGTCCCCTAGTTCTTGTATATAGCCTCGTGGTGCAGTAGTTAAATGCCTGTACTGCAGGTAAAACTGTGCTCACGACCTGGGGTTCAATCCCAGGTAGTAGGCTCAAGGTTCACTCAGCCTTCCATCCTTCCGAGGTCGGTAAAATGAGTACCCAGCTTGCTGGGGGGGGCAATGTGTAGCCTGCACACTGTAATTAAAAAATTGTAAACCGCCCAGAGACTACTTGTAGTGGTATGGGGCGGTATATAAGCAGAACACTTTCCTATTTTTTTGAGAGGGAGAAGAGTGTCCCTCTATCCACTTGAGTCATGCGCTGCATAATTTTGCATGTCTCAATCATATCTCTCCTCAGGTGCCTTTTTCCAGACTAAAGAGCCACAAATGTTTCAGCCTTTCCTCATAAGGGAGGTCCCCCAGCCCAGTAATCTTTTTAGTCGCTCTCTTCTGCACCTTTTCCAGTTTCATATGTCTTTTTTGAGATTTGGTCCCCAGAACTGTATGCCATAATCCAGGTGTGGCCTTACTATCATTTTGTGCAATGGCATTAGAATGTTGTCTGTTTTATTTTCAAACTCCTTTTTGAGGATCCCTAGCATGGAATTGGCCTTCTTTGTCTGTCCACCTAGGTGCTCCGTTTGGCACCATGAGGAAGTATGCCTCAAGTGGAGTAGACCCAGGTGAATTTGTGGAAGTTACAGAGGGGTTGAGTCACCAAATCCCCATGGAGTCAATGTAGTGCAACTTACTATAGTGCAACTTATTACACTAAGTAACAGGATTTCAGCCAGTGAATGACAATATTTCCAATAGCCCAAACTGTGTATTTCTCCCCTTTTCTGTTTCCAGTTTGGGTCCATGCCTGGTGTATGATGCATCCAAATGAGAAGGAGCTCATTGCTTTTTCTGCATTGTCTGGACACACACACATGTGTGTGCACGCACACACAGAGAGAGATAGACACATTTTGATGGGCAATTTTTAGTCTTATTTAAATTGCTTCAACACAGTTTCCCTTCCCTAAAGCATGTTCATGTACTACTTGAAATGATCTCATATTTCTATCTATGCCATTAATATATGCCTTACCACCACCACCAGATCCATCTTTATATTTTTGCACCTGTATCTGGCTTGCAGCATTTTTGGGAAATATAGATGACAGAACATCCGTCTGCAAAGTCAACTGGAACATATTCTTCACACATCCCTATTCTGGGCAGCCACATATGAAGAATGAGAGAGTGTAAAAGTGTAAAAGTACACCGCCAGTACTTTTACAAGGCATCACCAAAAGCTGTAAAGTTGAAACAAGAGAACTTTTTGATAGATGTTTGAAAAAAACAAAACAAAAAGATAATATCCCAAGTACATGGGGAAAACTAACCAGTGCAAGATTAGTCGGCTTTCATTTTCTTTTTTCCTTTAGTCTCCAAATGATATTCCCTCCCTTCATCTCTTAAATATTATGCCTACTATCCTCTTTCATGCTGGCCATTTTTTTTTGGTTCAGTGTTTTGAGGATTGCTCTCTTTAACCCCTTCAGTGATGCAAGCAAAGTTGAAAACACATGAATGCCTACATGACAAACTTCACTTTGAAATCATGTTCTTCTTTTTTAAGGCTAAAACGCTCCCAGAATACTCTTTTGATCACTGGTTCAAGATTCCATTCAATGACTTACTCTTCCTTTCATGTCTGCTTGTACTCACTTTGATGCTGCTACCAAAAGGTCCGAGTTCTTTTGCCACAATAAAGGAGCTTTGAAGCTAGAATGGGCTTGCTTGGAGAGCAAAGTGTCTTCTGCCTCACCTCTTTTGCTCTTTTCCTTTTAGCTGCCTGTGCAACGAAACTACTCTTGGAATTGGGAGAGAACAGATAAACTTTTGAAAGACTTTCCATCATGTGTCGCATTTCCTAGATATATGTTGGTATAACTCAAGTTCTTTATGTAGGCCTAGCTTACAACAGAGTCAAAATATGCAACATGTATCATTTCAATTAAACATCAGACCAAGCAGATGGTAACTCCCATGCTTGGCAAGACTGGCCCTTTTGATGGGGGATGGTGCAGCCTGAATAGGGTCAGTTGAGAATGAGGAGGGGAAGGAGTGAAATGTCATTTGTTAAAAGAAAGATTTATGAATATGGGATATTGTCCTTCTGTATCCATGATTCAAAATGCAAGGAAATGGCCTGATATTGCTGCACAATGATATAGTCTACATAGCAGGCAGGGGGGGAAAGGATGTCAAGGAGAGGTGGGCACTTTGTGCTTTGTACAAAGCATGAAGAATTGCACCACAGATGCTGCTGAGGCCCATCCCGCATCCCCCAGGGGTAGCCAGGTGACTTACTGGCAGCTGTATGCCACCAGACTCACTATTTGGCAGTGGCACTCCAATCCAGTTTGGAGTCTAGTCAGGTGCTCCCTACCTCTTCGGGGAGCTGACTATTCAATCAAGTTTCAAGTTTCAAGTTTATTGCGGTCATATGACCCGTATAAACAAATATACAGTGAATCATAAAAACAATGAGAAAGAGTAAAACTACAAAGGGGTAAAAACATCAGGAAGATGGATGAATGGTCGAGGTAATCTCTGCTCCCTTGCGTGTAGCGGCCAGAAAAAACTTTGCTACCTGGGCTGTAACATAAGAATTCTTATCTATTAAACAGTATTGGACTAACCATCTAGAAGGGTGGCCTTGGAACTTCTTCAGTAATGGAGCAATTAAGTTGTTTCTAATATGATCATAAAAAGGGCAAAATAAAAGCATGTGTTGGATAAATTCCGGGGACTAGTTTCCACATGGGCAGAATCTTTCTTGGCGCGGAATCCCCGTAAACCTACCCTGAAGGAGTGCTGGTGGCAATACATTCATCCTGGCCAACATGAAAGCTCTACAACCCTGTGGTGAACAAAGTGAGGTTAAATATGCTGTGGGGGTCTTATACGTTGGAAACACACCTTGTGATAATGGGAGCAGGTTCTGTGTGCCAGGGAGAAAAGTTCCGGCCTCTCTATGTCACTTAGCCTCTGGGTAAGTTAGAGCCTGTTTCTGCCCTAACGTCAAGATATGGTCAAGCGGGATACCTACAGACCTAATTTTTTGATTAATGAAGGATTGCCACTGGCTTTGGTAAGAATCAGACAGCATGTTAGACACGTACCCCAGTTGGTCTGCACAAAAAAGGATTCTAAGCCAGTACTTTAAGGTCTGAGTCCAGGCATTAATTTCCAATCTACCCACTCCTGCCTCGAGGCACAACACTGCATAGGGTACGCAGTTTGGGACCCCCAGAATTTGGCGCAAAAAAGCAGATTGAATTTTTTCAACCTCAGAGTTGAATGTTTTGATCCACACTGGGATGCCATATAATAATTGAGCCCTTCTTTTTGCTTGAAAGACTTGAATGGCTGACGGGACATGGCGACCTCCGCTTTTGTAGAAAAACCGAGCCACTGCTTCTGAACTACATTTAGCAAGATTAAGGGTGTGGCTTCGATGAGTTGCCCAGCTCATGTTATATCTAAAAGTAATCCCAAGGTACTTATATTCCTTAACCTGCTCCAGAGTGTCATTGTGTAGAGACCAATGCAGTCTTTTCCACCTCTTTGAAAAAACTAAAATCTTTGATTTCTGGGTGTTGATGGACAGGCTGTTGTTATCGCAATAAGTTGCAAAAGCTGTTATGAGCCTCTTAAGACCCAATTGGGTTTGGGATAGAATTGCTGCATCATCTGCATAAACGAGTTGTGAAATTTGCTGGGAATCTCCCCTTGTAGCCAATGGGTGCTTGGCTGCCTGAGGAGGCCTGTCTGGGCCAGCTGGGTCCCTACCCAGATGGAGTGCCACTGCTGAAAAAGGATGAAGCACAAAGCACACAACTCTAATGCCAAGCTTGACTAGCAATGGACAGCCTCAATGTTGATAACATCAATGGGAACAATCAAGATGTGTTAAGTCTACCGGATATCTTCTTGAGCTCACTACAGTTTATCAAGTAAGTAAACGGCACCCGACTTACCGGGGGCCGACGTTGTGGGCGGCAGCAGCGTGGGCTCTGCGGCTCCACCCGGGCGCTGGGTAGATGGCGCCCGCCATGTGGCATGGGTGGCCAGATCCGCCCCCCCTTTCCGGCCCGCCCGGCCAATCGCGGGCGGCCTCTCCACCCACGCGGCGCGGGCGGACTTCCGGGTATCGCCCGCCCGCGCACGCGCCCTGGATCCCAGGGGGGTATAAAGGGGGGAGACCCCTGGCAGCCGCCATTGTTGGTCTGGCGGCGAAAGCGGCACCCACCCACCCACGCCATGGATTTTGACGCCGTTAGGGCGAGGGGTTCCTACCAATGTTTGTTGTTGCTTGATCTGCATAATGTTGTCTTTGTACCAGTCACAGCTTATCGTGCGGCGGTTTGGAGGCATTGGGTCCGGATCCAGGTGGACGGGGCCGCAGGACGGATCCTGCGCAGCTGGTAACCAACAGGTGGTGACAGCGGACCCACGAGGGAGCACGGATGGCCCCAGCTCGGGTGGGGATGCCAGGAGGCTCCCCCGCTCAGCTTAGCAGAGGAAATCCCGAAGGAGTGTACGCCCACGGGGTTCTCAGAAGCCGCTCTGAAGGGTGCTGCCACCCTGTGGTGCTGTTGGGCGCATCGGGGGGCAGGCGGGCTCCCCAATGGAACAGGATCCGATCCCAATGCCTGTCCAGAGTACTGCAGTCTCTTCCTTACAACTGATGTCAATAAATCTGTGGCCTTTTACATTTTCCCAAGAGCTAACTAGTTGGTCCGTGTGGTTTATTTACAGCAGAACACAAGCTCAGCGTTAGCCCACAACACCAAGCACATTATCTTTAGTATGGTTATAGGTGAAGGAAGATTGGAAAACCTAATATGACACAGATTGTCTCAGAGTTGTTAATTTCCCAGACCTGAGCAAAATTTACTGAAAAAGACAATATTGCTAGGAAGAGGGGGGCTGTAGGAAGAGAGAAGTAGGGATGGACAGATGTTTTGTTGTTTCGTAACTGCACAAGTGGCTAGCATCCTGCTGACATAAGTATTTGAGATTAAATAGGGTAAGAAATTGAGATATGATTAGTCATGACATCCTCTTTCATCCAGTAAATGGAAAAATTATTATGGAAACAATTTCTCATATTTTGCTATGCAGGGTGATCAATATTATCAAGTAAAGAAATTAATTTGGTAAAGAACAGGACTTCCATTGGTTGGCAAGTTCAATGGCAAGTACACAATTACAAAAATAGGAGCAGCAGCAATTATCACAACATGCAACTACCAATGACAGCAAAATCTAACCCAATAGCTAAACACATTGATGTTTACATATGATTTGCATAATTTACCACAGCTAATTGCAGCTCATTGACATAGAAATTAAAGCACATATTGGTTCTTTGTTTGGTTACACATCCGCTGTACAGTCCAGATGTACCCTGGTCCCTCATCAACTAGCCACAATTGGCCACAGAAAGTTAAGCATACATTGCATCAAGTCTAGTAGAATTCCAGACAATGTGTGCTACAATAACAATAGGATTACTGGGGCAAGGAGGACCATGAATAACAGGTGGTAGAATGCTTGTTCTACTCATAAAGTGAATAGCTGGATTGTCTGTTGATGACTTCCAGCTTGTGGGTTCAGAGCCAAGGGTCACCCAGTACTGTAAACTTTCACAGGGTCCTCACCTTGTGTCATCTGTGAAACCGGAACTCTTCCCAACTGGTTGTCCTCCCGAACTCCTGGGACGATCATGGTGCCTGAAGGGACTGAAGAGTGTGCCGGTCCTGGCTGCATGATCTGATGAGTAGTCTTGTCTGGAAATACTGCAGTTTCTGTATTTACCTGTGGACTTAATAGTGCGCCATAGAAGGGTGATGACCTGGGGCTGTCCCAAGTCCAGTTAAAATGGGAAATGTAAGAGTACAGGGCCCCCAGTAATGACACCATTGGAAATAGTCCTTAAGTGTTGGGAAGAGAGAGGAAAAAGAGTTTTGGGAAAGGATCCTTTAAGATTGTCTGAAGAACACCAGGTGCACTTAATAACATGAACTCTGATCTGTATCTGTTATGTTACTGAAGGTGTGTGCATGTACGAATGTGACTTGAAACTGAGTGAGAGAACTGTTTGAATTGTCTTGTTTGTTCTGTGAATGTGTTCTATTTGTTACATGCATTGAGAATTTTAGTTAGGATTGATCAGGCCTGTCCAACAGGTAGACTGGGGGCTACCAGGAGCCCATGAAGGGTTCAAAAGTAGCACACCAGGCATCAATAAAAAATGTGAGGGGATAAGTTCTCCACCTCTACCTCCCCCACCCCAAGGACCACCAATGACCCAGCAAAGCCCTGGGTCTGCCAGCCCAATGTCTAAGATGAGCGGGGCAGTTCAAGGGCCAGGGCACTGCTGTCCCTACCAGCGAGATGATTGGCATGCAACTGTCTCATGAGCAACTGAGTTGTTGGTGCAGAGTGAAGGAAGGGGAGTAGAGGGGAAAGTGAGGGGCAGGGTCATGGGCGTGCCCACCTCCTTTGCGTGGTGAGGTCCCTCTCTTCTCCTCACTGAAGAATTCCTTCCTCCCAGCCTCCTCCTCCTCCTCCTCCTCCTCCAACCCCCACAGCTGCCTCACAGAGACTCTGACCTGCCACTCCTCCTTCTCCCCTTCTGAGCCATTCCCTCCTCCTTGTGCTGCCGTGGTGATGTGATTGCCCCGCTGCTGGCTTGGCCCATCCCAGCTGCACAGAGAACATGGCAGACATGAGTGAGAGCTATGGGCAGCCATAGCAGTGGCACCAAGGGGGCTGGAAGAGAGAAGAGGGAAAACAGGAGGAGAAGTAGAGTCAAGTCAGGGTTGGGAGGGAAAGTGCACCTTTTTAAAAAAGTCTTCCAGCAGCCTGGGCAAGCGGAAGGGATGATCTGCGCAAGCATGCACATGCCTCCCTTGCACCCATCCACACTGGCTCAAGTGGGTGTAAGGGAAGCATGTGCATGGTCAGCCTTACCATAGGAATGCATTGAAATATGTTCCCTCCAGAAAGGATTAATTGTTTTTCAATGTGTTCCTATGGGAAACCGCTGCTCAACTTAATTTTTTTTAACTTATGAGCATGTGCTTGGAACAGATAAAATTTATAAGTAGGGGTTTTAGTGTAGTAGCCCTCAGGCACTTTCGTCAGGAAAATGTAGATCTCGGCCTGTCCAAAGTTGGACAGCCCTGGGATAGATTAATGGAAGCCTGGAAAACAGCTACTAGGAATTGGGCCTTTTGCGAAGGTTTGGGAAAATGCTTATGGAACCAGCTTACCTTGGAGATCTACCTGGCCTCCCACTCTGCAGGCTTTTAAAACACAGCTAAAGCCCTGGATGTTTAGATTGGCTTCTCCTGAACATTGTTGCTGCTGATCAAGTTTCTTAGTAATCTTAATCCGCTTGTGTCTTGTCCTTCTATTACATTATTTTGATTTTACTGTCATTGTCACTCCTTGATTTAATCATACTTTTATTATGCTCAGTTTATTTATTTATATTTTCTATATTGTATTATTTATGTTTAAATTTTGTAAACTGCCCAGAGTCACATTCAGGCCTGATGGCGCTGTATATAAATCAAATAAATAAATAAATAAATATATCCATTTTGACTTGATGGCATAGAATATAAACATACATTACAGTACAGCAATGGAACTCATTACCTCAAGAGGCATTGAGTGCTCCAACAACGGAGACATTCAAGAGAAATTTGGACAACCACCTGACAGATATCCTTTAATTTGTATTCCTTCATGGAAAAAGTAAAAGGGGAAAGTGGAAAAAGAGAGGGCAAAAAAGAAAAAAAGTAAAAGTAAAAAAAACAACATAAAAACAAAGGGGGGGAGGAAAAAGACAAAGAAACAAAAGAGAAGTAGGTAAAAATAGATAAAAGAATCCTCTTTTTACGTGGTTTCTTCACTTAACCACTCAACGATGCTGATCCCAGATCTTCTTGCCACAAGCCCCATGCAGCTAGCAAATGTTTTCCTTCTTCTGGAGGATAAATTTTGTGAAGGATCCCATTTCAGATTGTTTTTTAAGAACTGCAGTCATGGGTTACACATTTTTTTCTCCACTGAACTGTCATACTAGAAAGGTCTTGATAAACTTGAACCAAGGTGTCACTATAAGAAAGAAGACCTGGCTTAGATTTTATCACCCTCAAAAATTCTTCTTTTTTTGCATAGTTAAAAAAATTCAATATTATTGGTCCATATTGAATTTTGGGGTTGCCCAAAAAGTGGATTGTCTCAACATCTTCCTCTCTCACAAACTGTGAATTAATAATTTTATTTATCCAAAAATTCACCTCTTTTTTAAGATCATCCCCTTATTTCAAAATTCATAATCTTGATATTGGAGCATCTGGAACTATCTTCTAAGAAGATTACTTTCTTATTTATTTCATCCAAACTCTCCTTTTGCTATTCTATTTCACCTTCATTTTTTTTTTTAGCCAGCTTTTTAAACTGGGTGACTCTTTGGTCAAATTTATTAAAATCTGCTTGTATCTTCTCAACTTTGGTATTAAGATTTTGAAATTCCTTTTTAAAATTTTTAACATCATTTCCAGATGGTTGGGATGAACACCTGAAAAGTAGAGCTCCTCACGATCTTAAAAATGAAAATTTTTTAGAGACTTGTTTTCCTCCAAAACTTGTAATTATGTGAATAACTGCAGACTGAAGCAAGCTGGAATGTTAATTACTTTGTAATTCACTGCTAGAAAGGACTTTTGGTTTTGACTTGGTGAGTGCTGATGAGCTGGCTGAAAGGAATTTCAGTTTTTGAGCTGGAGAGAGCTGACAAAAGGTGATTTATTTTCTTGTTTTAAAAACTATCTTTGATAGCTATAGAACTGGGATTGTGTTTTAAAAATCTAATTAATAAAAAAAATCTATCCAAGGAGTTTAATATGCTGTGATAAACTTATAGAGTCGAGTCCAATCTCTTCTGTAGAACTGTTGATTAAATTAATGGACCCTTTACAACAGGCCAGTCCATTCTGGATACTTGGCACTTTTGTATTTTCACTCAAACCCATTCCCATTTCCACATTGTCTCTCTTTTCAGAATGTACAAAAACTTTACAATTGAAATGGGTGCATCAATAAAGGATAGGTGGACTTACCCCCCACATAAATTGTATTTTGCTGGTGAAAAATACACATTTTTCAGTGAAATCTAAGATAAAACAGTTTCTTCTGTGACCTTCTGTGTAGTGGGTACACAAATGGAGGCACAATGTCTGCAGTAAACTAGTTCATCCAAGGCTAAGAACGACAGAACGAGTGCATGCCTTGCTAGTGTGCAAGCTGAGGCATGCAACTGTTGGTAGGAATTGTTGGCAGTATTGAGTGCTACAGGAAGGATAAACCCTTCAGTGGTGTGTGTGCGTGAAATGCTGAAGGAGGACTATCACAAATCCTGCAGTAAGATAATGTAAGATAAGATAACCTTTATTGGCATAATAGGTGAAAACACAGAAGTTTCACAGAATGCATTAAGATCCACAAGGTATGCCTTTTAAATAAGGTTAATGCAAATCAAACTCGCTTCTTGAGAATCACGCATATAAAGGCTGCTACTCTTTCAAGTGTGTGGGTCTGTATTATAATAAATTTTAACCAAAATTGAGTTGTTCACAACCAAGCAGTAGTATCCAACAAAAAGATACCAGTCTCAAGACAAAGAATAGCATATGGGGGGGTAAATCTAGGAAGTCTCAAGACTTTTTGAAGGAACTGCTATTGCATTTGCTGTACAGAATGGCCTATGGTGTCCTGCCAAATTGGAATGTTGTATAGGATCTGTGGAATAATCTTTGTCTCCCATACCTGTAAGGCAGCTGGTACAAATTGATTGACTTTAGTATGGTAGAATTGAAGAGTGGAGTGTGCCATAACTCTAGCTATATTTATAGTGGCTTTACCTTGTGGGACCCAAGAGTGTTTATAATGAAATAGGACACTCAGTTATTTAAATTGTTTGACCTATTCAATAGCTTTTCCTTTAATATTGCATTGCATTTTCCTCCGTGACCTGGAGAAGACCAAAATCTTTGATTTATCATAATTAAGTTGTAGCTTGTTTGTAACACAATACTCCACACAACTACTGATCAATCGTTTTAGATCAATGTATGTTTTGGAAAGTAAAACCACATCATCAGCATAGAGTAGTATAGGGATGGTGTGAGTCCCTAATTTTGGAGGATGCCAATCAAGCCTTTTCTAAATGGGAAGCTAAATCACTGAAGAAAGGGCTTAAAAAAGGATGAGAGCAAGGGTACTTCCTTGCTTTACTCCTTTAGAAATAGGGAAAGGTTGGGTTAGTTTTCCTTCCCATGATGATCTGACTTGGCAAGTTGTGGCAGAATGTAGACTTCTGATAAGAGACAAGAATTCTTTTCTCTATGCCCATGTTGTTTGGTTTGAGCCATAAAATTTGCCTATCTACTGAGTCAAAAGTTCCTTTTAGATAAAGGAAGGCCACAGGCGGTCTGGAGTTCCTCTTCCTCACTGAGGTGCAGTAGGTGAGGTACCCATTGTTCGTCTCTTCTTAGCAATCCATCAGAAACTCAGTGAGACTTATTTCTGGATCAGTGATTCAAAAAGGACTTAATAGTTCATTGGGACAGTGAGTTGAAAGGAGGGGAACGCCCTGGCTACAGAGGAAAGCTTCAGGGAGTGGCTGGAAGAACCAATATTTGCTGCATTGACTTTGGGCATATCGCAAGCTTGCCCATGTCCTCCAACCTGGATTTCCTTTGAAGCATGGCAAAAAAGCACAGCCATCCAGATGAACTTCAAGGGACTAATATACCATCTGGCAGCAATTCATCTAATAGCTGAAGCTAGTTGAAATGCAAAGAAGTAAAGAAAATTAAATGAAGGTTCTCAAAATAGAATACAGTGGACCCTTGTATAACAAACAACTTGTATAACATAAAATTTGTACAACATAAAAATTCCAGAGATAGGGGAAATTTGCTTAACATAATTGCCTATGGGGAGAATCCGTACAACATAAAAATGGGATTACTCCGTTTTCAATGCATTCCTATGGGAATTAGTATAAAGGAAAATTTGCTTAACATAATTTCATTTGGAATGAATTAATTCCTTTATACAAGGTACCACTGTATCTGGTATCAAATTGACCTCTCTTCTCTCCAATAGATCAGTGCAACACAGTCATGCCATAAACACCAGAATAGAGATGGCCCTGTCTGAACTTTTCCTCCCAGAATTTGAATCAGGTCTGCCCCCACCGATGCTAGGGTTCTATCCTTCCATGATCAGTAAAATGAGTACTCAGTTTCCAGGGATTGGGGACAATTAATAACTCGCATATTTAAAGTGTAAGCGATCCTGAAAGCACTTTAAGTGCCATGGGGTGATATGCAAGCAGCACACTTTTTTGGCATTGTGATGCTGGCCATATTATGCTTCTTTATCGTACAGAGCTAGGGTGGAGGAATGAATGCTTAGCAGGGCTTTTGAAAAGAGCAAGGAAATTATTTTGTTTCTTACTAACCAAAATCATAGTTTAATTAAAGACTTGGAAGAACACATGCAATACTTCAACTGGTGCACTTGCCTGGATCAGTAAAATGCATCAATGCAAGGGTTTGAATCCTCAGCCATGGATAACATAGCTACTGAAAATTATCTGCTTTTTTAAAACAAACAAATCTAAAAATTCGGCTAAGTCATCTAAAATGGAAATTTTGCAAACTTCCTTGCTTAATCAAATCGTTCTGGAAAATGGAAGATCATAATTTTACCTGAACTTGTAATACATTTGCAACATCTGAATGCATCTTTACTAGGATATTGAGTTTTAAAGAGAGGAATTCAAAAATACAATCTTATTGAAATATGGGCCAACACACACACACAAATTGAATTTGAGAATTTGAACTTGGAAGAATTCTAATTAGGACTGGATGACCCCTGAAAATTAAAATACAGCTACAGCTGAAATGTTGGCTTTTCCTAATCTGCAGCATATAAAGCTCAGAAATTTTCTATATAAACAGTTCATTGACCAAGTAGAGAACCATCTTGCAGGGGAATGGTTTTTCATTTTAAAAAGTTAAACTTTCCCCCCAGCAAGATGTTTTGTGAGTGTTTGGTGCCTCCTTTTTACTGGAACCCATGACTTCTTGAACTGGTCCCCCTGCAGTGCATTTATACTACACTTTTAAGGTGAATTCTTTTTTGTTGCTAATTTATGCTTATAGAAATACAAGTGAGGCATCAAGATTGGTGTTTATTGTAATGTGGCCTTTGGTTCCAGATGGTGAGGTATACAAGTCTAGTAAACAAATAACTATGAGCCTAACATGTTAAGTAAGCTATTCCATGTTGCCTTTAATGTAATGTCTTCCATTTTTGAGGCAAAGTAGTACACTGGTCCCCCACCCTTTTGCAGTTCATATACTGCTGTCCCAGTATATTGTGGGGCCGCAGTATATAAAAGGCAAGAGTCCCTTGGGTAAGCTGCATGGGCCTGTTTTTGGCCTCCTGCTTTTACCCAAGGCCTGGTGCTGCCCTGGTGCTGCTGTTTCATTTCCTCCTTCCCCACATTTCTTTGTTTCATTTCATACATTTTGTAAAAAAAAATCATAACAAAATGAACCATTGAAAATGTGGTTCATTTGCTGGGGGGCTGGAAAATGGTGAAGGGACAAACTTTTTTTTAAAAAAAAAAAGCCCTGGGCTTCTTAAAAAAAAATTTTTTTTCCCTCCTCCAAGCCCCACCTGCCAGTTGATATCTACAAATAGTAATACTTGGCAAGATGTCGGAATAGAAAAAAATTGTACAATATTGGTTATGAAATGCCTCTCTAAAAAGCAAGGTTTTCAACATTTTTTTGAAGGCTGGCAGGGACTGTGCAAGACAAATCTCACTTGGCAAGTTGTTCCAAAGCAAGGGGCTTGCCACAGAGAAGGCCTGGTTTCGAGCGACTGATTTCCTGGCCTCTCTGGGTGTGGCCTCCCAAAGTGAGAAAGCCTGTGATGTCCTGGTGGGTCAGGCCTTAGTTAATAAAATAAATAAAAATGAAAATGTCCATCTCTCAGGGAAGCAGCCCTTCAGCTGGTCTTAGAATCCTAGCAAATATTCAGCCTTGCCATCCTCTGCAGGTGGCCCCATAAATATTAGGGGTTTTCAAAAAAGTATTTCTTTAAAATAACCCAAGATAGGATTGAGGTCTGCCTTATCTATTTTTAATAATTTGCAACTAATTAAATCTAGAGAGTGACGGTTAATCAAATTTATTTCCTCTTGCAGCTTTTCTTAATCTCCCATGTGCAAAGCACATTTGGAATTACCTAGTTAAAATGCCCACTTACTAATAATTTCCACTTTGAGGTACTTTGTAGCCTTTATGAAGATACAAGTCAGAGGTATGAAAAGTATTTTTTTCTGGAACATAACTTTCAGAATATCTCAGCTGGCAAAGTTCATGAAAAAAACAAGCACAGTTATGGATATGGGGTGCAGACTCACTAAATGGTAGAGGAGGAATATCACATAGTTCAAGTGCCGGCTCACATTGTACCTTGTGCTGCTGACTTGCATTTTATTGTGGTGTTGGAGAAACACTGAGATACACAGCATAAAATGATTTTATTACACAAACTAACAGTTCACAACAATCAGACATTTTATAATAATTCATTATTGTTGTTAATTATTGGCTTTGAACATTGGAAAACTATTGTATTTAAATAGTGGGGAATCAGTAACTTTTAAACTGCAACTTTTGTGTGATTAACTACCTTTTCAGTTTGGGGTCTACTGTATAACTGTAACTAATCACTTCTGCAATAGTTTCCAATATAGCTCTACTGGTTTTCAACAATAACCTTTTATTCTGCTTTGCAGCTTTGTATCTGTTGCTCTTATATTTCTATTTGTAGTCACCTCCCATCTTATTCTTGGCAGTCACATCAGTTTCTGAAGCTCTACTGAAATAAGATAAAGAAAATCCACATACATTGTAAAAGTGTTAACAGTATTAAAGAGTAATTATAACAATTGTCATTATCCAATTCTGAATCTAGACAACTGTGCTTTTCATATACAGATATAGGTATACTCATTTTACGTTTTCATCATAACAATGCCTTCCACATTGCCTGTTCACTTACATTCATTATAAGCAATCAGTGAATCACAAGTGGTGAGTAGAGATGGGCACAACTCAAAAAAATGGTGTTTCGTTTGTCATTTGTCGTTTAGGGGGTCCATTTTGGTTTGTTTTTGTTTTTTGTGAATTTTTTGCAAAAAAAATCGTTTTCATTTCGTTATGTAATGAAACAAAAAAATGAAAACAAAAATGAAAAATTGCTGTTTTGTTAGCATTCATTACAGTTCAATGTATTTGCCGCAACGAAAACGAAACACACGACAAAATTTCTGTTGTTTAGGTTCGGTTCGTTTCATTTTGGAGATAAAATTCATTTTTCATTTCGTTACGTAATGAAAAAAAAAATGAAAACGAAAATGAAAAATTGCTCATTTCGTGCCCATCTCTAGTGGTGAGTATCAGCATTTTAGAAGCCTTTGTATTCTCTGTGAAGGCGTCATGTGAACAATTTCTTCCATTAGATCAATTCTATTGTCAAAATAGTACCACAAATGCACACTTTCTGTATCTACCCATGTCTTTCCAACTGGCTGGGCAGGAACAATTTAAATCAGTGGTTCTGAACTTTGGATAACCCAGATGTTGCCAGCATTATCTTTAATAACATTATCTTTATCAATAACAGTGTACTGAACACAGAGGTCTGCAACGGAGAACCTGTGTTAAGAGCTATTCTCATAAGAACACACTTGAAAACCAGTTTCTTGGTGCACAGGATTGCTAACCATAAAAAACACCCCAACATTATATCTTATTCACACAGGGTACAAATAGGTCTCCGGGCCTCAAAAGTACTGGTTGGAGACTGAGAGAACTGGCACATTTTTCAGGTATCTGGGCAGCTGTGGAGCACCAACATCTCAACTAATACATCTTCTTCTTTCACAACTACTGAAAAAGTGTGGCTAACATATCTCCTCCCAACTCTTGCCTTTATGACATCAAAAAGACCGGTCCCATGATTCCACAAGTGTCTGGGATGTGTTCTCAGCTTTGAACGTAACATTTCAGGGAATGGGATAATGCTGACCTGGCAGCATTAGTTTCATACATCCTCACTCTTTGCACTGATGTAGGGGATGAGCCACCATGAAGTTCAGGATCATAGTCAATGTATAAGGCCCATTCAGCCCTCCATGTGTTGACCTTCCACAAGGAAGCGAAAATGAATGGGATCGTGAAAGTATTTCCGAGTTTTCTCTATGTGGAAAAACCTAAAAAAGAGTTGTTGTTATCCTTGTCAGGCCCCTGCCAGAACCCATTCTGGACACTGAGGAGTTAACGGCTGAGGAACTCCCAGATGAACCATCAGGGCTGTCAGTTCCTGCAGGAAAGTGATTCAGTGTCTTCAGGGGATTCTACACCCTCACAGAGAGCTGCTGGCCGCAGGCAGCAAAGACTTATTACTAAGAAGAATAGGGATAAGGTGTATTTTAGCCCAAGGCCTTTACACTCACAAAGTCCAGAGTTTTGACAGAATGGGTCTTTGGGGAGGTGGGAGTTGCCCTCTGGAGATATAAAACAAGCACCCAGAGTTAGGGCAATTTGTGGGAGCAACAAGTCCTGCTTCTGCCTTCCTGCTTTGATTCCTGACCTCTTTCGGATCCTTATTCCTGACTGGCAACCCTGGACTTCGTCATTCTGTGAACCTGGCGTGAGCTACTGTTTGTATTCTGGCTTTTGACCTCTGGATCATTGATCTTGGACTCTGTTTTGTCTTCTAGCTCAACGTGACTCTAGCTGTGTGTGTTTCTGGACTCTGCTTAACTCCTGCCTTGCTATATTGTTGTCTTGACTCTGAGCTTGCAGTAAAAACTCTGAACTTACCTGTGTGCGGATCTGTGGGCCATGATTTTAGTTTAAGGTTTTTATTATTGTTTTAATTATTTATTGATATTTGATGTTTTAAACTGTTTTAATTCTTTGATTGTAAGCCACCCAGAGACCTTTGGGTAGTGGGCGGCATATAAGTTGTAAAAATAAATAAATAAATAAATAAAATAAAATGACAGTTGTTGTTGTAGTCATCATCATCAGCAGCAGCAGCAGAAACAAATAGATATTCCAGTGAAAGGAGTGGAATCACAGAATAATGGATTTTGAAGGTTTCTATAAGGCCATTGAGTCCAATCCTCTGCTCAATGCATGAATTCAAAGTCTGTCTGACAGAAGTCTGTCTAATTTTCTCTTGAATGCCTGCTGGATAGCTGCAACCTTAGCCCTTTCCCTTACATTTCAAGTGTGCCTCTTCCTTTTCTTTTTATCTTTTGCTTTGTGAAAACCAAAGCATAAACATTTGCTTATTTATACTTCCATTTCTTCATCTCACAAATCCTGGTCAACCAGTTCTGTACAGAATTGGTATCTTCTGCAAATGTGCAGGTTTTTTCTTTCCTGTTCAAAACTAGACCTTAGAAGACTAACAGGATATTCAAATTGCCTGTGTTAAGGATGGATCCACTTGTGACCAGTGATAACCTGGGGAGGTTTCCTGGCAAGAATAACCCCTTTCCCTCATAGGGTAACTGAGGAAGGCCCTTTGTACACGACCCCTAAACTCCGCCGCAAATGGCTCCCAGCTCCGGAGCTTAAAATTGTTTCCCCACCAGCTCCGGAGTTTACAGATAATTAAGTGCGACCACGCCCCCCTAGCGCGTCCCAGCGCACTGTTCAGGTACCTGCTCTCTGGAGGTGAAAATTCCTGTTGCGGATATAACCTAGTGACTGCCCGGCTCTCCTTGCTTCTGTTTGTTCTTTTTTTGCCCCCCCCCGCCCCTTTAAGAGATCTGAATGCAGTGCCGGGAGGGCAGAACGGAGGTGAGGGGCATTCTTTTCTTTCTCTTTTTCTCCCTCCCCTCACGCAGCCAGCAGCCAGGGGTGCGGAGGGGGTGGGAACGCAGGAACGGCGACAAACCCCTAAGATCTCTGGTCCGAATGTAAGTGGCCAGCGGATCTTAGGGGTCGTGTGAAAAGGCCCGAGGAAAACACAGCATATCCTTAAGTGATCTTTTAGGACTTCAGAGTACCACAGCTGGATGGGTAGTCTGTTAACACCATGCAATTATGCAGCCGCTAACTGGCTGTCTACACCTTGCTTGGGATTCTGGTTTCAGTAGCTGGCCATCAATCACCTATATTGGTCTAATTGAGCTGCCTACTGACAGTTCACAAGACTGACTGTAAAAATATGCTACCCATGTGCTGTTTGTACACACAGTAGCAGAGACGTGTATGTGTGAATCTCTCCAGTGTATGTCCTTCTCAGCCAATGCTGTCAGCCATGCTCTTCTATATGTCGGTATTTACCCTCAAGTTTCATATTGTGGAGGATTTTACGATGCTGCATTTACTCTAAAAGGGAAAAGTAATGGCTCATAAACTTCCTAACATCTTGGCTATCTGGGGGCTCTTTTTGATGGATACTATATACATTCTTCATTAATATGATGGATCTTGTTTAATTAAAGTTGGGCCATTGTGGGCTTTTTTTCAGAAAGAAGCACAATACACAGGGCGATGGTCTGTAATCAGTTATTGCTTCAGAGTACTGAGGAGTCCAACCTCCAATAATCAGATCCACGTTTAACCAAAGAACCTTGTCCAAGTATAATTACTTGAATCTAAAATCGTATTAAGCATAAGAAGAAAGGGGAATTAATGAAATTTCTGTTCAACACAGCTACACTTCACTACTTCTCTGTTGATATCTAATTATTTCCTACTGCTGAAAGAGGCCAGATTAAACTCTATCCTATTTGTGTACTGAGGCATCAACTTGTACTGTACTCGCTATTTCCTGAAAAACTCAGAAAACCTGGCCTTTTGTTTTGTCACTAAAGGCCAAAGTTTGCTTAGCTCTAAAATAATAAGCAATTGTGAACTGCCAAATCAATTTTGATTTAAGGACATTCTAACCAGGGTTTCCTAAGTATAGAGAAGTTGTTTCTTATTGCCTTTTCCTGGAGGCACTTGGGGACTGTGCAGCTTGCCCAAGGCCATACAGGCTGGCTCTTCTCCAAGGAGGCAGATGAATAAATTGAACTTCTAGACTCTGTCTACACATCTAAGTACAAAGCTTACTGAGCTAACCAGTCAGGAGATATACAGCATGCAACTATGGTATTTTCAGCTGTGCTAGATCAGGTTTTGATACCAGGAAATAGACACATGAAAACCGCAAAACAGAAGTGTAATAATGTGTGTGCATGAAACATACAAAGGGAAACCTGACAGGTTGCAAGTAGAGATTGGCACACAATGGAAATATAGCATTTCCTTTATTTATTTATTTATTTATTTATTTATTTATTTATTTATTTATTTATTTATTTAGAATATTGTGGTAGTTTCATTTTGTTTCATTTGTAACAAAATTTTAAAGTAATTTTGTTAGGAAATGAAACAAAATCAAATGGAACACTATGCTCCCCTGGGTCCAAGAGGCACCAAAATGGCAGGGAAGTTTCCTCAAGATCTTCCCTGTAAGCCTTGCAAATTTGGAGAGGTTTGGGGCTCAGGGGTCTGAGTTATTATTTTATTTATTATTATTGATTTATTTCATGTATTTCTATACCGCAACCTTTTTCCAAAAAGGAACTTAGGGCGGTTTCCAATAAAAGCAGTTAAAACACAGATAAAACAACAGGAACAATGGGAACAATGGGAAAGCAGTGGCAAGATAAAATAGAAAAAAAATAAAAATGGCAAAGAGGGAAAACCCTCGGCGGAGAGCGGCACAACAACAACAACAACAACAACAACAACAACAACAACAACAGAAATTAGGTCACCCTATGCCTCCTTGAAAAGCAGAGTTTTTAATGCCATTCTGAAGCTGGGCAGGGACTCTGCAAGGTGCAGCTCACTCGGAAGTTGGTTCCAAAGAGAGGGGCCAACAACAGAGAAGGTGTGGCTATAGGTTACAGCATCTTAAATGCATTTTTAAAAGTGGAGCATAAATGGGAATAAATAAATAAATAAATAAATAAATAAATAAATAAATAAATAAATAAATAAATAAATCTCTGTGCAAGCAAAACACTCTTGCTGGGCACTTACTAATCTGGGCCATTTATTCAAATTTCCATGCAGCATTGGCTCCTCTGCACCACTTCTTGCGGAGCTGGGGCGCCTTTGCCGGCTAGCCGAAGAAGGTGCCAGTTGGCTACACTTCTTGCGTAGCTCACGCAAGGGAAGCACGCCTATTTAAGGTTCTGGTACACTGCCTGCACAGTCGCCGGATCCCCCGCCCTCCCGCCACTTATTTAGTGTGAATGGTGATGCTTTGCTGGTCACTTCGGGGCCAGA
Source organism: Phrynocephalus guinanensis (assembly GCA_037367245.1). NCBI lineage: Eukaryota > Metazoa > Chordata > Lepidosauria > Squamata > Agamidae > Phrynocephalus > Phrynocephalus guinanensis. The sequence goes on along the minus strand of CM074737.1, from coordinate 13,182,349 downwards.
TGGGAATTTTGACTGTCACTCGAATTGGCTGGGAGTGACGGTGCGTTTTTTCCCATCCCATCATTCACTTGTTGGTGCTGGGCTCCCCTTATAGCCGTCCCAGTCATAATATGGCAGGTAGCGCACATACAATTATAATAATCTAGATCCCTTCTTTAATTGACATCATCAAGGTGCTTGGCAGCCCTCAATTAATTTCATTGTGCTAATTAGACTCAGCTAATTTCATTGTGCACATGTTGTACATTGACAATAAAGGTATTATTATTATTATTATTATTATTATTATTATTATTATTATTATTATTATTATTATTATTATTATTATTATTATTATTGATTAACCAGCTAGAGTAGGAATTAGCTAGAGATCAAACTAATCACAACCCAACCACACTCGAAAGGGCTGCCAATGTTTAATTAAATTGGAGGATGCCCCAAAATCTCTAAGGCATCCTACCTGCGGCAGCGTAACAGGCCACAGGAAATTTGCTGACTGAAGGACCTAGAAATGTATAGCTGTCACCATAAACCCATGTGGTACGTCACAGGCCCTCTTAAAACTAACAGTTCAGTTATGATTAAGTTCAAAAGTTGATGCCTGTTAATAATAAATTGTGGCCCTTGTTTAACCCAATCCAAACGTGTGTTGCCTCTTTATTTCGGCCCGGACAGGCAATAGCCTCTGTGGAGAACCTTCATGCATTAGGATGGTGACCAAAATACAGTATCTATCTATCTATCTATCTATCTATCTATCTATCTATCTATCTATCTATCTATCTATCTATCTATCTATCTATCTATCTATCTATCTATCTATAAAGGAAGTCAAATGACAGCAGGCAGAGGAGGTGGGACCACACACACCTAATTTAAAGCAAATGAATTGGTATGATAGTACACACACAATGGAATGTCAATTGCACTGCATAGTGAAATGCAGAACAATTATAGTAGTAGCTTCCCAGCACTCTGGGTTTGATGTAGACATGGCACAGAGGCAGAACAAAAGAATCACAAATTCTCATAAATCATATGATTCCCCTTCCCCCCAAAAGAAAGAGTCAAATTTTATGAGGAGTAACTAGGAAACATTTTGCTGGTATGATGGCAGCCTTACTTCATTTTAAGCATGCACAATCAATAGAATTGTGCCAAAGTGGATCTCCGAATGAGCCGTTTTAACAAGTTGTACTTAATATCATTTTTTATTGATGAGCAATGTGAAACTGCAGCTAAACAGTCATTATGGTGCAGTGAGATTTATTATTGTTTTGTCTTGAAACATATTTCAGATCAACACAGGTATCCCTGTGGCAATGTTTGTATATAGAAATAAACAAATAATGGATGACTTTAGGAGGACACACTGTGCTCTGTGATCCCAGAAGACAGATTGAATGCTTCTTTGCACTCTCCCGTTCCCCTCCAATAGAGAGGAAGATACAAGAGGATATGGGTTTTGCTGTTGCGGTTGTTTTAATTCTTATGATCCAGCACTGCACTGGGTGATCAACAAGCCAATTCAGCTCTATGCTACTTAATGTTTTTTTTAAATCTACTTTCCCCAACTTCTACACAGAGAAAGTGACAGGAGGGACAACCAGAGATGTTGTTGTTGTTGTTTTCACTTTCTCCTTTAAAAGGAGGAACAGAGTAAATGGGATAGCTTGAGGTTTCTGTGTGCCCTGAAGCCAGCCAGTCCTTACATGTAGGTTCAAGGATCACATCAAATAGCTAGCATACAGTACTTCAATGAAACCTGCTTTATTCTGATCCAATTAAATTCCATTTAGCTTATCTAACTGCTGTCTTAGAGAATTTTTTTTCTTCAGGACTACCACTCAAAGGAAAGGAATTCAGATTTAAGTAATATTGTATTTTTTTCAGAAAAAAAGTATTTACCAAAATAAAGATGATGACTTTCAATGACACACATTATTAGGAAATAACTGGAAATTATAGACTGTCTTCTCCATACAATGTGTAGTATGTAATCATACAGTAATAACATATAATTTACTACAGATGAAAAAACATGGAGTCTAGATATCCTATATATAGTAGCTGAAATATTTTCTAATAATTGACTTGAAATTATAAATAATGCCTGCAGTGATAACGGAGGACTAACATTTTAACATCTGGAGTTGAAAGAAAACAAAACAAAACCAGAAGTAATAAGAAAGATAAATCAATGGAACTGGATATAATGAAATCAGTTTCTAAAAGCCATGGGAGATAATGGTACAGATCCTGACAGAGTAGTTTAATAAGATCTATAATCAAGGAAAAATTCATATAGAATGGTTGCAGTCAATATTAGTAACATCTCCAAAAGAGTAAAAAGTGGAAATAATATTAAGCAATTAGTTTAGTGAGCAAAGATCTAAAGATGTTTCTTTGAATTATATATCAAGGATTTAAAGTAATATGTTAGGATAATAAAACCAATATACAATTTGATTTAGATCAAGGTTTTATTTATTTATTTATTTATTTATTTATTTATTTATTTACATTTGTCAACTGCCCAACATGCCCAATGGAACTCTGGGTGGTGAAAAACATAGAAAAATAAATAGACAAAAGAATATTCCTGAAAGTAATGAATAAAATCAGTTCAAAGTTCAAAAAAGGCAAGTAAACCAGGAAGTGCAAGAAGGTCATGAACAAACAGATGGGACAGCAAATAACCAACAGACAGGCAGCCTCATCGGTTGCTGAAAGTGGGTTTTAAATAGCTAGGTTTTCAATTGTTTCTTAAAAGCCAAGATGGACTCCACAGTCCTTATCTCACTAGGGAGATGGTCACTAAGATGAGCAAAAGAGAAGCATTCCTTAGTTTTAATAGTTCACTTCTAACAGAAAAGTGCTTGAATGCACAGTAGGATATATATGTATATGGGCTTCACTGGTTTTGAAAAAGCACTTGATAGAGTTCAAATTCATACATTTTATTTTGTTTTGTTTTATTTATGACTTTTTAACCCCACCTTTCTCCTTGGAAAAGATCCCAAAGCGGCATACAGTAAGGGGAGACTACACAGTCTGTTACAATTTAGACGCAATCAGTTTGAGAAACAGGGAATTGAAGGGCATCTTACCACATTATAAGGCAACATTATAAGGCTAACAATTGATAACATAATGTCAATGCAATCACAAAAGTAGAGATATAAATACAAGGTTATAAGTTGTTATAAACACAAAGTCTATGTATTCACAAAGTCTAAGTATTCACGAAGTCTATTCATTAATATAGAAGACACATAATAGGTATTCCATCATTCATGGAAAGCTTGCCTGAAGAGAAAGGTCTTTGCCAGTTTCTGGAAAGACAGCAGAGATGGGGCAGTCCTGGCCTATAGTGGGAGGGAGTTCCACAGTCTGGGTGCAGCAGCTGAGAGGGTCCTTTCACGTGTTCCCACAAGGCATACCTGAGAGGGAGGCAGGATGGAGAGAAAGGCTTATCCCAATGACCTTAACACCCAAGTTGGTTCATACTGTGAGATTCAATCTTTGAGGTGGCTAGGATACAGTGCTTTGTAGGTTAAGATCAGCACTTTGAAATGTGTCTGATAGCTGATTGGCAGCCAGTGTAGCTGCTTTAATCATGGTGTAATGTAGTCTCTGTAACCGGCCCCAGTCATTGATCTGGCTGCTTCATTTTGGAGCCATTGAAGTTTTCCAAGGCTTTTCATTGGGAGTCCCACATAGAGTGCATTACAGCAATCCAGTCAGGGCATGAGTTACTGTGGCCAGAGCAGGTTTCTTAAGGAACAGATGTAACTGGCATACTAGCTTTAATGTTCAAAAGCACTCCTGGCCACAACCATGACCTGGGCATCCAGGGTCAAGGATGAGTCCAGGAGCACCCCCAAGATGTTACATCAGAACTGCCCAGAGTGGCCTCTGTTGCTAGACTGCATGGTATCATCATCATCATCATCATCATCATCATCATCATCATCATCATCATCATCATCATCATCATCATCATCATCATCATCATGTTAATGAATATGGTACATACAGCATAGCAATCTTATACTGGGAAGAAAAGGTTAAGATAAAAATAGTTGGAAAATTAACCAATGATGTAGACATTTGAAGAAGAATCCATCAAGGATGTAGCTTGTCACCAGTTTTTTTCCCCCTGCATGAGAGGACAGCAGCTATACTGAGCAGTACAGCAAATCAGCATTCTACTGGGCAATTCTAAGCACCAACTTTGACACAGCTGTAGAAGACAGACTGGTTTTGGACTCTTAACAAGATAATTTAAAAATACGTTTTTAGTGAGGATAAATGGGATAATCCTACACATCTGATGGACTGATAGAATAAAAGATGAAGATGCACTTTACTGAATTTGAAAAGAAAAAGAGGGAGTGATACGGAAGGACGTTTACCAGTGTTGTAAGTTTAAGACAATGTACTGAGCACAGTTCTCATTTGGGTTCAGTTGAGATTGTTTTGAAAGCACACCTGCACACACAACACAACCTGATAATTCCCAAGTCACAGCCAGGCACTGCTTTTACACGGTGGTCTGAATATGTAGTATCTAAATAAAAACAGGGAACAAACTTTGCTACAGCTGACACATTTCACAGGGGCAGTCAATTCAGTCGACATATAAAAGAACCTTTTGCATTCTGATAGAGTAAAGACTGAAGAAGTACTTCATCAGATAGGAAAATGAAAAGTTGTACAGTTGATTATTAAAAAATGCAATTTCTTATACCTGGGGCACATAATATGCAAGGAGAAATATAATGCACTGCAATACATCATTGAAGGAAAGATTGAGGGTGAATGTGGAAGGTGGATTTCTGGGAAAGTTACATCAGAGGCTGCAGTTTATAGGCAGCAATACATTTTCTGGAACAAAGATGAATGAGGTCATGTACTATATTGATTCTACTCTTGTGGATGAATTTTGTAAAGAGAAAAGACACAAGTAATGGGTTAAAAACTAGGGCCACAACTTTAATAAATCTTAAACATGAACCCAAGCCCCAAAGTCAGACTGTCTTTAAGAAAGACCAACCCCAGCCAGTCAATGATTGGACAACCTCTCTGGTCAACCTCCCAAGACAACCAGCCAACCTCTTGATCTTAGAGAGCTCATGGCCCAGGAAGGCCCCTCCATATATCCCACCACAAGCACTGTAATCTCAGGATTCACAGCATTGAGAGTTTGGATGGGCTAGCACACTCAGGTGCACCAATAGGAACTCACCCATACCCCCCTATTCTGTAACACCATCAAGGCAATGGGGCAAGCCCATGGTAGGCCCCATGCTCCCCACCAAACTGGAAATATTACCTCTGTAACCCCTCTTCAAGTCAACCAGAAATAGCTAGGCCCTGCTCAGTTAAATGACTAACCTAACATCCATACATGGGTGTCTGGGTGCCCAATAACCAAACCCAAGCCATCCAGGACACCTCTGCTGACTTCTTGGTGAACACCTATTTGGCCAAATTGGTACAATGAGGATCAAAATCTGTCCACCAAACCTGGCAGGAGATGATGGTAGACCATACAATGGAAGACCTTGGATGCCTCACCTTAGAGGTCTGCAGTTCCCGCACTATTTCCAAAATCAGGGACTTCCTGATCCACCAGGCCAAATCATTTTGACTAAGGTGTACCCAGGGATGCTAGTTACAACAACCTGCCCCAGAGCATGCTTCTCCATCACCTCCAGTGTAACAGGGTCCAAGTTTCAAGGTCAAAGGCCTGTCCACAAGCAGAACAAGCAGCATACTTAGCTGCCTAATAGACAAACCTGAGCCTGCACAGAAGGGTTTAAAACTATGCTCTTGGCAACAGAAAACCTGGAGAAAAAAAGACACAACAGCCAGCACCAGACATACAGCTGGGGCAGAAACACATGTATGATCAACATTTTTGGGAGGGCCACTTCCCCACTTGCTTTATCTCTTCTGCATTGTGCTGCCATTGAGGTGGCCTCAATCCTCAAAGCATGGGTGCCAAAATGGCCAGCCTGGGATAGAGTGGGGGCTATAAGCTTTCAAAATTGAAACTTGTTTAAGAGGGAGATGCTGATGAAGCAGGGGGACCTGTTCCTTTCCACATGGGCCAAATAGTCCAGAACAGCTTAGATGAGGTCCAGGATGGAACACTTGCACAAAACAATCACTGCTCCCTTGCCCACTCGATTGGTTTTAGTTAGACATACTTATGAAGAGTTAGCGACTCTGGACTTAGAGCTGAGATAAGTCTAACTAGGAAGCCACAACTAGTTCACCCACTCTAAGGGCCCTAGAGAATACACAGCATGAAGCAATGAAGCTACAAATCCAGCTCTGTAAATGCTTGGCCATGCCTGAATAAACTTGACCAGAATGTCTGGTAACAGGGATGCTAGAATATGACCCTACCCCTTTCCTTGCTTCAACCTTCTATCACAGTGGTGCCAAACCTTCGGAACTCCAGATGTTTTGGACCTGGAGTGTTCTAAGCCTGAGTTGCCAATGACAAATGAATGGGGGAGTTGTGGTTCAAAACATCTGGAGTGTTGAAAGTTCACCACTACAGTTCTATCATCTTCCAAATGTCGAAATCGGCATAACTGTGACAACAGGCTGGCTTTCCTGGATTGTGCAGTCATCATTGGACTCGACTGTGGCCTGGGAACAGAAGTTTACAGAAAATCCACCCACACAGGTCAGCATTTACTGTTTGATTCCCACCATCCATTGCAACACAAATTAGGAGTCACCAGGACTCTAAACCACAGAGAAGAGCACATCCCAACCTCCACAAAAGCCAAGAAGAAGATAGGCACCTGAAGATAGCACTTAAGGTCTATGGACATCCAAAGTGGGCCTCCAACAAAGCAGTGAACAATGCATCACCCTGAGACCCAGAGCCAATTGAAGAACCTGGCCATTCCTTACATGGCTGGAGTATTGGAACTGGTTAAAAAGGATTTTTGGAAAACACCACATATATATTTACTTCCAACCCACAAACACATTGACAGACACTCGTCCACCCAAAGGACCCAATAACAAAACACAAAAGGAGTAATATAGTATATTCATGAAACTATTACACACCATGGTTTTTCTATTCAGTATTTGCTTTCAATAGCTCCACAGACAAGAGATATCTTCAAACATCGAGTCCTAGATATTAGTGCACAATCAGACCTGGAATTATTGTCTAAAAATATATCACTAAGCTGGTTGGCTAAGAATAAAATTACCTTTTTACCTGAAAAATACATTTCAATGCCCTTACCTCAAGTATTAAGAAGGGCCTTTACTAGAGCCAGATTAGAATTGCTGGATTCCATGGTCAAATATGGGCGTTTTCACCACCTCCCTTATCAGGAGAGAACCTGTATTTGTGGATCCCCTTCTGTTGAAAACATTTCTCATATTCTCTTTGACTGCCAATTATATGCATCCATCAGGCTTGAATATCTATCCCCCTTTTTAGAAAGAACAGTCCATAGGGACCCAATTCACAGATTGTCTTATCTTCTTTCGGGCTCTAATGTGTACATTGTTTGCAAAGTTGCCAAGTTTGTAATTAAAGCTGCAGCTTTAAGAACGCAATACGTCAAACAAATTGGAGTATCCTGCAAAGGTGATCTACATATATGACTTCTGTATATTCTGAATCTGTATTGTAGGGTGCCCTATTGGATGGTGTTGCATGTAATTCAATGTATTTTACATTCTGTGTTGTTATTGGTTGATATGGTCATAGGACTAATCAATAAATTTATTTATTAGTCAATTGTATATGTGATCCAATGCAGTGAGGAGTGTGCAGACCTCTACATTGGAGAAAATAAACAGCCATTAAACAGGAGGATGCCACAACATAGGAGGGGCAACAGCTCAGGACTAGAATCAGAAGTGTACCTCCATCTGAAGGATGGAAACCTCTCTAAATCTGGCACAGATCAGGAGTAGACTGAAAGCTACAACTATGCCAAAATCATATGAACTATCCTAGTTTAAAAGTTATGATTTTTTGTGTGGGCTGGTCCCACTTTCATAATTGCCACATATAATGGAGATTTGCTCTACCAGCACAAGATCAGGGTGGAACCTTCACAGTTTATGATTGCATGTTTAAATTAGATCTTTCCACTACTGCTTTATTGGAAATATTACTATTAGAGAGGGCCACAAAATGCTAAAATAGCATTTTGTTTCATTTTTCATTTCATTCAGTTTAGTTTACTTTAGTTTACTTTAGTTTAATTTTGTTTCATTTCATGTTTTGAATTTTTAAAAAAAAAAATCATTTCATTTTTAGTGTACTCTGCGTGTGTGTGGTGCTTGTGTAACTTGATCGGGTGTGGGAAAAGGAGGGATTTTAAAAACTTTTTTTTTGCCACCCCAAGACCGCACTATTGCTGATCGGTGCTTGGGGTGGCAAAAAAAAAGTTTTAAAATCCCCTTGCTTCCCATGGCCGGCGCGTTGCGGGGGGGGGGGGACACCACAGGCTTTTCCCCATAGGAATGCATTACTTCAGTTCATTCCTATGGGAAAATGAAAAATGGAATGGAATGGAATGAAAATTTCCATTTTGTTTTGTTTCATTTTTCTTCGAGGGGGCGGTTCGTTATTTGTCTCATTATGTTAGGAAACAAATAATGAATAATGAAATGAATTTTAAAAATCGTTTCATGCCCATTTCTAATTACTATGGTCAGATTGTAGATATTTTTCAGGTAAAAAGACTAGAACCATTTAAAATCAATGGTAATTTCTGAGCTCATCTGACCCTTTGACTTCAGAAAAAGTGCAATTGGTCATAGTGATGACAGAATACTTTCTAAAATTGATTTTCTTCTTCCCATTTAGAAGAATAGGGATGGGTAAGAAGCTCACTTTTATTTTTTATTTTACAAAAACAGGTTTGAACCACCAACATTTGAATGTGGGATAATTGGACACTGTAGATTTCTCCACCTCTAATGAAAACCCTTTGTACTTTTCTGTTTCTGTTTATATTTTTCACTATTGGATAGATGTATGTGATTTCCACTTCAAAATGCACTGGGAGATCTAACAATGCATGGATCTCTGACGCAGGTCATGCTCCATTCTTTTGATGGTCTTAAGAGGTGTGAAATGAATAATTCTGTACATAAATACAAGCATCCTGAAAATATTTCCACCTCTAGCAGTGATTAATTGAATGACTAAACCAATTGCTAGGAAGGGGCACAAGGGAAAAGTTACAGAAATAACTTGTTTGTATTTGGACTTGTTTTTCTCTTTCTCCTGTAACTTATGGTAAAATGTCTGACTAGTTGTTGCTGTGGTGTTTTTTTCTCCACAGCAAGGTACTTTAATTGGTATATCTGATTGTGCCACAGGGCCCTTATTATATCCACTGTGTTTATACTGCATGCCATATCCACACAGTCATCTTGAAATTAAATTATCTCTGCTTGGGTTCTTCAGGGGTATTTTAAAGTTTAAAATAACACCAAACATTTACATTCTCGATGAAACAAACCTCTGTACCTGATGCAAGACAGATCTACATGATAAAACTAGATACACTGTTAATTAAGAAAAAGACTCAAGTAGCAGACCAGTAAAACCTGTAATGTCCAAATCTCAGCTTATTAATCATTGTCATGTCACAAAAAGCTGTCAAGAGAATGTTTAAGTATGTGGGGGGGAGGAATCAGAACTGAAATCTTAATAAAGAATATATATCAGTACTAATGAGAACAACTAAGGTAGTAAAAACAATCTAGTTAAGACTAAAAAGTGGCCAGGTTTTTTTTGTTATGCTCTGGCATGCAAAGATCAGTCTTCCACCTGCCATTTGACTGGGGACAACACAGATTGTATTCCTTAAAAGCACCATTTTGAATAGGTGGAATTCATTGGTTCCAGTGGTTTTTTTAATAGTTGGACACTTATTGGTCCAATTCTAACCAGAGATGGGCACCTTATGAAAAATGACATGCTGTTTCATTGTTTCATAAGCTTTCAAAATGTTAACCAAATGAAATGAAATGGGAAACAGTGTTTCATTATGTAACAAAACAAAACACTTCTTTTTCCCTTTGAAAATGAAACATTTTGTTACTCTGTAAAATGGCAACCTTGTAAAAAGGCAAATTTGGTGCTTCTGGGGCACATGGGAGGAGTAACAAATAATTTCATTATTGTTTCATTTCATTATGATTTATTTTTTTTACAAAATTTCATTTAAAAACAAAATGAAATGAACCGCTAGTGGAAACGGAATGAAACAACAACAAAAACTGAAACTCTATTTTTCCATTCCATGCCCATCCCTAATTCTAACTAGTACAACCAAATCAAATACTTCCTAAGGAAGAACTTTGAAGCTCCCATATGAATAAAAGCAGCTGCTTCTTGCTCAGATAGTTCCCTCCTAAGTAGGCAGCCATGTCAAGACACTTTAGCAGATCCTGAAGGAGGATCCTGAAGGAGGCTCCACACTATAGCTTAATCTAGTCCTAAAAACCTATTTGTGTAATGCTGTTGTATTAAATTGTATTACTGTTCTTCTACACTGCATACCTGGCCAAAAGCTTTTCTAATCCATGACTGAAAGTTGTTTGTTTTGTTGGTCTTTTTAAGCAGTTGGTTGAACATCAAACATATGAAATAAGATATAAAAATCTGCCAGGTCAGGCAGGATGATGGACTGCTAGCAGATGCTGGACTGAACCTCACAAGTTCTGGGAAGAATGTGTTGGTCACTGCATGAAATGCTTCACTAGGAGGGCATTAAACTGAATTGGGAGAGGGAGTGAGATGCAAGCTCAGAGGTAAAGAGAGATGAAGTCTTATGTACAATGAGAAGATCATATCAAGCAACAATATTAATCTTTATAAAAGTGTACAAAGGAAAGCAAGTCACAAATCACACAATCTCTGGTGTCTATATACAAATGCAAGATGTATGGGAAACAAGTAAGAACTGGAGAGCTTTATTCATGAGGGTAAATATGAAAAGCAAAAAGCAAAGTGTTCTGCTGATATACTGCCCCACAGCACTTCAAGTATTCAAATTACATATGATTTGATAGAGATAAACTGAAACTTGGTGGGATGACTCCTAGGGCTTGAATTACAGTAATAGGACTCCCCCCCCCAAAAAAAGAACTAAAAGAAGAAAAAGAGAGATGGAGTTATAGTATATGCCAAAATCACATATTTCTGCATAGGAATACATGAAGATGAGCTTGGTTGTTCAATTGGGAATATCTGTATTGATATAACTTGGGGGGAAACCAAAGAGAATGCTGTAGTTGGAGTATATTACTGTCTGCCCAATCAAGGATAAATTCTTCTCTGCTAAACTCAGAGAAGGTGGAGTTCAGATCACTGAAATGTCTTTGAGAAGTCAAATGGAACTTTCTGAGAAGTGAAGGGTCAAAAGCCTGTATTGAATTTGCAAACTGCTACACTTCAGAGACTTACATATCTGCAGAGTTTCAGCTAAGGCCAAAATCTTAACAGAATGACCAGGTCTGTAGGGATGATGGACATGTGCATGGGGTTCTTGTGTGTGTAATAGGTTGTCTTCTCATGTGTGTAATTAGTTAAAATTTGGATCAGTGGGGAAGCGAAGAGGAAATAAATATAAATTAGACTTGGAAAGCACTCGTACAGTGATACTCTTCTCTGATTTATAATCTTTGTGGAATTCTATTTTATGAAATCACCCCAGCCCCCAATATCTTAAAAAGCACACACACACAAGCCAGACAGAAGGCTGCCATGAATGTCAATTAGAGTTGCACAACATTTTCCCTTTCAATTAACTATTCAATACATGTTCACACTAGAACTGGGCAGAACATTCTGCAGTTTTGATGTATGTTTTTTTTAAAAATTAATACAGCTGGATCAATTACTGTGAGGGAGAAATTACCCTACTAAACATCCATATTGGCACTCTGGCCAGATGGGCCAGATATAAATATAATAAATAAATAAATAAAATAGATAAATATAAATATTGCTTGGCACATTTATGATGACCTGGCAGCTGCTCGGCATCATTTTCTAGTTGGTCCTAGATGCCATTTTTTTCCTTATATTTTCCAATCCGTGCTCTCTTTCCTGTTTCTTCCATCATTGCTGGACTAAATTGTCAAAATACAATACGATTCAATGCCAGCATGAGTAAGGCTGATACTTCATGTCCATCTCATCGCTGTTTGCGGTCCCGCTGGGGACCAGTACGAAGAAATCTAACCACACGTCCATTGCAGGATGAGGGGAGTTCATCCCGACCACGCCCCCTGAACTGTGATCTAAGCAGGATGAGAGATTCCCCTCCCTCACCTCAGGAATTTCCTCATCTCGCTTCTTGTTCTGATACAAGTGCTCGTGAGGTAATGCTCGTCACGCAACATGCCATTCTCCATCTAGTGGCAGGAGTGCAAATTGCCATTTGCCAGTACATTCCATATGGAGTCAGCAACGCAGTGCAGAGAGATTAAAAGACAAATACCTCAAACTTAGCTCCGTAACGCATTAAAGGCAAGGCTTCAGAGAATCGAAACATCGAAAAATGGAAGGTCGGGCAGAAAAAAACCCGGAGAACAAAGGCATGGAATTTCACATCTCATCACGGAACAAGGAAATGTGATAACAGTCATGCCAGTATCATCAATCATGCCTGTGTGTACATGGGAACAGGGACAGAACCGCAAGAAGACCATGTGACTGTGACCGGCATCAACACGCAATGAACTTCCTCCCGGGACGCGAGTGGACATGAAGTAACCATCTATATGAAGTCAAAGAGGATGAGACAAAACAGAATGGGGTAGAGGTGGAGGGGAAATAGGAAATAAGTTTGCAGCGATGGCAGAACTTGGGGGTGGGGGACAGGAGCAGCTCTTCAACACCATTAAATAGAATTGAGACACAGCAAATTCAGCTGATTTCAGCTCTCTTGACCTTTAAAGCCTAACCAGCTTACTACTAAATAGGGCTCAATTTTAAAAAATGATGCAGTCTGTAAAATGGGAAATTATAGACCCAAGTTTAACACTTTCTTTGCCTGCCAAGACAAGAAATGAAGGCTCGGAATTGCAAGTAGGGCAGGGCAATGGAAGCTTTGCCCACAGCTCTGAAATCTAGAGGTGGGTCTAAGAGTGAATTTTAGGAAAGGAAATTGAAATACCTCCTGGCCCTATTCTCCCTCTTCCCTGTTTTTTTTCCAAGCACACACTTTCTCTTTCAGGAAGACACTAGGTTCTCTTGTTCCTTATGTTGGGATGGGTTCATGTCCCATGCCTCAGGGCAGCATGGGTGGGAGACTGAGTGCAAAAATCTCCACCTTTAATTATCCCCTATAATAACTGTAAATCATTAAAGAAAGTAACTAAGTAAAAGAGAGAGAGAGAGAGCAGAGTCCTACAGATTACATGTAAGCTGTGGTTTGGCACTAAGGCTAATCACCTTGGAAATCTGTGCTTTGAAGGGCCATTAAGTTTGTTGTGAATAGCTTTGCTCCAAAGATTTTTACAGCGGGCATCTCAAAACCACAAAAAATACTGGATAAAATTAGAACAATTATCTGAGTAAAATCAGAAGAGATGCACAAAAACTGCAAAAAAGAAGGTTTATATGCACTGTTGTGCCTTCTGCTTAGATTTGGAGTCCCTGTTAGATTTATGGGACAGAAGTCTACCCAAAGCTGGTCCAGCTACCACTTTACCTTTCTCCAAAGTGCCAAGCCTGTTTGTAATAACCTGAAAACCAGGTAAACCCTTCATGATCTAGCCGGGGGAGGGGGGGGCTTCCTCTGGATACATAGGGTTCCTAAACCTTTTCCTGCCTTCCCTGTTATGTGCCCATTTCCCCCCACCCCATGGTCATTGAGCAAGCTCCCCAAGGCCACCTTTGGCCTGAGTGCCCACCACTGCTACTCTGTGTCCTTTGCCCAGAGGCCCAACTGCTCAGTCATGCAGTGGATCAGCAATTCCAAGGTTGTACGGTTTTAATTTCATTTGGAGAAAGGCCTGCCCAAGTCATGCAACACCGATTCATTTCTTCATTCTGAAATTAGAATCTTGCCAATACACCCATTAGGTTTTGGTGCTTATCAACAAGTGGCTGTACCCTGTTAGGTTTGGTTGTAAGAACTGGAGAGTAGTCCATTATGAGGCTATCATGCCTACTGAATAAATAGGTGCGGGTGATTGTGCTATGTGCTTCTAAAGTTCATTTTAGAGAATAACTCAGAAGCATCCAGCAGCGATACTGTCAGGCTTCGCATAATGTGGGAAGGGTAAGAAAAAAATCTTTTGTGGGAAGAAAGACAAGTGGGAACTAATCATAGAGATATAACTGCATCATTATTCTCCTTCATGATGAAGATGCTCAAGGATTTTCTAGTACTATTTGCAGAGTTTAGTTTGCAAAAAAACATTTTCTCGTTTTCCCCACCACCATCCATATTTTAACAAATTGCCTTTTTGTTGTTTTTGTTCATAAAACTGCACAATTTGTGCAGTTGTATATATTGGCCCAGTCCCTATCGCTTAGCAGGTAAATCACACTAGTGTAGACCCATTAAATAAATGGGGCTTTACTAAGACAACAACAACAACAACAACAACAACAACAAAATAATAATAATAATAATAATAATAATAATAATAATAATAATAATAATAATAATAATAATAATAATAATAATAATAATAATAATAATAATAATAATAATAATAATTTCCTGTAGTTTGAAACCATTGCCCCGAGTCCTAGTCTCTGAAGCCATGGAAAACAAACCTGTTCCCTCTTCAGTATGACATCCTTTCAAATATTTAAACATAACTATCATATCCCATCTCAGTCTTCTTTTTGAAAGGCTAAACATTCCCAGTTCCCTAAGCCGTTCCTCATAAGACATTTCCTCCAGACCCTCAACCATCCTGGTCACCCTCCTCTGCACCCGCTCGAGTTTGTCAACATCCTTTTTAAATTGAGGCGCACAGAACTGGACACAGTACTCCAGGTGGGGTCTGACCAGAGCAGAATAGAGTGGTAGTATCACTTCCCTTGATCTAGACACGATGGTTCTGTTGATGCAACCATTAATTATTTCCACTCTTCATATAATAATAATTAGAGACGGGCACGGAACGAACAATTTTTTGTTTTCATTTTTTGGTTTTTGTTTCGTTATGCAATGAAACGACAAATGAAATTTGTCCCTAAAATGAAATGAAAAGAACAGAAACGCGGGGATTTTTGTTGTGCGTTTCGTTTCCGTTACAGCAATGAAGTGAGCTCCTTTAAATGCTAAAAAAATCACTTAAAATTGGAATAAATGGTAACAAAACGGTAATGAGCCGGTAACGAAACGAAAATAAATTTTTTGCAAAAAATTCACGAACAACAGAAATGAAACGAAACAGACCTCTAAATGACAAATGACAAATGGAACTCCATTTTTTCTATTCGTGCCCATCTCTAATAATAATAATAATAATAATAATAATAATAATAATAATAATAATAATAATAATAATAATAATAATAATAATAATAATAATAATAATAATAATAAAGCTTTCCCAATTTTCAGCCTGGATGTTGGGCTATGAAAGGTCTGAGCAGAAAGCATTCAGTTTTACTTGAAATAAATCCAAGTATTATGAGATGAATAAATTTCTGTGCTCAAACTGTAGGTCCATTTCTAGGGCTCCATAGGAAGGAGAAGATAAAGAATTTTATATTTCAAAACCAGTTGATCCATCCTTGGCAATCTTAGCTATAAAGAAAATGACAAAAACTGATAGATTATGACAAGGAAGATGAATGTACCTTTTCCACAGTATCTGTCAAACTGCAATTTGAAACCTTTGCCAGGTAGTTGACATTAAAAATGTCTGTAACCCTTTAAAATAATGTTTCAGTTAATCAGTTCCAAATTACTTTGATATTAATGCTGATGCCATAAGTAGAGTGGTTTTGGGATTTCCAGTTGATTTCATTATGAAAAAAATTGTTGCCGGTAAATGCCAAGTGAAATTAATTCTAAGATCTTTCACTCTGCAACATTAATTCATAATTCATATCTACACATTTGCTTCCCTCCCCCATTGTGCTACGTGTATCTATGTGTTGTTCGTGCATACATAGATTCCATTTTAGTGAAAGTACAAAAATGGATAGTCACTGTGGTGAGTTATCATTAATTCCCATTAATTCATTAATACCATGTGATCATGGCAACCTCCAAAATTTTCTCATATAGAAAGAGGGCAGAAAAAATATGTGAGGAGTAGTTAAACTACTAATTTGACTTCTTCTAGTTTGACTACTCCTCACATATTTTTCTGTCTTTTTCTGTCCTGTTATGAAATGCAAATGTAAGATTAAATGTTCAGAATGGATTTTATTTATTTATTTATTTATTTGATTTATATACCACCCATCTGACCAAAAGTTACTCTGGGCGGTTTACAAAGAGATCCTACCTTTGTTTTGATTTATGTTGACCTACTTAAAGCAACAGTTAAGGCAAACGTCTATGACTAGCTTGCCTCATCAGTTTTAACCTGTCTCCAGGCAGTACAAGTTCTTAATTTGTGTTTCATCTGTAGAGTTGGGCCACACAAAAAAAAAACCAACCAAGAATTCATGTATATATAGTATGTTTGGGTTTCTCACACTGTTTGCCATGATCATCCCATTCCCCTCCGTTGTTTACAAGCATTTCCTCTTTATTTTTTAAAATTTGTTCGATAAAAGAAAAGAAAACCTGCATATCTGGTATTCATGTGCACTCGCAAACATTGCCTGCTTCTTAGCAAGCACATAACCTACTTTAGACAAGACAGCATTAACAGTATGACTCAGGTAGTCATGAGGAGAAGGGACTGACCTGGGGATAGCTTTGTTTGTCACCACTGCCCAGATAGATAGATAGATAGATAGATAGATAGATAGATAGATAGATAGATAGATAGATAGATAGATAGATAGATAGATTTGGAAGAGACATCAAGGGCCATCTAGTCCAACCCCCTGCCATGCAGGAACCCCCATCACAATATTTCTGACAGATGGCCATCCAGCCTCTGCTTAAAAACCTCCAAAGAAGGAGACTCAACCACCCTCCGCGGCAGCCGAATAGCTCTAACTGTCATGAAGTTCTTCCTAATGTTCAAATGGAATCTCTTTTCTTTTCCTGTAGTTAATAATAATAAAACCATTGCCCTGAGTTTGAAACCATGCCCCGAGTCCTAGTCTCTGAAGCCATGGAAAACAAACCTGTTCCCTCTTCAATATGACATCCTTTCAAATATTTAAACATAGCTATCATATCCCCTCTCAGTCTTCTTTTAGAGAGGCTAAACATTCCCAGTTCCCTAAGCCGTTCCTCATAAGACATTTCCTCCAGACCCTCAACCATCCTGGTAGCCCTCCTCTGCACCCGCTCGAGGTTGTCAACGTCCTTTTTAAATTGAGGTGCACAGAACTGGACACAGTAGTCCAGGTGGGGTCTGACCAGAGCAGAATAGAGTGGTACTATCACTTCCCTTGATCTAGACACTATGGTTCTGTTGATACAACCAAGAATCGAATTGGCTTTCCTGGCCGCCGCATCACACTGCTGACTCATGTTCAATTTGTGGTTCACCAAGACTCCCAGATCCCTTTCACAGGTACTATCCTCCAGCTAAGTATCCCCCATCTTATATTTGTGCAATTCATTTTTTTACCTAAATGTAGTACCCTACATAGATAGATAGATAGATAGATAGATAGATAGATAGATAGATAGATAGATAGATAGATAGATAGATAGATAGATAGATAGATAGATAGATATCCCCAGCAAGCTACTGTCATGACTTTCATAAGCATGGGGTTTTGTTGGAAGCTCAGGATAACAAAGAAAGTTTAAGCACCTCCTCCATATGACATGGCCCCATTCTTAACCCTACATATTTAGATTCCATGATTTAGACATATTACATACATTCATACTGCAATGCATCGTACTGCTGGCCAACAGGCTGACCCAGAATTTGGTATATGAAAGGAAGTTATGACCTACAGAGATTAATAGACTAGACCAGGGGTCCTCAAACTTTTTAAACAGGGAGCCGGTTCACTGTCCCTCAAACACTGTTGGTGGCCAGATCCACCCTCTACTGTGGTGCCAAGCTCCCACTTCTATGTGGCGCGCACCAAGACTGGGAGGAAGCAGGTGATGAGGTCAGGCAAGTAACCACGGCAGCGGGGAAAAGTTAGGCTGGGGCTGGGTTCCTATACAGAGGACAGAGTCCCACAGACAAGGGTGCGGGTTGGTGCCCCCCCCCCAGCAGAGACCACCCAAACTCTCCTCCGCATCCCTCACCTCCTTTGGGTGTCCCTTCCTCTCCCCAAGCACCTGCCCCAAGCCCTTCCTGCTCCCACCCTGCCCAGGGACAGGGGGCACAGAGAAGGGCTGTCCACTCCCTCGGATGCCCTCCCCATGAGCTCTGCAAGCAGCAGCCATGCTTGCACCCAGCCAAGAACTCTCTCTGGGTGCCAGCCTTGTTGGCCTTGAAGGCAGCTGTGCCTGCCCTTGCACCCCCTGCTCCTCTGAAGGGAGCAACCGCCTTGCTGTCCCAGCTCCTTGCTGTCCCAGCCCCCAGGCCATGTTGGCCCTCGCACTGGCAGGGAATGTTCAGGCAGAGCGTGCACCTAGGGATGAACGGCTTCTTTCTGGAGGGGGCGGGCAGATTTTGCTCCTGCCACCCTGCTGTCCCTTCACTCCCCCATTTGCATCTGCTCACCCTGGCCCCAGCTTTTGTGGCAGCAGAGATGGGGTGGTGGCCCATTGTCCATCATGTGCATGGATTCTCACTCTCTTTTGGTGGGGTGCCAGGCACACATGTGGCTACAGCCGTGGAAAGCTACTATGGGCCTCTGCATGCAGCCCGGTGATTCCCCCACCCTCTTGGAGGCACAGGGCCCACTTATCTAAACTTGCATGTCACCAATGTTCCCCGCAATCTGTGCCTCCTCATGGCCCTTGCTCTGCTGTGCTGCTGGATGGTGGCTCCGAAGTTCCTGGGACCTGAGCAGGAAATTCAAATTTCTTTAAATCCCTACCCCACTCCTCCAGAGGGTGAGTGACGTGCAGCAGCAGTAGTTAGGAGGGCTTGACATTGATAAGTTTCCTGTTTTTCTCTTTTGCCTCTTCACCATTGGGCTAGGCTGACCCACCTGGAGATCCAGCACTACTTGCAGCAGCTGCTGCTCTCTGAGATGGGTGTGTGTGGGTAGTGGTGGGGGTTCTGCAGTTTCTAGCAGGCCGGATTCAGCCTACAGGCCATAATATGAGGACCCCTGCTCTAGAAAATGAAATAAGAATTGCAAATATGGCTGAACGCCTTTTTTCATTAATGAAATTGAAGCTAGTCAAGTCAAGCAAAGCTCTCTACTTCACAATAAGCTATTTCAGCCCTCTTCAGATGTTCTCTATCAGGTTAAACCTATGAGAAGGACAGCATTCTAGCACCAACCACTTCTGTCACTTCACACAAAAAGGGATGAAGCTGAAGAGGATGGCCTCTTCTACCATGAAAGCTGTCCACATAACCAGAATCCTGGAGAGCTGGCATTCAGAATTGCATGGATAGTCTGCATGTTTATAGATTCTTCATGTGAGCAAAGCGAGAGCAGGGGATGGGCAGGAATTTAACAGCTGAATAAGTGTCTTGATGAATATCAGTGACATTCAGTACTGAGCACTTCTTGCATAATTCTTGTTCTGACATTTGAATTTAAGTGGATTTAAACTGATTTGCCATTTAGAGTCAAAAATATTCTTCAGAGAACTATGAAAATACCCAAAACCAATTGTCATAATTTACAGCACTTCTTACCTCCCTCCATTTTGGGCCACCTTGGCAATCCTATTATTTTCAGGTGATTTCCCTAGTTCATGTCTAAAATGAGTATTCCCTCTATTGCAGCAATGTTTAAATGGGTAGCCATAATTCATGCCTAAAGAGAAAACAAAATGTATTTCTTTCAGCATAAGAAACATTTCAAGAACTGTATCAAGGAAAGAAATTACACCCGTATAAATGAAGACTGGACAAACAGCCCAAGAAGAGCTACCAAGTACTTCATTTGGTGAACTAATACATTGTATAAAGGAGAGTGAATACCTGTGTAATTGTGACATATATACAGTGGTACCTTGTAAGATAAATGTAATTTATTCTACTGGTCAATTTGTCTTAAGAAAAATTCATCTTACAGGGCACTGTTTCCCATAGGAATGCATTGTTTAATTAATCCATTACAATTGGTTTTCAATCCATTCCTATGGCAAGGCTGTCTCAACCCCCCTCAATCAAGGGCACCGAAAGGCTGCTTTCCACAGCCCTGCCAGCCAGCTGACTTTGACAGGTTGGACCTGTTAAAATCAGCTTTGGGGGAGGGTTGCGGAGAGCAGCCTTCAGCTACCTTTGTTTGAGGGGGGAAGCCCTCCACCAATCTCCTTCTCAGCCAGGCAAGTGACCAACCACAACCAACACTTGCCTGGCTGAGAAGGAGATTGGTGAAGGGCTGGTTCCTTTTGAATTTCCTGCTACACCAGCAAGGGTGTTCATGCGGTGGGATATTCAAAAGGATCCAATGCTCCTCTCCTCCTCTTCACCTGGGTGCCAAGACTCCAGTGAAGAGGAGGAATGTATGGGTGCATGTTTGGATGGCCCGGGTAGTCCTGGTGGGTGCACCTCTCTTCCAACCCACCCAAGACACCCGAACATGCACATGTCCCTGGGATCAGAGGGATCTGAGCAGAGCATGGACCCATGGATCTTCTCCCAGCCCAGGAGGGTTGCAAGGCAAGGGGTGGCAGTGGAGCACCACCCCCTGTTTTCTTCCAAGCTGCACGGGTTGGGCAAAGATCAATGGGTCCCTGCTTTGTCCACCAATTTGGTGGGCAAAGCAGGGATCCTGTGATCCTCACCTAGCCTGTACTGTTCCTTTGCAAACATCCCAGGCTGAGTGAGGATCAATGGTACCTTGTAAGACAAATGTAAACGGGAAGGAAAAATTTGTCTTACGAGTTTTTCTTATCCCCAGAAATTACACTCGTCTTACGATTTTTTTCATCTGTAAAAGCTGTAACAAGGAGTTGGGCCTTCTCGGTGGTCGCTCCCAAGTTATAGAACCATCTACCCCCTGAAATTCGGCTGGCACCCTCGCTTCAAACTTTAAAAAAAAAAACGATTGAAGTCCTGGTTGTATAGAATGGCGTTCCCTGATTCTTCAAACATTTAGTAAGGCACTATTTCTTAAACCACTTCTTTTCTCATCTCTCTCCCCACATTTTTATCAATCTCTTGCCATTTTTAGCTTCATTTTAGCTTCATTTTAGCTTCATTTTAGTTTTTTGTTGTTGATTTATGTATATTTTATTTTATTATGTACCTTGTATTTTTTTTTTAAAATGTATTCTTTTGTCTAATTGTTATGTTATCACATGTTGTAAACCGCCCAGAGTAGCCCTAGGTCTAGATGGGCAATATAAAAGTCAAATAAATAAATAAATAAATAGATAAAATCTTAAGGGGTGTTCATCTTATGAGGTATTTCTGTGCATACAAGCACTTGGCATAGATACAATGCCAATCAAATGTGCTTTGGGTTATTGTTGTTTTTTAATTGAACTAGCCCATAAAATTAATTAAGTCACCTTCCCTTGAAAAACTTAGTTTGCACTGATCCTGAAGTTTAAACATGTATGACCAGCAACAAAATCTTGTGCTGCATCTCCATCTCCAAATATGAGGTTTTCCCATCATATTTCAGACAATTATTTCCTCCAAACAGAATATCCCATATGTCATTCTTCCCCTCTCCCATAATATTTTTTGGGGGTAGGGGGTAGGGTTCTAGTTGGCATTCAACATGCTAAGGTTTTGAGCATGAAAACTGTTGAGACCACAGCAAGCTAATCCTGCTGCAAGATGTTGGATTTCACAAGACCCAATAAAAAATCTTTCTTCTGAAAATGGAGAAGGCAAAAACATTAGGGCCACCTTTTTGGCCATGTTATGGAAAAAATTGGAATGTTGAAACATAGAATACACACACGTCGGAAGTAGGGGGCCTCCCAATCACCCATGCACAGCTTAAGACCATCCAGCACACAGAGGGAGTGAGGGGGCATCTCGCATGGGCACACATACACACATATACACACACCTTGCTGCTCAGACAGAGAGCGCACTCTGCAGAAGCTCAGAGGCACCCTCACTCTCTGCCCCCGGGGAGGAGGAAAAAAGAGGGAAGAAAGGGGGAAGGTGTCAACCCCCACCCCCCCGGTTTTGGGAAGAGGAGGAGGGCGCATCCACATGGCCCTGCACGCTCCTATGCGCTCTCCACACATACACACACAACAAAACGAGGGAGTACTGTATAACAGCCAAAGTAAGGGAGAGGGCAGAAATCACAGGCATACATTAGCACATGCAATAATTGCAAGACCACGTGACCCAGATTCAAACAACACATTCATTCAACGCCCCCCCTCAAAGGGGAGGCAGGTAACGTGCCCCCTCCTTTTTTCTCAATAAGACAAAAACAATAAAGGCAGCTCCTGAGCATCTCAACAAGCTACCCCAGGAAAAATTCAGCTAGGCAGGCATTGTGCCTCCCTTACTTTCATCAAATATAGGCGGACAGATGGATAGATGGATAGATGGATAGATAGATAGATAGATAGATAGATAGATAGATAGATAGATAGATAGATAGATAGATAGATAGATAGATAGATAGATAGATAGATAGATAGATAGATAGAATGGTACCTTGCACGAAGGAACCAATTTGCCCCAAATGAAACTATGTTAAGCAGATTCTCCTCTATACAAATTCCCATAGGAGTGCACCGAAAACGGAGCAAACCCATTTCTGTGTTGCACGGATGTTCCCATAGGCGACCACGTTGAGCCAATTTCCCCTATCACCAGAACCTTTATGTTGTACAAATTTTTATGTTACACTAGCTGTTTGTCACACAAGGGTCCACTATAGATAGATAGATAGGTAGGTAGGCAGGAAAGGAGGGGAGGGGAGAGAGAGAGAGAGAGAGAGAGAGAGAGAGAGAGAGAGAGAGAGAGAGAGAGAGAGAGAGAAGGTGAAGAAACCTCACCTTCCCTTTTTGGGATTGGAGCTGAACAATTTTCTCTGTTGGAGAGGGGGATCGTTCGGGTTTCACATGTGCTTGGGCAGGGGGTTGGTTATTTCAGAGTAACCAGGTGCACATATTTCCGTGCAGCCTCCTTATAAGGAGGCCTTCTTTGGATACAGTGGTATTGATGGGGGGGAGGTCCAAGAGGGTTAGTTTATGAACACAATCTGCCTCTGGGACCTGGCAGAGAAATATTGTCTTGCACGTGGGGGGGTCTCCCGGGTGCCCAGGTTTTCTGAGAAGAAAGGCTCTAGGCTTTATTTGGGCATTCCAACCATCTGGTCAGTTCTGGAGACAGAAGTGAGGCCCTCTCGGGTGCTAGCATTCAAATTCCCTTGGGGATGAGATATGGGGATGAGGAAGGCCGATGCTCTGCTAGCACCCCCTCCCAAAGATGAAGGGGATGGGGTCGGGCTGAGGGTGAGTCAGCCAGGACAGGAGAGAGTCGGATGGAGAAAGCCTCCCCCCCTCCAGACAGAATCTTTTGGGTGGTTGGGCTTGCATTTGGTGGTGCTAAGGATGCAAGTTTTCCCAACCCTTGACAAACTGGGGTTTTGAGGCCGCCTTGCTGGCAAATGCCTGCCTCTCTGCCCAGATTGTAAAAGAAGTCCCTTCCTGTGGCCATCGGGGGGGGGGGGGATCCTGGCCAAGGTGGTACAGCGGCCAGTGTTTCTCTGCAGAGTTTTGCTAGCTTAGTCCTTTTTACCTTTTTTCTTATTTTTTTTCTTTTTACATTTTAGTCTCTGGATCCACCAAGGCAGGGAAGTGGTCCAGGGCGCAACCAAGGGGAGTCTTTTGGACACCAGTGGAAGACAACTCGTTTCCCATTGCGGCAGGCACTAACACTGGGACTTCCCTACCTCCACTAAAAAAATTTGGATTTCCTAATTATCTCTTTTAACAACTTTTTCTTCGAATTCCCTTACCCTACTTCTTACAATTCCAGGCCTAGGGAGTTTCTCGCCACACGAACTGCGACCCTAGCGGTCCAGATAGTGCCAGGAAGACGTATCTCCCCCCCTTTTTTGGCTCTGGCTTCTCCCCGCACCCACTCACGTGAGTCTCACTGCCCTTTGAGACTCTCGACCCCACGGTCCAGGCCTCACCTCTACCTGGGGAGCACACTCAGGAGTTTGGAGTTACCGCAAGACAAGGTCGGTGGATCCTAAGCAAGGGGAGGGAGTTTTTTAATCCTCCGGCAGCATGGGTGGCTCGCTACACCCCTATCCCTCACTTGGGCCCCCTTGTCCCACCCCCAAACACACACTTCTCTCGCTCGGACGGGGTAGAGCTGTCCCCACTCACACACACTCAGGTTCCGGGGCGTTTCACAATTCTTACCACTCTTCTGGTCCCAGCTTCTTCGTCCGAACTCTCAGCTCGCTGTGATGGTCTTCCTTTCTAAACCCTAACAACTGGATATCTCTTACTCCGTTCGTTGGGGCAACAGGGGTCTGCCAGAGGGTGTCCTGACTCCCTTCTTCCA
This sequence comes from Phrynocephalus guinanensis, assembly GCA_037367245.1. Lineage (NCBI taxonomy): Eukaryota > Metazoa > Chordata > Lepidosauria > Squamata > Agamidae > Phrynocephalus > Phrynocephalus guinanensis. The sequence goes on along the minus strand of CM074737.1, from coordinate 13,157,623 downwards.
GCAAGAGGCTGGTGGTGCCAGAGAGAGAGTAAGGCTGCCTCTAGTTTTGTCCTGAGTCCCGCAGAAGGGAAGCTCCCAAAACAGGGCCAAAATAATTTTAGGGGAGGCCCTGGAGGTTTCAGGGAGAAACAACCCTTCCTGGCCCACCCAGGGATGCCAAAATGTTGAGACCACAGCAAGCTAATCCTGCTGCAAGCTGTTGGATTTCACAAGACCCAATAAAAAAATCCAACACAGAGAGATCCAGGCAATATTACCAGTTTATTAGGCCTAATAAAGATGGTAAGGCGAACGGATCACTCAAGGCAGAAGTGAGGCGTTCAGCAACCCGAAACAGGAAACCCCCAATCTTTATTTCCTCCCTTTCCCGCTTCCCAAAGTGGCACCTCCTCTGGGCCAGGTCAGGGGTGGTGTTCTGGGGACCACCAATGAAGTGAGTCCATGAGTCTCTTGGGGGAGGTCCTGGGTGTTCCACAGTCCATGGCCCAGGCCCCCTGTTGGGGTGCGATCAGGCAAAAACTAATCCTTTAATGTGTGTCCAAGGGATTGACAATGAAAGGGGAGAAGCCAGTATTGTCCAAATGCCTGGGTAATCAGAAAACAATTAACAGGTAAACGGAGAGACGGAACAATCACAGTGGGGGGGTAAGGAAGCCGCAACTGAGGTGGCAAAACTAATCCGAAGAGTCCTCTGCTGCCAGACGGTGCTTTGAATGGATGTGGAAATGAAACAGTGGTGTGCCTTAGGCTGTGATGCTATCTCTGGCAAATCTGCTGGGTAGACGTGCCTGTGCCACTTGGAAAAAATGGAGTCTCGCTGGGTGATCTTCTTCAGCCATGCTAGTGTCCCCTTATTGCCCAAAGATGGCTCAGGTCCAGAAAGCAGAGAAGTGTAGAAACACAGTCCCAACACAGTCCCAAGCATCCAGGGTTTGTGGAGGCAGGGTGGAGAGGGATAGAGAAAAGGCTGGGTGAAGGTGAAGCAAAGGAAAGAGGAGAGAAAGAAGGAAAGGGAGAGAGAGAGAGAGAGAAAGAAATCGAAGGGGGGGGAGGGGGCCTTGGAGCCAGGAGTCTGGGTCTGGGGGTCCTGGCTTTGCAGAGGCAGCGGAGTTAGACTTTGATGCTGAGGGAAGTCCCCAATCCTGAGCTCTGTGAAGGAAGGAGAAGATTCCCTCTGGCAAAATCCATTCAGGGGAACCAAGCAGTTTGAACTGGTCTTGCAATGTGCTCGTGGGACAAGGAGGAGGGAGGGGAAAGAGAGAGAGGGGGGGACTGGGCTCCCTGAGTTGTATCCCTGGCTGGCTTTTAAGGGGGGGGGGGTAAAGGTTAGTGCTCAATTCTATAATTCTATATATTTTTTATTTCCATTGTGACTCATCAAAATGTTGCAGGTTACTTCTGTTTTAAACCTAGGGCTTTTAATGATTAGTTGTGCCTCTGCTAACTTCAGGGTTTCCTGAAGCTGCAGATAGGTCTGTCAGTGTCACTTCTCTACATTCAGCCCCGTCTTTGAAATAATTTGTAATTTTTGTCATGTTCTTGTAAAAAAAGTAAAAGAATAAAATTATTTGTCACCACTCACCAAAATCAATAGAAGTAACTATCTGCCATCAGTTTTATGTCAATGTCAGCTGACACACTGCAAGTTTTTCTTTCTTATATCTGTGAAGATTCTCAGTCGTCCAGGTGAGGTTCCCTCAAAGCTTAGTCATGACAACTGGACTACTTTTCTTGTGAGATTGAAATGTTTCACTACTTATCCAAGTAGCTGATGAAGAATTTGAAGCAAGAATCTTATAAGAAAAGAAGCCCAGTTGCCATGAGTCAACTTCCAGATTTCTTAGTTATAAAATATTCAGAAATGGTTTACTAGTCCTGTCTTCTGGTGGTCATTTTGGAACTGTGCAGCTTGCTGAAGGCTACACAGACACACACTTCCACTGAGAGACACAGTAAAGAATCAAACTCCTGATATGAAGGTATGCAGCCAGATGGTGAATGTCAATATGTGTAGCAATTAACAATATACTGTAATATAAGGCATTCTTATTTTTTGCCATCAAAGCAGTTCTGACTGGTGATTCTTTATAGCTGCTGGGCTAAGACCTATCCTGCTTCAGCTGCATCCACTCCATCCACAGGGGTTGGAGATCTTCCCAGCCTGCACCTGCTTATTGGATGTTTCTTTTCTAATACCTGCTATCATTTGCACTCTCTGCAACAAAGAGGTCATTCAACTACCATGCTTTATTCCTCTAGCGGTCTCTTTGGGCCTTTTCACACGACCCCTAAGATCCGCTGGTCCCTTAAATTCGGACCAAAGATCTTAGGGGTTCGTTGCCCTTCCTTCCTCCCCACCAGAGAAAGAGGGGGAAAAATGCAGCTCACCTGGAGGAGCTTCAGGGAGCTCCGTTCTCTTCCGTTTCTCTTCTGCTTGCTTTTTTTCCTCTCACCTCTTCTCTTAAAGGGGCAGGAGGCAAAAAAAAACACAAGCAGAAGCCAGGAGAGCCCCACACTGACCAGATTAAATCCGGACCTGGGGATTTTCACCCACCTAAAGCAGGTACAAGAAAGTGCAGCTGGGTCGCGCTTAGGTGGGCGGGGTCGCATTTAATTGTCTGCAAAGTCCGGAGCTGGTGGGAAAACACTTGTAAGGTCCGGACCTTGCAGCCATTTCCTGCGGAGCTTAGGGGTCGTGTATAAAGGCCCTTTCTCTCCTGACAGATCTGGGCCCTTTTAGTCCTCTTGATCTGAGGACACTTCCCTGTGGTTCTACCTTCACCACTCACAACACAAAAGTTTTGCTAGAGAAAGGGGAATCGGTTTAAGATGGTGGTGGAAGCAGTCCATTTGTTTATCTCAAATCTCTATGGATGCACATGTTAGATACACAAAGGTCTGTAGTAGTGGTGAAGCTGATAAACAAAAACCTCAAGATTTTGGGATTTATTGGCATGCTTGTTTGCCATGGTTCTTTACTATAACATGTGCACAATTGAGTAACTGCTGGTGTATTTTTTCAAGAGAGGGTCCTGTCAGTGTTTCATGTCTCCATCCCTAAAGCAGTTATTTAGATGTGACTCAGCTGAAGATGGGGGTGTAGGAAGTGAAAGAGCTGAGAGAAATTACAAAATCTGAAAACGCCAATAGCCAGTAAAGATAGCTGCCTGAAACAGCGGGATTGTCTTTTCACTGTTCTCATGGGTAATTAGAATGAAAAGAACAGTAGAAAGGACTGCAGTCAGGAAAATTTTTGGAGAGGGAAGACACGGGCCCAGGCCAAACGGACAACGAATTTTATAACTTTTAAAAAACAGACTAAAAGACAGCCTGACGAAAAGAAATGGAATGTTGTTGACCTGCTATACTCCAAGGACTGTGCTTAACCCCTCTCCACCCTTCAAACAGTGGTTAAGGACATTAGCTGGAGATAAATAATATGTCAAAGGTACAACAGAAATAGCAATTACCTCAGAGCAAAAGTTGGATTTGCTTGGGGTAAACATTTTCAAATATGTAATGATTGTACAAGACCCAACAAAACCATATTTTGACTCTTCAATTGTGATCAAAATGTAATTATATTGCAATTACAGTGCAATTGCAAAATGAGGATTTTCAAATTCATGACTCAATTAGAGTACTTGTTTTATTTGACAACTTTGTTTGCTATGACAAATATCCAAAACTGAAATCACATGTTCCAAGAACCTCTGAAAACTTCTAAAAGAGAACCAGCTATTCAACATTTTCTACAGTATTTGGAACCACATTAAAAGGACATAGAATTATAGCCTTAACTGGCAATTCATAATTCATTATTTTCCAATTTGTTCAATAAAGACCTTTGTGATTTTCCCCTTGCCAATTGTGACATTGCAACCCTTTTTTTAGTGGCTACCTTCTCAATATTTCCTTTATGTTTCCTTTCTATTTGTTTTATTTGAAACTTGCTTTGTTTCATTTGATTTCACCATTGTTATTCAACTGCTAATATAAATCCAATGCATAAAATAAAATAAAATAAAATAAAATAGATACCATCCAGCTTCAGTATACCAGGTCCGGCTCCCCCCAATTTCTGTTCTGCATTGAGAACAATTCCTATGAATAGAAAATAAATATTATGGACATAAGCCATTAGAAACAGCTACTCACCATTGCATTACATAATAGAATTGCAGCCTAAAAGATCCAAGTGCAGTGTAGGATAGGATAGTTGGCTAATTCGACTAATGGAATATAAGAGCGGGAATGTGTGGAAGCCAGCAAAGCAGAACATTAAGGCAGCTCTGCTTATAGTGGGTTTGCATATAATAAACACTTAAAAAGCAGTAAGAAGTCACAAGCTTTTTAATGCATTGATGGCAGGGGGAAGAATGCCACAACTATGGAGAAGGACAAAACAGGAAAATGCAAAGCAATTCTCACTCACTCATTCACTCAATCTCTCACTCAATCTCTCTCACACACACTTAGAAATAGTGGTTTTGAACCTTTGATCCTCCAGTCGTTATGGACTTCAATTTGTAGAATACCTTACCGTAGGAAATGCTGATTTGGGCTTTAGGGAAGTGATTCCAAAACAGTCCGAGGACCAAAAATTCAAAACCATTGCTTGTCTGTGAAGATTCTCAGTCATCCAGGTGAGTTTATCTGGAAGTTGAGTCATGGCTACTGGACTTCTTTTTTGAGAGATAGAAATGTTTCGCTGTTCATCCAAACAGCTTCATCGATGAAGCTGTTTGGATGAACAGCGAAACCTTTCTATCTCTCAAAAAAAGAAGTCCAGTAGCCATGACTCAACTTCCAGGAAAACCATTTCTTAGGAATCTTAATCTATTAAACTCAGCAAACTGTCCCAGTCTCTGTCTGAGAAAGATTCTTAATCCCCTAGCCAGTTTCTAATAGGTTCTAATGTAGCATGATAATTTTGGTAGTCTGGAATGGGTGGCATTAAATGAGTTGCATTTTCTTTTTTCTTTTTCTTTGTTGTGCGGGTTTTATTGACAGCAATGAGACTTGGTGGCTTTATGGTAAATGTAAATGGCATTGATTGAAACAGGACTTAGGCGTGTTTAATTTGGTGCATAAATCCCAGGCCTCTTGAAGCCATTGGCAAAACTGGTCAATAGGAGCTGACATTAAAGTCCCAGATGACTAACTGGAATGACTGGGCAATTAAACTTTAATGGCTCCTCACCCCCTTGTGATCACTAACTTTTCAGGAAGCCTCAGCATTTGACCAATGTTTTCCCCTCTGAACTTGCAAATTCTGAGGAGTTTCTTTCTAAAGCATGGCACTATTTAGCCTATTAGTGCATCTTTCTTAGCTGTAGGCCATAAATCACAACATGGCTCCTTTAGGCTGAACCACCCGCATTCCGCATTTCACAGCTCAGAATGGAATTATAGCTGTGTTACTAGAGCAAACCAAATTATCCACATTTTCAGTAGGCAACTGCTTTCAATAGAGGGGCGAGATGTCATGAATTTCATATCCTGTCTAACAAACCAGATAAAAAGTTGCTGAAAGTGTTTTCTGGAAAAATAATGTGGAACAGCTATTATGTATACATATAGCCCTATCCAGATCTTCACAGGGAGCATGGGAGTGCTGGTGGGCATGTGGATTTGTACATAAGGTTCATCTCTAAATATCAGTTTTCACCTAACAATGTGGAAGGTGACCAAGGAAGCACTGAGTGAGCTACCTTTCACTCCATGGCACGATAGCACCTGTCCTGTGCTATATTCTGCCTGTTTTGCTTCTACAGGAAAATACTCTGGACCTGACAAGAACTACAGATGAGAAGAACGTACAGTACCAGATTTCAGAATGGTTGGAACTGAGAAGATATAGGGACCAAAACTCTTCTAGTATTGATTAAGATCATATTTGTTTATTTTGCCAAATAAAACCAGTGATTAAAGGAACAGACAGTAAAAAACAAATGAAAAACAACTGCAACTACCCGGCAAGAGACAAAGCTAAAACAATTAGCGGAGAAAACAATACCACATAAGAGAGAGCAGCACAACATAACATTACAATGCAGATTGCCGTACATTATGGATCATCTGGTAGAAATAGTCAATTGTCCCCAATTGAAAGTCAAATTAATATTTTTACCTGTTGAGCATAAGTTCATATGCTGGTTATCTCTGGTTAAGTGAAGAATGACTGGTGTTGGGAGCCCGTTATGTCTTACAGGTGGTACTGTGGTGAATGGCTCAATATGTTGGTCTTTATTTGTGCTGAAAGCTTTTGTGTCTTTGTCACACACATACACACACACAGTGTGTGTGTGAGAGAGAGGGAGCTAAGGGAAACTTTGTTTCAAGCCAACAGTTTGAGAGGGTGTGTTTGAGAGGCACGGGCAATGAGAGGGTAATTTGCAGTCTTCTTGGCTGAATAGCCAGACGGAGGTATAAACATTCCAAGCCTTGTCTGTGAAGATTCTCAGTCATCCAGGTGAGTTTATCTGGAAGTTGAGTCATGGCTACTGGACTTCTTTTTTGAGAGATAGATATGTTTTGCTGCTCATCCAAACAGCTTCATCAGTCTGAATACAGCTAGTGCGAGTCCTCCATCTTATAGTAAGTCAGCTTTGACCTCTTGTCACCCTGGTCTGAATTAGGCTCATAAAATGAACAGTGGCCTGAATAGGCTCGTTAGGGAGACAATAGCATCCATAGCCTTAAGGTGAACAATGGCCTAAGGTACTGATTGATACCTATAAAGAATTGGTCCTTAGCTATGCCTTGGTGGTGAAGGCTTTTTGATTTGTCTGGGTACTTTGGAAAGCACACCCTGATAAGTAGCAGATAGACTATGCCTGAGGCCGCCACCTCTGTTGAGGGAGGGGGTTTCGATGCTCACATGAATGACTTCCCTTACTCCCCTCTCAAACCACCTCTCTTCTTTGTCTAATATTTGTACATCCTCATCTTTGAAAGAGTGCCCTTTGTCCTTCAAATGGAGGTGTACTGCCAGCCTGTTGTCTTGGGTGTCTTCCCTAGTGAACCTATTGAACCGCATTGATGTGGTCTGTAAAGGCCTGTACTTCCTGAGTCTTGATTTGGATGAAGAGCGAAAAGTTTCTATCTCTCAAAAAAGAAGTCCAGTAGCCATGACTCAACTTCCAGATTCCAATCCTTGCTATGGAGGCTGTAGAGGGCCAGCCTCACAAGAACTGACCATCTCTGCCAGAAATGGAGCAACTCTCTTTGGACACTTTTTTATTGCACTATCCAGAAAGGGTGTGTGCTTAGTGTCTAAGGAAGTGTATTTCATCCGCAAAAGCTTGCTGTTTTATGTTCAGTGGCCAAATAAAAAGTATCATGCATTTGTCACTCTCTATTATATCAAAATAACCATTCAGATATACTGTAGCTATAATTTTTACCATTAAAATCTTTTTTTACATTATAACGAAATTGCATTACCTTATCTAGAAGATGAGTAGATGAAAACACATAAAAGAACCAATATGGGAGGCATCTCTTCTCAACCTGTCAAAAATAGTTGATATGACAATGGCTGCATTCAATTCATTTCATAATACATCACAGGAATACCTTTATCAGCTAATATTCACCAAAGAATGAAAATACGTTATTCAGTTATTTCAATATCCCGAGTCTGTTTTTTAGACTCTATATAGCTTTGATATCATTAATGGCAAGTGACAAGTTTCCTGCAGACAAGATAGGAAGGTCTCTATTTCACAAAGTAAACTGAGTGAGGTGTAGTGGATAGAGTGATGGATTAGGACTGTGGAGACCAGAGTTTGAAACCCCGTTCAGGCATGGAAACTCCCTGGGGGATTGGGACTGGTAAAAACACTTCTTAAGATCACACCTTGAATACATTGTTAAGTGTTTCTACAAGCCAATTCAGTTTTGAGAGTTCATAAGAACAACGTATTTCACAATGGGGACATTATGCTAATTGTCCACAATGAAAGAAAGTGTAATTTCCTACTAGATTTCTTTTTCCTCCGTGAATAAAAGAAGGCCTACTTCTTTCATATCAGCAGAAATTATTATGATCATTACTATCTTTTGGTAGCACACACTAGATATTGATTAGATATCACAGAGCCATTTCCTTGAATTATACAGGATCATCAAACATACAAAAGCAGCTTCACATTAAGGTGACATTTCTGGAGTGCAGTTTTGTTGTTTACATTCTGGCAAAATACTTCTCAGCCTGCTGGTTTTATAGTAAGTGGAATTAGCACCCTGAAGTTTGCTTCCCAGACCTGTCGGAGGCCCCAGAAGTGGTTTCAGGTGATCCTAAAGGCACTTCCAGTTTTTCAGAAGTCACTTCTGGTTCACCGGGAACCATTTCTGGGGCCTCTGAGAGGCCCAGGAAGCCTTTCAGAGGCTCCATAAGTAGTTTTGGGAGATCCGGAAGGCACTTCCGGGGATTGGAATGCTAAAGTAGGGAGTCAAGTGATAAAAGGAATAACTGGCAAGTTTGGCCTTGGAGTTCCAAATGAAGCAGGGCAAAGGCTAATTGAGCTTTGTCAAGAGAACAAGCTGGTCATTGCAAACACTCTTTTCCAACAACACAAAAGACGACTATACACATGGACATCACCAGATGGACAATACCAGAATTAGATTGACTATGTTCTCTGCAGTCAAAGATGGAGGAGCTCTATACAGTCAGCAAAAACAAGACCTGGTGCTGACTGTGGCTCAGATCATCAGCTTCTTATTTCAAAATTCAAACTTAATCTGAAGAAAGTAGGGAAGATCACTGGGCCAGTCAGGTATAACCTAAGTCAAATCCCACATGAATACACAGTGGAAGTGAAGAATAGATTCAAGGAACTAGATTTGGTGGACGGAACACCTGAAGAACTATGGATGGAGGCTTGTAACATTGTACAGGAGGCTGCAATGAAAAATATTCCAAAGAAAAGAAAATGCAAGAAAGCAAAGTGGTTGTCCAACGAGGCCCTGCAAATAGCAGAGGAGAGAAGGGACGCAAAATGCAAGGGAGAAAGGGAAAGATACAGAAAATTGAATGCAGACTTCCAAAGAATTGCAAGGAGAGACAGGGCGGCCTTCTTGAATGAACAGTGCAAAGAAATAGAGGAAAACAACAGAAAAGGAAAAACCAGAGATCTGTTCAAGAAAATTGGAGATATTAAAGGGGCATTTCGTGCAAAGATATATATGATAAAGGACAAAAATGGTAGGGACCTAACTGAAGCAGAAGAGATCAAGAAGAGATGGCAAGAATATACAGAAGAATTATATCAGAAAGATCTGGATGTCCCTGATAACCAAGATAGCGTAGTTGCTGACCTGGAGCCAGACATCCTGGAAAGTGAAGTCAAGTGGGCCTTAGAAAGCATTGCAAACAACAAGGACAGTGGAGGTGACGACATTCCAATTGAACTCTTTAAAGTCTTAAAAGAGGATGCTGTAAAGGTGCTGCATACGATATGCCAGCAAATTTGGAAAACCCAGCAGTGGCCAGAGGACTGGAAAAGATCAGTCTACATCCCAATCCCAAAGAAAGGAAACGCCAAAGAATGCTCCAACTATCACACAATTGCACTCATTTCACACGCTAGCAAGGTTATGCTCAAAATTCTACAAGGCAGGCTTCAGCAGTATGTGGAAAGAGAACTTCCAGAAGTACAAGCTGGATTTCGAAGGGGCAGAGGAACTAGAGATCAAATCGCCAACATGCGCTGGATTATGGAGAAAGCCAGAGAGTTCCAGAAAAACATCTACTTCTGCTTCATTGACTATGCCAAAGCCTTTGACTGTGTAGACCATAACAAACTATGGCAAGTCCTTAAAGGAATGGGAGTGCCTGACCACCTTATCTGTCTCCTAAGAAATCTATATGTGGGACAAGCAGCAACCGTCAGAACTGGATATGGAACAACTGACTGGTTTAGAATTGGGAAAGGAGTACGACAAGGCTGTATACTGTCACCTTGCCTATTTATATGCAGAGTACATCATGAGAAAGGCAGGTCTGGATGAATCACAAGCCGGAATTAAGATTGCCGGAAGAAATATCAACAACCTCAGATACACAGATGATACTAATCTAATAGCAGAGAGTGAGGAAGAATTAAAGAACCTCTTAATGAGGGTGAAAGAGGAGAGTGAAAAAATGGGCTGAAGCTCAACATCAAAAAAACTAAGATCATGGCCACTGGTCCCATCACCTCCTGTCAAATAGAAGGGGAAGAAATGGAGGCAATTACAGAGTTTATCTTCTTGGGCTCCTTGATCACTGCAGATGGCGACTGCAGCAACGAATTAAAAAGACACCTGCTTCTTGGGAGGAAAGCAATGGCAAACCTAGATAGCATCCTAAAGAGCAGAGACATCACTTTGCCAACTAAGGTCAGGATAGTCAAAGCTATGGTTTTTCCAGTAGTGATGTATGGAAGTGAGAGCTGGACTATAAAGAGGGCTGATCGCCGCAGAATTGATGCTTTTGAGCTGTGGTGCTGGAGGAGAGTCTTGAGAGTCCCCTAGACTGCAAAGAAATCAAACCGATCCATTCTGAAAGAAATCAACCCCGAATGTTCACTGGAAGGACAGATTGTGAAGCTGAGGCTCCAGTACTTTGGCCACCTCATGAGAAGAAAGGACTCCTTGCAAAAGTCCCTGATGCTGGGAAAGATTGAAGGCAAAAGGAAAAGAGGACGGCAGAGAATGAGATGGTTGGACTGTGTCATCGATGCAACCGAAATGAATTTGACAAAACTCCGGGAGGCAGTGGAGGATAGGAAGGCCTGGCGAGCTCTGGTCCATGGGGTCACGAAGAGTCGGACACGACGGAATGACTGAACAATAACACCATCTTAGTTAAGCTGCCTAGCATTTGGGAATTAGTATGCAAAGACTCCTTCATGGTTAGTTTATTCAAGGCAGCAACCCTACTCATTTTCTTTGGAGCCTTGTGGCTAAGTGAGCTAATAGCGGCTTCAAAGAAGGATGAGTCCCATTGTTATTTGCATAGAATGGATTTGGCGGTGTCTGAGGATCAAGTAGTTACTAGTGTACAACATTCTAAAACAGATAAATTAGGAAAAAGACAAGTTATTGTGTTAGGTTAATGTCCTAGGGAGATCTGCCCTGTTCAGGTGGTCTGTGAATATGTTCAGCTCAGGGGAGAAAAGGAAGAAGCTTTATGCAGTACAGAGATGAGCTACCACGGACAAATGCCTTTCTTCTGCTTTTCAAGCAACTAAGGTGGAAGACTAAGTACAAAACTATAAAACACAATAGAAAGATCTTTTATCCAATGAATTTTGATAATTTTTCTACTCTTGAAAGCCTGTTTTTTGATTGTCAGAATAAATTGCCTATTTCAGCTTTAGAGAAATAGCCCTACTTCCTTTCAGAGGTAAAGTAATCACCCCCTGTTCTAAATGACACATCCAAAATGCAGCAGCTCACAACATTTATCTGCCGCATATTCAACCTCACCTGTGAGAAGTTAACTGAGAAAGGTACCAATAACCAAAATGTCAGGCCCAGACAGTAGTTCCACACATGGAATCAGCACTGTCAGCAGACAATGTATTTGAATAAATAAATTCCTCTGGGCATAAAACAGATACCAAGGTTTTCAGTAAATTGCTGCTTGCTAGCAGCTGCAGAAACATTTACTCCAAAAAATCATACTCCCCTTAAGCTTTCTGTATTTAGAAGCATTCATGAAAGTCGCACAAATAATCTTTTGATCTAGAGCTTACAAGTTAGTCTAGGGAAGAGTATTATTTTATTCAGAAACTGCTGCTTGTTTGAGGATAAACTGCTTTTGCGGGGAGAAGGTTCTGCAAAGCTTGTGACTCATAATTGGGTTGCCTGAGTTGGAAAAAAAGCAACATAATATCCTGTCTCAATCCATTCAAAAAAGCAACAAAAAAAGGATGTGGCTACCTTGACAAATAATACATAAATTGCCCCATGGTGGCAATACTCAGATTAGAATTATTTTCCATTGATTACAATGAAATGGTGGGGAACCTTTGGCCCTGCAGATGTTTTGGCCCACAGTTCCCAGAATCTTGAGCCTCTATTGCAAAGGATAAAGAGCTGTGGGAGGTGTGGTCCAAAACATCTGCAGGCCAAATTTTCCCTACCACTGGGCTACAAGTTCATGCAAATCAGCCCAGAGTTCTTCCCACCAATCTGATTTTTTTGTCTCAACTGTTGGGCCATCCACTTTCTTTCCAGTGAATGCATTCGCATTGACTCAGACATTGGAGAGGTTTGTAGACATTCTATTTCAAGCTAATCCACCCAGCCAAAGCAACAATGAGGCAGGGCAGTGGTCCGATTCAGGTGGAAAAAGCTGCCATTTGAATCCTCTCCCTCCCTAAACTTGATGCCTGGTTCTGGTTATTTCACACTTCCCTTCCCTTCTCTTCCCATTCCACTACACTCCATTCCATTTCTTCTTCCTCGTCCTCAAAGACTTGGCAATGTTGTGTACAAGGGGACCCAGAAGACCAAAAGAAACAAGGAACAAAGAGGGAGCAGAGTGAGAGTGCAACAGCTAATGAGCACTTCCTTGAATTTGTTAATGTAGCGCTAATGCAGTTGATCCACCTCCAGATCTGGGCAGCCAAAGCAGGACCGCCTTAACAAGTTGCACACAAGGGACTGCTGAAACCTGTGTGGTTAGCAAAAGCATTCATGGAAAGTAATTTAGGCAAGTTCCCCCTATCTACAAAATATAGTTGATTTATCTATTTCTCTTTTTTTACATAAGCATGAAGCTATCTCTGTTTACACTGAAGTAAATGCTATTGAGTGGGAATTATTATTCTATTTACCAAGTAAATATTCTATTTACCAAGAAAGAATTTATGAACAATTAAAGAAGCAGGTTAATTTTAAAGCTAATATTCCTACTGCCAGAAAGCAAGACTGACTTGAAATGAACTTTAGTGAATGTGAAAGAAGAAAGCGTCAAAACAACACTACAGCTGGATATTAAGAAGACAAAAGTAATAACTATAAAAGAACTACACAACTTTAGCATTCACTGTAAGGAAATTAGGGATGATAGAACATAGAGTCATTTTCTTAGCCTCATATTAGCAGTACAGATTTCACTCTGCAGTACACTAAATATTTTATCTAAGGAATGTGTGTGTTGGTCAAAATATAAGTTTCTGGAAGCTTGGACTCTGATGCTTTTTGGATATTTCAGCATCACGTAGATGGGACAACAAAGGGTTTCCTTGCTTCAAGATGATTCCTTGTTAAGTTAGAGTTTAGAATTATTTATATTAGCCATGGATTTCAGTAAAGAGTTAGGAAAGATTATTTAGTATAATATTTCTTGTTTTTAGGGAAAATATGCTTACATTTTGAATATATTTTACTTTGTCATTCTATTTAGAAATAAACCATTATACTTTGCCTTTGAAGAAATCATTTGTTTTGGTACATTTTGGTACATTAAAAGAACCCAGGAATTTCACTTTGTGATTAAAGCCATCGATTGCTCAGCAGAAAGCTGGAATTTGCTTGTAAATAACAGGTCAGATGACACAATTTCCAAGCATTCACAATGAAGAAACTGAAATTGTTGGAGATGTTATATACTTGGTTCAATCAGCAATCCAATGGACTGATAGCCAAGAGATCAGAAGACGGGCTGAGACTAGGAAGGGCTACGAGGAATTAGAAAAGATCATCAAACATTAGGGTCACTGGAGACCAAGGCTAAAATAATCCATACTATGGTATTCCTGATTACTACTGGAGAGTGAAGAAAATTGACAGGAAAAAATGCTTAAAATGTAATGATGAAGTGGAGTTTTGCAGAGACCCTGGATTTACAGAAAGAGAAACAAGTGGGTCCCAGATCAGTTCAAGCCCAAACTACCCTTGGAGGCCCAAATGCTGAAGCTCAGAATGTCTACTTTGAGCACATCATGAGTAGACAAGGTTCTCTGGAAAAGACAATAATGCTGAGAAAGGTTGAAGTCAACGGGGGTGGTGGAGGAAAGGAAGACCAACTACAAGATGGATTGACTCCTTAAAGGAAGGTGCAAGCTTGAGTTTACAAGAATGTCCTGCTGAACACAGGACATTTTGGAAATTGCTCATTCGTAGAGTTGTCGTAAGTCACTTGACAGCACATAACAAAAGCAACTACTTTGAATCAACAAAGATGAAAAGTTTAAAAGAAAGATTAGGTTGCACTCTTAATCCAATACCCCAAATAGGAAATAGATGAGTTGTATGGGTTTTCTTTTCTTTTTAGTATTGATATTAATGTTGTAAAACATGTATTACAAATATCTGTCCAATGTTTGAAGAAATGCGAGGACTTGGGAAGCTTCTTAGAAAATAACAATTACCTCACTCATCATTAGAGTAGGTATCAGAAGGAGAGTGGTGACTAGCTATTCAGGAGGATTGTGTTCACTTAACATGTCTGCTATGGTTATTTACTCACAACAACAGAGTAGGCTCTGACTTCATGATCAGTCATGCCCAATGCATCTCATGCCCAATACATCTCATTTGGGCACATTTCATTTTCAAGAAAATGTGTATATACATGGATGCATATGAGCGCACGCGTGCGCGCGCACACGCACACACACACAGAGTGAAATTTCAATTTCATCTTCAAAAGGCGATTGCAAACTTTTAACTAAAATCCTTCATTTATATACTGTATAAACTCCCCCCACACACACAATTTGTCCTCCTGCCTCCCAGAAAAATCTACAGAGGCAGAAGCTACAGTACTTCTATTGATTAGTGAAGAAACTTGAGAGATCTCAGATAACTGTTTTTTTCAAAGTAACTGTTGGCTGGCAACTCTTTTCACAACTTTGGTTGCTATGGCAGCTGCAAATAACTCTCTTCTTTACTCTGTGATAATATTTCCTCCTGTTTTCCTACTGCATGGAGTTCTTGGTACAACTGAATAAATATCAGACAATAATGACATAAATAAGCTTCTAAAGAAAGATAATAATGGTTGGTGAGGTTTTTCCTTCCTGCTTTCTTCTGCTTTGCCATAACAACAGTAAGAAACAAGCATCTTGCTCAAGGTGACTTATGATTTTATGAAATTAACCTTTATTATCTGCAACAATTTTCATATTAAAGTTCAGTCAATTTAAGGAAATAATAACAAAAGAATGATGCAGAGTTTGGATTGGCTCTAGATCTACAAAACCTAAGGATGAACCCCTTCATGAAGATTGTCCCCAAGTACCTACTGCTAGCAGTATCTCCTTGGGTCATTTATGGACTAGTTTGGTGGCTAAGACTGTGGTGTTATAATGGTTTCGAATCTGAATGCTGTGAGGCTTCCAGGAGAATGTAACCTTGCCTGGTTATCTACTGAGCAAGAGGGACAGATATCGGCCTCTCCATGTATTTGTAGGCTTACGTCATTATGGGATAAGGCAATAAGTAAGCATGAGGAAAGAGTTGCAACAGCACTAAGAATTTTGTGCTCTCAACTCATTTCCAACATACGGCATAGTTTTTCAAGCAGAGAATATTCACCTTCTCTGCTACCTTCTTATGGAGATATCCTGGGACTGTGTAGCTTGCCCACAACTACATACATAAATATATGTTATTTTATGACATTTTTATTTTATTTTATTTTTAATTTTAATTTTTACTGTATTTACTGTGTTTTTATGTTTTTTATTTTATTATATGAATTTTATGTGCTTATCTTGCACTGTGTTGTATTGACTAATTGCTGTTAACTGCCCCGAGTGTCCTCGCTGCCCAATGGGTGGTATAAAAATCCAATAAATCAATAAATCAATAAATACACCGGCCTAGGGGCTTCCCAGCAGGGGCCAGAACCTTCATAAGGCCTCACCACATGGTGAAAGGCCTCTTTTGTGATCTAGCCATCTTCCCACCCTCCCTCCCTATTGAGAGAATGAACATGGATGGTCACATAAGGGCCGGGTAGGAATTTTTGGCTGCTACTCAAATTGGGGCTGCCCAGACTGCAGGTTTTGGGAGGGTGCTGAACAGGTGGGCAGCACACTTCTAATAATATTGCACTATATTAAGGCCCTCTTGTTTAAGGGATGTTTAACAGTTGAATTGAATAAATATCATATCAGTAAATTATGGCCCAGTTTTAATCCCACAAATGTGTCTTGCCTCTTTATTTCCAGGCTGAGAGGGCAAAGTGGTTGCACTAAAATTCTGAAGATCCAGGTTCAATTTCCTGCTTGTCTATGGAACTCACTAAGGCCAATAACATCTGTCATCTAGACCTACCCCCACCACTTTGTCATGAGGAAAAAAGGGAACGATCCATACAGTGGAACCTTGACTTACATACTGCTTGACTTGCATCATATTTGACTTGCAGCAAGAAGGGGCCTGTTTGACTTGAGTCGCAGGCTTTGACTTACATCTCGGAGCCCTGGTGCAAGGCACCGGAATTGGGCGGCAGCCACAACCCAGCATTGCAGCCACTGCCTCCAAACTGCTCCTGCCTTCTTCCCCTCCTCCGGCAGCAGTGGCTTTGGCGAGACCAGCTCAGAGCACCTGGAGCTGGTCCTCGGCCTCACTGAAGCCGCCTCTGCTGCCGGAGGAGAAGAAGGGCCGGGAGCTCGGGGCTGGCCTCGCTGGTTAGTCAGTCGGCTCAGTCTTGTAAAAAATCTGGCTGCAGAAGTTTGGTCCACAATGGAAGCATTTTAGTTGGGGAGCTGTAACGTTGTGGGACTCTAATGGTAAGCGTAGAGTTGTTCAGAACTTGGAACGTCAGGTTAAAATCAGTAAAACTTAAATGTTAGACATTGTTGCTATGAACATTAAAAAGTGGAGGCATATAACTTGTGGACTATAATTCCACTGCCTCCTCCTCTCTTTGAAGAGACATTTCATTTACATCCCCAGAAGGAATCTCCTATACCAGTCAAATTTGTGTTAAATTGCTGTTTTCGGGGGTCTTTTTCATCATCTGGAATGGATTAATCCGCTTTCCCATTACTTTCTATGGGAAACATTCATTTGACTTAAGTCATGTTTGACTTAAGTCTAGACCACTGGAACGGGTTAATGACGTAAGTCAAGGTTCCACTGTATATCTCTCCTTGTTGGAGTATAGGCATTGTATCAAAGTTATTGAATAAATACTGAGCAGATCATATCTAGTTTGACAATATTTAATACAACTTAGTCCCAGGTATGGGTAAAATCAGCATTTTTTTTCTTTCCCTTCGTTTCATTTGAAGCCACAGTGAATATCTTTTCACCGTGGATTTGTGCAGTACAAGCAGAGGGGAAAGTTTATTTTGAAGACTTTTAAAGGCAGTGCTTACAATATTGGTGAAATTACTGTGAGATACAAATCTGCAGCTTTGCTGATTTTCAGAAGAGCAGTGGGGCCTGCCAATTAAATATAAAGCTAGGTACTTCATCTTTACAGCAAGGATCTTTTTCTGCTTTCCATACAACCACTGACTTCCACTGAGCTGAATATTTAAAGCACATCCGATCTCGCTTGATTTCGGAAGCTAAGCATTGGTCGGCCCTGGTTAGTACTTGGATGGGCGACCACCAGGGAATACCAGGTGCTGTAGGCGCCTGGAGTATGAACTCGCAAACCACTCCAGTATTCCTGCCAAGAAAACTCCATGGATATGGGGTCACGAAGAGTCGGTCACGACTGTAACGACACAACACACATACACACAATAGATATGTAAAGGCAATGTTCAGTGCCTTCAGTAAATGTTCAGAAAGAGGCTGATTCATGAGTACTTGTGGATTTCTGTGACAACAATATGGAAGAGCAAAGAGCCACTAGTCTCCAATATGGTAGATCAATACCCAACAGATTCCCCTATCTGGCATCTCTGGAGTGAAAACATGCTTACCAAAGATTTCAAGGTATATGAATGGAGGAAATGACATCCAAAAGATGGAGTTGCTGGCACCAGTGGAAAAGACAAGCTACAACCGACACCTCCCCATAACACTCAAGTTCTACCCTGGATATTCCAATAAATAAGGCTGAAATTAAGGCAGAGATGGAGATCACTGCCAGCTGCATATCTCCTTGCACCTGCTGTACTAGCCATTTTCTGTATGTTTAGTGTGAAGTGAAAGACGTGTGTCATTACTATTGGTTACGATACATATTCTAGGATGATTTTCAATGCCCTCTCTTATCTAACTTTGGGTCCAGATACATATCCAAATACCCATAGTTTGGGGTTGGGTTTAATAAGTTTGAAATTGACCTAAAATACCCATTTAGATGACATAAAGTACAGTGTTGGGATGGGAAGTGTTTTTCTCTTTGGAAATCAAAGTTTTTAAAAAAGCCTCAAGAAAATTTTTGATTTTAACCTGATTATGGATATGGCTTAATTTGAATAGTTTTTGAATGTGTGCTTGCCTGCATTGGAAGAAATTGTGTTTATGAGGCACACACTTAAAATGAAACAAAACCACTTTAGAATAGATTAAAGGTTGTTCGAAGAGGACACGTTGACCAAATAACCAAATAACTACCGTGTGACTTTAAACCAATGCCAAAGGCCCCATTTCATCACCTGATTGTTTGGTTGTTTGGTTGGTTTGTTTCACCTTTCTCCCCATACGGGGCCCAAAAATATAACTGTACCCTTAGCTGTTTTAATAAACATTTTGGTAAATAGAGAGAGATAGAAGGAGGTTGAAAGCCCCAGGGAGAGGCTTTGGTTATTGTGCTTGAGTCTGTTTTTCCTCCACCTATTTCCATGTTTCTTCTTCTGTCTGGGGGAGCAGATCCCATATCCCACTGAACATTGTCCAACTTTTAAAAGGCTCCTGTTCCTGACATTAATGCTGCTACAGAATCCTCACCCTCATCCCAAGGTAACAGTTGTTTGATTCCTCATTATCAGGAATAGTTTTGATCACTTACCTTCATGTTCTTGTTCAGGTACAGATAAGGCTGTGACATATCCACAATAATTACTAATAAACCTTCAAACTAATTACTAATTACTAATAATTACTAATAAACCTTCAAATGGAAATATTGAAAGACTGACTTTGCCTGATCACATGGGGCCTGATCACATGGACTATTTGGCATCATTTCCTTTTCCTCATTTTTAATATCAATTTATTTTATGTATAGTCATGTGATCTATCTATCTATCTATCTATCTATCTATCTATCTATCTATCTATCTATCTATCTATCTATCTATCTATCTATCTAAATGTATATGGCTGTCAGTTCCATAGGTACATTTCTTCTATTTGTACAGGTTCCGTTGGGTGTAAGCACACATGGCATCTCATATAAATTGAACATCTGCCATCCTGTTTCTGGTGGTCCCTACTGCTCTAAAATGTCTTTTAAAAATCATAAGTGATATATTGCCATTTTCCTGTCTCTTTCAACTGTTAGTCAGTGCACAACCTGGTTATATATGTCACCCACAGTCCTTTCATCTCTTTCTAATTTTCACTTTCTGACTCTGGTCTTAATTTTCTGTTTTTCTTTTCTCCCCTTTCCATCTTTCCTCCTCCCCCTTTTCCTTTCCTCCTTTGCTGAATCATTTCCTTTCCCTTTTCTCCCTGCATATATCTTTCTATCAGTTCTTGATTTATATTTTTAATTTTTCCTTTGAACAACATCAGGAGGAGGAAACAGGTTTTTCAAATACTTGCAAAATATTGTGGAGAGCAGTGTTCTATAAAGAAAGAGAGAGACATTAATGTGATGCCCCTTTCTTTCTTCCCTCAAAACATTCTAAGCAGGAAATAGCTTAGCCCTCTTTCTGCTTTCCTTCCTTATATCCACAATGTAGTGTGTGTGTGGGAGGCTGTCTCCTTCTGAGCAATGTATTCATGTTGCATTTGTGGTGGCAGCTGCAATGAATGATTTATTATTTTTAAAGGACACAAGTGAAATAGTAATGACGTGACCACAACCCCCCCCCCAAAAAGTCCACAAAGTAAATAAATTGACAGCAATGCCCACATGCATCAAAATAATATAGACCAGACATATCCAAACTTCGGCCCTCCAGATGTTTTGGATGACAACTCCCAGAATTCCAAGCCTGTATTGCCAATGATAAATGACTGGGAGTTGTGGTCCAAAACATCTGAAGGGCCAAAGTTTGGACATGCCTGATATAGACTATAGTGATAGATGACTAGTACATTTTAAAACAACCATGCTGGTGAGGTGGAAAAAACTTCAATGAATTTATGTTACCCATGCATTATGTGAATGGAAATTTATAAAACAATTTAAATAACAGAAGAATCAATACAACTGGATTTCTTTTGGCATGTGTTATTGAGCTCCTAGATTCACAAATCTCACTAAGCAGTACTGTTATTTCAAGTAGAAGACAGGGCCATCTCAAGCCACTCTTCTATGTGCCTCCCTGGATCCACACAGAGATGTAGACTGGATTAGCAGTTGATCTTTACTTCAACACTGGAAAGGAGATCTCATCCTTCACTGCACCTGATAGAGAATACATTTCACAGTGTCGTATTCATAGATAGATAGATAGATAGATAGATAGATAGATAGATAGATAGATAGATAGATAGATAGATAGATAGATAGATAGATAGATAGATAGGATATTTTGAGACCTACCTCCGATAATGACATGATGACTGTGTCATCTGCATATAATAACAAGGGCACATTTATTTTGGCTAGTTTTGGAGGATCAAATTCTGGAGCTGAGCAGCTTTTGTGGAGGTCATTTGGGAACAGGTTAAATAACGTCAGCGCCAGAATGCAACCTTGGTGAACTCCTCTTTCTGCCTCGATGGGGTTTGACAAATTGCCATCTGTCCCACATCTTACCCTGATGGTAGACTTATGATAGAGACTTCTGATAAGATATAGTAGCCTCTTGTCGATAAAGGTAGAATTTTTCTCATAATTTTCCCCTAGGGAAATGCAGACTTTTGATCTGTGAATGCCACAAACAGGCTGTTCCCGTGCCAACCCATGTACTTCTTTGCCAGATGGTTTAGAGTTATACAATTTTCGATAGTGGAGTGTTTTTTTCTAAAACCAGACCATTTGTTTCCTAGTATGTTCTCCTCTTTGATCCATAAAGTTAGTCTGATGTTAAGGAATGTAGCGTATAGCTTTCTGACTATTGATAAGAGGCTAATTGGTCTATAATTAGTGGGCTTGTCTTTGCTTCCAGACTTATAAATTGGTATTACTATTGCTTCTAGCCAGGAGTAAGGAATTTGTCCAGTGTTAATGAATGTGAACATATGAGATAAAAGAGGAGCCCACTGATCTATATTGGCTTTTAGAGACTCTGCTGGAATTAAATAAGTTTTGCCAGTTTTTAGACATGCTATTAGAGGTCGTATTTCATTTTCAGTTACTGGGTCCCAATTTGGTATTTTGTTTAGATCTAGGGCTATAGAGTTCAGTGTTTGTGGGGGTTTAGTTCCTTCAAATATCTGAGCAAAATGCTGTCCCCATTTATCTGCTGGGATAGTACAAATAGATGATCCTGGGTGGGCACCTAGCATCCCAGAGATCATGACCCAGAATAACCTAGAGTTTTTATTCAGGACAGAATCTATCAGTAAGTTCCACTGCTTCTGAATTACTTGTTTCCTTTTGTTAGCAATCATAGTTTGATATTGGTTTTTAACTCCATAATACTCCTGGGGGGGGGGAGCTGCCAGATTCTCCTTCTTATATTGAATATAGAATTCTCTGAGTTGGATTTTTTTTTTTGGAAAGACATTCCTTGCCAAACCATTTGGTGGAGTTTCTTCCCGGTTGTCTGAGGGCATGAGATTGTTTTGGGGTTAAGACAAGGCGGATTGCAGATACCAGCAAGTTATAGTTTGCCACAGTGAAAGCAGCATTAGATTCTATGGGAGTAATTATTGAGTTTCTTAGTTTCTCACTAAATGAGGATTTCAGAAAACTAGAAACTTTTGCATTTACATTGGACCAATATAAGTGTTTATGTCGGATGGATAAAACTTTATCACCTAATAGGGGCTCATGAGGAAGATGTATTGATTTTGAAAATGACAAGGTGAGAAGGAGGGGTAGATGATCACTTTCTGTATGGTTACCAGTGGATATCCTGGAGTAGGAATTATATTTAGTGTGGTGGATCACGTATGAATTTCTCCTTCTTTATTCAATTTGGTCAAGGAGTTTTCCACTGGTAACCGTACAGAAAGTGATATATATCCTGGAGTAGGAACTGGCAAACCACTCCAGTATTCCTACCAAGCATACTCCATGGACATGGGGTCATGAAGGGTCGGTCACGACTGCAATGACCCAACACACACCCAACACACACACACACACACACACACACACACACACACACACACACACACACACACACACACACACACACACACACATTTTCACCACCACCAAAGTAGTGGGTTTTCAATAAGTAAGGTGGTACATAAATTAAAAATAAAATGAAATAAATAGGCTTTTGAATAGGGCCTCTGTCAATTTTGGAAACAAAATGAAGGCTGAGTTATATAGGGCTCCCATTCTAGTTATGATTGTACTCAGTGTTCAAATGTTAGAGGGGCACATAAAAAAATCAAGTAAGAACTTCCCTTTCTCAAACTGGTAGAAAGTATTGATTACCATTGGATTTAGTCAGCAACCCTAAATAATCTTCCTGGGACATAAGGCTTACATGCTAAGCCCTGTTATGAGTTAAGATCATTTCTGAACAGAGATTTATCTACAAGATGAATGACCTGACTCCCAGAATTTAGGTTGTAATCTGGGATTGATAGCTCCTCTGGCAGAAAGAACCAAGTACATTTATCTGAAGGCAACTGCTCAGACTGCAAAAACAAAAGTATGTGAACTCTATTCTTTCATGTTCTTTTACTGGTTACAATACTAATATAAAATATTAAATCATTTAATAGGTATGCCCCCCCCCCGTCCGCCTCTCTATCTATGAAACACCAGAACACCCCTTGCCAAATAAAGACATGAGCTGGACCATCTGGAAGTCACTAAACAGATTTTGAAGTGAAATAGGAAGATCAAAGCTTCATTATCTAAGATGGAGCTATTGGGATACAGGACAAATTTTCTGATACTGTAGAGAAAGGCAATCAACACTGCACTTATGTGCATGTGATTTATTCACCACATGTACAAAAGGACATCTATCAAATGGCTAAGAAAACTCTATTGAAGTAGCCCATTTCTGGTCAAAATAGCTTAATTATCTTAACATTTTATTTATGTATTTATTTGTTTCTTCACTTTATTGATTTGTTTTTAATTTTATCTATATCTTATATTTTCCACCACCCTGAGTTCCTTCAAGAAGATGGGCAGTAAATGAATGAATGAATGAATGAATGAATGAATGAATAAAGGTCCATAATTTTAAATTGTATAAGCTCTGATAAAAAATAAAGGCTATAGAATGTCAAAATTTTAGGGCAAGTACTTTTTCCTGAGATGCAGCTGGGTGACACACCAAAAAGTAAGTCCCACAATCCCCTTCTTTTCCTCTGAAGGGCTTTTCTTCTCAAAATACAGTGGCACCCTGCAAAACTAAATTAATTCATTCTATGGTTTGCTTCATTTTATGAAAAAATCATATTGCAAAACACGGTTTCCCATAGGAAAATGTTTTTAAGTTTTGTAACAAATTACAAATATCTTGCATTGGCTCTACTAGAAGCTCTGGGGAAACAATAAGCAAAAATGCAATGGCCTCACAATTGCCTGCCTCCAGCTCAAACCTTCCTTCCTTCCTTCCTTCCTTCCTTCCTTCCTTCCTTCCTTCCTTTGAAAAACATGGGCCAGTACAATTCCCAGTTCATTACAGCATCTGCTATATTTTCACACAATCCACCTTGCACTTGAATGGGGAAGCTTATTATTGGTTCAAATGGAAGTGATGAGGTACTCAACAGCCCCATCAGATGAAACCAATGGGGAATGTGTAAGACCATCATAATCACATTATCAGAAGAAGTGGGTCACAGAACTACTAGCTAGTCCCCACTGATATAGTGGGACTGGTTAGTCAATATAAAAGAATTCAGCATTAAGTAGAGCTAATTAATTTTTATTATGATTGTTTCCTGCAACTACTTCAAAAAGATACTGTAGTACAACTCCTATAAATGAAGAACAGTATGGAATTGTATTCAATTCTCTGCCGGGGGCGGGGACATGTAACCTATTATTACCTTTTCAATCAAAAAGGGCAGTGTATGACCTGCCAAAAAAGGCCAGTGTCTGACCTGCCCAAATGTGTTCAGCATCCATTAGATTACTGGTTTCAAAGGCTAAATACAATGTGTTAGTCTTTAAGACACCGTAAGAAATATTTGCTGTCTTGCAGCAGACTATGATGGCCGTATCAATGCAACGTCTCTGCACAGAGGAATGGTATCCGATGTCTTCTGAAAGCACGCTTGAATACATGGTGTCTGTTATCTGAATTACTAGGCAATTAGGGATTCCTGTGAGAATTAGTATCAAGACTATCTCATTTGTTGTCTAGAGATTGCTTAAAACAGAGTGAAAGTTTCCTTTAAATCCAATAAAGTCTATTCCTACCATTCATCTTTGGTTAATATTTGAGTGCAAAGCAAAGAAACCTCCAGCAGAATCCCGACCCCCAGCTTGGACAACTCACCAGGGAAGAGTGGGCCATGGTAGTGAATGCAGAAACTAAAAAGAGAGCATATTTGCCAAAACAACAACAACCCTCTGCTCCCTTCTTGGCCAGACTTCAGTTGCCCCAAGGGCAGGATCGTGTCAATCCAAGATTCCCAATTTGTTTCATATGCTGAAGAAAATTATTTTGGATCGTCTGTTGGATCTGTGCAGGTCAATTGTTAAGTATTTTGCAAAAATAGCCAGCTCAACACCTGAGAAAAGAAAAATCATTTTTGAACTTAGAATCTTAAAGAAAGGCTTCTTTGTGTTTCGAATATATTCCAGAACGTCAAACGGAATGCAAGCATTCACCATTGCTTGGGCTCTTGTTATTTAGTCATTCACACATTCCCAAGGTGGTAGACTGAGGTCTGCCCATCTCTGCTCTTCAGAGACTTATGCAGAGGTCTTTCCCATTGTCCGCTCCTTCTTTTCGAACAGGAATCCGAAGACTTAATTGTTCCAATCGTTATACCCTTGTATGGTGCCTATAAGAGTTTTTCAGTGGGAGGGGCATTTCTTGGCTGGGGTGATTGTCAATCAATCCACAGAGAGCCACACTTCTCTACTCAAGTCTTGCTTTCTCATTGTTTTTAGTCAGACAGTCTTGTAGTCAGCAGTTTGACTTGTGTTAGACATGCAGTCAATCAATTAATGTTGCAATCAACAATAGTTACACCAGTTAAGTTCTGTTGATATAGGCATTTAATATTCTTCTACAGAATGCTGTTTATTTTGATATATAAAAACTGTGATTAAAATTGGAAACTTCTCACGCTATTTCTCTTACCAGTCTCTTTAAATAAGTTATTGAGTCTGTAAATGTAAATTGAACCAAAAATAAGGGGTGGTCTATCGAGGGAAGACTTGAAGCTAATTCTGTCCTGTCGGTTCTAGAATTGTGACCCGCTGCATATGTAGAGGTTTTTAAGCCAATAATTTCCACACACTGTTAATATGAGCTACCTGCATTCAACATCTGTTATGTCATTGAGCAACCACCCCTCCCACCCATCCCTTGCTAGTTTCCATCCTTCGTTTGACATTAAAGTTGCATGAAAAGCTGCTTTTTCAGTGCAGTCATTAAGAATCATTCTTACGGGATACAAGACTCTGTCCCTATGGATCTGTTTGTTGAAATTCTAATATACAAGCTAACTCTTTTCCTTATTAGACTGCTTGTGATTTAATTAATGATAGGGTGTTTTTTTTATCATGGTCTGCTTTGCCAATTGAAGTATTTTATGACTTCATTAATCTATTAAAGAATTTCCCAGGAGGCAATTAATTAGATCTTTTTTCCCCTGCTGGTATGACAACAAATTTAGTGGACACAATGGAGTGTATATTTAAATAATGGAACTCTGCACATTATTTTATGAAATAGTTATCTCCTTTTAATCGCTGCCTTTTAAAGAGATGGGTTGGCTCTGTCTAATAATATTTAGGTGCATTCCAACCGAGGTTAGTCCTGATTGCTGTCTCTCTGAAAGCAATGGAATGCTACTGGATGGAACCAACCAATCTTTTAATTACACACCAAGGCACAGATATACTCTTCTATATCACCTCTGAGAGTTGAGATCCAGCATAATGTGACACCTAGTTGCACATCCTGTTGGATATGTGTAATGCTTTTTAACTGTATGGAGAAAACCCATGCTATGGCTGTTCCCAAAACTGTGAAACAACTGAGATAGAGAAGGCTGCAGCATCTCTTAGATGACAACGCAAACTAAGAATGGAATATACTAGCTCAGGCATGTCCAAACTTTGGCCATCTTGATGTTTTGGACCACAACTCCCAGAATTCTAAGCTCAGATTGCCAATGACAAAGGACTGTGGGAGTTGTGGTCCAAAACATCTGGAGGGCCAAAATTTGGACATGCCTGTGCTAGCTAACAAGATTCTTGTTTCCATGTCATTGGGAGGGAGAACCTATCAAAAAGATTACATTGCCCCAAGATTACATTTCTCATACTTAAGCAATTTGGTCATCATTGGAATCATAATGTGTGGGGGGGAAATTAAGCTATCAGGAAATATATATAAAATGAGTACTGCAGTTGAGGGGTTTGATTCAAGTGTTATATAAAAGAGGGGATGTATTATCTTTAAAAGGAGAGTTGTGCTTTGTTTTGCTGTTTTGAGCACAAAAAGGGCCATTAATTACTGCTCATTTATCTGCCTTAAACACCATAGCTGTAATCTACTCAAGACATTTATCTAGCCTTAAATGTCTCAGAGTCATGTTCACTGCATGCAGGTCATTAAAATGTCATGCAAATGGAACATTACTGCCGAAAAGTAGCATTCAGACACCAAAAGTAATGCCATTTGATTGACAGTAAACCATTTACTAGCAAACCACAATATACAACAGGGGAAGACAGCTAACTGCAATATATGATTTACAGTTTGATGTATAGCATTAAGATCTTATTTGTACAGCAGATGTTTTGAAAATGACCTGAGACCATTTGGAATTAATGATAGGTCATATCTGAAGTGTTGTAAATCGACCCAATCTATTGGAATGAGCAGGACAACCATATGGGGTTTATTTCTGCAAAGGCTAACTATGCTTAAGATGCATTGGAAGAGATTCAACACAGGTTCCCTTGAAACCGTACTGATAAACCAAAAGATTTCCAAATGTAACAAAAGAGTATAGGAACTTCTGAGTTTAGGGTACAGGAAAGGGCAGACTCATTGAATAAGTAAGAATTTGCTTAGAGAAAGCATTCTAGGAATTTTGGTTGTTGCAGACAATGGTTGCAATTATATTTAACTAATGATGGGCATAAATCAGAAAAAAATATGATTTCTTTTGTACCTTATTCATCACAGTTGACAAATCATGAATTAAAATACTGTATTTTTCACCCTATAATAAGGCACACCTGGCCATTGTGTTGTGTGTGTTGTGTTGTTACAGTCATGACCGACTCTTCATGACCCCATGTCCATGGAGTTTTCTTGGCAAGGAATACTGGAGTGGCTTGCCAGTTCCTGCTCCAAGTGCCTACAGCACCTGGTATTCCCTGGTGGTCTCCCATCCAAGTACTAACCAGGGCCGACCCTGCTTAGCTTCCGAAAACAGGCAAGATCGGATGTGCTTAGGGCATCTAGGCAGCTACACCTGGCCATTAGACACACCTAAATTTTAGAGGAGGAAAACACACACAAAATGCTCTGAATCAAGTCCCTGGGGCATCTTCCAGTTCTTAAGTACCCTCTCATACACTGGATATCCATGTGCTTCTCTGCCAACTACAGTAACATAGCACCTCTCTTTCTGCACCTAATGAAACCAAGTCTGTTCCCGCCGGCCACTTCTTCTCTCCTTCTTCCTCACTCTCTATAGTGTGTCGCAAGCCTTGGCTTTTTTGTGTGGAAAGGCAGCCGCTGTGTTCCCAGCGAGGCTTCTGAGCTCAGATTTGTTTTGCGTTGGCCTTCTTCCCCCTTTCCTGCCAGGCTCCTCCTGTTCTCATTCCCCTTCCAAGAGAACTCTCCTCTCCATGTTGTTGTTGTCACATGGGAGGGGGTGGGCTAGGCTGGTCTAGGCAGGCACTGGAGGGAGGAGGAGGAGGAGGAAGTGGAAGAGGCGGTGGCAGAAAGTTTGGCAAAGGCAAGCCCCCGATGGCCTTGAAAGCACAGGAGGAAGGGGAGGCTCCACGCAGTCCTCCAGCCCAGTGTGCCGAAGGCACTAAGAATTCCAGCCATGGGCTCTGCCACACATCTTGTTTTGGAGGCGGTAGCAGCTTCTGCATTTGCTGCTGCTGCTCTTTCCTTGTAGCTCCGGGTGTCCTGCGGCAGCCGTCTCTGAATCTGAGAAGGACAGCCGCCACCTGGTGGTGAAAGGAGTCATGAGCTGCAGCAGGAGCCTCCTGTGGTAGTGCCCGGTGGGGCTGTATTCACACTATAAGGCACACACACATTTTCCCTTACTTTTGAAGAGGGAAAAAGTGTGTCCTATAGGGCGAAAAATATTGTAATATATGATTTTTTTTCTTGCAAACCAATTTATTGATTCATTAACTATTTTTGTCTTTCAAATCCTATGAAATGCCCCCCAGCACACAGAGACACCAATGTTGTAGGAATGCCTCCCCTGCCTCTCCTCTACCAGCCCTGAAAGTTGGATTTTGTGAAGTTTGGATTCTGGATGTTTGCAACCACAAAATGGTCTACCAAGGAAAGTGAAACTTTGTGGATGTACAGCCTGGACATCCGAAACCCAATCTTTGCCATACTTGCAGGGATGGTAGATGAGAGTCAGGGGAATCTTCCCTCTAGGGGAATTTAGGTGCCTTGGGGCTATTTTATAACCCAACATATCAACAAATCAAAAATCATAAAATACACCAATTCATACTTGATACAAATTGAGGAATTAGTAATTTTTAATGAATTTTGCAATTCATTTTCTATTTTTTGCCCATTGCTCTATTCCACAGACAAGAACTGGAGTGTTTGCAATCTCAAGGCCAGAGTTTGGTGGTAATGAGCTACAATGAATTCTTTGCTTCAATATTCACTGAAGAAGACAGAGACCACATGCCCAAAAGAGAACCTATCTTCATAGGGAGGGAAACAAAGTATTAAGCCAGATAAAAATAACCAGGGAGGAGGTCCTTGCATGGCTTGTTAAACTAAATACTAACAAATCACCAGGACAGAATGGCTTCCATCCACAAGTTCTCAAGGAACCTAATGATGGAATTCCTGATCTCCTAGCAAAAATATATTATCTTTTTCTCAAGTCATGCATTGTGCCTAATGACTGGAAGGTAGCGAATGTAACACCGATCTTCAAAAAAGGATCCAGATGTGATCCAGGAAATTACAGACTGGTCAGTTTGACATGTGTCCCAGGTAAAGTGATGGCTTCAATCATATCTGGAGGGTGAACACGTCCTGGATCCGTTCCAGTCTGGGTTCAGGCCGGGTCGGGGGACCGAGACAGTCTTGGTCGCTCTGCAAGATGACCTCCTCCGGGGGGCCGACAGGGGGTGCTCCTCTCTGTTGGTCCTCCTGGATCTGTCAGCGGCCTTTGATACCATCGACCACGGTATCCTGCTGGATCGGCTCTCTGAGGTTGGGATCGGGGGCACTGTCCACAGTTGGTTCTGGTCCTTCCTCGGAGGCCGTCCCCAGCAGGTTCAGCATGGGGGTGAGTTGTCGGCCCCTTGGATACTTCCTTGCGGGGTTCCACAGGGGTCGTCTCTCTCTCCCATGCTGTTCAACATCTATATTAGGCTGCTGGCTGAGGTCATTAGGAGACATGGAGTTTGCTGTCACCAGTACGCTGATGACACGCAGCTCTATGTCTCCTTTTCCACCGCTGCAGATGAGGCTGTCCGGACCCTCGATCAGTGCCTGGGCATGGTCATGGAATGGACCAGGGCCAACAGGCTCAAACTCAACCCCGATAAGACCGAGGTTATGTTCTTTGGGGCTTTCCCATCCAGCTACGGTGGCCCGTTTCCCATCTTAGAGGGTGTTTCCCTCAGGCCATTCGAGCACATCACCCCAGTTCTGGCTCGCTTGCATTGGCTGCCCGTTGCAGCCCAAATCAGATTCAAGGTCCTGGTTTTGATTTACAAAACCCTCAATGGCCTAGGACCTGACTACCTGACAGAGCGGATCAACCAGCGGTCAACTTCGGCCCGTCCGACCAGGTTGTCGCGGGTGCACATGCTGCGTGTGGCCACGCCCAGGGAGGCTCGGAGAACTTCCACCCGTACCCGAGCCTTCTCTGTGGCTGGCCCGACCCTGTGGAATCATCTCCCAGCAGAAGTGCGCCTAGCAGAGTCTCTGCCTGCCTTCCGGAAGGCACTGAAAACTCTCCTCTTCCGGGAGGCGTTTGGGTGACTCTAATAAAGTGTTTCCCCCCCCCCCCGCCATCTGCATCCTTGGTCCTTTTGTTCTGTTTTGTTTTGCTTCGTGTTGTTTTATTATTTAGCTAGTTAATTAATTCGCTGTTATTTTTAATCTGTCGTTTTGCTGCCCCCTTGTTGTGAACCGCCCGGAGTTCCTCCCAGGAAGACGGGCGGTATATAAGCCTAACAATAAATAAATAAATAAATAAATAAATAAATAAATAAATAAATAAATATACCATCCTAAAAGATAAAAATAATAGGTACATAGAAGAGAAGGTGCTGCTGAAGGATAGCCAACTTGGCTTCTACAAGGGCAAATCATGCCTCACTAACCTGTTGGAATTCTTTGAGAGTGTCAGCAAGCATGTGGATAAGGGAGATCCAGTTGACAATATTTATCAGGGCTTTCAGAAGGCTTTTGACAAGGTCCAACACCAACGGCACTTGAATAAACTTTCCAATGGATGCTTCTGCAAGTGGATGGAGGTAAAGAGTGCCCCCCAAGGTTCTGTACTGGAACCCCTGTTTTCAACCTCTTCACAAATGATCTAGAAGTAGGAGTAAATAGTACGGTAGCCAAATTTGCTGACGATACTAAATTATACAGCATAGTAAAAAGAGAGAAAGATAGTGAGGAGCTCCAGAGAGCTCTCTTGACACTTGGAGAATGGGCAAACCACTGGCAAATGAACTTCAACATTAGTAAGTGCAAAAACCAATTACATTTATAAACTGATGGGGTCAGAACTCTGTGCAACAAACCAGGAAAGGGATCTTGGTGTCCTGGTGGACAACTCAATGAAGGTGTCAACCCCGTGTGCCACAGCAGTGAAAAAAAGCAAACTCAATGATAGGAATCATTAGGAACAGTATAGAAAATATTACAGCAAGTGTCATTTTTGCCTCTTTATAAATCTATGGTGAGTCCCCATCTGGAGTATTGTGTACAATTCTGGTCACCATACCTCCAGAAGGATATTATGAAAATGGAAAAAGTGCAGAGGAAGGCAACCAGAATGATTAGGGGACTGGAACACCATCCTTACTATCTGAGGCTGCAAGGGCTGGGCCTCTGCACTCTTGAACAATGGCACCTAAGAGGTGACCTGATTGAAGTTTATAAAAATCATACACATTGTGGGCAAAGTAGATAAGGAAAAACTGTTTTCCCTATCACACAACACTAGAACTAGGGGACACTGCATGAAACTTTTGGGTGCTAGATCTTAAACAAACAAGAGAAAGTACATTTTTCACCCAGAGGATAACTGGTCTATGGAATTCCCTGTCACAAGAAGTGGTGATAGCTGTCAGCCTTGACAGCTTTAAGAAAGGATTACACAAGTTCTTCAGAGGAAAAGGAGCTCAGGGAGCTAGGAGTTCTCACTGTTGCTTCATTGTGCTTTGACCTTTTGCAAACTATAGTTTTCAGTACTGGAAGCCAGGCTTTGTTGATTTTTAGACTTTCTTCTTTTATCTTGACAATGCAGACTAAAACAACCAGAAAAATCAGCAGTAGCTGAACACACCCTGAAACAAACTGGATATGAAATCCTCTTCCAGGACACAAAGGTACTGAATAACACTATTAATCACTATATCAGACTATACAGGGAAGCCATTGAAATCCACAAACATAAGCACAGTTTCAACAACAAAGAGGAAAGTCTAAAAATCAACAAAGCCTGGCTTCCAGTACTGAAAACTACAGCCTGAAAAAGGTAAAAGCACAATGATTCCCACCCAGCCAGAAGTAACAGTGATCAGTTCACACAATAGAACAGCTAACGGCACCCATCAACTACAGACAAGGATCACTGCCACCCCTAATTGCAGTGAAACATTTTAATTGCTTCATCATGATACAATGACTAATGCCTATTCTCCTGCATAGGACAATTTCTCTGTTTCCCACAACTTAAAGAACCCCACAGTCTCACTCATTGTATATACCAGAGCACAGAGAGAATGTCTAGTTCCCTCAGCTCCTTGCCCTTTGAAGATGCCAGTCACAGAGTATGGTGAAACGTCAGGAAGAAAAACTTCCAGCACATGGCCAAACAGCCCGAAAAACTCACAACAACTAAATGATTCTCATTTCAATGTCCTTTCATGACACATATAGCCTGCTGCCTGAAGCATCTGCCTGACTTCTTCTTATAAAAAGATAGCCCCGTCAGCAAAAGCAATGGTACCTAGCATTTCAACGCCATAAGAACCCCACCTTCAAGCTTGGCCAAGCTGAATTGGAAGGTAAATCCTTGATAAACTGATGACATTTCCCTCTGCAGACCTTCAAGAAGTAATGTGAGCATGCTCCTGGGATTAGAAATGGAAAGACCGGGAGACCAATTGGGTGTGGATTAAAGTACAGAGACAGTGATTCAATTTAGACAGAGCTGTGAATAATCAGTCTCAAGAGTAAGGCAAGCAATAAAAATCTGAATCCCCAGAGTAAGAATAGATGAATTAGTTACAGAAGCAATCATTCAGTTTTTTTTGAAAGGGATAACACTCATGGATTCTTACATAGATGGAAATCTAGCAATATTAAAGGACAACCTGGAAAATTCACAGTTAATTGCATTACAGTAGTCTGCAGTAGTTCAGAAAATGTCAGTATTTGTTTATGGATATAATATTATAAGTTATAAACGGGGGAAAATAAATATAAAAATAGAATTCTTAGAAAGAATTCTAATATACATTTAAAGTAACTTATTTTTTCATCAGATAGAAATTCCGAGAACATTGTATTGATGGGATATTCTCCTATATTTAAAATGATATCCAGTAAAGATGGCCAGTTACTTGAAGTCTGGTTTGCTTTAATGAAGAATTTCATAATGTGTTGGCAGCAAACGAAGCACATTAATCCCTACCCCCAATGGCCTCCTCTATCTCCCTTCTCAAACCAGAAGCAATGGTGACAGATAAAAAAGTAGAATGGAAGATTGACCCTTCATTTGCTTTAAACTTATGATTCTCAGCATACCAGGTTAGCCAAACAGGGACCCATGGAAGATGTACTGGTAATTCATCTGAAGGCACCAACAACTGCAATTATTCCATTTGCATCTGGCAGCTCTTTACATATGTCTATGAAGATTCCTAGTCATCCAGGTGAAGTTATCCAGAAGTTGTCTAAGACTGACAAATCTACTTTGATGAGTAGTGAAACATTTTGATCTCACAAGAAAAGAAGTCCAGTTGCCATGATTCAGCTTCCGGACTCCCTACATATGGTTAATGAACCATACCTGACTCTTGCACCCAAATAGCTCTTGAACTGGCTATTAGGCATACATTGCTTTTGACATACTGTGTCAGTGTTTGGGGATATATCTTCTGCCGCTTTATCGGTATAGCTTCCTGTATTGCAGAGCAGAGGTCCTCAACCAGGCATACCTGATATAACTCAGGTCACTTTGTCACTGAAGCTAGGTCCCACAACAACAACAAGAAAACCCATCATGTTTCTGAGGACATGTGTATGGTTACAATATTCTGTTATTTAAATTAAGTTAATGGGCAAGGGAGATGGGAACTAGAAGAGTGAGAATGTGAATGGCCAACATTACAACTAGAATGAGAAGAGTTGATTCACCACCAGGGAGGTCAACAGAAGATGAAACATCACATTTATCCTAGGATAGGGTGATTGAAGGAAAAGACTGCATCCCAGCTAGACTTCTTCTATGTCCCCATAAGGCAAATATGCTATTGGCCCAGAAACCCTGTTCTAGTACCTGTTGACATTTGAACCATAGTTTTTAAAATGAATGGCTGAAAAAGAGATCTGGAGATCAGAGAAGACTAGGGAAAGAATGGGTTGAGTTTGAAAGAGAACAGGGGGAGGGGTGACAAGAATACTAGAGTGGCTTGCCAAGTCCTACTCCACGCGCCTACAGCACCTGGTATATAGTGCTTTGGCACTAATGGGGTGACATATAAAATAAAATAATAAATAAATAATAAATTGCAAGTGTCATTGGAAGAAACTGATAGTTGGGAGGAATTTCAATTGGGGTTCAGGCAGCAGCATGGTTCTGCAATAGCACTGGTCTTCCTGCAAGGTGATTTTCCAAGGGAGGCAGACAGGAAGACTATAATCCTGCTGGTCCTCCTGGAGATTACTACAACTTTTGATACTGTCAGTTATAGTATCTTTCTGAGAAGGTTATCAAATTTAGGGATTGTGGGTTCTCTCTGGTTTCAGTCTTTCTTTGATGGGCAATCTCAAATGGTACAGCTAGGAGAGGTCATCTCCATTCCATTGCATTTCTACTACAGGGTCCCACACGTGTTGACCATTTCCCCCAATTCTCTTTAACATCTACATAAATCTGTCTGGCAAAGTCACAGAGCCATTGGCAGTTCACTGTTTTCAGCATGTTGACTGCATGCTCTCTATGTCCCTCCACTTGATCTGTAAGGGATTCTGTACAGGTCCTTGAGTAATGTCCATTCTCAATAATGGACTGGATAAGAACCAGAAACTGAAACCGAATCCAGATAAGATGGAGATCATACTGTTGGGGGGGGGATCACCAGACTGGCTGGAGGGAAATTTACCTGGACTTAATGGGATCATATTCCCCGTGAAAGATCAACTTCACAGTTTAGGGTTATTCCAGTACCCAGAACTCTTTATAGAGGCTCAAATATCAGTCATGGCCACAAGTACCTTTATCAGCTCTAGCTGATTGTCCAGTTGTACCCCTACTTGGATAGGAAATGTCTGATCACAATGGTTCACACATTGGTGATCTCAAAGCCTACTGTAATGCTCTCTATGTTGGGCTGTCCTTAAAGATTTTACAGAACTTCAGCATGTCCAAAATATGGCAGCTGGACTGATTTCTAGGATTCAATCATGTATCCTTAGTCTAGGCTGACCTTAACTGACCTCTGTGTTCGATTTAAGGTGTTGGTTATGATTAGAATTGTGATAATGAATGAATATTGCTGATGCATTAAATATTTATCACTTAATATTCATCAGGGCAGGAGATGCTGACAAATTAGAAGGGATGAATATTTACTTGATTTTTTTCCACACCATAGCTTCCTAAACAACAACTCACACACACACTCAAGCCCCTCACCCCTTTACCCTCAGCCTTCCCCTCCTGCCCCAGCTACATTTCCATCATGCACCAAATATTGCAGCTCAGCCTATGATGGAGCCAGCTGACATACACAGATGATAAGTGACTGGCTCCCTAACTCTCTGCATGTCTGCTCCTTAGACCATCCCTAGGTCACATAGGAAAGAACTTTAACTGGACCCTATCATACAGGAGATAACACATTCCTCTCTTAGGACACACCTTTATACCTACTAGCCATGCCCACCAGCTCACTGATTGGCTAGATTGCACACCTCCACACACATATTCAGTATTAAAAATAAATATTCATAAATACACATACATATTAATAAATAACCCCCTTCCATCATACATACATACATACATACATACATACATACATACATACATACATACATACATACATACATACATACATACAAGTAATATGGAATAAAAATAATCTGGTTGGTCCATTACAATAGTCAACCACCACCACCAAAAAAGTCTCTAAATCTGAGGAATTAAGGACTCATTTCCCAACTATAGTGGGGCAATATTGTTAAACCCTTCTTCAGTATTTATTACTTTGTATGCTCTTTGATTCTTTCTTCCCTATTCTTCTTGTCCCCTACCATTATTATATAAATTCTATGTTTGTGTAATCTGTATGAAGGTAGCACATTCTGTTTTTGAACCATAGTTCACCTTTATTATTAGATAATAACCAGTAGGCAAATCTACATATAAGCAGATTACCCAGAAATAGAATTTTTGGAACAAAAGAAGGGGGCAAGAATTGGAAGCAGAAATAGTTACTCTTTATAAGGCTGTAGACACTAATATAGAACCCTTGACCTTGTTTTCTTCAGCCACGCCATCATCTGTGCCAAGGTTGCTAAGACACTTCAATCGGGCTATAAAAACCTCTGTCTGTTGCCAGATATATTTTTTATGCTGAAAAATCTGAAAATAGGTCTCAAAGTTCATTTTGGGCAAAATATCTGAACCAACCACAACATGTCTTCAAAGTGAAGCAGCTACAAGATATCCTCAGATACATAGAGACCTGCTTCCACTTCTGAAATAACTACTATCGGTTCTAGAATGACTTAAATACAGTGAAATGTGCATGCAGAGTTGAGCAAAAGGTTATTAACTTCCACATACTTCCTTAATAATAGGCTCATTTGTCAATAAAGACACTAGGATGTCAGTGGCAGCAAGTTATTAGTGGGAACTGTACATATTGTCAGGGCGCCAATGCCGGTTAGAATAGTTTGTTTTTTGCTTTATTTTGTTCTCTGATCTTATTGTGTTGTTTCTATTTATCATTGTAAGCCGCCCAGAGTTCCCACGGGAAGATGGGTGGGGTATAAATGTAATAATAAATAAATAAATAAATAAATAAATAAATAAATAAATAAATAAGTATATGCTACAAAAATTATGCTCACCACTCTGATAAACTGGTGTCAACATTTTGTTGCTCTTGTTCAGCAGCATAGATTTTCTTATCTTACCTTTGGACTAGATGACTGAGTTGTGCTATGTGAATGGTTTAATAGACATCTTAGTTTGAGGAGTGATTTATAGCTTGCCAGAACAGCAGAACTATGCAAGATCTCCAAAGTGATAAATCCTCCAATGCTGCCACATTCAGGCCACAATGATCTATAGATTAGCAGCACTTCTGGAATGCTGAAATTTCAAAAGACATCAAGGGAAGTGGTGCAGGAAGCCTGATGCTATCTGTCCACCATTTATAAATCTTAAAACATGAAACTGATTCTCATCAAGGAACACTTTTATTTATACCTGTCTCATGAGGAACATCTCAATATTTTCTAAGGCTGATACTTCACATCCATCTCATCGCTGTTCGTGGTCCTGCTGGGGACCAGTACGAAGAAATCTAACTGCACGTCCATTGCAGGACGAGGGGAGTTCATCCTGACCACGCCCCCTGAACTGCGATTTAAGCAGGATGAGAGATTCCCCTCCATGGCCTTGGGAATCTGCTCGTCACGCTTCTTGTTCCGAGACGAGAGCCTGTGAAGTCACGCTCATTGTGGAACAAGTGACAATAGGAGCAGAACACATCTAGTGGCAGGAGTGTGAAGCGACATTCGCCAGTAAATTCCCTATGGAGTTAGCAATGCAGTGAATAGCTTTTAAAAGACAAATGCATCGAAGTTTGCTCCATAACGCATTGAAGGCAAGGCTTCAGATTATTGAAACATCAAAAAACGGAAAGTCGGGCCGAAAAAAAGGAGTACGAAGGCATGGAATTTCACATCTCATCATGGAATGAGGACGTACAATAACAGTCATGCCGGTATCATCCATCATGCCTGTGTGTACATGGGAACAGGGACAGAACCGGAAGAAGACCACGTGACCACGACTGACATCAACGTGCAACAAACTTCCTCCTGGGATGAGAATGGACGTGAAGTAACCGTCTAAGGGAACTCATGGGTGTTGTACATCTGACTGAACATGTCTTACTAGGGTTCTCTTAGAAAATGTAGTCACTGGTGTTAACCTTGACCATCACATTTATTTATTTATTTATTTATTTATTTATTTATTCTTGTATTTATATCCCGCTTATCTACTACATGTAGTACTCTAAGCGGCTAACAAAGCAATAAGTACGAAATCAACAACAATGGGATACATCAAATATAAAGCAAAGACAACATAAGACAATAAAATAACATAACATGTAAAATCCTCCTACATCCCAGCATGCGGAGAGACAAATCCTAACAAAGTTAAATTAGGCACACTGAATAGGCTGACTAATTTAAAACAATGGCAATGGCGGGAGGGAAAGGAAAAAAAAAAAGCCTAACTGAGATCGCCAAAGGCCTCTCGGAACAGAAAAGTTTTTAAAGCTTTCCGAAAGGCCTGCAGGGACTCTGCAGAGCGCACTTCGCTGGGGATGGCGTTCCATAAGGAAGGGGCTGCCACTGAGAAGGCCCGGTTCCGAGTGATCGTTTTCCGGGCCTCTCGTGGAGTGGCAACCCGCAGCGAGTGCGCTCGCACCTGCCGAACAGGACGGGCCGAGGTGGATCGCTGGACGATACGCTCTGTCAGGTATGAACAGGATGTTGGAGAATCTAGACTTTGGAGGACGTTATCTCTCATACCTTAGGATCTTCTTGACTGATTACATCCCAGCAGCCTTTATCCTAACAGTTTTTCCACACCTTCTCTCCACTATGTTGAGGGTATTCACTAAAAAGATTCACAATAGTAATATTGATAGATGTTGAATTAGGAACAATTGTCTCAGCTGCCTAGGAATCACTGCATCAGTACAGAATCTTCTGAAACAAAACATCTACAGTATTTAACAATCCATATGTTTTAAGACGTTGATAGGCTGGTCTGTAGAAAGTGTTTTCTGATGTAAGGGTCATCAGCCAGAACATCCAGAATGCCCCCAAGGGCCTCAGGGAACCAAATAGGATCTAGAAGCCTCTGGGGGTGAGCCCAAATTGAATGGCCAGGCTCCCCACAGGGCAGGGCAGAGACTAACAGGGGAAAGGTCAGAAAATAATGATCTGACCGTGACACAGGCCAAGAATGCAAATTCCCAACCCTCAGATTGAAGTCCGCAGATGTGAAGGAAAATACCATGTCCAGGGTATGCCCAGCACTATGGGTGGGATGGATGACATATTGGGACAAGTTCATAGAGGCCATGGACTCTATGAAATTCATAGCAGCTCCAGCCAGTCCAGATCCAGCATGCATATTGAAGTCACCACCCATCAAAAGTTGGGGGGAACCTCAAAAGTTCTGCTAAGATGAACTTGGAGAGTTCTGGCAGAGACAGTACAGGGTCATGGGAAACATGGTACACCAGCACTATCCAAAACCTGTCCTGCTATCCCACCATACATGAAGGCATTCCAACTCTGGGTTCACCAATGCCATGGATTCCCTGTATACAATGGTCACCCCACCCCACCCCCTGACCTTCCAACCTGCCCAAATACTGAACATGAAACCCAGGAGGGCACAGCTGGACAAGGGAGGCCCCAACCTCCTTGCTCACCCAGGTCTCAGTAAAACATGCCAGGTTGGCCCACTCATCCACAACCAGGTCTCAAATAACATGAATCTTATTATGGACCAACCTGGCATTAATCAGCAGACAGGACAGGTTGCAGGCATGGGCGGGATGCTACCTTGCATGCGGCAGTGGACTAGGGGATGAAAAATGGGGACAGGAACCAATTGCCTGACACTAGTTCTTCTTACCTTATCGACTCCCTGATTTCACATGAGATTAATCACATACATTCCAGATCAGGTTCAAGGTTCTGGTCTTGGTTTTCAAGGCCCTCCACGGCTTGGGACCAGGATACCTGGCGGAGCGCATCTCCCTGAGGGCATCCGGATCCAGACCCACGAGATCATCACAGGCGTGCTCCTTGAGAGTGGCCACACCCAGAGAGGCGCGGAAAATGCGTACGCGGAACCGCGCCTTCTCTGTGGTGGGGCCCTCGCTCTGGAACCATCTCCCTCCTGAGCTGTGCCTGCTGGAGTCCCTGCCCGCCTTTAAGAGGGCTTTGAAGACCTTCCTCTTCAAAGAAGCATATGGTGTCCTTATTAGTTAGTTTCTCTTTCTTTTCTTTGCTCCTAACCATTTGCCACCATCTTGCCCTCCGCTGCCCTTGCTTGGTGGCCTTGCTATTTTTAGCTTTTTAGCCTTCTTAGCTTTTTAGCTTTTTGCGTTGTTAGCCTCCCAGAGTTCCCGTCGGGAAGATGGAGCGGGATATAAGTATTTAAATAAATAAATAAATAAATAAATAAATAAATACCAGGCTGTTATGACACAGAGGGGACTTTGGGGAGCAA
This sequence comes from Phrynocephalus guinanensis, assembly GCA_037367245.1. Lineage (NCBI taxonomy): Eukaryota > Metazoa > Chordata > Lepidosauria > Squamata > Agamidae > Phrynocephalus > Phrynocephalus guinanensis. Next base: position 13,117,060 of record CM074737.1, on the reverse strand, counting down.
GGGTTTGCTGATTGACAGGTATAATATAGAAAGTATGGCAAAAATTTCAGGATATATACAAATGAGCATTTATGTCACTGTAAAATTACAGATAATTGAAATATAATTTACCATACGGTCAATGTCTAAGAATTAAGAGAAGCTGTGCTGCAGAAGATGATTTAAAAAAAATCAAACACACTAAGGAACCACTTAAGATTCAAGGGCTATTCCAAATAGCTATTCCAAGGATGTTCATTCTGTATATACTGATCTATTTGTTTTTAAATGTGAGACTGAATCTATAAATCATGTTAGCTGCATTATTACTTCCAATCACATTACCAACAAGTTATATGACAGCATTAAAATTACTGGTCCATTGGAACACTATAAATAGTTGCTAAGAGAGACCTCTGATTAAGGGTGCAACGTATTGGAGACATTTTAGTTAGACCTGAGTTCAGTGAAAGGGGCCCCTTAATGCCTTAACAGAAGCAACAACACCACATGATTGCCATCCTTGTGGACAGAACAACTATGTTGGAAATACTTCCAGAGAATTCTATGTTGGAAAACTATCCATTAAAATACACATAGAACATCTTGCAATATTTTATTTATTATTTATTTATTTTGAACATTTTACCCCATCTTTCTCCTTGGAAAAGGACCCAAGGTAGTTTAGAGTAATGAGGGACAATATACAGCCCAACACATTTAAGGCATATTCAAGTTAAGAACATGGAATTAGAAGAGGTACCTTAGAACATTTAAAAAATAACATTTAAGTTACAATCAATAAAAACTGAGAATCCTCTCTGGTCAGTCATTTCATGGAACTTTAAAAGATCCACAATTTCAGGCTATAAATGCTATCCACATTAGAAATGATAAGGCTCTCTTAAAAAGGGACACAAAGTAGATATTATGACTAGGAACACTAGCTCTCTAGCCTCTGAATGAAAACCCACACTTCCCTTCCTTAAGCAGCACTACTTTCTGTACACATTGCCATTCAAGGCCAAAATAACGAGGCAACACAGTTTGAGTTGGTTAAACATGGGCCACATTTTATTTAACACAGGAACCAACTTTTAAACTATCAGAACAACACGTTTAACTCAAGGAGGGCCTGTGTGGTAGCGCAATATTAGTCAGACGCATCTAATTTTACTAGGTCCCTATCTGCCAGGGCTTTACCTGGCCTATGAGATTTAATTACGCTCTGGCAGCCCCCCAATTTAACCTGGGATCGTTATTAATTCACTCCTACCTAAACCCTAATCTACTTTATTTGAGGGCTGCCGGGACCATGAAATTATTAATTAAATCATGGGACGGGGTCGTTAAATTTACTTTATTTGCGCTACCCGCCAAATGTGACCATAAATTGCACACTCCGCGCCAGCCTGTGACTGATGGGATGGGCGAAAAAAACACCTCCACTCACTGCCAATTCGAGTAGAGGTCAAAAATTCCCATCCGGCCCCGAAGCGACCAGCACGCATCACCAGCACATTAACGGCGGCGGGAGGGCGGGGGCGATTCTCCTCTCAGGCCGGGCAGACTGCGGGGAGCGCGCCGATGGCTTTAAATGGTGGCGCGCTCCCGGCGTAGGCTACGCTAACTGCGCAGCCTATCTGGTGCCCGGCCTTCAGGCAAAGACGCCCCTCCCCCGCACAAGGCGAGGGGGAGCGTTCATTGCCATTCAAGGCCAAAATAACGAGGCAACACAGTTTGAGTTGGTTAAACATGGGCCACATTTTATTTAACACAGGAACCAACTTTTAAACTATCAGAACAACACGTTTAACTCAAGGAGGGCCTGTGTGGTAGCGCAATATTAGTCAGACGCATCTAATTTTACTAGGTCCCTATCTGCCAGGGCTTTACCTGGCCTATGAGATTTAATTACGCTCTGGCAGCCCCCCAATTTAACCTGGGATCGTTATTAATTCACTCCTACCTAAACCCTAATCTACTTTATTTGAGGGCTGCCAGGACCATGAAATTATTAATTAAATCATGGGACGGGGTCGTTAAATTTACTTTATTTGCGCTACCCGCCAAATGTGACCATAAATTGCACACTCCGCGCCAGCCTGTGACTGATGGGATGGGCGAAAAAACACATCCACTCACTGCCAATTCGAGTAGAGGTCAAAAATTCCCATCCGGCCCCGAAGCGACCAGCAACGCATCACCAGCACATTAACGGCGGCGGGAGGGCGGGGGCGATTCTCCTCTCAGGCCGGGCAGACTGCGGGGAGCGCGCCGATGGCTTTAAATGGTGGCGCGCTCCCGGCGTAGGCTACGCTAACTGCGCAGCCTATCTGGTGCCCGGCCTTCAGGCAAAGACGCCCCTCCCCCGCACAAGGCGAGGGGGAGCGTTCATTGCCATTCAAGGCCAAAATAACGAGGCAACACAGTTTGAGTTGGTTAAACATGGGCCACATTTTATTTAACACAGGAACCAACTTTTAAACTATCAGAACAACACGTTAACTCAAGGAGGGCCTGTGTGGTAGCGCAATATTAGTCAGACGCATCTAATTTTACTAGGTCCCTATCTGCCAGGGCTTTACCTGGCCTATGAGATTTAATTACGCTCTGGCAGCCCCCCAATTTAACCTGGGATCGTTATTAATTCACTCCTACCTAAACCCTAATCTACTTTATTTGAGGGCTGCCGGGACCATGAAATTATTAATTAAATCATGGGACGGGGTTGTTAAATTTACTTTATTTGTGCTACCCACCACAGAGAGACTCACTGATGTCTCTCACCCCAACCCGCCGAAAAGTTCGGCACACAGGCCCTCCGTAATGTTATGTAAAAAGATCTCCAGGCCCAAATCAGACAAATGGACGCCGTCCAGACGGTATAAACTATTATCACGGGCGGTAATATTAGGGTGCCAAATTACGTTCCCCATCTCGGACTTGACTACCCGGGCTATTTCCCGATTCACGCCCTTGCGGGACTTATGCATTTGCTGTGGGGGATGGTACGGACCCCAGTGCAGCCGTGGGATCATCGCCGACCATAGAATCCTGGTACCGGGGCGATGCCTCTTGAAGGCCCTCAGGTCATCGATGACCTTGAGGATTAGTGATTTGCCCGACATCCGAGTTAGGTCATTTCCGCCCAAATGAATTACAACGGCAGGCCAAGGGTCAAGGGGATCCGAGAGTGCCGTGGTTAAAAACGCATTCCAGGACATCCCCCGTCTTCCCCTCCAGAACAGCTCTGCCCATTGTCCCAGGCCGAGATCGCGGCCACGTCCAGATCGTATAGCGTACTTGGCAGCCCAATACACATAGCTGTGACCATAGAACACAATTCGCCGCCGAGAGCCGTCCGACGGACCTGCAACAACAAAACAGAAACAACTGGACCGGTTTTACCGGTCCGTGAAGGGGCGAACATATGCTTTAAAACAATTAGACCTCCAGCGGCCGATCCGCTGTATGTCGGCCGCGGCCATGCCGACGGCTGCAGGCCGTCGAAGCCGCCCCAATCCTAAAGGAGTGAGTGCCGAAATGCCACCCCTGAATGCCAGCGAGCTGCAAAGCCTTAAGTGAAATCCACCAAAATTGGTAACGTGTCAGGGGTGACCCATCTTTGTGCTGGAATAAGTATCCCCGGTAATTGCCAATCAACCGAGCATACCGGTGTAAGGCTAGAACGGGACAAATTTGCTCCACCGAACACCTACAGAGGTGTATCGGGGTGCCCCTCCCTCTCTGATCAGTTTTTGATTTGCGTATCCGCAGCACGACTCGGTCTGTTTCAAGGACCACGTCAGTCCACATCAACGCTGCCGCAGACACGTCCCTTTTTGAACTGGCCACCAGCTCGCTGACACGTAGGGCGGCAAAAAAGGCCACTAACGCGGCCGCATGGAATAGGGTAACTTCGAAACTGTCAGCACAAACTTTCCCCCACGTATCCACCAAGCGGCACAACATAGCAGGTGAAATGGGTGTCCTCGGATCGCTCGGCTTGCCCCTCTCCCGTGACCATCCCTCAATCATTTTAGCGATCCGAAATTGGCAGTTGGGGATGGGAAAACCCTGTGCTTTCGCAAAATAGTATAATGCGGACAATTTGCCTTGTATGGTGCGTGGCGCCAGTCCCTGAAAATGCAGGTGTACTGCAAACTGGACCAGCTGGTCCGCTGATGCCGGCCACAACCTGGAGAACCCCTCTGCAGCGCAAAAACGGGCATACTCAGTACAGGCAGTCGAGTATGATCGCCTCGTGCTGGGTGCGAGTGCCAATCCCATAGCCCGATTTGCTTCTATTCGCCAAGGCTCCATACCTCCAATGGGAGTTGGTCAGGCTCCTTCCAAGCCGAGGGCGCTAACGCTCTGAACCGCTCCATCTGTTGGCGGGACAGAGCGTCAGCGAGGTTGTTACGGATACCCGGCACATGGACAGCTCGGAACACTATGTTGAACTGGAGGCAGTGAAGTGTAAGGGCCCGGACCAACCGCATTACCCTCTGTGATTTCGAAGTCAAGTTATTGACCACATGGACGACTGCCAAATTATCACATCGGAATTTTACTGCCGAGTCCGCCCATATGTCCGCCCAGAGAAATACTGCACCCACTATGGGAAATAATTCAAGAAATGTGAGGTCCCGTGTAATGCCTCTATGATGCCACTCCTGAGGCCACAAACCAGCACACCACCTGCCTTGAAAAAACATGCCAAATCCCCCTGCCCCAGAAGCGTCAGTCTGCAACTGATATTGTGCTCCCTCGAGGGTCTCCTTCCGCCAAAAACAGACGCCATTAAAGCTGGATAGAAATTGAAGCCACAAATCCAGATCTTGTTTGATATCTGCCGATATACGGCGCCGGTGATGCGGGCTACGCAGCCCGGCAATGCTGTCACATAATCGGCGCAGGAACGGGCGGCCAGGGGCAACCACCCGGCATGCAAAGTTAAGGTGCCCGATAAGTTGTTGTAACTCCCGCAGGGTGGCTTTTTTGCGGGCTTTCATAGCCGTGAGCCTTGTCCGGAGGTCATCCAGTTTATGTGCTGGCAAACGGCAAGCCTGATTAATGGTGTCAAGTTCTATCCCCAGGAATGTCATCACCGTGGCGGGTCCCTCCGTTTTATCCTCAGCGAGTAGCAAGCCTAAGTCCCGAGCCAAGCCTTTAAATGTCGCCATAAGATTGGCACATTGGCCCGAACCTGCGACGCCTGCAAATAAAAAATCGTCCAAATAATGGACGACATGTGTATCGGAGGATTGCTGTCGAACCACCCATTCCAAAAAGGAGCTAAAACGCTCAAAGGCCGAACAGGAAATGGAGCACCCGAAGGGCATGGACCTGTCCATGTAGTAGAGGCCTTCGAAAGCGAAGCCAAGAAGTTCGCAATCGTCAGGGTGTACTGGCAGCAATCCGAAAGCCGATTTCACGTCGCATTTCCCGACCTCAGCTCCAATGCCGCAGCTGCGCACCATGCGCACAGCTGCGTCAAAGGATGTGTACCGGACGCTAGCTAGTTCCTGCGGTATCCCATCATTAACCGATGCCCCAGTTGGGTAAGATAGATGATGGATAAGGCGGAATTCGCCCGGCGTCTTTTTCGGGACTACCCCCAGCGGGGAAACCCTGAAGCATGGGGTAGGCGGGTGTTGAAATGGGCCGGCTACCCGCCCAGCAGCCAGCTCAGCAGATATCTTGCCTCGAACAATGTGCTCCATGCCATATATGGATTTTAAGTTGTTGGCCATGTACGGGATCCGCTCACCAAATGATGGGATGCGGAAACCATACATAAAGCCCTCCAATAGATAGCGGGCTTCCTCTTGATCAGGGTAGCTACGTAGCCACGCCTGCAGGACCGAGATCTTAATCGGACTAGGTCCCTTTGGGAGGCGGATTGGGGCCTGACGGGTTACGCTTCGATCCGCCGTCCCTGCCCCCTTCACCCCCCGGCCGTCCGCGTGAACAAGTGGACGCCGGGTGATTGGCTCCACAAGTGGAGCAGATGTGCCTGAACTTGCATTGACGGCGACCACAGGATCCCCTACTGTTGTAGTCAAAGCAGACCAGCCGGGGTTGAACCGGCTGGCCCGCGCCGGGGCGGGAACCAAGAGAGGCCCCGGATCGGAGTACCGGGTGGCCGCTGTCAAATCGCTCGTTGGTCCTGGCACTCATTGCCCGGAGCCAAAGGTAATTATGTGGGCGGTCCCAGCGCAGGCTGGGATCCTTGGCAATCCTGCGACGGAAGCCCTCGTCGTAGATAAGCCAAGCCATGCTGGGAAAATCACTGCGAGCCCGAATGATCAAATCCAAGTAATGAAACAGCGCAGAAGCTTTTTGAGGGTGCGCTTCCGTGTATATCCCAGCAAAGATAACGAATGCATTCAGCCAATTATTCCAGGAGCGTTGCGGCTTACGCTTCCGAATCCGCTCCTTCTCTTTGTCATCTAGATGCTCCAATTCTTTGGGATCTATTTCCCGGTTCAATAAATCAAAAATTTCAACGTACCTTCCCGCAGTGATTCTCGCCACCATGGCCTCCGAAAGGTGGTCACCAAGCGGCATTGATTCGTCGCCCTCTGGCAACCCCCGCGTCCCAGACATGGCTGAAGGGGATTCAGTTGGTCGTCCCAATTCGAGAGGTGTCGCGCCAGCCGTGGCTGCAGCTGGCGTGATCTCTAGGGGCTGACCAGGCAAGTCAAACGCCAAGGGCTCTGTCTGCGCCGCAGTATCTGCCCTCTGGGGGGCGCGAGTCCCCACCCACGGGCTTGGGTCTAGCCAAGAGGAGCGCCCTGGGACGGCTGGCTCCGCCTGGGCACATGGTACCCCCGGAGTAGCCCGCCACGGCCAAGTGACTTGTGCAGGCGTGCATGACGAAATAGAACCAGACTCACCCAGTGCGCGATGCTGTACAGGCGCAGATAGCGCCCCACGGGAAGGCGACGCCGGAACTGACAAGTCCAAGGCCTGCTGCTGCTGGTCATCCGTCCTCAAGGGTGGCAAGTTGTTGTGCGCCGCACTCGATGGGGCATCGCCTACCTCTCCTATAGCCGCCTGGGATGGCGTCGCCTCGCGTGACCTGTGGGAGACATCCGAAGGGGCGTGGCCGGAAGGGCCTGCCACTGCCGCTTCGAGAGCAGAAATATGTGCCATCATAAGGTCTCCCATCAACCTGAGGCCAGCCTTGCTGCGTGCCTTTGCATCCCTAGGTGGTTGGTCTCCCCCATAGGAAGATGCCATCCCCTTTTGGCGAGCATGATCACGTTCCAATCGTGACAGCTTTCGCCATGCCGTGGCGAGCCGGATCCACTCCTCCTCATCCGAAGATGGTGTCTCTGAATCAGGTGGGGGAAGGGATCGCTTAGGCGCCGGTGCCTTACCCTTGCCCTTGCTAGATGCCTTCTTAGGTGGCATGATCACAAAAAATTAATCCGGTATCAAATTGTGGGTGAATCGCCCCAATATACCCGTGATGACTATCCCCACAGTGTGTGCTGATACCAGGTGCCTTTCTCCCCAGTCCGATCCACCCACTGGGGCAGGATTGCCCTGGATGGTCTGAGGGCCTGTTAATCACAGGCCCCCCACCAAAAAAATGGCCGTCGGTCTGCTTGCCGGCCGCTAAAAGGCCGAGTGCCAACCTGCCTCCCCGAGGGATGCTCACCTCCCCCCAACCGGACCCAATAAATGGCCAAGTACCGCTAGGATTGGGAGAACTTAACAGAAGGAAGGCGATTATGCAGAGAAATATATAGAGTCCAAGGCCAGCAGCTATGGCCAGACAAACAAAATGGCCGCCGCCAGAGCTCCCAGGACAAGGAATCCCCAAACTGCGGCCGGGCCGTCCTGTGCATGCCCGCCGCGTTGCCACAAGCCCCGCAGGCAACCACGCTGCCACCCGCAAGCCTGCCCAAGCCGCCCAGCCAAGCTGCGACCGAGGAGCCGCTTTCCGAGCCCCCTTCCCAGCCCAGGTCAGTGCAGGCTTCCAAAAGGCCCTTTTGCCGCGCCGCCGCCCAAGGCTGCCGAGCGGCGCTGGCGCTCGCCGCGGCAATTCCCCGCGGCCCCACGCTCCCCGTACCTACCCCCCCACCCACTGCCCCTCAAACCTCCGGCAGGCTCTCGTGAGTCTCGCCGAGGTCGACCCTCCCTCCCCACCCCCGTCTACTCAGCCTATCTTCAGCCGCGATAAGCTCTCCGCAGCGGCAACCCCGATCGGCGATTCTCCTCTCAGGCCGGGCAGACTGCGGGGAGCGCGCCGATGGCTTTAAATGGTGGCGCGCTCCCGGCGTAGGCTACGCTCACTGCGCAGCCTATCTGGTGCCCGGCCTTCAGGCAAAGACGCCCCTCCCCCGCACAAGGCGAGGGGGAGCGTTCATTCTTTCTTGTGAATTAATTAGAGTGACCCTGAACTACAAATGAAGCAAGATAATATCCATTACATTATCTTCCTGCAGCTATGTCATCAGCAGTTTAGTGGAGCTGTGAAACAGACCAAAATAGATACTCAGTACTTATTATGAATTATTGGTGTGTATCAAATAAGATGGCTGCACTGATTAATTATGATCAATAATACGTACTGTGTACCCAATGAATGCTCTCTTTGTGGATAAAGTACAGTGGTACCTCTACTTACGAATTTAATCTGTTCCGAATGCATTCTCTTAAGTTGAATAACTCGTAAGTAGAGCAGCCGTATCTAAAAAATAATAATCAAAAATAAATAAATAAATTGGGGGAAATTATAAGTAGAGCAGACTGTATATAATATTTGTAAGGCAGCAGTTAAAACAGCAATGGTTTTCCACACTTAAGTCAAATTGCTCGTAAGTAGAGCTGCTTGTAAGTAGAGGTACCACTGTATATGGACTTTTTAGAATGCAAACGTAAAAAATTGATATAGAGACTTTTTGTTTACTATATTACTATATTTTATTCATTTTCTACAAAAAAGAAATATATGTGATATTAGTTACACCTTGTGTAACATGGGCTTCAGTCATTATTATGTTACAACAAGCTTACTTTTATTCTTTTCCCACCCAGGACTAAATAAGGAGATGAGGCACAAGGGTGTTTTTTTTTAAAAATTAAATTTGAGTCACAATTTATTAATAACAATACATAACTCTAACTGTTAATTGTTGACCAACAAGAGGACCTGTTACGTAGCGCAAGGGTCTGAACCATACTGGTTATTGATTAATTGCCCTCCATGGCTTCCACAAGATTCCTAAATGAAGGTGAAAGGGTGCCACCCATCAGTTAGGCACCTCTCCTACTCCTAAAATCCCGTTAGCCCAGAGCAGCCCTCATATCCTTCCTGACATTATAGGTTAAGTTGATGTGAGGCAAGAGGCTGGAGAGCTGCAGGGGCAGCCTTAAATAGGCTTACTCTCCCCTGCCTCCCAGCGTCCACAACGGGTGCACAATCTTGGCATGAGGCAAATAAGCCCCACCCAAGCAAAAAGCCTCGCAGAGCCTTCATTGTTTCTTTTTTCTAGCCATTGATAAAACTGATTCCATACTTGGTAATATTGTGAGTAGAGGTGGGCACAAAACAGAAAACTGATGGTTCGGTTGGTTCTGTTTGGGGCCCATCCTTGGTTGAGTTCAATTCAGGTTTGTACAATTTAAAATATAATAATAATCGTATGCACCTGAACCAAGCCAAACTGGTTTGACTTACCTTACCTCGGCGGCGACTGTGGTGCTGGCACAAGCGGCAGCAGCAAAACCCGTGCCAGGCAGTGGGAGGCTTGACCGCCACCTCCAGAGCCAACAGCCACAGCTGCCCCACCACCACCAGAGGCCCAGCACTTTTAATTTTTATTATTTTAAAAAAATATATTATATTTAAAAGTCCCTGACGCCGGGGTTTTTTGAGGTGCTGGCTTCCCTGTGCCTCTTCCCCCCCCCAGCGTCTACCACCCGGCCCCAGGGGCCAGGTCAGCACTTTTTAAAAAAAAATTTAGAGCGCTGACCACGCAGCCCCTGGGGCCGGGTCAACACTTGTTTTATTTTATTTTATTTTATTTTATTTTATTTTATTTTATTTTACAACACTGACCACGCAGCCTCTGGGGCCGAGTCGGCACTTGTTTTATTTATTTTTAATTTTTTATTGATTTTAGAGCAACGACCACGCAGCCCATGGGGCCGGGATGGTGCCTGTTTTATTATTTTTATTATTTTATTGATTTTAGAGTGCCGACTGTGAAGCCCCTGGCACCGGGTCTATGCTTTTTTTAAAAAATGCTTTTAGAGTGCTGACCACACAGCCCCTGGGGCCGGGTCAGAGCTTGTTTTATTTTTTCAATATTTATTTATTTTTTATTTTTTATTTTAGAACACTGACCACGCAGCCACTGGTGCTGGGTTAGTGCTTGTTTTATTTTATTTTTTAATTTTTAAATTCTTATTTTATTTTAAAAAGTCCGCAGCCAGGTTTTTTTTGAAGTGTTGGCTTGGGGCCAGGGTCTCTACATGCTCTAGCTTCCCTGTGCCTGTTTCTTTTATTATTTTATTTCCTTCTGGCCTGGCTGAGCCAGCTGGCCATGGGCCAGACTGGCTGGCCCACCCATAGGCTGGAGGGAATTTTTATTTTTTAAATTTTAATTTTCTTTTTTATTTTTAAAAGTCCCCAATGTGGGGCTTTTTTCTTTTCTCCTGGCCTGCGGCAGCTGCCAGACTTCCAGGAGTTCCAGCAGTGGTGACAATGTAGGAGGGGAGGTAATGGAAAACAAAGCAATCGAAACAGAAATTTTCGTGTTTGTTTTTTTTTCATTTTTCTTTGATGGGTTGGTTTGTTATTCATTTTGTTAGCTTATGAAACAAATAACAAATAACAAAACAAATTAAAAGTTTGTTTCGTGCCCATCTCTAATTGTGAATACTCTTTTTCCTTGATTCTCATTGTCAGTCGGTCCATCTCTGCACATTCCAACATTTTGAATCATTTCATCTGTTGTGTACAAAATATTGTGCCCAAACTATCGTTGCTGCTGTCAGAATGTGCAGTACTGGATAAATATCTGGAAGTTGAGTCATGGCTACTGGACTTCTTTTTGAGAGATAGAAACGTTTCGCTGTTCATCCAAACAGCTTCATCGATGAAGCTGTTTGGATGAACAGCGAAACGTTTCTATCTCTCAAAAAGAAGTCCAGTAGCCATGACTCAACTTCCAGATAAACTCACCTGGGTGACTGAGAAGCTTCACAGACATACTGGATAAATATTTTGTTTGTCTAAATTTACTGGTAATATGCCTAGTAAAAAGAGTTCTGGCCTAAAGTCTACATTTCTTTTTATCATTCTAATAAGTCAAGTATGTATTTTAATCCATTTTTCATTGCTTTATCACATGTCCACCATGCATGATAGCAAGCCCCCGTTTCTTGTACACATTTCCAACATTTGCTAGATAAGTTTGGGAACATTTTAGCTAACTTAGCAGGTGGAAAATGCCATCTATAAAACATTTTATACAGATTTTCTTTATACGATGTCACCATTGTTAGTTTAGAATTTCTGTTCCAAAGTTTTTGCCATTTCTCCAGCTCCAAATTGTAACCAAAAATGTTTTAGTAAACTTGACATCAAGTCCACTCAGTATGTAGGCTCATCTTGTTTTCTTTGTCTAACTTCCAAAGAATTTCACAAACTGTTCAGATGGAGACATGTTTGGACAGGTCTTAGAGTGGAAAAAATCTACATCTTAATACATTCTGAGAAGTTTGTCTCTCATAATGCCATCTATTGGTTGCTTCTAGCTCTTTTTGTTTTTTGTCTTGTTGACTAGCAGATCTAACGGGCAATATAAGGCAATAATTTCACTACCACTCTCCACTCACAGTGCTTGTGGTTGAGGTTTCCTGTGAGATCATTTAAGTTATACGGCCAATTAGTTCACAGGGATGCTCATTCATTTTGCAGTTTATGCAGTACTTAGTAGGTCATAGAACCAGAGGTGAATTGCTTGGGGGTCTGTTGATTGCTCTGTGTCCTTTCTTCTCTTCATTTCCTATCATTTTGCCTTGTTAATTAGAGTAATTTAATATAATCCTGTGCTAATTTGTTTCTTGAGTGTGAGTCTGTGAAACCTATTTTTTTTGCCACTCAACCAAACTAGTAGTAAGAACTAGGAAGTCAGAAGAAAAGTGTTAATGGATAAATTGACTATTATACAGCCCCAATACTTAACTCAAGCCACAGTTACACTGGCCACATGAACCACAATTATATCAATTTCAATCACGTTTAAATCAATTTATAAATTCCTGGGCACACAACACAAGGGAAAAATTAATTTATTCAGGTTGTAATGTGACACACACACACACACCCAAATCTGGCTGATAGGGGATTTAAAAATACCTTGATTCTCCATCAAATCAGTTCCACACAGTTTTGTGGATGTGAATCCTGCTGCTATTTTAATCTGTGGATTTTAGGGCACAAGCAAGGTGGAGAAATTGAGGAAAGGGTTGGTAAGATGCAAGCAGGTAAAATGGCATTCAAAAATTACCAAACCATCCTCCATCTCCTGGCACATTCACTTAGCAGGAACAAAATGGGTGCAGACCACCCCTCATGTCCTGGCATGACTAACCTGGGCCTGTACCACACCCGCTCTATGCCCACTCTGCACCCACAGATTGAGTGCAGCAGGACATGGAGAACAGTCAGAGTGCCAGGGACATCAACAGGAAACACTTGATTTAGTGATGTATCACCTGCTTTAAAAACAAACAGAAGTCTGTTCCGGATTGGATATGAGTTGAAGCAATTTAAGTAGAGGTGAATGTGCCTGCTGTATACCGCATGGTTTTACAGCAATTTTTAAAAAGTAGGGATTGGAATCAATGTAATGGGACATGTGGCCAAGCCATCAATAAGATTTAAGTTGAAGGAGAAAAATCACATCCTTAATTTTAGTTCTCTCTACCCATACATTTATATCCTGAACTTTGAATAAAGGGGGGGGGGGGTACATTAATTTTTGAAAATTGTTTTCCCTCTTTTCATCTCTAATAATATCATTTCTTCATCCTCCTTTTTAATTACTGATTCCTATGCTGATTGCAGTAATATCATTAAAGAGGCCATTCAGTTTTCTGAGGGAGTCAAGAATCTTCTGTGTGGTGTCCTGGGTTAAACGCAAGAAGATTAAAAAATTACTGCCACCTTTTCCCAAGCCATCCTTATTGTTTATTGGCCGATATCCTGTTTCTTGTCAGAATAAGCCTGACTATAGTCAACCCACTACATTAGTGGATATTTGGTGAGTCAGCTCCTCTAGATACTCTGTTGATTCAAACAAGCCTGAAGATTACTTTAGCATAGCAAGTTCTTCTCTTTGTATAGCCCCTGAAGAAGGCTACAGACAGTTCAAGCTGAAATCCCTTGAAATAAATCTACATAAATACCTGGGATAAACTTAGAAATACTGCTTGAGGAATTACAAAGATAGCAAGCAGTGATAAAGCTGGCACAACTTGTGACTGCAAGAATGCAGTTCTAATTTGCCATAAAATTTCATCCAAAGCAGAAGCACAAAGAAAAAAAAAGTTGAGATGAAGAAATTATTATTTGACAAAGAAATACCCAACAATTTCTGAAAACAGGAAACATTGGAAGAATTTCTTTCTTTCTTTCTTTCTTTCTTTCTTTCTTTTCTTTCTTTCTTTCTTTCTTTCTTTGAATAGTTTCCCCAATCCCTCACCCTGCATCATGGCTCAGTGGTTAGATGTCTGTACTGCAGCTAAAACTGTGCTCACAACCTGGGGTTCAGTCCCAAGTAGCAGGCTCAAGGTTCACTCAGCCTTCCATCCTTCCGAGGTCGGTAAAATGAGTACCCAGCTTGCTGGGTGGGGCCAATGTGTAGCGTGCATACCATAATTAAACTGTAAAACCACCTAGAGACTACTTGAAGTGGTATGGGATGCTATATAAGCACAACACTTTCTTTTGCTTTGCAGGAGCTGGAAGAGCAGGGACTTTGTCCACCCAGCCTGGAAACAAAGAGGGGAGACAAGTTGTGTTGGGTTCATATTGGACCGCAATTTATCAATAAGCATATTGAATTCTAACTGAGAATTGCTACTGCCAAGGGGACCTGAATGTAGTAAAACTAGATAATGGCAAGGAATAAATGTTAGTTTCCCACTTCTATGAATTCAGTGAGATTCCCAGACTATCCCTCAATTTTCACCTAAATTTATTTAGTTCCTAACCTTATTAACTCTATGAACCTACTGTTTACTTATATATGAGGGCTGTCCAGCACCTTATGGGTGCCTTATCAAGGGGCTTACCTGAATTCTACCACCTCTTGCACTACCTGCCAAACTGTGACCATGGATCATTACATAACTTGGCTCACCCACAGAGAAGATGGGATGGGCAAATTCTCGCCGCCACTCCTAGCAATCTGAGTGACAGCCAAAAATTCCCACCTGGCCCTTATGTGACCAGCTAATCTCATTCTCTTCTGCTTATAGGGTGAATGGTCGGGAGCAATTGCCTCCAGGCAAAAGAGTGGGAGCAATTGCCTCCAGGCTGCACAAGGCACGGCTCTATTAAATGCTGCCCTGACACGGCAACTTGGCTCCAGTTTCGGTGCGCTTTTCTGTGCCATCTTCCACTCAGGTGGACAAAGCAGTCCCACCTGGGAAGTCTGAGCAATCATTTCTCAGTCAGGGTTTTGCATATTTATCTCATGTTGTGGATCAAAATATTAGATGAATATTTAGATGGATTAATTTGTGTCTCACCTCTTTATTTTGAGATGGGACGGGGGAGGTTTCTTCCTCAGATCTGTCAAGACCTTGAATTTTAACTGAAAAAGATGCCCAAGCTTTATAAGGAAGCATTTAATAAAATCCTTCCCTGAGGTATATGCAGGACCTGGTTTCATTCATCCTTACTGCTGTCATTAGTCTTTTTAGTATTTCTGAGGTAATTTTTAAGTTTTCATTATTTTCTTTAAAGTTGTGTTTTTATGGGTTCTTGTAGGATTGGGTGTGGGGTTGGTTTTAAGTTATTGTAAACCACATAGAGTTGTGCATGTCACTAAGTCAAGTGGTATATAATGTTGCAGAGTTTTGAATTTCTGGTTAAATATCTCTATCTGTGCAGCATCAGGGATTCACAGACAGAATGCTTTCAAGTTCCCCAGATTAATCTACCCTCTTTTCTCGACTACTTACAATTTCAATAACTCACTCTCCAATATGAGCAGTAGTGAGAATAAAAAGTTTCATAGTTTATACATCCATAGATAACAGCAAACTGAGAACAAAGTTGAGTGCTTGTTCTGCAATAGACTCTCTGAATCTAACAGAATTCCAATTCCCAGCAGACAAAAGGAAAGAAGGAAAAAGGCTCAGAGAAGAGGGCTTCTCTTTGAATTCAAGACAGAGACGAAACTATTGATTAGTTCAGTTAATGATTGACAGGCACCTCAACCCAGAAGGTCTGGTCCCGGTCACTTATTAGAGGCACCATGCAAATTTGAAACAATATCAATATAGAAATGTATGGAGAGAGAGAGAGAGAGAGAGAGAGAGAGAGAGAGAGAGAGAGAGAGAGAGAGAGAGAGAGAGAGAGAGAGAGAGAGAGAGAGAGAGTTCCATAGTCTAAGCATATATAATATATTGAGACTTGTACAACATGAGAGCTATTTTCCACTTTACTTTCTGGAAAAATCATGCTTGCCATTTTGAATATAATGAAATAAGAGACAGAATGTGGCTGCAATTACAGAGGAAAGAGTATAAATGTATCCACCACCCATTTTACTGTGAAAGAGAAGGAGAGAAAATGTACTTCAGCAATAAGGATTTTATGATCCTCCAGAGAGGATTCATAGTTTGTCTGATTAAAAAAATGGTCACATAGGGTACATTAAGGAAACAAAGAGCCTGTGGATACTCCACTAGTTATATATGGATTAAGGATAACATACAGAGTGTGAGTATCTCTGAAGCTAAATTAATCTTCTTCTGGCAACCAGTAAATAAATTTGTTTTTCCAGTCCCAGTATTTACTCAAAGGTTTTGGAGGCTGTGCAGCACACAACAGTTTCTATAAATGAGAGCAAAAACTGACCTCTTTTGTTCATCCTTCAAAGAAAATTGGCTAGAGTTGAACTGTTGCTGACCATGGTACTTAAAACATGTTCTGAAGTCATGTACTGGTGTTGTCAATGTGTCAGACCTTTTTGATGGGACATGCTGGTCTGCATGCTAGCCACTGTTTCTGTTTTGAAACATATTTATTTTTCTTTGCATCATTCTTATTTCCACAGAACATTCCATGGAACTCAGAGGGATGTGACTACCAGAGGCTAACTTTTTTCTGTGCTCACACTAATCCGGCAAGGTTTTCTGGGCTAGGAAAATGGCCCAAGCTTATCTAAAGAACTTCATTTCTGAAGCATTATATTTCTATGCACTCTGAAAACACACTTCAGGTCATATGGAATCATTGCTCCACTACTCTGCCTTCTGCCCATTTTTAAAGCAATAGAGTAATAAATGTAAAGCTTATCACTGAAGGCAATGTATATACAGTATTTGCTCAGAAGTCCTACTGGGGGAATTTCAAAAGGAGCAAGCAATGATATGGCTGACACAATTTGTGAGTGGGGCATACAGCTCTAATTTACCACACAAAATATCATTCAAAACAAAAACAGAAAGGAAAAAGGAGGTTGAGGCAAATGAAGACATTCCTGCTTGCCAGGAAATAGCCAGTAATTTTAGGGAATATGAGAGCTTGAAATAATTCCTTTTATGGGGGGATCCAGTTTCCCAGATCCCTCACCTTTTGTGTGATTTAAGAACAAGGACTTTTCTCAATTGGGTTTTTGCACATTTTGAGCAAAATATCATGGTTGATGGTGTTCTCAACAGTTAGATGGAATCCATGATTAGCCCCCCCCCCGCTCCAATATTAGTCTAGGACAGTGATGGTGAACCTTTTAGAGACCAAGTGCCCAAACTGCAATTCAGAACCCACTTTTTTTTCCGTAAAGTGCCAATACAGCAATTGAACTTGAATACAGGTGGCTGTGAAGGGGCAATGTCAGGTGCCCACAGAAAGGGCTCTGAGTGCCACCTTTGGCACCCGTGCCATAAGTTCGCCAGCACTGGTCTAGGAGTGCATTGCCACACATTTTGCAATGATAATTTGGAAATTCACCAACAAACATTGGAATAATTTCAAGGCAAGTCCCAATACATTTCTCACCTATGTAGTAATTAAATATAGGCAAACTAAAGCTTAAAACAGGCAGACATAATCCTTCTAAGGCATGCAATCCTATTTTGTTCTTCAAATCACCTGAGAAAACATTTGTGAAGGTTGTACCACATATTGCAGGTTAGATCAAACTGTGTAATGGGGTGTCTATCTGAACTTTTGGCAAAACAGCTGTTTCCTAAATATCTACTAAATTATTTCATTTTTTCCAGTTTTGACCAACATTTTTTAATCAGGATTTTTAAAAAATATACAATAAAAAAGGAGGTGCTAGTTTGAATTTCTTGAGTATCAAACTTTCAAGAACACCCAAAGAGGGATATTTATTTACTGTACTTCTTCAGTTTTCACATAAGGAGTTTTAAAAGTGAAAACATCCTCCCTGCAGAGAACTCCCCCACAAAAGATCACAGCCATTTCTCATCTTACTGCAGAGTTGTTGTTTCTGCACTGCAAGAGTATTCAAAATATGTATTATTCATTTGAGTAATGTGTTTTAGAACAATTTGTACAGCTGAAGCACACAAAGATGCTTAAAGTACAAAACAAATGTGATATGGTCTCACATGCCCTCCTCAAATCTCCAGTCCAGAATTTGAGCACTTCATTCTTTGAAATTTGTAGAGGGTGTTAATAATTTCCTTTGGAAAAACATCACTAAACATTCCTTCCTTCCTTCACTGGATTGTACCCTATCCATTTAGTAGTAAGCCACAACTCTGGACCGCTATAACAAAGTAATATAAAAGGACAAACAGAATTAAAATAAAAAAACATGCAAGAACAAGAACACACCCTAAAAATAAAGTGATCAAAATGGACTTTTAAAACTTCAGTACCACTTATTACATGTTTAATTGCACTTGTGTAAATAGCCATGCTTTATTTATTTATTTATTTATTTATTTATTTATTTATTTATTTATTTATTTATTATAATTCTATACCGCCCATCTTCCCAACAGAACTCTGGGCGGTTTACAATAAAATACAATAATCAGAGTTAACCAAAAGAGAAAAAAAGAAAACAAGAGAAACTGGTAAATTAAGGAGGGGGAGATCCTCCACAAGAGGCGATGAGGGCGGCAAAATAAATAAATAAATAAAAGGTTGCCATATGCCTCTTTAAAAGGAGAGTTTTCAGAGCCTTTTTAAAGACAGGCAGGGAGTGTGCTAGGCACAGCTCACTAGGAAGATGATTCCACAATATGGGGCCCACCACAGAGAAGGTGCGGTTACGCGTGAGCGATTTCTGCACCTCCCTGGGTGTGGCCACCCTAAGTGAGCGCACCTGCGCCAGTCTCGTGGGCCTGACACCAGTTGACCTCTGGGAGATACACTCCAACAGGTACTCTGGTCCCAGGCCATGGATGGTTTTAAAAATCAAAACCAGGACCTTGAACCTTATCCGGAGAGCAACGGGCAGCCAATGCAGGCGAGCCAGAACTGGGGTGATGTGATCGAATCTACGAGCACCCACCACCAGTCTGGCTGCCACATTCTGCACCCGCTGGAGCCTCCAGACAAGGGTCAAGGGCAACCGCACGTAGAGGGCATTGCAGTAGTCGATCCTCGAAATCATGAGGGCCTGCACAACTGTCTTCAGGGAGGACTCATTGAGGTACTGGCGGATCTGGCGGATCCTGCAGAGATGGATAAAAGCGGCCCTGGAGACTGCCATCACCCGGGCTTCCAGGGAGAAGGCTGAGTCCAGGACCATGCCCAGATTCCTGGCCGTGTCCGTAGGCTGGAGGGAACCCCCCAGGCTAGGGAGGGGGCCGTTATACCCAGACAAGGACACCCCGAAGAACAGAACCTCAGTCTTCTCTGGGTTCAGCTTGAGCCGGTTGGTCCTGGTCCATTCCAAGACCGCCTCCAGGCACAGGTCGAGGGAACGAACTGCCTCCTCTGCAGAGGAAGAAAAGGAGAGATAGAGCTGCGTGTCATCAGCGTACTGATGGCAGTGAACTCCAAATCTCCTGATGACCTCTGCCAGCGGCCTCATATAAACATTGAACAGCATGGGAGAGATTGCTGACCCATGGGGCACCCCACAAGGGAGAATTCAAGGAGCTGACAAGTCATCCTCCAGCTGAACCCACTGAGAGCATCTGCCGAGGAAGGAATGGAGCCAGCAAAGAGCGGAGCCCCCAATTCCAGCCTCAGCAAGCCGGTCCAGCAGGTTACCGTGCTCGACGGTATCAAAGGCCGCTGACAGATCAAGGAGGACCAACAGGGAGGAGCACCCCCTGTCGGCCTCCCTGAGGAGGTCATCCTGCAGAGCAACCAGGGCAGTCTCGGTCCCCAGAAGCGGCCTGAACCCAGACTGGAAGGGATCCAGGATACAATTTTCCTCCAGGTACGACTGAAGCTGGACGGTGGCCACCATCTCAACAAATTTGCCCAGGGAGGAAACAATGGCAATCAGACGATGGCACTCTGCTCTCTGTAAGAGTTAAGTAACAAATATGGAAATTAAAATGGGAGGGAAAAGAAATATCCCACACCTCTGATTAAATTGTCTTTTAAAATAATTCACTGCATTAAATGCTCCAATTGCTTTTCTTATATAATGAGCAATGAAGAAAGAAGCAAAATCTCAAATGACTGCTTAACAGCCTGCCACGTTGATCCCCCTGCTCAAAAATAACTAGTCCAAATCTGATGTACCCTCAGCACTGGATGTTCTATTTGATTCTGCAATGCTCAAAGTAGTGAAATGAATTCATCCCAAGGGCAAACTGCTGGAGCTTGTTTACAAACTTGATTGTCTGTCTTTGAGTAGGCATCCATTTGCAGTTGAAGTCATTTTCCCTAGCTCCTGTTAACTTGTTAAATTGCCTGTTAGATTCATCAATTTCCCCTGTGCCATCACACAGAATGAAAGGGCTCCCCCCCACACACACACACTCTGAAGAGCGTGCTTTAGAAACTTTTCTCAGTTTGAATTTTATGAGGCATTCCTCTCCCAAAGGAGAGAACAATAGTGGGACCCAGGCTTTATGGATTTCAAGAGCTAATTCGTTTAACTTTTTGGTTCATAGATTAGATTAACAAAATCTGATTCTGGCTTTGTTACTTTCAGCACACAGAGGGAGACGGGTGAATTCCACAGTAGAGGTAAAGGTAAATGTTTCCCTGCACACATGCATGCTAGTCATGTCTGACTCTAGGGGCAGTGCTCATCTCCGTATTCAAGCCAAAGAGCCAGTGCTGTGCAAGTCCATGGCCATGTGGCCAGCATGGCTGCAAGGAAACACTGTTTTACCTTCCTGCTTTTTATGGCGGTACCTATTTATCTACTTGCATTTCCATGCTTTCGAATTCCTAGGTTGGCAGGAGCTGGGGTTAACAGTGGGAGCTCACTCCGCTGCGTGACACCCGGGATTTGAACCGCTGAGCTGCCGACTTGGTAGTCAACTGTTTTCAGTGCTCTAGCCTGCTGAACCACCACTCCCCATTGAATTCCATAGAGGGGGCATCAAATGGGTTGCTCTCCCCATGGGAGAATGAATCTGAACCAGACTAAAGACTCACTAGAATTTGGCAATGACTCCAAAGCCTTCACTGGCCTCGGTGTTATGCTTGCATGCCCAGAACCCTCTTGGACCTTCATTTTTCACTTTAGTCTAACTCAGGTGTTATCAATGGGTGTGGCAAAGCTTCAATTTAAGTTGTATTAAGTAGTGCCATTATCTTTGACTGGCTGTTTTGCGGGATGAATGTAATGGAACTAAGAGTTTACAAAGTTACCCTGGAGGTATAATACATAGCCTATTTTGTCACTCGGATGTGACAAATAACACCTAGTTTCTTTTATATGGTACTTTTAAATGATATTTTGCAGGGCTGTTTTTTTAATAAAATTGTTTCATCAGTTCTAAACTACAGAGGAAGCACTCTTTGGTTTTTTTTATCTTTTGTGCTTTCAGAAATAGTTCCAAGGCGCAATGTAAGAAGTGGCCATTTGAGGGAGCCACAATGTATCTTCCTGCATTTTTTCTGGCATGTGCGTGACATGTCAATATAGTAGGACCTCGGTATCCGCTGGGGTTGGTTCCAGGCCTTCCCATGGATAATGAAAACCATGGATAAGAGAGAACACCTGACCACCCACCCCCCAAACAGCTCTTTCCTGACAGTAGCTTGCTTTACAGCTGCTATTTGTGACAGGAGCTTGCTTTACAGCTGCTGTCTGTGACAACAGCCTGCTTTACAGCTGCTGTTTGTGACAATAGCTTGCTTTACAGCTTGCTTTGTGGCTGCTGAATTATTTAATTTCTTCCTCTGCCAACCATGGATAACTGAATTAGTGGATAATGAATCAGTGGATATGAGGGTCCTACTGTAATGTGCGGAGCAGCATTTACTTGTATGAGCAAAGCAACAATAACTATAAAAGCAACCCACCTGCCCTGTAATGCTCACTATAATGAGCAATACAGTGTCTGATATGAAATTCCAAAGCAGGACGTCTAAAAGCATTCAGCAAGGAATGCCTGTCCCCCACCATTCCCTAATCAGCCTTTACAGGGCTTCAGGCAGAATGTCTGAGAACAGAGATTGTGTTGCTGGAAGCTGAGAGGGACAATTTGTCCATTTTAGCATCTAACATTTTTTTTCCCATTTATCCAGTTTTATACTGGATTGATTCCAACTGTTTTCATTTCATTTCATTTCATTTCATTTCATTTTATTAATTTCTTTTTCAAACACAAAACTATAACTAAACCAAACAACCTATGAAGAAACCAAGTTAAGAACTTTTAAAAAGACAAACATAAATCTTAAATCTATTTTTTCACCCCACAATTAAAACCAAAGTTAAACTTATGCACAGTTTTCAGCATAAGTCTCCAAGGAATTTATTTTTGTAGGCAATCTTGTCAGATATGCACATTTCAAGCAGAAAGCAATTTTCCCGAGAAAATGCTTTTTCAGTATTATTTGCTGGATATATCCATTTAACCATATTTTCCCTTAATAGTCCTGTGGTGAACTTTTGAAAAAGAAAATTATAGTATCCCATCGGAGAGTAGAGAAATGAAGGCCAGTGACATTTTGCACCAGATATTTCTTGAGTCTAAGTAGGGAATAACTGGACCAGAACTCTCCTTTTTTACTTACAGAGAGTGATATTTAGAATGATGAAGAAGCAGCACCCCAATTATATCAATATTTTTTCATTCATCAGAATTATCAAATATTTCCACATTTTAAACTATATATATATTGCAGATTAGGACACATCCAAATGTTGAAAGTTTGAGAGGAGTGGGTCAAACTCAAAAAGATATTATCTTTAATGCAATCTATGTCATTTCTCATTTGAACACTCCTTCATTTCGCAATGATCAACATTTTTGTTCCTTGGAGAAGGATCCATTCTGGTATTTGGATCAGCCCAAGTTATCCCTCTATAATTAATGACACTCCCCTTCCCACACCTTTCCTTTCCTTTCCTTTACAAAGCTGAAGTGACTTTCCTCTTTTGTTGTTGTTAAATAAAGTAGGCATTAGCAAAACTGCAATGCATAGCATAGTACACATTATGCCACCAAGATACCTGTAGTAGAGTTTATGAAAACAGAAGAGGGCTACTCCATCATCCCTTTCAATACCACAACCCACCAAATGCTACTAAATCACACAATTGTCACCTCAGATAATACTGCCCAGAGCTCCATTTGGGTGTGGACTATTTGCATGAGCTGCATAATATGCTAATTAAGAGTGTTCTGAATTGCACCAAAAAGTGGTAGCTCTCCTGTGCCCAAAAGGAACAGAACAGCTCTAAAAGGGGGCAGAACAGATCACTCTAATTCAATACATGTGCAGATGCCATAAACCAAATAGCACCCAAATCAGTCCAACTAATGAACTATTCTGCCAGTGAAGATGTGCCCTTCCTTATGAAGGTATATTAGTTTCATTTAAAAATACACAACAGCAGCAGCAGCAGCAGCAGCAACAACAACAACAAAAATCCCAGGAAGATTCCCCACCCCAGACATCATTTTCCTACTTTCTGATTTTTTTATCCTCTCAAAAAAGTTGAATAGTATACAGTAATTGTATTCAACAATACCAATAATTAAAAATCCTCAGTTGTAACAAACTTATTTGTCTTAAATCTGACAGGCTTTATCTAGTCAAAGGAAATGCTGCACCTTAAAACACAATCCCTTTGTGTCAAAAGGAATGGGGGAAACACACAAAATCTTGTGTCTATCATTGCAATAATAAAAGTACTGTTTAGCACTGAATTGATTCCAACACATAGAGTACAGAATGCTGCAAAATAGTTTGCCATCCCCATTCTCTGTTAGATGCCCTGGGAGTACTGTCTAGTCTTATCTTATTTACAGTTGTATACATGAAAAGTTGAAAAGAAAGAATGTATTAAAAAGATAACATGATAATATGAATTTTAAGATCCTTCTATTCACCTCCTTTCCTCTAAGACTAGACAGTGCTAACGCTAATTTAGAGCTTCTGAATCATTATTTAGCCATCAGGAAGTGTACGGGTGCCTTCCCCCTCCCTCCTATAAGGGCGCATACAGGATGTGTATGAGAGCCAAGAGGATGGGAGAACAGAAAATAAATGTAGGTGGTAGGGTTTGGGTAATCATTGTCTCTTTCTTTATTATATGTAATGTTTGTTTGTATATGTGCACAAAGAGACCGTTCCAGATCGATAATAGAATGAAAATATGGGTAGACTGTTGAAATTAGCTACATTGAATGCCAAGGGTCTAGGAACTGTCACGAAGAGAAACAGAATAGAGTCATTAATTAAGAAGAATAAACCGGACATCGTCTTTCTTCAAGAAACACACCAAGCGAAAGATGGCCAAAACGAACTGAAACTACCCAACATCAACATCTATGAGAAAAGTTTTGGTACATCTAAAGCAAGGGGGGTAGCAATCTTAATATCAAAGCACTGTGATTGTATTGTTGAAAAAACTGTGAAAGATTTGGAAGGTAGATATATTATTCTTCAGGCCACAATTGGACTAGAACAATATACACTGATAAATGTTTATGCACCAAATGCTAATCACAACCTGTTTTACAAAGAGGTATGGGAGCAGATAGAAAAGGTACAGAAAGGACATGTGATTTTGGCAGGAGATTTCAACATGGTTATGGACAAAATAAAAGATAAAACAATGACTAGGAAGGTAGACTTCAGGGCTAGACATACAATCTTAACAAAATTCATCGCAAATACAGGATTAAAGGATGTTTGGAGAGAATTAAAGGGCGATGAAAGAAAATTTACTTTTTATTTCATCAGCCCATAAAGCTTACTCAAGAATAGATTTTATATTTATCTCACAAAGTTTGCTATCTAAAGTTGTAAATACAAATATAGAATTGATAAAAATTTCTGATCATGCTCTAATGTCTATTGAAATAGAAAATAAGAAGAATTATAAGGAAGCAAGAAGGTGGACAATAAACCCCAGAATTTTTCAAACCCCAGATACAGTACAAAAAATACAAAGAGAATGGCTAGAAACCTGGAATATCAATGAAGAAGGTGGTGGTCAAATAGGAGTTATCTGGGACACTCTGAAGGCAGCGGCTAGAGGTTACATAATAAAAGAAAGTGCTATTATTAAAAGTCGAGATCAGCAAAATAAAAAAAAATTGGAGGCTACTATAGCAGACCTTGAATCTCAATTTTTTTCTAACCAAAGACAAAAATTTTTTAATTCAGGTTGAGGCCAGGAAAAGGGAATTAGAAGATATAGATCTACAACAAACCCAAAGAAATCTACTATATTTGAAAAGAAACTTTTTCGAATACAGTAAATAAAAACTCCAAGATGCTAGCAAAATTAGCACAGAAAAGGAAAGAAAAAAGCATGATAGGAAGGATAAAGGATTTAAGCGGTAATATTTCTACTCAAATGAAAGAAAAATTAAAAGCTATTCAAGAATTCTATCAAAACTTATATACAGCCAATAGAAGTAGTAAGGAAGTTATGGAACAATATATTGACAAAAATTTAAAAGTAAGACTAGCGGAAGAAGACAGGCTTGAAATGGAAAAAGCTCTTAAAGAGGAGGAGATAGACGATGTTATAAATAAGCTAAAGAATGCCAAAACTCCAGGAGATGACGGATTGGGACCAGAATTTTACAAGGTATTCAAATCAATGTTAATTCCTAAGTTAAAGAAACTTTATAATGAGATATTGGAGGGCGAGCAAGTTCCTTCCTCCTGGAAACATACCTTAACTATTTTAATTCTCAAGCCTAATAAAGATCCAACAGATGTTGGATCCTACAGACCAATATCACTTATAAATCAAGATGCCAAGATTTTTACAGCAATTCTAGCCAAAAGAATGTACACATTTATAGACAAATATATTAAAGAAGACCAAACGGGCTTTATCAAAGGTAGACAAATGTCAGACACTGTAAGAAGAGTCTTGAATGTTCTTTATGAGATGGGAAGATCACAGGATAAAGCATGCATTTTGTCTCTAGATTTATTTAAAGCCTTTGATTGTGTCCAATGGCCTGCGTTAAAACTTTTATTAGTGAAATGGGGATTTGGCGAAAAATTTCTAAGTGTAATAAACCAACTCTATTCTCATAGCACCTCATCAATCATTGTCAATGATGGGATGACAGAAAAAATTACCCTAGGCCGAGGAACAAGACAGGGATGTCCTTTATCGCCAGTTCTGTTTTGCATAGTGATAGAGCTACTAGCTAATGCAATAAGGGAGGACCAACTTATTAAAGGTATGGGTAAGGAAGGCAAGATAAAAATCAGTTTATTTGCGGATGACGCTTTGTTAACAATAAAAAATCCGGTAGAAAATATATTAAGAATAAAAGCACATCTAAAGGAATTTGGTGAAACAACCGGATTATGTGTCAACTGGCAGAAATCAGAAATCATGCTTTTCAATCAGGATAATCGAGACATGGAAGAGATCTCCAATTACGAACTGAAAATTTGTAAATGTATAAAATACCTAGGGATACTTTTAGATAAAGACATTAGCAAAACGAAAGAACGAAATTACACAAAAATAAAGGAAGAGATTAGAAATAAATTACAAAATTACTCCAAATTAAACTTATCATGGTTTGATAGAATAGCAACGGTAAAAATGAAAATACTTCCTAAAATAAATTTTCTTTTTAGAATGTTACCTATTCAATACACAGAAATTGAAATTAAAGTCTATCAAGATCTTTTAAATAAATTCTGCAATGGTGGAAAAAAAGCAAGAATAAATAAAAGCTTATGGTACAGATCTCAAAAAGAGGGAGGTATAGGCATACCTAATCTTAGAATGTATTACATAGCTAATCAGCTTAGTTCCCTGGGGGAAATACTATTTAAACCTCAAAAACTAATATGGTGGGAACTTCAATCAGAGGAACTAAATGAAGACATAAATAAATATGTGTTTAGTTTCCCCCAAAAAAGGAAAAGTTACCCAATTAAAAACCCTCTTCTAAGTTCCCTATTGCTCACTTGGAAAAAGTATGGAAAGAAATTGATACAGGAAGGTTCCCCGCTTGGCGCGGTGATCGATCAGGAAAATTTCCCCACGAACATGAAGAAATTGGGAGACTTATTTAAATTAAGGAAAGTGGCAAGACTAAAAGATTGGATGAAAAAGATGACATCAAAACAAGAAATTAAACGTATTCTGCAAACTCAGGAATTGTCCTGGTTGAATTACGCCCAGTTAGAAAGCTGGACGAAAGAATGGATTAGGAAAAATACACAACTTAGAGGATATACAAAATTTGAGCAATTTCTGACAACATATGAATCAGAGAAAGGAAATACAGGGAAAGGAACAGTTGGTAAATTATATAAAATAATTCAAGATTCATTTGAGAATAGGGAACAGGACACAATAAGAGAGCTATGGAAACAAGACATAGAGAAAGAAATAAATAATGACGAATGGAAAAGAATTTGGAATTTGAGGATTCTACGGTCATTATCAGTCAGAATAAAAGAAAACTACTTCAAACTAGTTTTAAGATGGTATATGACTCCAGTCAGAATGAATAGAATGAATCCAAAATATTCTAAGCTCTGCTGGAAATGCGAAAAAAAGACAGGTACCTATTTTCATTTATGGTGGGAATGTGAAATAGTTCAAAAGTTTTGGCAAGAGATTATTGAGGAGATAAGAGAAATAATACAAACTGATATTAAATGTGTACCGGAAATTGCTTTGTTATCATTACCA
The DNA here is from genome assembly GCA_037367245.1 of Phrynocephalus guinanensis. NCBI lineage: Eukaryota > Metazoa > Chordata > Lepidosauria > Squamata > Agamidae > Phrynocephalus > Phrynocephalus guinanensis. Next base: position 13,089,554 of record CM074737.1, on the reverse strand, counting down.
TCTATTAATGAATATGATGTGAAAACTAAAGAATTAATAGCAAATCTTATGACAGGAGCTAGACTGATTATTGCTAGGAACTGGAAATTGAAATCAGACCTTAAAATTGCTGAATGGTATAAGGAAGTGTGGGACATAGCGTTAAATGATAAACTATCTTGTAATATAAAAGTTTTGAGAGGTGAAATAAAAAAAGATATTTTCTATGATGTTTGGGGGAAATTTATAGATCATGTATTATTAAAAGGGAAAGGGATACAACCAACTTATAACCCAACACAGTTCTGGCGTAAAGGACCTTAAGAAGCCTATTGGAAGAAAAAGAAAAAAAAAGATGAAGAAGAAAGAGAAGATGCAAGAATACTGGACGGTTTCTTGGGGGTGGGGGGCACTTTGTATTGTTTATGATTGTCTATTACTGCTTTTTTTATACAATTGTTTATTATTGTTATTTTGTCTTTTTTCATGTTCAATAAAAATAAAAAAAATATAAAAAAAATAGATGCCCTGGGAGTGTGTTGCTTGCCCAAGGCTACACAGACTGACTGTTCTCCCAGGAATCACTGCAGGGATTCAAAACTCCTGACCTGCTCACTGAGGGTGTTTATACACGACCCCTAAGCTCCGCCCCAAATGGCTGCAAGGTCCGGACCTTAAAAATGTTTACCCACCAGCTCCGGACTTTGCAGACAATTAAGTGCGACCCCGCCCACTTTAGCGCGACCAAACAGCAGTTTTCTTGTAGCTGGGCTTTGATGGTGACAAATATTTGATCCGGTGTAAGGATAGTGAGTGCGGGGCTCTCCTAGCTTCTGTTTGTTCTTTTTTTGTGCCCTGCCCCTTAAGAGATCTGAATGCTGCTGGGAACAAAACGGAGGTAAGACGGCATGCTTTTCTTTCTTTTTTCTCCCTCCCTCAGGCAGCCAGCAACCAGGAAGTGCGGAGGGGGGTGGGAACAGAGGAAGAGCGACGAACCCCTAAGATTTCTGGTCCAAATTTAAGTGGCCAGCGGATCTTAGGGGTCGTGTAAAAAGGCCCTGAGCTGTCTACCTAGCTTTGTCTGACTTGGATGGGAAGATGTAACCAAGGCAACCAAGGTAGAGTGACTTGCTTTTCAAAAACCTGATAAGGAGTACAAATAAAATAATCTCTTTGGTGAGTGCCCCTAATGCGCCATAGATCTGATGAGATATGGATTTTCCTTCCAAGTGAATTCAATTTGATTACTTACCATTTTTAGAAAGGAGGAGAAAAAATAATCATAACTGATTGTGGGCCCACATCTATAATTGGCCATAACATCCAGAAAAACAATCTGCCTTCATCTCATAGTGCAGACCTCTATGTAACAAGACAGCTGTTATTGTAGTTTAGCTACAGTGTTTATGCAACTTATCTCATGCATGCGGTGACCAAAATAATTATAGCTGATGCCATATATTTTACCATTTAAGAGGCATGGATGGATGGATGGATGGATGGATGGATGGATGGATGGATGGATGGATGGATGGATGGATGGATTTTTTTTCAGTTTCTCATTCTTGAACCTTTCTGGTGAACCTTCTTGTTGTATCTGTTAGGATCCCTGGCCCCATAAGTCCTGTCAGCATCTCTTGAGAGTTAGCCCTGGCACATTCCTCTCATGGCAGCTATGGTTGCCTAACTCCAAGAAAATTCAGACAAAGAATATCTGGGACAATTGTATCTCCTCAGTTTTGACCCACTGACACAAAACAGAGGAAACTGGTCTGAAGAAGATAATGGGTTAGAATTTTGTTTTGGGTTGCTTTTGTATCAGAATTTATCAGAATTCTTCTTGTGACTGATATGAGTTCAGTAGGCTTCAAATAAATAATGCTTCCAAGAGCTTGAGCTTAACACAAAATGGCAATTATTTCATGCAGGCTCTCTGCAATTTATGCTCCTTTTAAAATCGCTATAGAGGGAACTCATCTGATAGATCCTATTGACTTTAATGGGATTTGAAAGGTTGAAGCTGTCTAGTTCAGTCAAATTACAAATTAGCCAATGGGAATTAAAAATAAAAAAGGCCTATCCATTTCCACTCGTCCCTGTCTCACTGATTTGGTAAATGTCCTGCAGCATTTGAACCAGTGACCTATATATCAGAACTGATGATAATTATCTGTCTCAACTTTTTCTTCATGTCTGCTACTGTGACACTGTGCTCTTTTATCTTTCAATCTTTATGTAACATGCCACAATGCTTTAAAGAGTAATGTGGATTCATTGCAAGTGTAATGAATGTGCTTGTAATCTATATACTTGTGGGGAAAGTCACTTCTCTAGATCATTAATCCCAGAATCCTACAACGGCAGTGGATTCTGGCAGTTTTAGCTCACTAAAGAAACTTTTCTACTCTTTGAATCAGACATCTGTGTAAAATCTCTCTTGCATGGGAATGCGGCACTGCAGGTGTCAGGTGTGTTGTAGCGACATGTTTTCTATTGGTTTCCAAGCTGTCATGTGTGAGAACAATTTTTGCACAAATTTCATTAACTGTGCAAATTGCATACCTCCATGTTTATGGTATTTTAATAGTCATGAGCATTTTTAGCATCAGTGAGCTTGTCCTTTGTTTCTACAAAAACTGGTTTTTTAATATATATAAACCACTTTATTTCTACAGAAACTGGGTTTTTATATATATAAACTGCAGAAATCTTGGGAAATGAAGCATTTATCTGTCTTGTTCTCATACTGCAGGAGAAAAATCTCCCAGTTGACTCTCCTGAGTGGATGTTCTGACATGTTGAGACAGCTTCCTTCATTGAGAGTGAGTAATTTATTAGATGAAATATCCCTGGTGTACAAAGGGGAAAATCCTACAGGGTGTAGCTGTCCTATCCCTGTTATTATTGAGCTGACTGTCTCAGTCTTCAAGCATCTGAAGGTTAATTTTTGTACGCCAGCAATGTGTGTTCATGTTTAATAAATCTGAGCATTCAAAGACCAGCTGTACAGCTCTCTCAGTGGTGAGTCTACATATTTGCATTCATTTTTGCTTGGCAGCTCATCAGAGGCCGAGTTTAGCAAAACTGTCAGAGCAAGGTATAAAGCATATTTATTTTGTATAGCATTTGATGGGACTGGAAAGGAAAGGTTCCACTAAAATTTATTTTTGATTATTTCCTTCAGGCTAACTGGTATTTAATTTCTAAAACTGACCTACCCAGTCTCTACAAGATGGAAAACAAAATGAATCAAAGCACCAAAGTAAGGTTGGAGCTAACACATTAGCATCTGCATTTGAAAAATCTGTGATTATCTCATTGGAGTTTTAGATTCTAATGAGCATCATGTGGTACTAAGTAACTAAGAAAGCCCAAGTCCATGGTGGAGAAGACAACTGGAGCTATTTGCAAGCATATTAAGTTGTAAGCATGAAAGTGACAAGTGGATACAATTCCCACCCACAAACTATCCATTCCAAACTGATGATTTTGACAAGATACTGTTATTGCTCTCAAATCAGAGGTGGTGGTGTTTTTGTCTTATCGGCAAGTGCAAAGTCTCTTCAGATTTCCTGAAATAAACTGATAAAGATAGGATGTGGACAGAATATGTCTTCTCTCTTCTTTTCTAAGCCCTGAATAGAAAATATTATTGGGCCAAAGGGACAACTTTTATAAGAAGCTCTCGCATATCTATAGGTATGTATTACTGAATTTAGGGAGATTTCGTACCATTTGGGTACCACCAAGTTACAATTACTTATTATTAAGCCACGCAGAGAAGGCAACAGTTCACTTATAGCAACTCAGGGACAGGATGTGAGGTGACTTATGCTCAAACTCAAGATTATTGGGTCCTTCTCTATGATAGGATTACTAAGGATATCAAGAAGGCTGGTCATGATGTGAGTGCCATCCAATCACCAGCCATCACTAAGATCTGTGAGTGGGGAAACACTTTTAAATATTTAACATAATATTTTCAGGCTTATCCCATGTGCAATACCTAATATAATGGCTGAATGTCCATTTTACAATTATGGAAGGAAAATTATGATTTTCCAACCCTGGCCTTTTGAGTAAGTTTAGTTTCTGCTCTGATTCCATCTGGCTCTGGAAGAAAAAAATTGGCCTGCTTAACACAGCCATGCTGTCTCAGTTCACTCATTTTTAAAAAAAACAAGAGAAGTGAGGAGCAATTGTGGAAGGCAATGGATTTGAGCAGACTAAATGATGTGTATGAATAGCTTGGGGAGTCCACCCCTGTGTACCCAATTAAAATACATACATATAAGGGAAACCCTTGACAAACCTTTAGGAGAGTTTCCTACTTACTCTATCCTTCAGTCCATGCTGTTATCTCTGCATTTCAGGAGTATTCCTGAAAATGGGGGACAGACAAAGAAAGCAATGGTACCTTCTCCTGAGCCCTTCTGCCACTTCCTCTCATGCCTTCAGAGTAACCCTGAGCACTGTCTTCTGACAAATGTACATCAAATGAGGGATATTTCTGTGATCAATTGTGCACCTGAGGTTTATAAAATGAAAACGGATTCAGCTCACATGTTTTAAATGCAGAGTTTATTCCTTGGCTTAGCATTCACAATACACTCAGTAGACATATCATATCTCATACATAATACTTCAAAATAAGTCACACATGAGCTGCAAATGAAATTAGGGGCTGTGCATGGCATGGTGCTTTACAGCTCCAGCTAGACAGGGGTGTTTAAAGAGGGATTCTTGTGGAATTTAATCTGTTATGAACTCATCTCATCCACCTCTCCTGGATTAATGTGTTGCTCAGAACCCACAAAGTCACCAGGAATCAGATTAGGCAAATGGTGCTCCTTCTTCTGGAAGCAGTATATCCCCCCAAGGAGCAAACTGTCTGGTTGTAAAAACACATCAAAAGCAGAGGGCTGATTTTTTCTTTAGACTATAAAAGTGGATTCTTTTGCATGTCTGATAGCTGAGATGTGTCTGACAAAGGAGATTGCTTCACCAGAGAGGTAACCAGGAGGAAATACTCATCCCTCTCTTTTGTTCTACCTTACCTTTCACATTTCCAATAAACACCCCTCCCCAACTTCATTGTCTTAGGAGCTGAGATGTTAACAGGTAGCTGTTATTGCTGCTTTTGACCATTTCCATTATAAATTCCCTCCCTACGGATATCGGCTGGTCTTCTCTATCGTACATTTATATGGTGCACTCCGATTAGCAATGTTGTGTTGCCTTGTGGCTGGGCAACTGGCCGTTAACCTGTTGTTGACAGTAGGTCCAGCCCATTGCAAGTTTCTGTCACTCAGTGAGGCATCCTCAGCACCCAATGGGGTGTGTGATTACACTGTGGGGGAAACTGTGCTTTGATCCATTGTGAGCCAATGTTCGTCCAACTGGGTCCCTGCTGCTTTCTGCAGGTGAACTCAGTTGAACAGCCCAGACTAATATGAGTGTTGTGATGCAGGATTCAGTAGGGGCAGAGAGGTTGTGGAAGTGTTTGCATGGAGCTCTAACAGTGGTAGCTGGCTTTGATCTGACAAGATTACAACCACAATTTCTACCAGGACCATGCCTTCCACTCATGGGTTTACCCCCTGAATTTATATCTTTATTTATTCATACACAGATTTTCTCTTAAATGATGCAAGGAGGCTTGCCGTATTAAAAGAAATAAAGTTAAAAGCTAAATAATAAATTTTACAATATTTTTAAAAAGCATTAAACAAATATTTTAAAACTCATATTATTTATTTATTTATTTATTTATTTATTTATTTGATTTTTTAAAATACCACCCATCTGGCAGCAAAGGCCACTCTGGGCAATTCACAACAAACTAAGCAAAATGCGAACATAGTTACATACAGTGATACCTTGTGTAAAGGAATTAATTCATTCCAAATGAAATTATGTTAAGCAAATTTTCCTGTATACGAATTTTCCATAGGAATGCATTGAAAATGGAGTAATCCAATTTTATGTTGTACAGATTCACCCCATAGGTGATTCTGTTAAGCAAATTTCCCATATCTCCAGAATTTTTTATGTTGTACAGATTTTATGTTATACACACCCTTTGTTATACAAGGGTCCACTGTACATTCTAATACAATAAAATAGAAATAAAATGAAATCAACATATGAATAATTATCACAAGTCATAAAAACTACTATAAAAGCATTAAATTTATAGGCAGGTAGAATCAGATACAATAAGTACAACAACATCTGTTACAATAAGAGATGTTATTTTTTATGGGTGGACACTGAGCAAGATTAAAAAGACAAGTAAAACACAGCTTAAAATGGTCCCTTTTATAAATTCCCTTGGTCAACCAGTCATTTAAAGGAGAGACTGTCTGAAGAGAAAGATGTTTGCCTGCTAGCGGAAGGAGAGCAAAGATGGGCTCAGCCTGGTCTCCCATGAGAGGGAATCTTGGGGAAGCAACAGAGAAGGCTCTCTCCTTTATCCCCACCAAATGCACCTGTGAAGATGGCAGAGGACAGAGAGGAAGGCTTCTCTTGAATCTCTTGAGCCCCTTGTGGGCTCATAAAGGGAGACTGGGCAGCTTGAACCCACACTGTTTAATCTATCGCAGTGCTGATTTTTTACAGCAATAAAACACACATTGTTTGGAGACAGCAGGCACTCAGTGGAGGGGGCCTCCATTAGCACCCCTCTGCATTGGACCAGGCCATCACACAGGGTGGAAACGGAAGAAAAGCAGTGCACAATTAAATCGCCCCTGCTGACAGAACAAAAAGAGGCATTCTCCCAGTGGGCTTCCCCATGCTGAGCTCCACATCACGTCGTCGTTGGTTTTTAATTTGATTGCATCCATGCCAAATTGGACAACAAACTGCAGAGCAAATGTCCAGTGTCATCTCCCCTTGGGTAGGTCTTCTGATCTCTCCTCTCCTCCTGTAGTTTACATATAGACCATGCAAAGGAAACATGGCCCAAATTACAAGTGTGCACGTGCTTTCAGGGAAACAGTTTGTGTTTGCTTAGGTAAGCAGTGAATAAATTGGTGTTTGATGTGAGCCTATGATATCTAATGGGTAAATTAATATGCACAACCTGCTGCAACTATAGGGAGACTAATTTATGTTTGATCTAATAAATTAGAACATGGAAAAAAGTAGCAGGATGCAATGTCCACATTAATACACAGCTTGCAGTGACAGTTCCCATTTATATCCCTTGGGCTATGAAGAAAGAATAAGGCTTGTTCTGTGTGTGCATGGTGTATTTTAAAGTAAATTCCAGAATTACATTATTTTCTGATAGCTAGCTTACTTTCATTTTCCACTTTTTTTAGTCAAGTAAAATCAAAGAAAACATCTGACATCTAAAGCAAAACAGTTTGCTTTGAGAATGTGTAGAAAATACCTAACCTTTGAAGAGTTAATCCCATTTGGATTTTTGCATAAAACAGTTTTTTTAGCAGAAGGAGATGGTGAATATCAGAGAGCAGCAGTATAAACAGATGTGATATGAAACATCTGCTGAGTTACTGAGTTGCATGTCTGCGTCAAGAAAGAAAGGACACTGACCCACCAGGGACCAACGGTGTGGCCGGGGAGGCCTGTCTGCTTCCCCTTGCAGGGCCCTGTCAAGATGGTGCCACCACATGGCATTCTGCAGTTCTCTGAAGGCCCTAATTACATGACCAGGGCCAACCAATCAGGGAGCACAAACACACCATGTGCCAGGGTAAACATCCGGAATCACCTGCCTGCACAGGCGCAATGGGAGAACTATCCACAGACTTTAAAAGGGGGCTAATGCTGGCAGCCATTTCAGTTGCTGCCGGGATGTCGAGAGATTCTCCCACCCACCCACACCATTGGATGGCTCATGTATATTTTGTTTTTCAGATACTATAACCACTAGAGATGGGCACGACTCAAAAAATGGTGTTTCGTTTGTCGTTTGGTCGTTTAGGGGTCCGTTTCGGTTCATATTCGTTTTTGTGATGTTTTTTGCAAAAAAATTCATTTTCGTTTCGTTAGGTAATGAAACGAAAAATGAAAACGAAAATGAAAAATTGCTGTTTCGTTAGCATTCTTTTTAGTTCAATGCATCTGCTGCAACAAAAATGAAAAACATGGCAAATTTGGTCGTTTCGTTTTCATTTTCGTTTTGTTTTTTTAAAAAAAAATCGTTTTGTTTTTATTGTGTAACAAAACAAAAAACAAAAACAAAAACGAAAAATCACTCATTTCGTGCCCATCTCTAATAACCACTATTGTATTACCCATGTCACAGCTTATGTGGTTTGGAGGTTGGGAACGGATCTAGGCTGGGATGGTGCCAGGAAGGAGCCTGCATGTCTGACAGACCACTGGAGGCACCAACAAATGTGAAAAGGGAGCATAACCACCCTGGCTTGGGCAGGACTGTGGACAGCTCCCCCCCTACACAGCTTGAGAGGAAACCCGAAGGAGCCTGCACCCACGGGGTTTCCAGGATCAGGAACACGGGAGTGCCTCAAGGTGGCAGTGTGACAGGTCACACTGGGGGACAGGCAGGTCTCGTGATGGGCCAGATCCACCCCAATGCCTGGCCAGTGTATTGCAGTATGTAAGCAAGGTTAAAATAAAGCTATGGCCTTTATATCCTCCAATCTCACAAGTCAGTGTGCTTTTTGAAGTGGTCGAGGGGCTCAGCTCTAGGCCACAATGACACTAGCTTATTTGGTCAAGAAATGCAAAAGAAGTTTCCATGACACTCATGTCATTACATAAAGGATAAGAACAAGATCAGGAAGTAAAGGAAAACCTGTGAAGACAAGGAAACTGAAATAAATATTTTGTGCCGGGGGAATGGGAGAATTGATGAATGATATCCATGGATTGTTGACCTGAATATAATTCTTACCTGTGTATGTGAAAAGAAATAGCAGTTTTAAATGCAGGGAGGCATTTTTTCTTGCCACCTCCTCTCCAATCAGAGCTATATGCAAAGATGGATTGTACAACATCTAGGTTTTGTTTCTGAACATATTTAATTTAAATTATTCCATAGTTTGGGTACAAAAAAGTCCTCTGAAGATTGTGTGTTGTCTATGTATGCTGAAGGTCTTATTTGTCAAATATGAAGGATCTGAGGTAATCTTCAGTTTGGCCAAGAATGTCAGTTGGGAATGATGTAAAATAACTGCTTTAAGTAAAAGAAATCCATCCCCTCATTTGATAAATAAAATTAACCACATTCAGATGAGAAAATTACAAGTGCAATAACTTATGAGAAAGGTGTCAGACCTCTGTGTCCATAAGTATCTGTTCACCTCTACAGGGACGCACATTTTGAATTTGGTTTTTATGATACAGCTTCCACACTCAATATCATGAATGGGAACATGTGAGCTTGACGGTCTAGCCTGTCTATGCCAACATTAGATAGGTAAAAGTTTTTCATGTTTTATTTTGGACTGGTAATGCTAGTAATCGACAACATGGGACTGAATGGGATATAATATAGCATATAAGATTTACAGTAGGTTTTCACCATGGTCCAGATGTGACACATTTTCTTGTTGATACCTTCAAAAGTGCTCTTTGGAGGGGGAAGTGGCCTTTTCTAAACTTACCTATGTAGATAAATCCCTCAGCCAGATTGCTAACTGTGGGTATTGGGATTTGTAGTCCAGCATAGCTGGAAAGTTTGAGGTTCAGGAAGACTGTCATAGAGCAAGGTATATTTGTTTGTTTTATTTCTATGCCACATTTCTCTAGTTAAGGGGACTCAAGGATGGGTTGGGTAGATATCAAACTGTGCAGGAAAAAAATCTGGACAGTGACATGCTGGGTCATGCAGGCTACATTTTATATTTCCAACCCTTGTAATAATGCTGCCTCCCCTCTACTGTAGAAACCATCTATAAACAATTTAACTGCATGGGATGATATTGTCTCCTTTTAGCATACTTTAAATTCCAATCCATTCAGCTGGCTTCACTTTTTATAAGGCTTTAATTCATGTCAAATACCAGCTGAAACTATCAAAATAAATAGTTATTCATCAAACCATCTCTTCATATTTGAGGAGAAACAAAGTAATTCACAAAAAATATCATTTGGCGAGAGATGAACATAAGGCGATAGTTCTACTTGATAGTCTAATCATATTTGTTTCCATCACCAATAATGAAACTGCAATTGGTGAAAGCTGGATGTCTTTCTGTTGTCCTGAAATTAAAGCCATTTGCCATTTGGAAACATCTCGTGCGTAGATAGCCAAGAGATATATATGGGTGCTGCAAAAGGGGCATGAGCAGCAGGACTCTGAGTACTTCTCACCAGAAATAGAAAAAGCACTTTTTCCTTCCAGAAGGCACAGCACTTTGCACAACATTATTACAGTTCCTCTGAAAATGGGTATCATTCCTGCACAAAGTTTCTTTAGGAAAAGCTTGGAACTTCATGGAATTTTTTTTTTTTGGGGGGGGGGAAGGAGACAGCATGAAATGAATTTCTTGTTTGTTTTGTTATTCGTTATTCATTTCATTGCATAACGAAAGGAATAACTAACCACCCCCAAAGAAAAAAAATCATTTTGTTCCCTTTCATTTTTTGTTTTCCCAAAGGAATGCATTGAAGCAATGCTTTCCTATTTGGAAAAACCCGCAGTCCCCCCCCACAACACTCCTATCATGGGGAAACTGCAGGCTTTAAAAACTTTTTTCCCTACCTGAAGCCATTCCTGATCAACCGGTGCGTGGTGCTTCGGCGGGAAAAAAGTTTTATAATCCTGCCCTTTCCCCCACCTATTTGGGAGTGGGGAAAAGGTGGGCTTTTAAAACAATTTTCCCTCCCCGAAACCCCAGGCTCCAACTAATCAGGTTTTTCTCCCCCACCCCAGCACCAATCAGCTGGAGCCTGGGGCCCCATGCCCTGGGCTCCAGCTGATTGGTGCTGGGGTGGGGAGAAAACTTTTTCTTGCCCCAGTGCCAATCAGCTGGTGTGCAGGGCTTGGGGGAGGGAAATATGTTGCACACACACACACACACACACACACACACACACACACACAGAGAGAGAGAGAGAGAGAGAGAGAGAGAGAGAGAGAGAGAGAGAGAGAGAGAGAGAGAGAGAGAGAGAGAGAGAGAGAGAGAGAGAGAGACTCTTCTCTACAAGCCCTGAACATCTGATAAGAATTGAGGCTCACACCTCTGATCTAGCTTCCCCTACCCCCCCCCCCCCAGGAAAGTGCCTCTACCAGGCAGGTAGAGGCACCAAACTTTCAAAGAGGCTTCTCCCATCTCTCCTCTACAATTTGTCCACATTTGGTGAAGATTGGGTTTCAGACATCCAAGTTATGCACCCACAAATCGGAGGCCCTGAGGAAAGTGCCCTATAGCAACTGGGTAGGGGAGACCCAATCTTCACCAAACTTGGAGGGATTCTACAGGAGAGTCAGAAGATGCAAGTTACTTCCCTTCAAGTTTGGGGTCTCTAGATCTCTGGGTAGACCTTTCCTGGTGGGAGCTATTTTGGTGAAAATCAATCTTCACCTATATTGGAGGGATTGTAGAGGAGAGCCAGAGGAAGCATCCCTACAAATTTGGCATCCCATTAAAAAAAACACACAGCTAAAATTCATCAATTTTTATTTGTTGGGGGATGTTTGATTTCATTCCCATCTCTAATCAGGAATAAAAAACAGCAACAGGCAGGTATGCACATACAGTACATAAAGTTTGCCATGTCATATAGTTCCCATGTGAGAGAAGCTATATTCTGTGAGAACTTGTTCACTGTGAAAAATATAGAGGTAAATGACTCAGATTAGGTTTGCTGTAAAATAGATTAACAAAAGGCCTTTCTGTTCTAACTGGCATCCATCAATTGGCCTTAATAGTAACTGATACTTCTTTAACATCTATCCTCAGAAATAAATAGAAGTAAACCATTTAATCCACAGCGAAGGGGCCTCCCAGATGCTTGATTAGCAATTAAGACACAAGTATCAGCTGCCCATCATCACCAGACAGCTGTGTACAATTACACTTCTAAAATAGTCTGAAGTGAAATCACATTGCAGGGCAAACACATTACACATTCATTAACACACTTGTTTCACATAAACATAATAAGGACGCCTAGATTAGCATATTTACAAGGTATTATAACACTACTCTCTACCAGTCTGTTCTCAGAAGGATTATGTTAGTAGCTGAATATAGTTATGGCTTATGGGGTTAAATATTTTTGCCACATGTATGAAAAATTACCATTAGACAAAAATACTATTTAGGGCAGACCTCCAGGTGTAGTATTCCTATTGTGATTTTAAGACTTTCTCCTTTGCAAGAGCACATCCCAGTATCTTGGTTTTTTTTATTAACCAAAATAACACCTTTATCATGAGGGAGATAGATACAGCTCATGATATGGTTTGCAAGAAAGGAAGTCAAGAAGTCTTTATAGGTGACATATTTGATATTTGAGGTTTATCTCTACTTCCCTCAAAATGTGTGTCCCACATCTAACTCTCATGAACTAGTATATTTTCTTCTGGTATCATTTTGGATGGCATAATCTCACAATAAAAGATACGTAGGTAACTTCTTGTCCAGCCACACAGCATAATGGTACACCTGGCTCACGTTGTAGTGTTCCTTCTCCTCCCTCCATTGCTGATTCAATCTCATCTAGCCTGGCCTGGCCTCCCAGAATAATCAGTCTAGCAGCATTCGATTTCCAAAACCTGACACCAGGAGTAGACATCTTGTGATGTCAAAGGAAAAGGCTCTTATGAACTCTCAGAGACAAGGGCTGGTGGTGGAGAATTTATCCCCCCCTCCTCAGGCTTTGTACCACCACCATCAGGTTTTGTGGTACAAGAAAAATACCATTTCCTCTTATGCCCCAAGAGGTATGATGGGTACATATGGGCACGACTAGGTGAAATTGTCGTTTCCGTTTTCGGTTCTCGTTATCGTTACGTAATGGGTAACGGTAACGAGAATTACTCCGCTCCAGCTCGAACCCGAACCGAAAAAGAAAAATTGGGTCTGATTTTTCGTTGTCGTTCATGGCATCGGGGCGATCACGTGATGCCAAGCAGCACAGAAAAAAAGTTTTAAAAATAAAAAAAACGGATTCCCAGCCGTAAAAGCAGGCGAAAATATGCCTGCCTCAGTGAGGGCACCTACCGAGGGGTGGTTTCTGGGGGGGTCCCCGGCCTTCCCCCCCTCTCCTGTCCTGGGCTGCTTGCACCAGGCTGGGGGGGATCATCCTCGTCGTCTCCATTTGCCATGCGGTGGGGGGGATCCAAAATGGCGACCGCAATTTTTCTTTTGAAATCGTGGTCCAAAAACCCACCACAGCACCACAGATACATGTGAAAATTAGGTATTTTAAATGCCCGAATGTTTATAGTAGCAACAGTGGGGTTTTTTATAGCAATAAAACGTCATATTTATTTTATTTTATTTTATTTTATTTTTATTTTTTTACACCTGCACACGCGCAATGATGGGCTGGCCATGGGATGGGACCATGCAAATTTTTGGAGCCATTCCACCAATCGCATGGCCAGGTTTTGCTGAGACTTCTGGATGTGCCAGAGAGGGCATAAAAAGCCCACCAACCCTAACCCTAACCCTAACCCTAACCCTAACCCTAACCCTAACCCTAACCCTAACCCTAACCCTAACCCTAACCTGAAGCATTACCCTAAGCCTAGCCCTTACCCTAACCCCAGCCCTAACCCAGATTCATATGCAAGTACACTTCCCTTCTTAGTGGGTCAGAGTGATGCACCCAGAGAGGTGCCTTCAACTCCAGAGACCCACTCCCTCCCTCCCTAAGCGTAACCTGTACGGCAGTATGCCAGTATGCTTTCCTTCTTAGTGAGTCACAGAAGCGCCGACGAGGTTCCTCTGACACATTAACACCCACCCTAACATAATGTTCTTAGTGAGACAGAGAAGTGCCGATGAGGTTTCCTGTCACACTAACAACCCCAACATAATGTATAACAGCGGCTACACGTTACGCTCCCTAAACCACTGTACAAACGACAGACGACAAACGGAAACGACAAATTTTTGAATTTTTTTGCGACAAACAGAAACGACCCGAAACGGGCCCGTCCCGACAAACGACAACTCAAAACGTAATTTTTTCTGGTCGTGTCCATCTCTAATGATGGGCCAAACACAAGCATGACAAGAACTCAGGAGAGTGGTGGCTCTGAGCCCAATGGAGTTTGGGGGCAGTGCTCATTTCCTCAATCAGCTGGACTTCTGGCGTGAAGACTTCATGCCAATCCAGGTCCTTGGCTCTCCGAGGCTGGGAGCTGATAGAAGGCTGCTCCTGCGCCAGCCAGGTCTCTTTACAATGAGATTATCAGCAGTGAGACTCAGAGCAGTGCACTACAGCTGATGTGGTTTAAAAAAACCGTTAAGGCAGCAGATCAGAGATTAGAAGGCAGCCCGCGCTACAGCTGGGCTGTGCAGTTTGAATTTCCATGGTTTTAAGGGATAGTTTAGGTTTATTGGGGATAGGGGTGGGGGAGTTCCAAGTGTGCTTCTTGCATGGCCACTTGGAGGGGGAGGGGTAAGTAAAAATAATAAATAAATAAATAAATAAATAAATAAATAAATAAATAAATAAATAAATAAATAAAACCTGTGATTGCGGTGTGTGTGCTTGAGTTTGCCTACATGGTGGTGACTGGGCTCCTCCCCTTTTGGGAGCTGGGGGAAAATCAGTCATTTGGCTGGCTAACCCTTGATTTTTTTTAAAAAAGGAAAAAGAAGACGTTTTTTGGAATTATTCCCATTTGTGGGCAAATTCTGCAGTCTGCTTTTGGTGTGACAACCAGGCAGTGGTCCAGGTTGCGAACTCACTTTTTTCCCTTTCAGTTACAGTTATGAAGTCAGTCAGGGCCTTCATGTTAAAGTGTTTGGAGTTTAATATAGTGTTTCAGGCTCAGCATGTCTTAGGGGTTCAGAACGAGATCACCGATGCTCTCTCACACCAACAGATGGAGTGTTTCAGGCCCTTCAGGCTTCACCTTACCAGGAGACATTGCCAGAAGAGGTATGGTTGATTAGCAGGTAGAGGCCAATAAGGCCATGGGCTTAGCCCTGGCCCCCAGGACACAAATCAGAATCAGAATCAGAATCAGAATACTTTTATTGGCCAAGTGTGGTTGGACACACCCAGAATTTGTTTTGGTAAAATATTTTCTCTCTATATAAAAGGAAATATAAGAATCATATAGTCAACAATAAAAACACAGTACAACAATACAATATAACCTATTATTTTAAAAGGAAGAAGAAAAGTAAAAATTAATTATCCAACAGTTTGATAGCACTTGGAAAGAAACTATCTTTATATCTAATTGTCCTATTGTGCAATGCCCTAAAACGTCGCCCTGAGGGTAACAATTGAAACAGATTATGTCCAGGATGTGTGGAATCTGTATATACACATATTCTTCAACCTGTGCTGAATTTGCTAGGTTTTGTGCTCAAGAGGGTTTTGCCACGCTATGGCCATCATCAGCAGACCAATAAATGAAGTTTGCTGTGTATCTGCATGTTAAAGGGTTGACTCCTAAGACCATTGATCCTCAAATTCATGAATGACTTGAGTGAATTCCAGAGAAATTTCCCTAAAACACATTTAGTTTGGTCTGTGTTGATTCCACGTTTAGAGTGGAGATCAGCCCACTATCCCCGATGGGTAGACAGAGGCCATAGGGGTGTGAATATGGAGATAGCCAGGTTTAACAGGAATGGGCAGGGGTTGAGGATGATGTCCACCTGCCTAGATATTTTCCTGAGTGACCTGCAAGAGAGCCTGTGGGCCAGGGTGCTCAGCCATGTGGAGTGATTGGCTGGATGGCCTCTTATCATGGTGGGTAGTGCAAGAGGTACTGGTATTCAGGCATGCCCTTAGTAAGTCTCCTTTAAGGTGCTATACAGTCCTCAAATAAAATTAATCATAATTGGTAAGCTTAGGGTTTAAACAAACTTAGTACAGTAAGTTAATGTTAGGCCAAATTGAGGACTATGACGGGTCTAGCACATTCACACAAGTTGGCACAATGCTGAACAGGTGGGCAGCATCTTCCCAAGAGGTGAATCTCACTGAATACAACATTGGCTGGTAGGAGACCATTATCCGGCCATTACATGCTTGCACTACAGTTTGGGTCTCCTTGACAGGTTATAGGAATATGAGTTAAACTGAGTTGAATATGTTATGAATAAAAATGAATAAAACTGTGGCCCATTTTATCCCAATTGAAGTTGTCTTGCCTCTTTATTTCTACGCTGGGTGGGTAGACTAGAAAGGAATTGGATGGGTACATGAAATGGACTCTTCATGCCATTCAGAGCAGGACACACAGCTATCTTCTCTCTGGCACTGACTATGATTGAGCAGCTGTTTGTTCTTGGACTGCTATTCTCAGAAGCCTTCACCAAGAGCTATGCTGTCTGGGGTTTCTGAGAATTACAGTCTAAGAACATTTGGATTACCCAAGATTAGGAATCACTGCTCTAAGACTGATCGTCAGCCACTCCAGCCCTCTGATAAGATAGGACTCTAATGTCTTGAAAACGCCTAAAGATGCGATGAATGCAAAGAGGTTTTCATAGTCACCCTAGCATTTCCAGAACGAGCACCTTAAGAAAGTGATAGATAAATATAATACATTTTTGCTTAAGAGATAGTTCATTAATGCAGAAATAACTACAGTAATTAGATACATTATATATGTATATTGGTGGTTTTATGGCAATTGTGAAAGACCACAGGGTTGAAATATAATAGTTTTATCCAGATCCATGTACATGTCTCTTTCCAACAGTAGCATAGCATTATGCATCCTTCCTTAAAAGTAAGTACTGGTTTGCTGACTTGACTCATTCCCAGGCAAGGGTTATTGGAATGTAACCAATGTGAGTATAAGTGTGCAGGTAGACCTTGTAGTTCTAGAAAATGGCACAGATATTGATTTGAACTTTTCTCTACCTTTCACATATCTGCTAAGCAATATTGCGTGCACTGTATTGTCTTTAAATTGTACATTTGGAATACGTACAAAAATGTGGCATTTCATTAGGCTAGTTCTAATTGTAAGAAATAAACTAAATAGGGGTAATAGAATAAAAAGGTAATAAGATTCCACTTCTAGAGAATTCAGATGCCTCGTTAAGACAGGAAGAGCTCTAAATCATGAGAAGTGTTTTATGTGCAACTGGAAATATTTGGATACTACTGAGAGTTGCTCTTAATTTAATATCAATAAAATACAGTACTTGTGACAGTAAGGCTTCTGAAATCCCCAAGGTTCTTTCTCTTGAATGTATTAAATCCTCATTAAACTACTTCAGTTTGGCAGCACAAGAAGGTCCTTAAAGCAGAAGCAAATGAAATGGCTCATGCATTCACTGGGGCAGTGTGGAAGGGCCTTATGGCAGAAGAAGACAGATTGATGGTGTAACTAAGTGTAGGAGATGATTTGTAGCTATCTTGGGAGGATTATATGCTGGAGAAGAGATCAAGCAATCAAAGCTTTTTAGACAGAGCTTCTGTCTATCTTCAATACAGAGGAATTCCAAGGAAGTCAGAAGCCCCTCAATGCATTTTTAAGAATCTTCTTATATCAGGGTTTCTTCTTCTTCTTCTTCTTCTTCTTCTTCTTCTTCTTCTTCTTCTTCTTCTTCTACTACTACTACTACTACTACTACTACTACTACTACTACTACTACTACTACTACTATTTCAGTTGCAGTTGTAAAAGATAAATATTTCCCCACACATGCATGCTAGTTGTGTCCAACTCTAGGGATGGTGCTCATCTCTGTATTCAAGGTGAAGAGCCAGTGTTGTGCAAGTCCATGGCCATATGGCTTGCATTGCTGCAAGGAAACACTGTTTTACCTTTGTACTTTTTAAAATGGCGGTACCTATTTATCTACTTGTATTTATATGCTTTCAAACTTCTAGGTTGGCAGGAGCTGCGGTTAACAGAGGGAGCTCACTCCGCTGTGTGGCACCCGGGATTCAAACCACCGAGCTGCCAACTTGTAGCCAACAATTTTCTATGCTCTAGCCCGCTGAACCACCATGCCCCTTGCAAAAGCACTGGGCATTTAAAATCTGATTTGTATGAGCTGGGTTTGAATGATTACCCAGCTAGTCTTGACTGAATCCTGGTGTATTTCAGGTTAGCTTTGTTTCAGTTGATATTTTGTCTTCACTGATAAAGATGGAACAGGATATTGCCACTGAAAGCTTGGACTACTTTAATAATAAACATGTATTGACAGAACTGGAAAACTGTGAGCTGCTGATGCATAACATTCAATATGAAAAATTGAAATCTTTAGTTATTCCTATTGTTTGTTAGAAGACTATATTTTAACTCATAGTTTGTCACTTTTTGACCTGTTTTCCATAGAACCGGGTATCTGGTTAATGAAAGTATCACCAGAAGAGTTTCTTTTTCACTTGAGATTATCTTGATTTTGATTTATGTTACCCTTTTCTATTCCTAGTGATGGAGAAAATTAGTATAGTCAAGATGGATCTTTTCTCAGCATGAGCTACCTTCTTTCATCCTCATACATTATCATCCTGTCTGTCATTACGGTCCTTGTTGTCATCTTTTAATTTGCCCTTGGGAAAACACATTGTGGGAACTTGAAACAACATGGATAAATGGGAAATGACAAATCTGAATATGACAAAGCAACTCCATCTCCTTAGATTTTTAGAAGATCTTTCACAATACACATATGTTAGTATCATAGCTATATCATTGGATTTGGGGACTGACTGTGCCAATTCTAGATTAGTAAATGGAAACAAACTTCCTACTAATATGGTCTCATCATTTTTGGTGGTGATTAAATCAACAGTTAAATAGATCTTGTCATTAGAACTCCAGCATGCAAGAGCTAAAAAGCAATAGAAAACAATGTTCTTATGTTTGCAGTGATGATGCTGTGGACTTGAAAAGGTAACATTTCTTTACACATCAGCATTGTGCTATTACAACAGGATGCAGACAGGATGTGGTCAAGACTTCATGACTTCCATGACAACCATGGGTCTATCTCAAATGGTGTCTGCCCCAGGGGCAGGGGTGGAAGTTAGACAAAGGCAATTCATCCAAGAAGGTTGATGGATCCAGAAAGTTTTTTCTATCTGCCCTAGGGGAGTTTCCCACCTCTTTGACGGATGATTCCATTGAATCCTTGATTGATCTCTGGAACGTTGCTGTTTAAGGAGGCATATGGTGACCTTACTTCTGCTTAACCTCTTTTCTTTTCTTTTTTAAATTCATCTCCTGCCCCCCAGTGACGGTTTTCCCCTTGCAAACCTCTAATTTTTATCTTGCCTTTCATTCTTATTGCTCCATGCTGTTTTATTGTGCTTGTTGTCTTTTTAGCTGTTTTATTGGAAACTGCCCTGAGTTCCTGTATGGAAAAAGGTAGCAGTATATAAATGCATTAAAAATGTGGAAATGAGCAAAGCCATTGACCTGATTTCCCCTGAACGTCTCCTTCCTCGAAGTACAGCCAAACTGGCTGCTTGGTTTACTGAGGAACTGGCAAATATGAAAAGGGTAAGGACTAGAGATGGGCACGACTTGAAAAAAATTTTTTTCGAGTTGTCATTAGTCGGGCCGGTCCCGTTCCGGGTCGTTTCCGGTTTTCGTGAAAATTCGCAAAAATTAGTCGGTTTGTTTTTTCATTTTTTCGTTGTCGTTAGTACTGGTTTTGGGGGGGGGAGCGGGCTCCTGGAGGCACCTCTGTGGGGTGGGTGCCTCCTCTGGCCCGCTATAAAGGGAAAGTGGGCTCCTGGAGGCACCCGTGGGTGCCTCCTGCCACTAGGAAGGGGAAGCAGGCTCCAAGAGAGACCCCTCTACATGGGGGTCTCCCCTCCTCACCTGCTGCTGCTGCAAAATGCTATGCAATAGCCATATGGATATTGCATAACATAATGTGCAGACAGTGAGACCAGTGAGAGTGATAGAGTCATGCCCGCCCTGCACAAGGCTCTGGCACCACCATGTCTCACACAGAAGGGAATTGTACTTGCTGCGTGTAGTGCAATGCAAGCAAGTAGATCTGGCTTTAAGGTGGCTTAGTGCAATGGCTAGGGTTAGGCTAGTGATGGGTAAGGTTACGGTGGGCTAGTGGGTTGCACCTCTGGGTGCCTCTCTGACCCACTAAGAAGACAGTCTGTGACGTATGGGTACGGAGTCAAAGGTTAGGGTTAGGGCTAGGGCAGGTTTTAGGGGGCTTTTTTCGCACATCCCAGAAGTCTCCATGGCCAAGTGGCCATGCGACTGGTGGGATGGCTCCAAAAATTTGCATGGTTGTCCACTCCCACATGGCTGGCCACTCGGCCAGCCCATCATTGCGCACTGTGCAGGTGTAAATAAAATAAAATAAAATAAAATCAATGGAGGACAGAGGAGGAGAGGAGAGACATTTTGTTGCAAGAAAAAACCCACTGCTACTGTGAAAAATCTGGCAGTTTATAAATTTTCGCGTGTTTCTGTTGTGCTTGTGTGTTTTTGGACCACGTTTTCAAAAACAATATTGCGTTTGCCGCCCCATTTTGGATCCCCCGCCCGCACCGCATGGCATGGCGATGGCGACTCGCGAGTCCGGCTGCCCAGGACGGGGGGGAGGCGGGACCCCCCCCTCCAGAAACCACCCCTCCGGTAGGTGCCCTGCGCCCTTAGTCAAGCAGGCATTTTTCCGCCTGCTTTTTTGGCCCGGGAATGGGTGGGGGGAGAGTTTAAAAGTTTTTTCCTGTGCCGTCCATGCCGCTTGCTTGCGCTTTAATTGCGGGCGGCCGGCGGCGAGACTGGGCTTTTTGCTGGCTGCGAGCCTGCGGCGAGTCCCACCAGAGCAGCCCAGGATGGGGGATGAGGGGGGAGGCCGGGGACCTCCAGAAACAACCCCTCTGGTAGGTGCCCTGAGGCACGGCAGGCATTTTTCCGCCTGCTTTTTGGCCGGGAACCGGGTTTTTTTAACTTTTAAAAACTTTTTTTCTGTGCTGCGTGTGGCATCGCGCAATCGCGCGATGCAAGGAACGAGCACGACAAATCAGACCAAAATTGTTCGTTCGTCGGTTCGAGCTCGAAGTCTGGCGGAGTAATTCCCGTTACCGTTTCTGTAGAGTAACGGAACCGAGTAACGGAAACGGAAACAGGAATACCGCTAAGTCGTGCCCATCTCTAGTAAGGACCATTGGGCATGAGCAAGATTACAAAGTAAATTCTGGAGATGCTGTAAAATACATAGTATTCCAAAGTATATACTTTTCTCACTGCTTTCTGCCCATCTAAATTTATACCCATCTAAAAGATCTTGTGGACTTTTAAAATTGGAGATCTGCATTGCAAGGCCTCAAAAAGAGGATATACAAATTTGTTTTAACTTGTGTACTTATTAATAAAGTGCAGATTAGATGAGTTCAAATTAGAATATGAAGCAAATAAAGCCCTACTCCAAAATACCTCATTTTAGTCAGATATTTGATCAAGAGCAAGATTAATCTGCCCTTTCCTAATTGACAAGAAGCTATATGAATGCTTAGATGCTCTCACATTTACACTGTGTTGAATCTACTGAGTGGTTCTGTGAAACCATTTCCTGACTGGCCATGCAGATTAATTCAGTGCTGGTAGCAATCAGACAAGAGACCTTGGTTGGTGAGCTTGTCAATTCTTTTTTCAGTTCACCATCTCAAACTGGGACTTGGTTGGAATTTAGCTTGCTTGCAGGCACGTAGGTCATATTTTTCTGCCAAGAGATTTATCTTTCTTAGTATTCATATCATAAGGAAGCCAACATGTTGCCTTGGGGACACTGAAATTTTCCCTAACATAATTGATCTGCAGTGACACGGTAGCACAGTTGCCAATGGGTCACCTCTATCTTCCCTCCGCCTCTCTCTCTCTCACACACACACACAGAGGAGGAACCCATAGAAAGCAAAAACCATAGCTTTCTTTGTCAGTTTAAACACAGCAGCAGGGATCACAATTTCTGATTCATCCCTTGACCTTCCATTGCTGCATCATTCTCAGACAGTTGTTATAAAGTTGCAGATATGTTTTCTTCAAAACAAAAAGTGATTGTCTTTCCTTCCCATTTTCATTCTGGTGATATCTTTTTTTTCACATGCCTTCTGAGAGGCCCTTCAGAACACTCTTTTGTTGAGGATAATTTGATAAAAATATTTCTAGGAATTTGGTTATTCTTTTTGTTTGTATAGCACAATGCAAATCCCCCCCGACAGAAATATGGGGAGATCAGCCCCGTCTCATCACCACCTCTGGGGTTTTTTTCTGTAATAAAAATCATTCTAGAAGAATCTTTAAACAGAGAAGACAACTTTACTGATACTTATTGTCAGGTAAAGTCAGAATGGAAAACCGGACAAAACATAGTCTCCTGGAGGCTTTCAATTCTCAGTTCAGGGAAAGAAGAGAGGGACAATCAACAACATATCAAATTAGTGGCAAAGAGAAATCATTTTAGGCTGTAGTTCTCCCCCCCCCATTCACAATGTTATTGTTCTCAAGACTGCTATTTACCAGCATATTTATAGGAATGGAAATAATACTCACTAAATGTATTGTTATCCATTTAGCTTTTGCACCACACTGAGGCATGTTAAAGCCCTGTGAGATTCCACTCCTGAAGATGAGAGAGAAAAAAATGGGACAGAGGTAGGCAGGCGTGTAGATGGAGTGGGGGAGCTCTTCATCTTTCCATTTCTCTGTTGGCTGGAGGTAAGGAAGTTCACAGTGGCTTAAAATTCCTTGTTGAGATGTTTCATTATATCAAGAAAGATTACATCAACAAAAACAAGCCGAGGTCATCTCACCCGCTACTCACTGAGAGGTGGGGCCTATTTGCCAGCTGGTTAGAATAGCTCCTCCAGCCATTGCCATGCTGGGTGTCTTGTTCCTGGATGTTCTTGGATGACAGCAAGTTTCCTGGGGTGGCCCTTGCTAATAGGACCACTAGTAATGCGACATTTGTAGTTCTAGGATTTACAGTTGTGGAGGTCATCTAAATTCCCTAGATAGACTTCTGAGACTTTGGAAAGAGCAACCAGAAGGCAAAGTTCCAAACTGTGCTAGCCTCTCCATTAGAGATGGGCACAAAATGAATTTTGTTAATTCATTTTGTTATTCATTATTCATTTTGTTAGCTAATGAAACAAGGTTTTTAATTGATATAATATAGATTGTGGGTCCGCTGATGACAATTTTAGAATAATGATTTTAGTGTAAGGTTTTTATTGATGATTTAGTGATATTTTACTCTTAACTATTCTAAATTGTTTTATTCCTTGGATTGTAAGCCGCCCAGAGACCTTTGGGTAGTGGGCGGCATATAAGTTAAATAAATAAATAAATAAATAAATAAATAACAAACCAACCCATCAAAGAAAAGCAAAATAAAACAAAATGGAAATATCCATTTTGTTTCATTTGGTTTTTCGTTCCCAGTGTCTCTCTCCTACCTTGTCTCAGTTGCCGACCTTCTCCTCCATGCCTGGAATTCTGGCAGACAAAAAATAAAATAAATAAATAAATAATGCCAGCCTGCACTACAGCTGGGAGGTGGTGGGGGAGCTCAGGCATGGGGGGACTTTTAACAATAATAAAAATAAAAGAAAATAAATATTAAAAACCGCTAACTTGGCACCAGGGGCTGCGTGGTCAGTGCTATAAAGTAAAAATAAAAATAGAAATAGATTTTTTTAAAAGGGGGGCTAGGGAAGCCAGCGCCTCTCAGCTGTTAAAAAAAGCCCTGGCATCAGGGACTTTTAAAAATAATAATGATAAATAAGAAAAGTAAAAATAAAAAAGTGCTGACCCAGCCCCAGGGGCTGCATGGTCGGCACTATAAAGTAAAAATAATAAT
The DNA here is from genome assembly GCA_037367245.1 of Phrynocephalus guinanensis. Taxonomy (NCBI): domain Eukaryota; kingdom Metazoa; phylum Chordata; class Lepidosauria; order Squamata; family Agamidae; genus Phrynocephalus; species Phrynocephalus guinanensis. Next base: position 13,065,630 of record CM074737.1, on the reverse strand, counting down.
ATTTTTAAAAAGCATCAACTCGGCCTGGGAGTTGCATGGTCAGCTCTGTAAAAGTAAAATTTAAAAATAAATTAATTAAAAAGTGCTGAGCTGGCCTGGGAGCCATATGGTTGGTGTTGTAAAAGTAAAAAAAGAATAGAAAAAATTGGTGCCAACCCTGGCCAGGTCTTTACAATAAATAAATAAATAAATAAATAAATAAATAAATAAATAAATTTAACTTTTATTTATTTATTTATTTATTTATTTTGATTAATATATTTTTATTATACTGGTTAAAATCACTTTACTAGAAACCACCATTATTTAGTCAGCTGGCCTAGAGTGCCAAGCATTCCCTCTTTGGACAGTGATTGAGAGCTATTGCCTCAGGAACATAGGTGCTCCGTCGTCTTGAGAAGTAATGGCTGTCCTGCGACCTATGGACTAGGCTCAAGGCTGATTTTCCCCAGAGTCCAGATGTTTCAATGGCTACAGGGACAAAGTCAATTCCTTTTGCAATATCTTTGTATTTTTGTCTTTTTAATTGTTCGGACGTTGCTGCTGCGGATCTGGCTTCAATGCTAGTGTTTTGTACGTGGGACGTGGCAAATGTGTTTGGATATGTGGCGTCCCACATTAAGCATCAACCTTTGCTCCGGGGGATCAGGGTAGTCCCATCTGGTCTTTTGTTACTTCCAGCACACAAATGTAAAGGCTCTCGGGTAGCTGGAAAACCGGCTTGGTTAAGGACATGACATAAGATGTCATTGATCATGTTGTGTCTGACATGTTTGCCCGAGCCAAGTCGGTAAGAGAGGCCATGGTGGCCCTGTGGGGTGACAGTTGTACCACAGGGACACACGTGATGGCAAACAATCGGCAAACAAACAAACAAACAAACAAACAAACAAACAAACAAACAAACAAACAAACAAACAAACAAACAAACAAACAAACAAACAAACAAACATAGGTCTGGCCCATGGGCCAGCTGGTCCGGGCGGGGAGTTAAAAATAAAAATTGGGGAAGCCAGCACCTCTCAGCTGGTAAAAAAACAAAGGCCCAACATGGGGGACTTTTAAAAATAATAAAAATACAAAGAACATTAAGTGCTGACCATGCTAAAAATAAAAATAAAAAGAGAAAAAGTAAAAAAGTAAAAAAATGAAACAAATGAAATACAAAACAAGTTTTTTTAAAAAAAAACATTTTATATTAAATGAAACGGAATGGGGCGGAAAAACAAATAATGAAGTGAAACACCATTTTGGCATGTTGTGCCCATCTCAACTCTCCATGTGTCAGCTGGGAAGCAAAAGGGAAGCCATCTTTTCAGGGAGCCATCTGAGATCCTCTCCTTGAAGCATCTCCCAATGGACCAGTGAGGTGACTCCAAGCAAGCAATGGGAGAATTCCATATTGCTTTCCAGACAAACTACATGGGGTGATATGGATAATGGCAGCTAGAAGACATCTGTCTTGCCTTCTGGTTTCTTATCTCTGTATCCCAGATGTCTGCCTTTGGGTTTTAAGTGACTTCGGGAACTGCAATTCCTAAAATTACACATTGTAATTGTAGTCAGTGTTATACTATCAGGCCAAAAGAAAAATAAAAAAATAAAAACGGCAAACACATTGTGATACCTTAAAAACTAAATGCTATATTAAAATATGAGCTTTTATGGAGAAGTCTGAAGATGTGGATTTAAGGTGCCACAACATTGTATTTTTTTTTTGGTCTATTGTGTTAGAATTACAAAAATATCATCCCTAATGAGCTCTTTATTGAGCAAGCCAGCAGATTCCTTAACATCAAGGAGAGAAAAATATTCCAACCTCTTCGTGCATAGAAAAACAAAAGAAATGAAGATTTACATACATTGTATTATATAACTAAATTGTGAGTATTCTTCATATTGTCGCAAACTTATTGACAAGGAAAGAGATATATGGAATCAGTCTTTTAGAGACCCACATTCAAGCCACTGAAAATTTCCCACATGGTGTTGACTTAATTTACAATATGTTAATATGCTGTGCTGGTTTTCACATTGATATTGCCTATCCAAATATTTTGCGTAGATATTTTGAGTGTATCTCTGGCTTGAATCAAAGAGAAGCAAATTTTCAATAAACTGAGTTGATTTCTTTTGAACACACACACACACACACACACACACACACACACACACACACACACACACACACACACACACACACACACACACACACACACACAAACTGGGAGCAAAAGCCTTCAAAGTTTATCTTAACAAGAATTATAGTTTCTTCTCCTTCACTGTCCTGTGCAACCAAGTGTCTTTTCCCAAATATAAACCCTCTACTCACCATAACATTTCTCCACACATAAATATTGATCAATACACTAAGAACAAATTAAATATGGAGGCACTGTTATACTGCTGTAAGGCTGAGTGTTGACTATTGTGCTTTACTTGCCCAATTAGACATGTAGACATGTATATTCACGCACATACTACTGGGGGATAGAAAACAAATGTATCAGGAAGAAGAGGGGGGGGAGTATTGTAAATATATGAGGAAATGCAGGGTAGAAAGTGGAAAGACAGAAGGGCATTTGTGTGCTTGTGGCCATCATTTTGTATGAGCACAATAGCATCTTAATCTTTCTACATCCCATATATCTATATAAATAGGATGCACTCATTTTTCATCACCATCACCATCACCATCACCTTCTTCTTCTTCTTCTTCTTCTTCTTCTTCTTCTTCTTCTTCTTCTTCTTCTTCTTCTTTTCTTCTTCTTCTTCTTCTTCTTCTTCGAACTTTAGCATTGTAAAGGGTTGATCACGTCCAGCCTTTGTCAAGGTGGTACAGTAGGGAATTGGAGTGCCAACTTCTGGTTCTGGATTAAACTTCACACCAAGGCAATTAAGCATAATTTAAAATAATAACAATAATAAAATCTGTGCCCAATGAGTGATCCTAAAGTAAGTTAAAACACATTGGAATAAACATTTTAATAATGGATGCAATGGGAACGTGGTTGAGAGGCATGCTGCTGATATTGGGAAGCAGATCCGACAGTCACTTTGGGATGTGCATATTTTTTTTAATAGAACAATGGGTGGGGCAGCGGAATTACTTTGAGATCCCCACCCTTGGCTTATTGTAAATGGTAAAGACTAATTGGGCCAAATTTAATGAGCTGTTTGTCTCAAGAATCTATTCCACTCATGATGACTGTAGATTTGTAACCTTGTCTGTAGGGCCACACGGGCAAATGCAACATTATTTAAAGCTAAATGTGTAAATAAGCTAAATGTGTAAATATGCCTCAAAATCAGGATTATTTTCTCCTGACATTTCCAATTTGTTTCACCACAAATCAATTTCATTTATTATGATGTTAATCATATTTCCTTAGTATATGTGTGTGTGTACATATTCACATACAAGAATAATAATTACTCAAAATGTATAGTTAACTGGAGGTGCCTTAGGGTACTTTGTTTCTGGTTGTAATTTCCTTTTTTTTTGACAAATGGGAATAGAATTTCCTAGGTCTGCATAAAATATAAATGAATTGCAATGCTGCTGTAAATAACAGAATTCTCACAGGCCTCTCAACAAATTGCCTACAAAGGGTAATTTCTTGCAACCAGTAAATTAGCAGTCTACGTTCATCTCTTGCTATTTTTTATTTGAGTTACTGAGGTCTTTTCTGAAATGTGTTCCTCAAGAGCATCTGGAAGTTTTCTTGTTACTTCTACTTAAAAAACAGGGGGATATATGTATAGAAAAGTTCTGTGAGTTAGATATGTGGCTGAGGCATCAGAGGCTGGTAGTTCAGTTCCCCACCATGCATCCCCAAAGAGCGAGACTGGGTGGCCTTGGACAACCCACACAGACCCAGGATACTTCCAGAAGGAAAGCAAATAATGTCAGGAACTCCTCCTAAAAGGACATTTGTCTAGGTAAGGGATGTCATTGTTTTACACACACCACTCTTCTTTATCAACCCAGGGTGGAATTAAAACCCAGAAAATGTATGAGGAGAAACCATGGGCTAGCCTCTTAAACCTAGATTTATCAATTTATTTATTTATTTATTTATTTATTTATTTATTTATTGACAAGATTTTTTTAGCTGCCCCACCACCAAGAGGTCTCTGGGCGGCATACAACAAATATTAAAAACTATAAAACAATAAAATTATTAAAACTATAAAATACAATACAATTAAAACATACAATACCAATTATAAATTATACAACCATGCTGCTCATGTGTCCAAACAAATAATCTAATTAAAATACTGGCCAAACAGGAAAGTCTTTGCCTGGCACCGAAAAGCCAAAAGTGTTGGCGCCAGGCGGATCTCTGTAGGGAGGGCATTCCAGAGTTAGGGGGCACCCGCTGAGAAGTCCCTGCTTCGACATGCTGCCACCCCCCTTATCTCTCTGAGGGATGGCACCTTAAGCAGGGCCTCCTGGCCTGAACTTAGAGTACGGGCAGGCTCATATGGAAGTAGGCGGTCCATTCTTGTATGTTACGCTGTACCTGGGACACTCATCACATGAATGCTATTTTGACTAGTCATAGTTTCTGCTAAAGCTGAGAAAGAAAACTTGGGCTGCTTCTCTTGCTGATTGATAAAGCACCTGGGAATGCTTCTAAAGAACCCAAGGCTGGAAAATTGCAGTCACAGATGCTACTAACTTAGCCTTCAATATTCCATCTTCTCCCTTGAACCTCCATGTTATAACATTCACTAGATACAGAACTGGATAGGTTGGCGCAATCTGAGACTTAACTGAGCTAAACTTTAGCAAACTTACTGAAGTAATATAAGCAAGACTATGGGTGGTTCCCACCTATAGCTGCATCAATGCCTCATCTTTGCTGTTTTGGACTTCCAAGGAGCTCTCAATATACATTTACTATGTGTGACAAAGACATTATTTATTTATGTATATATTCATTTAGAACAATTTAGCCCACCTTTCCCCTTAAAAGGACCCAAGGTGACTTACACCATTTAAAGATATTTGCCTGATTGTAGAAGGACAGCAAAGATGTGGCCAGCCTAGCTTTCTCTGGGAGGAAATTCTACAGCAGCCACAGAGAGGTTCCTTTCTGATGTCCACACCAAATGCACCTGTGGGGGGTCATGGGGCCAAGAAAAAGGCCTCCCCTGATTATTCTAATGGCTGAGTGGACTCATGGAGATGTGGTCTTTTAGATAACTTGGACCCAAGGTGTTTATGATTTTATATGTTAAAACCAGCACTATGATTTGTGCCTGGAAACATTACAGCAGCTAGCTGTAACAGGGGAGTTATATGTTCCCTGTAACCAGCCCTAGTTAACATGCTGGTTGTGGCATTTTGGACCCTTTAGAGTTTCTGAACACTTCCCAAAGGCAGCCCTATATAAAATATGTTACAGTATTCCAGGTCCATAGAGCGAGCACACGGCAAGCACATGGTTGAGGGGGTGGAGCTTCTGACTAATTCCTGTGCTTACAGTGATTGAGGGGGGTGGAACTTTACCTTTAAATAACTGCTCCCAGCAGCACACACCTGATGGTGCATAAAAAAAACAAAAACCAGACCATTCTATCATATAATTTCTTCTCGGTGTGTTCCCAAGCAGAGCTGCTGAGGAGAGCCAAATAAACAGGAGCAAGTCACATCTGGTAAGTATCTGAGGTGCTTGATGTTGGTGTAGAGCTGCTTTAGAGGCCCACGTGCCATTAAATTTCAAATAAACAACAAAGGAAGAAAATGGTCATACTAGATAGAAAGGTAGCAAAGGTATACATTTTTGAGTCCCAGAATATTGCACTCATTAAAATGGAGTCTGAGGGAGCAGTTGTAGTTACCTGCAAAACTTGTACCAGATGTCATTTTGAAAGCGCATGGAGAACTACACTTGCAGCAAGTGCAAGCTGGTTGCACTACTAGAAGAGAAGTCCCAGTACCTAGAGGTCCGTATATCTAACCAGCAACAAATTAACAAGCTTGAACTGTTCTTGGACAGAGCGAAGCAGTCTATCCTGGACAAAGAAGAGACAGGGCAGACTTCTGAGAAACAAGTCACTTCATTAATTCAGGAGGTACATGCATAGAGGAATGTGACTCAAAGAAGTAGAAGGCCAAGGGATCAGTCTGAGAGTCTGAAATTACAGAATCAATTTGAGGCATTTTCCCTGATCACACCTCATGAGGAATACACAGAGGAACAACTGGTTCCACCTGAGGATCTTTCCCTCATCATTCTTGATGAGATACAGGATGACAAACAACATGAACAAACTGAAGACCTCTCCCTTAATATAGTTGATCAGGTGCATGTAGATTAACAGGCTGCAGGAGAGAGGCTCCTTGTACTAGGATGATTCAATTATTAGAAATACAAAGGGAAGGATTTGTGATGCACATGATAACCATATGGTGACTTGCCTGCCAAGTGCAAAGGTTGAAGACACCACAAGGAATCTAGATAGTATGTTAGAGAGAACTGAGAAGGAGCCAGTGGTCATGGTACATGTTGGTACCAATGATGTTGGGAAGGGAAAGCAGTCAGTCCTGGAAGCCAAATTCAGGTTGTTAGGAAGAAGATTGAAGTCCCAGACTTCCAAGGTAGCATTTTCAGAAGTGCTGTCTATTCCTCATGCAGGACCCACCAGGCAGGCAGAGCTCAGAAGCATGGGTACAGTGATGGTGTCAAGAGGAGGGCTTCAGATTTGTCAGAAACTGGAGAACATTTTGGGACAAGTCAAACCTGTTCAGGAGGGATGGGTAGCATGTGAACCATGATGGGACCAGATGCTGGCACACAACATCAAAAAACGCTGCAGAGCAGCTTTTAATCTTATTACTGGGGGAAAGCTGACAGGAGCTATGCAGCACCCGGTTCGGGAAAGTGTCTACTTGAATAGTGAGGAGAATGCAAAAATTACTGAGCAGAGTGAGTAGCTAGTCACCAGCACTCCAGCAGAAAGATGCATGAGGCAGTCTAATGATACATCTGGACTCCAAAGACTTTGTGGTTTACAGGAGCAGTTCAGGAAGTGAACAAAAGAAAAAGAAAAAAAGCTCATTTAGAAGATGGAAGGCTGGTCCAAAGAAGGACAAGAGGCAGAAACAAAAATCCTGGGAAACAAATCAAACGCAACAATCAGGAACGCAAAGCAAGATTTTGAGGGGCATATAGATAAAAACACTCAAAGAAATACCATGGAGTTCTTTAAGCACATTAGAAGTAAGAACCAAACTAGGAAGCCATTGGACCATTAGACAACAATGGAAGGCAAGAGATTATTAAAGAGGAAACAAAGATTGTGGAGAGACTCAATGAATTCTTTGCTTCAGTATTCACTGAAGAAGACAGAGATCACATGCTCCAAACAGAGCCTATGTTCATAGGGAAGGAAACCAAAGAATTAAGAATGATAGAGGTCATTTCATATCTTGTTAAACTAAATGCTAACAGACCTTGAATATAACAACAATCTTCAAAAAAGGATCCAGAGGAGATCCAGGAAATTAGACGATGACTGAAAATACATGATATGCGGATGTGGGTCAGGTGGGGCCTGGGGGGCCGGGGACAATCAGATCACCCTGCCGCTGCTGGTGCATGCCGGTCCAAGAAGTCTTGGGGCGGTGCACACCAGCGGCATTGCAGAATCTGACCTCCCACCACTGCCCGCCCGTGCCGCCCAAGACTTCTCGTCCGGGGCCATCTCCATTGAAATGCATTGTCTCCATTGAGCCAATGCATTTCAATGGAGATTGTGGGGCAGCACCCAACGCTGCCGGCCCACTCTCCTCTGAGAAGCCTCAGACAGTGCAGGTGGGTTCTCGGAGGAGCACAGTCCAGCTGTGTGGGGTGATGCAATCGCCCCCCGCCACCCGCCTGTGCGGTCCCGAGGTGTCTCAGAGGAGCACGGGGCGGCTACGTGGGGTGATGCGATCACCCCCCGCCCCTCACCTGCACAGCCGCAAGGCTTCTCGGAAGAGTGTGGGCCGGCGGCGGGGGGCAATGTGATCGCCCCCGCCACCCACCTACAGGACACCACGCGGGCCAGCAGTGAGTGATTGGGGACCTGATGCGGGGCTTGGGGAAGGGGGGGAAATGTTTTAAAAGCCTGGGCTTTTAAACCTCCCCCCCTTCCCCAAACCCCAGGCTCCAGCTCATTGGCACTGGGGTGGGGAAATAAAGGTTTTTCTTCCCCACCCAAGCGCTAATCAGCTGGAGCTAGGGCAGGTACTGCGATCCCACGATATAGTGGGACCGCAGTACCTGAACTGCGAAATGGCAGGGGGTGACTGTACTGGTTGCCCTGCTTTTCAACCTCTTCATAAATGATCTAGAAGTAGGAGTAAATAGCAAGGTAGCCAAATTTGCTGACAGTACTAATTTATACAGGGTAGTAAAAAGAGAGAAATATAGTGAGGAGCTCCAGAGAGATCTCTTGACACTTGGATAGTGGGCAAACCACTGGCAAACGAACTTCAACATTAGTAAGTGCAAAAACCAATTACATTTATAAACTGATGGGGTCAGAACTCTGTGCAACAAACAAGGAAAGGGACCTTGTGTCCTGGTGGACAACTCAATGAAGGTGTCAACCCAGTGTGCCACAGCAGTGAAAAATGCAAACTCAATGGTAGGAATTGTTAAGAACGTTATTGAAAATAAGTCAGCAAGTGGAATTTTTTTATAAATCTATGGTGAGTCCCCATCTGGAGTATTGTGTACAATTCTGCTTACCATTCCTCCAGAAGGATATTATGGAAATGGAAAAAGTGCAGAGGAGGGGAACCAGAATGATTGGGGGACTGGAACGCCTTCCTTACCATCTGAGGCTACAACAGCTGGGCCTCTTCACTCTTGAATGACAGTGTCTAAGAGGTGACCTGACTGAAGTGTGTGTACATGGTGTGGACAAAATAGGTAAGGAAAAGCTGTTTTCTGTTTCACACAACACTAGAACTAGGGGGCATTCCAGGAAACTTTTGAGTGCTAGCTCTCAAACAAATAAGAGACAGTACTTTTTTCCACCCAGAGGATCACTGGTCTATGGAACTCCCTGACAGAAGAAGTAGTGGCAGCTGACAGCCTTGACAGCTTTCAGAAAGGATTAGACAAGTTCATGGAGAGCTAGGGTATCAATGGCTATCATTATGGATGCCTAAGGACAACTTCCAGGTTGGAGAGATAGGCAGAATATCTCTCAATGCCGGTTGTGGGGAATCATAAGCAGGTGAAGACATCAGCTTGGGAATACCCTGGTGAGCCACTGTGTGAGAGAGAATGCTGGACTGGATGGGGTGTGGCCGGTTCCAGCAAGGCTATTCTTATGTTCTTATTTGTCTCTATGACCAAATAAGATCTCTCAAGAAACAGGATCAGCTAGCACACTAGACGTGACTGTGCAAAGATGCTCCTGGTCACTCCTGAAACCTGGGCATCCATACTCAGAACTGGATCCAGGAATACCACCCTCTGGGTCCTCCCTTCCAGGAAGGACTGGAGCCAAACCCAGTATAGACTTTCCTCTGCCTCATGGTTCCATGTGTCATAATTTACAGATTTTTGTTTGGAGGCATCATCAAAGTCTCCAGTCCAAAGCTATTTTAAAAATAAAGCACCAGCAGAAGGAAGATAGGAGGTCTCAAAGTGGCCTGTGATCACTTAGCAACAGACTAAGTAGGTTCTCAGATCAGTATGATTCCCCAAGAGGTGGGGGGAGGAAGAAAGGAAAGTCTATTTCTGTTTAAATTACAATTATTTCCAATTTTTCATCCATTCATATCAATTCACATAAAAGATTACTACTTTGCCCTGCTTGTTGGTGTTACTACTTTCATCTTTCATTTGCACGTTGAGTGGCCCCCTGTCTCCTTTCACATTTATCCTTTATATTCAAAGACTGTACCTAAAGACCAGATATTGCTCACATCTTGAAATGGGCACAAACCACCGGATTCAGCATCTCATACCAGTCCATCCATCACCCCAAGAAGCATTCCACAGTTCCCACTCCAAGGCAGCACCCAGATGAGGTGCCTGCTGGAGGAGATGAAGCTCAGAACCACAGAACATCTGTTGAACCAGTGGACAAAGTGGCATGAACGGTCAAACCGGTGGTTTTGTGCCCATATCTACTCATATGTATTGAAGGTAACAAGATGAGAAAGAGGAAGAAAGCGATGGTTCTTTCTTTCTTTCTTTCTTTCTTTCTTTCTTTCTTTCTTTCTTTCTTTCTTTCTTTCTTTCTTTCTTTCTTTCTTTCTGTCCGTCCATCCATCCATCTGTCTGTCCGTCTCTGTCTCTTTGTGAAAACCACTTTGCATGCCCCAATAAATGGAGTGTGAGCTCAATGTGCTGCCATACTGCCTTGGCAGAGCAACAGAAATGGCACAGATGCATGCCTTTCACAGTGGCACATTAATGCCAACCAGGGGTCTAATCGGTCACCAGGAGGCTTGATGTTTTCCTATCTGCAAGCAAATTTGTGGGGCAAAAACCATGCAATTTCCCTCACCATCATTTCAAGCTCCTGAAAATTGCCAAGCCATCAAGAGGTAGAAAAACATTTTATCAAAAGATGAAAATAACTTTCCGAAGGAACTTTCCCTAAGAAGTTTCTAAAAATCAAAGTACATGGATTGCAGATGGAAATTCTTGGTTAGTTATCATGCAGCATCGTCATTAGTATTCTAGGTATATGGGAGGGGAAAGTGGTTTATGCTAAAGGTTTGAGATGAGGAGCTGAACTACTTTGGAAGAAAAACTACAGGAAATAAAATCAGTGAAGGAGATTTGTACCTTTTTTTTTTAAGCTAATGGCAGACCAGGGGAGGGGGAAGTGAGGGAATGTGGCAATGTCCATATGTGGGCATAAGGGGAATCTGGCCAGTTGTGTTGCTGTGTCAGGTCAGACAGAGGCACTATGATAAAGCAAGACATTTCCTGAACAGAGAAACTGTCCTTGTAATTACTGTTATTTAAATATTATGCTTTTCTGTTGATATACAGCTTGGACTCTGAATTCATTGAGAAGTGTAAAAAAGAAGCACAGCTTAATTTTTTGGTAATTTACACATATATTGTCTGTGTTTTGATGTCTCTCCTGCTTTCAAAAGTAATCAGATTTTATGATGTTATGATGTTGTTGTTTACACACACACACACACACACACACACACACACACACACACACACACACACACACACACACACACACACACACACACACACACACACCTCAGCCAATAAACTGGGGGAAGTCCTCCCAAACAGGCGCAAAACAAATCTCCCCTGTGTCCAGCCAGGCTCTGTAACAAGTTTTTGTAGTCTGGTCCACCAATAGTGGAGATACAGCAGAAGCAGGAGGAGAAAAACCCATGGCAGATTTACTGCTGAACCAAGGGCACAGCCTGACAGCTCTGTTGGAATCCAACTGCTCAGATTCTAGGGAGGATTCAGAGTCAGACTTCCAAGACAACATATCCTCATGGAGCTGCTTGGGTAACAATTTTGCATGTAAGCAGGGTGGAGGGAGAGAGTTATATTGCTTTTAAGCCAGCTGTTGCCTTCTGGAATTTTCCTTTGTTATTTGTCAGATTACACTTTTGCATTATTTTACTGGGATTGTGGTATTTTTGGGGTGAGAGGGGGAGGGGCAAATGTGGGTGGATGAATATGTTCTTTCTAGTTTGTGCTTTGATTGGGCAAGTCATAATTGCATTATGAATGATCTCCCCCATGCCCCTTTCTCTATTTCTTTCCTTCTTACTTTCTCTCTTTTTAAAAATTTTATTATATAAACAGTAAACATCCAATAGCTCTTTTTAGTCATGATACATATTGATTAAGTAATCTTTAACCTATTTACACAAACACACACACACACACACACACACAGAGAGAGAGAGAGAGAGAGAGAGAGAGAGAGAGATCTGATCTCTTCTACTGCTTCTTACCCTTTTCTATCGTCTAGCCAGGTATAAATTAAGTTCCAGGACTGAGCAAACTTACACTCCTCCTCTCTAAATTTATACGTTATATCCATAGTTGCACAATCCTAAATTTTATTTATCACCATTTCATCTATTGGTGTCTTATCTGTTTTCCATACCTGTGCCCAGGCCAGACTTGCAGCTGTTAGCACATGCAACACCCAAAAACCTGTTTTCTTTTATTCCTTTTTGTGTGCAAAATTCCATTTTAAATTATATATTTTTATTATTTTATGAAAAAAGAGAGAGGGAAACACACTCCCTCTCTCACTCACACACCCACGTATATAGATATACACATAATATTTCAACTGATAGAGTTAGTAGCTAAATACAATTTATACCCAATTCTTATTATTCTACTACATCATTTTTGTATTTAGCCAATTATAAAACAAATTGCAGGATTGGAAAAATTCACATTCATCTTTGTCCTTCACTCTGAATGTTAGCCTGTCCATCTCTGCACATTCCATTATTTTATTCAATAGCATTTCTTCTGTTGGTGTTGCTTCACTTTTCCATAACTGTGCTCACACTGTTCTTGCTGCTGTTAGGACACACAGTATTAAAGAGCTACAATCTTTGTTCACAAAGTTTGGTAATATACCTAGTAAACATATTTCTGGTTTGAATTCTAGATTTTGCTTTGTCATTTGTTTTAGCCATGTATGAATTTTTACCAAAAAAATCTTTGCTCTATCACCCACCCACCCACCCAAGATGGTATATAAGTGCCCTCATGTTTTCTACACTTCCAACATTTGCTTGATGCATTGGGAATCTTTCTAGCTAATTTGTATGGTGGGGGATGCTATCTATGAAATATTTTAAGTTATTTTTCTCTATAGGAAGCAGCTATTGTAAGTTTATAGTTATTGGCCCAAAGTCTGTGTCATTTTTCTAATTCAGCCATTTATCCAAAGTTCTTGGCCCATTGGATCATTTTTGTTTGACTTCCTCGTCTTGCATTTCCCAATCTAATAGAAATTTGTATTACTGTTTAATTTGTTTTTCTTCTGTAAATAGCAGGATTTTAACCAAAGATGAATACCTTTTCCCCCCAAATCCAATAGGCACAGTTCTGGTTTAAATTCAAGGTTTTGTTTTGTCATCTGCCTTAACCAAGTAATTATCTTAACTCAAAAACTCCTAACTTTCACACAAGTCCACCAATAATGATAAAATGTACCCCCTGACTATGGCATTTCCAACATTTACCTGAGAGAATGGGATACATTTTAGCAAGTGTAGATGGTGCCTTACACCATCTATAGAACATTTTAAGTAAGTTTTCTTTATATGCTACTGCAACTGTTAGCTTGCAATTGAAGGTCCACAATTTTCCCCATTGTTTTAATTCTATTGTGTATCCAAAGTTTTTTATCCACTGTACCATCGTAAATTTAATTTCTTCATCCTTCATTTCCCAATCCAACAGGTATTTATAGAGTTTTCACATTTGTTTTCCTTCAGTTGTAAGCAATATTTTGTTCAATGGTAAACATTGCCCCTCCAATCCTTACTTTTTCAGGTCCTGCTGATAAATTGAATTTAAATGTAGAAGAGGCAACCATGACTCTAATTCATCTTTAGACTTCAATATTCCTCCTTCATTTAAAAGTGAGTCCTATGTGATAACCTTCTTAGTTGATAAGGTTTGGGTGTGTAAAGTCTTCAGTAGGAGAAACCCATCTAGGAGTTTTCCTGCAATTTTTACTTTTAATTATTTCCCATGTTTTAAATAAGGTGTTCCTAATCATATGCCTTAGAAAATATTTATGTTGTTTCACTTTATCATACCATAAGAATGCATGCCACCTGGCTTGCAAGTCATGTCCTTCCAAATACAATATTCTTTTTTTCAGAAGTATCCATTCCTTAATCCACATCAATACACAAGCCTGATAGATGCCAGTTTGGAAGCCCACAGTCTCCTCTCTCCCTTACCTTCTGTAATAGCTTCAGTTTAATTCTTGCCTTTCTTTTTTGCCAAATAAATTTGGATATAATTCTGTCTAATGCTTGAAAAAACTTTTGATCTAGTTTAATTGGGAGATTTTGAAACAAAAATAAAAAGCTTGGGCAAGATACTCATTTTGACAGTGTCAATTCTTCCCAGTAGCGAAATCTGTATTTTCCCCTCATCTCTCTACATCATACCAATTTAACATAGTTATCATCTTTCGAAGTGGAAATTTTGTCTTTTGTCCCATTGGATTTGCGGATTTAGATGTCTACCAATGAGCAGAGCTCAGAAGACACGGCTATTTTGTCTTCCCCTTTGGATAAGCATGAAACGTAGCTTTCTCAGTCTCATGATCTTGGGATTGGTAGGGTGGGAGTGCCTTATTTTAAGGGTGGTTTTTTTGTGTGGGGGGGTTCTCCCAATATTCTGTAGGTGCGTCACACATGGAGTAGCCTCCAGATCATCTTTTAGGATGGAGAACCTGAGACTTCCTGGTCATTTCTGCATCTTCCAAAGCCTGCACAGCCATCACTGCTCATTGCTTAATACTTGTTCTGTTAAAAGTAAAACCAGAAGCCTCGGAGTGCTTAAAGTCTCCAGGAAGTAAAATTCACTTTTTTATCAAGCTTGGGACCCTATGCACCTTTAATTAAAATAAATTCAGGAAGGGGGCATTTAAATGCAGTTCAGGCCATACTTGGTTTCAGTGGAAGTGGAAAGTGAGTCCTCCAGTGAATCCCAGGAGGTGAATGCTGATACCTGGACCCAGTGGTATTGTTTAACCCTGCCTTAGAAGAACTTAGTGGCAAGATTAATTTTTAGAACACTGTTCTGCAGTGCTCACAACCGTGCTGACCATACCTGTCAAATTTTTCCTGGTGCCCACCGGGATAGGAGGAGAGAGGAGCAGTGCACATGTGCACATGCACACACATGCACACAGCTTGCTTTGCCCCTCCCACACTTACAAGCCACAGCTGCACCAGCTCACTCCCCCTCCTTGCCAAATCTGCCTGAGTCGTGGACTACTGGAGGGGTGGTGGTTTCTTGGCCCAGAGTGCCCCTTATTTGAGAAACGGGGTGAGCACAATAAGGCAGACAGCCAAGCATGCAGCTCCTCCAGTCATGCTGCACCAAGGCAAGTCGGAGAAGCAGAGTCAGTGTTGAGTGAGCGTGCCTTCCTGGCCATGGAGGAGCCGCGGGAGAGCCACACAGGCAAGGCAGCATCTCAGTGTCAGGAGCCTTGTCCCCTTTTCCACTCCACCTCCCACCTGCTGTGTCTCCTCTGCACATCACCCCCATCCCTGCCCCTGCCAAGGCTGGCCTCCACCTCCCCGATGAGTGGGAGAGCATCTCGCTTAACCCTTTGCTGCATGACCCAGGAAGGGAGTGGGGAGGAAGGGTAGCTCCTCTGGGACTGAGAGGGAAAAAAGTGAAGGCCAGAAGGCAGGAAAGCATCTGGGCTGCGGGTGGAGTGCAGCAGGGACTGCGCCGCCCTCCCACATAGAACTGCCCTGCTTGGGTGAAGGGGAAGCATTGTCCAGCCGGCATGCCACTCGCTCGCTCTCAGAGCAGAGGGGGTCGGGAAATTTCAGAATATTTCCGGGAACATCTATGACCCAGGGGAAAAACATGAAAGGGAATGAAATACAGGGTTTTCCCGGCCAAATCGGGAGCGTTGACAGCTATGCATGCTGAGCATAACACACTAATTTGCCTCATTAGATTTCCTGTGTCTCTCCTAAATGCATGGCTGGGCCTGGGGAAAAGGCCATAAAAATAGAGGATTTCTTCTACTTAATAGGCTACAAATTGTCCATGCATGAGCAACAAAATCATTTCCTCTTTATATAGCAAATGATGAGTCATTAAAACACTCATTGAATATTTTATTGTTGAATTTGTTTAGTGAAATAAACCCAAGTTTCTTCTCAAGGTGGCCTACACGTTAATCCTGTGCAGAGCTCCATACAGGCACCAACCAGAATCAAAGAACCTCAGCTTCCACATATGAAACAAATAAACTAGTTGAGTATTACATCATGTACACATAGAAATGTGCTCTTGGGCTCACCAGCACATCCCATCTTGCCTGATTTTGGAAGCTAAGCAGGGTCGGCCCTGGTTAGTACTTGGATGGGAGACAACCAGGGAATACCAGAGGCTGTAGGCGCCTGGAGTAGGAACTGGCAAGCCACTCCAGTATTCGTGCTAAGAAAACTCCATGGTCATGGGGTCACGAAGAGTCGGTCACAACTGTAACGATGCAACACACACACACACACACACACACACACACACACACACACACACACACACACACACACAGAGTGTTAGTAAGGGCTCAGTTGCACATCATAATACTACTGGGTTTGCATCAGTCTTAGCATGCTTGAAATTGATTTTAAAGCATCTCTTTATATGACATACAGCTGAATGTGCTTTTCTTTTGACCAGGAAACTTTCTTATTTTAATTCAAAAAGGTGTTTTAGTTAAGTTTGGTTAAGTCCCTTGTTCTCAAATACTTGAACACGTTTTAATTGTACTGGACTGTATATTATCCCTCATTACTGTAAGCCTCCTTGGGTCCTTTTCCAAGGAGAAAAGCAGGGTTAAAATACTGTAAAATAAATAAAAAGTTAAGGTATTTTGAACAGTGTTGAGTTGCTTATTTTAACTTGATTGTGGAGGAAATTTATTTTGAATCATTTTGGCTCTTGTGCTCACCTGTGTCAGAGTAAAATGTGTCTCTGGGATTTGTCAAGAACTGGATTGCAAGCTAAGATCACAGGTTTTGGGCTATGGGGAAACCCTGCAGTATGATCTGCTCTATCTATAGCTATAACATTGCACTATCATGATCCTAGTTATCTAAAGATATCTAAAGAAACTCACAGACATTAAAAGTAGCACCAGCAACAGCAATGATGAGTGGTTATGTAAAGCAGCCCACAAGAGGTTGAGCAGGTACAGGACAAAGCCTCCAATGTAATGGGTGTTTGGTGCCTTGCCCTCATATTGGCTTCTTCTCACAGATGCTTGCCTTTGCAAGAATAATTAATATTTGTTTATTTCATTAAAAAAATTACAAACAGGGAAACAACAACTCATCATCATCATCATCATCATCATCATCATCATCATCATCATCATCATCATCATCATCATCATCCCCATGGGTGCCACCTTGTCACGGCGGGGAGCTTAACTGCTCCAGTCCAACCATACCAGAGAGGTTTTGACTGAGGAACAGAACTAAGTGCACCCTACAACCCATGAATCATGGTGAAATGTAATCAAAAGAACTATACACTATCTTGGTTGTCACCCGGGTTAACAAAGACCGCGATGGGTGTTGATGAACCCAGACATCTGTTGATAAATGGGCTACAGGTCACGGGTCCCATTGCTGAGCAACCAGGGCATGGGCCTGTAGAATTACGGGAAGTTGAACGATCTCAGAAGCAGTTGAAATATACTTTACCAGAGAATCGGACAACCATGAAATGTCATTGAAAATCTTTATCAACATTTTTGAGGCTTTTGTCTTATTCAAATAATTTCCATGACAAAGTAGGAGACAATATTAAACATGGAAAATGTCATGTCGGAAGCAAAACATTGTGATGCAAACTCTTTTCAGCTTGACCTTCTTTAGGTTAACTGAAAAGGAAACCCCATCCAAATCCATCATTTTGTTTCAATGCATCCAATGGTGTCTGGATCATGACCTTCACTAGAAAAACCATGCAAAAATAAATGGTATCAAATCATTGTCTACAGCCTGTGGTATAGAAAGATATAACTGGGAAATGGACGATACAGTGAGTGTGTCAGGAATATCTGGGAAGCTATAGATTGTGATTTATTTTGACATATGTCAGTATCATAAAAATCCTCGAAAGGGAGAGAATTATCATTCATGAAATGTCAAATTGCCTAAGGCAGTCGGGGGAACCAAACTGTTCACGTGGAATAAGAATGAGTGTTTACTTCTGGAAGAATGCAACTCAAAATATTCTCAAGTTCTAAGCGTGCACACACTGAAAGGAAATAAAAAGAAAAGAAATAAAAAAGTAATATTGTTTACAGCAGTATACTTATCATAACCTTCTGCAATATAGTATACAAGCAATAATTTAAAAAATAGCATTCCGGGCAGTGAAAAATAAATTTGATTAATGCAAAGCTCTTACCCGTACTACTACAAGAAGATAAAACAAATCCAACAAAAGGGTTTCTTCTAAAACAAATATCAATTAAAACAGTACAAAGCTTTACTGTCTAAATGGCTGAAGAAAGATCTCCCGCCAGCTAAATGAGATGAACTCCCTTCTTTTCTCCATGCAAGACTTCTTACTTATGCTACCATCTGTCACTGTTGTATTGGAGACTAAAAGGCAACGGATCATATTTGTATTTTTGGAGTGCAACTTCCAGAATTGTCCAGGAAGCACAGCTGCCTGGGGAAATCTGGGAGCTGTAATGCAAAGACACACATCTGCATACATCTGTTGGAAAATCTCCAAGGGACCCTGCTATTCTTGATCAGTGAACGTCTTACTAAACCAGACACATTCAATTGTCTGTTGTTGTTTTTCCAGGACCCTTCTGCTATATACATTTGCTGTGATTGTGTGCCCTGGCTGCTGGAGTAGAGTTGCGCTACAGAGTGCATTAATACTGTGGGTTGGTTCATGTATGACAGGAAACCATGATTTCGCAATACACGAGTGAGGCTGCAAGAGCCCATATGAAACTCCAGGCACCTTCAACCCATGTCCTCCCCATCTATCGCTCCTCCACATCTAGGGGAATCACACCACTTGAGTTCATTTTCCTTCAACAAATGCTAGATTGCCACGTTGTACAACCCAGAGGTCATGGTGGAAAAACCAGCTGGGACCCTTCTCTTAATAAGCCAGAGTTAAATCATGGGTGGCAAAGCCTGGTTACAGAACTAGAGATGGGCACGACCAGGGAAAATGACGTTTTCGAGTTGTCGTGTGTCAGAGCCGGCCCGTTTCGGCTCGTTTTTGTTTTTCGCGAAATTTTCCAAAAAATTGTCGTTTTGTTTGTCATTTTTTCGTCTGTCATTAGTACTGGTTGGGGGGGGGGGAGCGGGCTCCTGGAGGCACCTCTCTGGGGTGGGTGCCTCCTCTGGCCCGCTACAAAATGGCATGCACAGCCAATTGGATATGCATACCAAGTTGAGCAGAGAGGCACCTCTTTTTTGGGTGCCTCTCTCTGTTGACCACAGGCCAACTGCTAACTGCAGTGTCACAGTGCGCACACTGGGGGAAGGCTCCTCCTCAGTCTGGGTGCTCTGTGGTCCACTAAGAAGGGAACTGTACTTGCATGTGTAGTGCAATGCGAGTACAGATTTGGCTTAGGGTTAGGTAGCGCAAGGGCTAGGGTTAGGGTTGTTACGGGTAAGGTTAGGGTGAGTTCGTGGGGTGCACCTCTGGGTGCCTCTCTGACCCACTAAGAAGGACAGTGTACTGGCGTATGGGTTAGGGTTAGGGTTAGGGTTAGGGTTCGGGCTACGGTTAGTGGGCTTTTTATGCCCGACAGGCACATCCCAGAAGTCTCGGTCAAAACCTGGTCAAGTGGCCATGCAATTGATGGAATGGCTCCAAAAATTTGCGTGTTCCACTCCCATGGCCAGCCCATCACTGCGCAGGTGTAAAAAAATAAAAATAAAAATAAAATAAAATAAAATCAATTGGAGACGTTTTGTTGCAAGAAAAACCCACTGCTGCTACTGTAAAAATTCAGGCAGTTTTAAAATAGCTATTTTCGCATGTTTCTGTGGTGCTTTGGTGTGTTTTTGGACCACCATGATTTCAAAATAAATAAATATTGCTTGCGGTCGCCCCATTTTGGATCCCCCGCCCGCACCGCATGGCATGGCGAGTTGGCGAGACGACGAGGATGTGCCGCCCAGGAGAGGAGAAGGGGGGAGGCTGGGGACCCCTCCCCCAGAAACCACCCTTCTGGTAGGTGCCCTCACTCAGGCAGGCATATTTTTGCCTGCTTTTTTGGCCGGGAATCGGGTTTTTTTAAATTTTTAAACCTTTTTTTCTGTGCCGCGCCGCTTGGCGGTGAGTTGGCGAGACGACGAGGATGTGCAGCCCAGGAGAGCAGGGGGGGAGGCCGCCACCCCCCAGAAACCACCCTCTGGTAGGTGCCCTCAGGCAGGCATATTTTCGCCTGCTTTTTTGGCCAGGAATGGTTTTTTTTTTTTAGTTTTATTTTTTTTTTCTGTGCCGCTTGGCATCGCGCAATCGCTGCAATGCCGGGAACGACAACAACAAATCAGACCCAATTTTTCTTTAGTCGGTTCGAGTTCGAGTTCTGGCAGAGTAATTGTCGTTCTTCGTTCAGTTACGTAACGGAAACGAGAAACGGAAACGGAAACGAGAATTTCGCCAAGTCATGCCCATATCTATACAGAACCAAAAAGAATGTGTCTGACATGTGAACCATTTCTGATTTATCCACAATGGTGAGTCAAAATTAAACTCAGAAGAAGCTTTTGTGCCAGCCATGTGGGAGGATGAAAGGGAGTGCATGAACCCACAAGTTCAGTGCAGACTAATTGAAGCTCATGTAGATGATCAACTTTAGATGAGCTGCTGAATGGCCTTACTCCTGGTGAGAATTCAAGGACAGTGCATGACATGGCAGCTTTTCTCAAAATTTTGGGGGACCCCATCCTTCAGATAAACACTTGACCTGCCCATGCAGTTGGGGAGTGAAGAGGAAACTAAGAAATTACTTTGCCCACCAAGCCTGGAAATAAAGAGACGAGGCACATGTTTGGGGGGAAAAATAGGCCACAATTTATTTAAATCAATTAAATTAATTCTGGAATGCTTCTCCATAAGCAAGGAGGCCTAGAAAGTTCAAGTGGTGTCATTCTAATTCAGATTTTAATTGGCTCAATGCTACTCTAGTGTTCAGGTACCCACCTCCTCTTCTTCCATTTACTGGGCTCTGGCTGCAGTGGTGGTGGCAGCTCATTGTGAGCCCAGCAGGTAAGGGACCACTTTTAAAGATGGAACAAAATGGTTTGTTCTAATGAAAAAAAATGACCATTTCGTTTTATCTGTAACAAAATGCTGCTTCCTCATTTTGTTTTGTTTTGTTTTGCTTCATGACCCAATGAAATGATGAAATAGCATATTGTTTTACATTTCAGGCCCATCTCTTATCACCACAGTAGGATACCAGTCATGGAACGTCCTTCCCAAATTTGTGTGTGTGTGTGTGTGTGTGTGTGTGTGTGTGTGTGTGTGTGTGTGTGTGTGAGAGAGAGAGAGAGAGAGAGAGAGAGAGAGAGAGAGAGAGAGAGAGAGAGAGAGAGAGAGAGAGTTTATAAATGTATATGAGACCCCACCAACACCACATATGTTTAAAGCTCCTTCAAGTCTCATTGTTGCACCAGAGCATATACATAAATAAAATGCAACAGCTCAGGCTGTTTCCTGATTGTCTTGGACAATCACCCACTTAGGATAAAGGGTGGGGCAGAGAAGCCTGAGCTGAATCTACGGGTGAAAAATCAGTTGAGAAGGTGCCAGAAGCTAGCAAACTGGTCCAGGTGAGTGCCTGCTTGAGGCTGAGAAGGTAGGAGCAGCAGCACCTGTTCTGTTGTCTTTATGAACCCAGACAAATCAGTTCATGCCCATCTCTAGTGCACAGTGCAAATATGGGCAGCAGAAGGAAGAGCAAGATCTATGGGTACTTATCTGGTGACTTTCTTGAAGATATCAAGAACTTTTAATGCCAAATGCCTTATGGGGTCCAGTGGGCAGACTGTTTCTTAGGTCCTCAGTGATCCTCTGCAATAAATTACAAGGAGCATTGTAGTTCAAATTTTTGACATGAGTATCCAGTCTTTAAAATTTCAAGAAAAATAATAGGAACCCACCTTTGCCATGTATTGACCTGCGTTAACCAGATATCACATTCATCTTGACAAGAGCTAGCCAGATATCCATTAGGCTTCAGATTTCTTGCATGTAACTGCGGAAATCCTTAATCTTGCATATGGCTGGGCAGGCTCTATTAATCACTAATATCATTACGCTTAAAAAAAACTGAAAAAACTTTAGAAGGAGAAAAAGGGGGGAAGACAAGGAAAGAAAGTAAATGGAAGAAAAATGCATTCTGGCAGGGAGCACACTGCTGTGGTATTTTAAGAGGCTAGCCTGCAGGTCCTATTACAATGAAACAACTGAAGCTCGATTCCCAGTGACACTTTTTTAGGTCAGATCTTCCAGTCACAGAAATTAGGGCATGATATGCATACCAGAGAGTGTGAGGTAGGATGGCTGGCTTTCTAAACGAATTCCCCTGGAGGGGAGCAAAGCAAGAAGACCAAAGTGCCAGAGCAATACCAGAGTCTTCTGCAATCTACTGTACCAGCTCAGCGACCAGAGGGTGATTTTGGCAACACTGAATCAAAAGACATTTTCCGTACGAAGGCGGTCAACGCCTGATGAATGTGTACTTGTAACAGAAATAGGAACCTGAATTAGGAAGCCTGGTATTTTCTGTTTGCTCCTGTCCCTGTTTACAGACAAATCTCTCGGTAATCCTATCATAGTCTGTAGAACTAAACCTTACAGGAAACATTGCTTTTGCTGCCAAACACAATGGCATTATGTTGTGTTCCTCCAGCCGCTCTGTAATGTGCTGTACCAGATATGCCATGCCTAAGACACATTGTATTTTCCTGCCACTGTTTCATACACTTCCTGCTACTGGCTGTGGAAAGTGAGAGTGTAGTTTTAGGAGAAAAGGATAAGATAAATTATACTAAATGTTACTGCCGAGGGTGCAAGAGATTGCTCTACCAAGGATGGCCATTGTCAAGGTTTCTCATGATACACACACAGTTGACACCCAAGAGGTTTATCTCAGTGTTCACACACTCTTACAGAGCAGAGAAATTACTCCATGAAGCCCTAAAGTAGAGCATGGGCCCAGCAGGGTCTACACAAGAAGTTTGGCCCAGGTCTTCTGTAATGTACTGCCTTTCTAGTCTTAGAGCCCTTTTACACGACCCCTAAAATCCGCTGCAAAACACTTGCAGATCCGGAGCATAAAATTGTTTTTCCATCAGCAGCAGACTTTTAAAAAAATAAAATATGCCCACGCCTACTTAAGTGTGTCCCAGTGCACTTTACAAGTACCTGGTCTCTGGAGGTAAAAAAAAATTCCAATGCGGGTTGTAATGCTGTGGATGACGGGCTCTCCTCGCCTTCTGTTTGTTTTTCCCCCCCTCCCCGCCCCTTTAACAGATAGGAATCCCTACAGGGCTGCTCCGATGGCAGACGGAGGTGAGCCTGCATTTTCTCTCTCCCTTTTTTCTCCCTCCCCTCACAGCAGACAGAAGCAACAGAGTGCAGAAGGGTGGGAACACAAGAGGAGGAACAAAACCCACATGATATCTGGCTGGAGGGATTCAAATTTCAGCTACTAGAGGATCTTAGGGGTCATGTAAACGGGCTCTTAATATAATAGGGATGAGGTGGGGCAGGGTGGGGTGAGGGCAAGACACATGACTGAGTATCTATAATATAGAATTAGCTCAACATGTAGAACCTTCAAACCCCTAAAATAGACTATTCAACTGCATATACATGAATTCACTATGGGAATTCACCCCACCCCCCAACACAAACATATAGGAATTATACCTAGACCAAGTTGGCAAAGACCTTAACAGCAGTTCTGGCCTCTTCAGCAGTCCTGCTCCTTCTAATCCAAATCTCTTACTCACAGCCCCACTCTTTCTTAGTCCCACCTCTTTGGGCTTAACCAATATTTCCTGGGGGTTTCATGGCCAAGTAGGAGCCTACTTATAACAGCCTTAATAGGTCTTTCAAGCTAAGTGAAATATATAACGAGTGGTTTTACTAGTCAACACCTCCAGTTAGTTTACATAGCTGAATGAGGATTGAATTCTGAATCCTAGTTGATTGCGCTATACACAGCAACACTGGGTATGCAAGCCTTCAAGCTTGCCAATCTCAGGATGAACAACATGGGGAAGAAATGGTTTAATTTTTGTGTATGATGTGCCTTTAAGCCTGGATAACAATAAGTGTTCTGCTTACAGTACTGTATCCCTCCTTTTATCCACTGTCTCACTCTCCATAGCTCACTCACTCAGCACAAGGGAGTTTTTAATGAATGCTATTCTTTCGCAAGGTTGGCACTTCAGACCCCCAGGAGCAAGGGGAAGGAAAGGAGGAGATATCCAAGTGGTGGTGACAGTTGGGGCTACTGTGCCATTTGGAGCATGGCAGGAAGTGGAACATCAGTATAAACACCCCTCAGTCTCAGAAGCAACATATAGCCCAAAACCTCACACTGTCATTCGTTTGTGGTTCTGAAGGAACTACGTCCATATTTAAGCATGGCTCTGGGTGTTTCAGTTTCTTTTGTATGGTAAGACTGTGGGAACATAGACTGATAGGGTGATAGTGTTTTGACCCATTCAGCTGGGGCTGAACCTGTCCAATTTTAGGGTCCTTTGTCAGCCTTCTAGCTAATGGTGCTGCCATTTTGTTTAATTCTCTGGATTTTTATAGTTTGTGGCAAAAAAAAAACCTCAGCTGAAAAGTACATTTGCAAACTGATGTATTGTTTTTGTGCTATTGTCTTGAATATGTATTACATAAATTCCGTTTATCACATCTAAAATGCAATAAAAATGTAAAAGCCTTCTTATGAGGATATGGCAGTGTTATGATCCTGGTGCCTGACTAATAGTTATGTAGAAATCCAATTCATGATGGGGCATTAAAAAAACCTGCTACACTTTTATGACTAGATTTTGTAATTGGAAAAAAAAGTATTTTATGTGGAAGATGCTCAAACCTAAAGGGTTTGTACATGTTCAGCAAATAAACATATGTCTGAAATGTGGCTAAGAACTGCAGACTGTTTCAATAAGCCACCACCACACAAACAGGACCAATCCTGAGTCTGGTTTTCAGAGAGTGGTCTGAAATAATAAAGATGGAAATCTTTGGTCCATAAAAACCATGTGGGTCAGAGAGAATGTCATCTCTGGGGAATGATGTAGGACCTGGAGAGTCAATCTTGGAGAGTCCATGGGCCATAATCAGTATTCATCACCCCTGGGCCCACTGAGTTGCATCATTCCGTCTATCAAAATTAGAAGCAACTTTTTTCAAGATAAATGTGTTTATTTTGCTGAAACAGCACAGGCACACTTTGTTGTTTTTGTTTTTATTGCTGCTGTTGCTGTTGTTTATTTTTAAGAAAATCAAATCCCCTGGAGAATTTTAGAAGTATTTTTCTCTCTTATTAAAAAAATCAGAATATGAAGATGTTCTCTATATTTCCAGATGGCTGGTGAGCCACCTGATGTGAGGCATAATATATAGACTAGAAGACAGAGAGGCTTCTGAGGGACATTGTGGATGAGCAGAGATATATTTCATAGATGGGGGGAAAATGAGAATTTCTCCTCATTCCAGGCTCTTGTTTTCCACACTGGACAAGCAGCTGCCTTGAGGGAAGCCCACAAGCAAAACATAATGCCTTCTCCCATTCCTGCTCCTCAGTAGTTTGTATTCCAAACTTGGAAGTTTCATGTAGCAGCTACTGGTAGTCCTTCTCTCCACAATAACATCAAAGTGAGCAGCAGTAGGGCCACTGTAGCAGTACACATTGGAACTGGGCTCTACACTTCCCCTGTTTTTAAAAAAGATAACCATTGCCGTAGGTGCTAGAGAGAGCTTTAAACTCGGCTTGGCCAAACTGTTAGCTTCATTTTCTTTGTTGACCCGGAGGTGTGCAGACGGAATGGGCTCTATATCCAAGCAAATACCGAAATGCAGAGGTTGAACAAGTACAGGGATGAAACCGTGACCCTCTGGGACTGCTCCTCATCCTGGGAAAAACAAAACCAGAGCAGACATATACTTAAGAACACTGAATTAAGACAGGTCAGAAAAAATAAATGACAATGCAAGATAACATCTCCTTTTCAACACATCACATACATTTTTGGTAAAACAAGGGACTTCATAATTTATCATGCACAATGTAAGTATACTCAGTTTAATATTGGTCATAGCAGGAGGTACTCAATTAAATCATTCATGTATAAATGTCATCATGAAACCTATTACGGTGTTTAGCATGATATAAGCTAGGCTTCAATTCATAACATAAATAAAATGCATGGGGTCCACATAACTAATTTCTGTTTTCAAATTTACTGTGCTGCTAATTCTATTACTTCCCAAGGCACTAATAGTAACACTACTGGCAATGATAGCAGCAGCATTAGTAAGATGAAAAAGAAGAAAGGATTCTACCCATTCAAAAATATTTAGATAACGGCACAGTGATATGGCAAGGAAGCATCACCCACAACTTGGTAATGGGCATCAACTGGGCTTCTGTGGTTTAGCACAGATGTTTGGTCTAGTGTTTCAGCTGCACCACTGTCCTGCAGGTGCTCCACCTTCCCAGCCCTGCCTCCTCCAGTAAGTAACCCACCAGAGTCAGCAACCCCACCTCCTCCAGGTGCTGCCTCTGAGTGCCTACCCATCAGAGAAGGCAAGGTGAGCTAGGCTCATAAACTGCCAAGCCACACCAACCTGAGGAACCCATCTCTGCCTTCAACTAAGTCCTCCCCCCTAACTTGTGGGTATTGTAACCATCCCCAAAAGCTAAGGCAGGAAAAAATTCTGACATGGAACCTACAGCCCTTGTGTTGAAGTGATCTTTGGAACTCCAGGCCCTGAAGGCAAACTCTGGCTTGGTCCAGAACAATTCTGTCTATGTTCAGTTCTGTGATGCATTTATACAAATTAATAAAATAAATGAGTTTCTCCCTGCATTCATAATTAAAAGTGTCATGCACCTATCTCTATGGCATACTGAAAACTATCATGAGCACCAATGTTACATTTAGTGTTTCATGTGCTTATTAGAGCTTTTTGCAAACCCAGCATAAAATAATGATCCAAGATGCAAGTTTTGGGTTTAAATTGGGCCACAATCTATTAATTATAACTTTAACTCTAACTCTTGACTGTTAGCCTACAAGGGGACCTGTAACGTAGCGCAAGGGTGAGAAACCTCTTGACATCAATACTAAATGCCCCTACATGGCTTCAAGGAGATTCCTAGATGGAGGGCAAGTTAGCCACCCAGAAGATGGTCACCCTTTACCCTGCCAACTTCTCATAAGCCATTTCCTTCCTGCCATTGAATTAACTCTAAATCTATTCTATGCTATTCTACCATTTGATACCGTCTGTTAAAATGAGGACTGCTTAGCATCCTATAGGTGCAAACAGAGATGGGACATACATTATTTGGCCACCCCTTGTGCTACCCGCCAATTGTGACTGGTTTGATGTTGTGAATTATACGCTGCCACACGTTGAAGATAATAGGATGGGTGAAAACACACTGTTGCTTGATGGCCAATATGAGTAATGGCCAAAAATTCCCATCCAGCCCTAAAGTGACCAGCTAATCTCATCATCTTCATATTAGGGTGGGAAGGTGGGGACAGCAATTGTGGAGGCAAGAGGCTGGGAAGTAGTGGGGGCAGGCTTAAATAAGCTCACTCGCTCTTGCCCCCAGCCTTGGAAAGGGCTCAAAATCTTGCTGGCTCTTCATGCCGGGAGGCAAAAAAACCCCACCCTGCCAGCAACACCCCGCAGAACCTCCATTGAAAGATTTCTCTGACTTTGATATAAATGCCATAGCATTTAGGTATATTTTTACCCGAACCAAGTACTGAAATATACTGATGTTTTTCTGGTTTGCCACCTTGCCATTATTTTCTGCTTCAGTTGCATCAGCCTCAGCTTCATTATTTCTCTCTAGTGGGTCCCCACCTACCAGCTCACACCGTTTTAGAAATTTAGAATGTTTTACACTGGCAACTGTCACTCCAAACACTCTTGTATCATAATATTAATATTTAAAGGCTAGAACCCTTTTCATGTGCATTCTACAGCATAAGGCTGATGATGTTCTAGCCAGAGAACTTTTGGGGACATTCAGCATTTCCTTCTCCCATCCTGAGCCCCTCCCCCACAGGATAGATTACTGTAATTCCTTTCATTTTTGGTCTTTACCTAACAAAAGTAATTGCCACTGGTAAAGTCACTGCAATACCTACATAGGATTTCAGGGAAGATGTTGCAAGATTGCCCTTTTCACACCATTCTGTTCAAAGTGTTATAGCATTTAAGAGTGCTCTAAGGGCTTCCGATAATCTTGCCTTTATAATTGAGTTTGTAGGTGATTTAGCCTGGGGATTTTCTGACACTTCACTTTGTCTGTTAGCCAAAGTACTACATCAGTCCTAATAATGGCCATTCACAAATAAAATTGCATGGTAGGTTTTTGCCAGATCTTTAAGGTAGTATGTAAAGATGGGTGTTTCATTTTGGAAGGAGACTGGTTCCAAAATGAAACAAGCCAGCACAGCTGGACCTCGGAACCCAGTTGCACCCTCTGGAACAAAATCAACCAATGTTTTTCACCTTGCTGAAATTCATGTTGGATTACATTCCAACCAGGAAGCAGCCTCTGATGCTTCATCTTTCCCTCTCCCGGGCACTAGCCAATCAGACAGGGAGGTGGGATAATGCATGTTAGAGATGGGCACGACTTAGTGGTATTCCCGTTTCCGTTTCCGTTACTCGTATCCGTTACTCTACGGAAACGGTAACGGGAATTACTCCGCCAGAATTCGAGCTCGAACCGACGAATGAACAATTTGGTCTGATTTGTCGTGCTCGTTACTTGCATCGCGCAATGCCAAGCGGCACAGAAAAAAAGTTTTTAAAAGTTAAAAAAAAACCCGATTCCTGGCCCTAAAAGTAGGCGAAAACTGTCTGAGGGCACCTACCAGGCCAGAAGGGTGTTTTATTTGGGGGGGGGTTCCCTGCCCCCCTCTCCTTGGCTATTGCTACTGCTGCGCTGCTGGTACCAGGCTGGGAGGGTGCGTCCATTTGCCATGCAGTGCAAGGGATCCAAAATGGTGACCGCAATATTTTTTTTGAAATCGTTGCCCAAAACCCCACCAAAGCACCACAGAAACATGCGAAAATTAGCTATTTTAAATGCTTGAATTTTTACAGTAGCACCAGTGGGTTTTTCTTGCAAAAAAAAGTCTCCGTTGATTTTATTTTATTTTATTTTATTTTATTTTATTTTATTTTATTTTTTTACACCTGCACATTTGCAATGATGGGCTCGCCCATGGGAGTGGACCATGCAAATTTTCCACCAATCGCATGGCCACTTGGCCAGGTTGACCACAGAGACTTCTGGGATGTGCCAATCGGGCATAAACAGCCCACTAATCGTAGCCCAAACCCGAACCCTAAGCCTAAGCCTAACCCATACGCCACTACACTGTCCTTCTAAGTGGGTCAGAGAGGCACCCAGAGGTGCACCCCAATACTCACCCTAACCTCACCCATAACTAGCCTAACCCTAGCCCTTGTGCTAACCTGTCTTAACCCTAAGCCAGATCTACTTGCATTGCACTACATGCAAGTACGTAAGACACAGCGGGTGCAAAGTGTCTGTCAGTCCGTCACTTGTGGCTCTGGCTGACTCCTGCAGCTCCCTCCAGGAGCCCGCTACCCCCCCAAACCATTACTAACGACAACGAAAAAATGAAAAAACGAACCGACTAATTTTTGCAAATTTTTGTGAAAAACGGAAACGAGCCGAAACGGACTGCCTCCGACACACGACAACTCGAAAACGTCATTTTCCCTAGTTGTGCCCATCTCTAATGCATGTCCTTGCACAGTTCCTGATTAGCCAGCACCAGGAAGAAGGAAAGATGATGCATCAGAGGCTGCTTTCTGCATAGAACACACACACTGGAACACCAAGCCTGATTACTTTGGCATACCTTGGTATTGAGAGGATTCCCAGTATACCCCCCCCCAAAAAAAAACATTGAATTCTCATGATCTGCAGCACCATGGGGTTGAATGGGTAGCACATATTGAGTTACCCAGGGACTCTCCAATCCTTGTGCTTTCTACACTATCCCCATGTGATTTATTAAACACCCATCAACTAGCCTCATGCTCCAATCCTCCTCTGCCCACACTAGTATGGGATAGGCAAAAAATCCCCACTCTTTGACCATCCAATTCCAGAAAACAGGGAAAAATTTTATGCCCCTTAAAGATGAGACAAGGAAGAGTGCTTATTTATACCATGCTCCTTTTCCCCTACCCCAGAGTCAAGCAGGACACAAAAATATGTTTCCCAATAATTCCAGATGGGGAAGGTTAAAGCGCTTTGCTGGTGAAACAGGATCACTGGCAAAGCTGAAAAAAAGCTTCATAAAGCTAAAGAATGCTCATTTTGCAAAAAGCTTATCTGAACAAAGTACAGAAACACTGACACTGAGTTGTTGTTGTTATTTATTTATTTATTTATTTATTTATTTATTTATTTATTTATTTATTTATTTCTATGCCACCCATCTTTCAGAAAGCCACTCTGGGCATTTTACAACATAAAATAAACTGATTACAAAATACAGATACAAAAATATAATAAAAAGCAAAAATATTGCAAATGAAAACATAACTAAAACAACATTCATAAAAATCAAAGGTAAATAAGATAAACTAGTGGCAGACAAGATTAGACCACTAAATCAATAAGGCAACGTAACAGTTAATAACCAGGAAAAGCAGACTGAGATAACCAAGTCTTCAATCTTTTCTTGAAGATCAACAACGATGGGGCCAGGCAGATCTCTGAGGGGGAGTTGGTTCGAGAGTGTAGGAGCCACCACTGAGAAGGTCCGGTTCCTTGTTGTTGACTTGTGGGTCTTCCTTTGTGTTGGCACCCTCAGGTGACCTGCTTGCGACAAACAAGTGACATGGGCAGAACTCTGGGTTAGCACACTTTGCATCACTCTTGCCTGGAGTCAAGGACTCTTAAAAATTCCTTGCAGGGATGTTTCTTGATCTAAATCATTGAGAGGTGTGTGTGTGTGTGTGTGTGTGTGTGTGTGTGTGTGTGTGTGTGTGTGTGTGTGTGTGTGTGTGTGTGTGTGTGTGTGTGTGTGTGTTGGGGTGGGGGGAAATTTGGCAAATGTTATTTCATATCCAGGCCCCCCCCCAAAAAAAACTGAAGGATCACAGAAACAAAGGAGGATATAGAAGGGAATGTAGCAGGGAAATGCAAAGGAATTTTGCATCATCAAACTAAGGGTAATGTACCAAAGAGAGTGGCTGGAGAACCCCTCAAAACTGAGAGGCTGTAACTCTGATGAAAATGTAAATAGAAAATAAATGTAAGTTGTTTTGATTATCTGAAAGCTTAACTTTGATATTTAGAAACTGCTTTGACACATCATTGCCTTAAATAAATATGGCAGATACAGTAATTATATGTATATAAGTGCATTATATGTACTTAAGCTTAATTCAATATTTCAACTGCTAGAAAATCTACCTGCAGATAAATCTGCTTGTTTTGAAATTGTCTTATATCAAAAATAACCTTTGCTGCCAGACAACTTCAAGCATATGATGCCAAATGTTATCTATAAGAACTAAACAGCAAGTTATGAAAACAACACAGAGAAACAAACACAAGCACAAGTGTATGTTAGAGATGGGCACAAAATAGAAAGATAGTATTTCATTTAATTTCTTGGGTAGTTTTGTTTCATTTCATTTGTAATGAAATTTTAAAGTAGTTTTGTTATGAAACAAAATGAAACGAAATGAAATGCTGTACTTCCCTGGGTCCTAAAAGATCAAAGTTGCAGGGGTAGCTTCTTCAAGTGATTCTAGATAACGCCATTAAATTTGGAAAGGTTTGGGGGTCAGGGAGCTGAGTTATGAAGTTCCAAAATGGGTGCATCTAGGAAAAACCCTTTGTATTGGAATCGGAAGCTGATCGGGGGAGTGATAGCACTGCTGCTGCTTGGCTTCTGATTGATTCCATTTAGAAAGATTTTTTTTCTAGGGGCACTCCCTTTGACATTTTATAACTCAGTTCCCTGAGCCTTAAATCTTTCCAAATTTTTGGTGTTTACAGGGAACAGTCCAATCTTGGTCCCCAGTGACTTTGGTGCCAATTCATGGCTGCTGTGATACTATTTTAGAATATTTTGGAATAGAGTGCGTATGTTCCCCAAAAGGCTGATCCCAGCCATGTTTCAGGACCAAAGTGGCAGGAGTACCTTATTCAAGTGATTTCTGGGTAAAACCCTGAAATTTGAGAATGTTTGGGGTTCAGGGGGCTGCGTTATGAAACTCGAAAAGGGGTCTAGGTAACTAATTGGGAGAGTGTGCTGAGCATGTTCCAGCAATTTATGAGTTAATAGGAGTTAAGTTGGTGGATAAATTAACTCCTAAATTGTTCCATGAAACAAAACTGTTCAGCCATAAAGAAATGAAGAATGATTGCTTTTCTGTGCAATGTCTCTCTATCCTTAACTGCATGGCTTGATGGCCAGAGAAAAGCCAGCAAATGGATGAAGAAAGAGAGACCAACTGGATGTGTAACTAGGGATGGGCACAAAATGAAAAATGAAATGCTGTTTCATCATTTCGTTATGTACCAGAACAAAACAAAACGATGAAGCAGCATTTTGTTACAGATGAAATGAAAGGGTCATTTTTATTAAACAAACAATTTTGCTCTGTCTGTAAAATGATCACTTACCTGTGGGTGTTCTGCCAACGTCGTTGCCGCTGAGACTGCCCAGCCAGGCCAGAGAGGGTGAGTGACTGGAAGGCCAGCCAAGGCATGCTGCTGCAGCTGCCACTGCAGCAACAGGAAAGGGTGAGCAGCTCCGTGGTCACCACTGGAGCTCCACCAGCCAGGTGGGCAGGCAATTCTATGCCCACTGCTGTGGGAGTCACCATGGCCACCGATAGAGTCGCCATCAGCCAGTAGGGCAGGCCAGCCTAGGCCCATTACCATGGTCACCGCTGAAGCCCCACCAGCCAGCTAGGCAGGCCAGCCTAGGCCCACTGCTGCCGACTGAGCCTTTGGAGCCACTGCTGGAGCCTTTGGATGGAGCCACCACAAGGTAACAAAATATTTCATTTTTGTTTTGTTTTGTATTAATTTTTGCTGAAAAAAATTCATACGAGACAAAATGAAACAAAATGTGCCCCCCCCCAAAACAGAATAAAACAAAACACCAGATTTGCCTTACTATGAGAGATGTCCCAGATTTGCCTCACTACGACACAAAGCAGAAAATAATGTTAACTGCTATGGCTGCAGACCTGGAAGAAGAATCATGAAGCATAGTAGGTTCTTCCTCTTAAGGTCTCTTTTTAGATCTTGCTCATTTGTGGAGCTACTGAGGCAATATATTTTTCAACCATTTGAGTCCTGGAGCCTTTTGAAACAGCAATAGACTTTTGATGGACTTTGTGGATCCCTATAGTGTCATGAGCATCTACATGCCCTAAGCACATCCGATCTCGCCTGATTTCGGAAGCTAAGCAGGCTCAGCCCTGGTTAGTACTTGGATGGGAGACCTCCAAGGAATACCAGGTGCTATAGGCGCCTAGAGTAGGAACTGGCAAACCACTCTAGTATTCCTGCCAAGAAAACTCCATGAATATGGAGTCACGAAGAGTCGGTCACGACTGTAACGACACAACACACAATAGTGTCATGAGACCTTCAAATGGATTTGTAAGATAGGAAACAATCTGAGCATCTGAAGGTGCTCAGACAAAAGCAGATTCTAGATATGACTAGGGTTCTATAATCTCCTTAATTTCTTTTCCTTCTCTATGGAATGTGACACTATTCCCAGCCCACAGAAAAAGGCACCAAAACAGTGCTACATCTAATTAAACTGACAAAATATTAATACTTTAATACTTGATCTCACACTTGAAGTTAATTAATAAGGGATAATCAGTGCCAAGTCCACAGAGACACACTGTTTATTTCCATAAGCACAGTGCTTCTGAGGATCAGTCAACGGTACAATTTCAGTACAATTACTGATTGAGAAGACGCATGACATTTGTCTTCCATTTAACTTGAACCCTACCATTTACAAAATACCCATATTTTCATACTATTGCCTTTGTGAGTGGAGCTTTACATACAATATCCTATCTTAAAACTGCAGTGAAGAAAGATTCTTTGAAGACAATATGTTCATCTACAGTATTTGGCTACCTCTACCACTTCAAGATAGAATAAGAAGTAGGCATGTTCCTAATTTTGTACTTCATTTCTTTGCTGCTAGATTGAAGGATAATTCTTAGATTACCTTCTACAATCATGTGGGCATTCCACTGTGGTTGGTGGATCTGAGGTAAACAGAAAAACAGGTAAATCCCAAAAATACATAGAAATACAAAAGTCAAATCTATCTGGACATAAAGAAACTCTCTGGATTCCCGATAGGTTCATGGGGGGGCAGTCTTCTGCTTAATTAAGATAAGATGGGCTTCTCTTAAGCAGTGCAGCTATCAACTGAACATTAGAAGGATCCTCTTAATGACAAACTCCTTTCTCATGGCAAGAGTATCAAACTGAAGGAATTAAATAGCCAGAGGATGACTCTGTTTTGTTCAATGACTTCAAAAAGAGAATGGGCAATCATCTTTCAATGGGCTGCAAGCTCCCTTTCAGATACTGTTACGGTTATATTGTGGGTTCCCAATGTATCAACATGTCTAGTGGGGCTCATGTAGAAGTTATGAAACGTTTACTCTTTCTCAGTCCCCAGGATCATCTCGCAAGTATGTCAAACCACCTTCTATTGACACAATCTGATATGGATTATCAATCTGCAACTTTTTAGCATCCTAGTAGTAAATGGCAAATATGGTGGGAAGGAACATGGGGGATTTATTACTATGCCAGATTACTAGCATGCCAAAAGGTCACCAATGGGTAATCTATGGCACGTTGTGTCAATAGATGGTGGTATGCCATAAATAGCCAATGCTATATTTGCACGTAAAAACTTTCAGTTTTAGGAAAACAATGGGCTTCTTGTTTCTATGATGATGGGACTCAGGATTGGTTGAATGAATGAATACTTTATTGCGGTCAATGACCAAATCCAAAGTACATATATTAAAAAATAGCACCAGTTACAGCAAAACAAGGAAGCACAAGGGAGGGAAAATATCATGCAAATTGAGCCATCTTAAATTGTGAGTGCTTGAGCAATTCTTGAAACCTTCTGAGCATGAATTATAATTGCTGCCGCACAAAACTTAGCTACATTAGACAGCATGCTTGAATTAGGACATTCTGCAGTGTATATATTTTGCCCTGACAACAGGAGGCGGGTATAAAATGCCTCTGGCCATCCAGGGAACTGCTTTAAATAAGGAGCAATAAGTTTTTCCCTAATTTCATCATATAAAGGGCAGTGCAGGAGTACATGTGCCATTGCCCCCCAAGCCCCGAAATAAAGAGGCGACAACTACGAATATGGTACAAACGGGCCACAACTTTATTAATAACTCATCAACTTCAAATGAAGGTCAGGATCACTGAAGGGGACCTGACACCGTAGTGCAAGCTGGTAACAGGGTGGGAAAAATTCCCACAGCCAAGAAGCTCGGTATTCAAATGGATAAACGATTAAACCTGGAGCACAGCACAGCCCTCGGGAGGCCTCCAGTCATAAATAGCAAATTTGTCCGCTGACAAAGCCAATGTGGATAAACTGGTTACGAGGGCTGTGAAGCGCCATAATGGCGTAAAATAGCTCTCAACAAGAATACGGTTACCAGCTGCACTACCCGCCATCAAAAGAGACTAGGGCTCTTACCCCAACATGCCGAGCAGCTCGGCCCTCAGGCCCCCTTGCAGGTCCGACAGAAAAATATCCAGGCCCGGGGTAGCCAAGTGAACTCCATCCCTCCGATAAAGACAGGGGGCACTCTCAGAAATAGCAGGGTGGAGAATAACAGATCCGGCACCGCGCCGAAGAAAACCGGCAACCTCGCGATTAACCCAGCGAAGGTCGTTATTAATCAAAAGGGGGTCATGGGCTGACCGCCACGCTAAGCGTGGAATCAACGCGGACCACAAGATGCGAGTGCCGGGGAAGTAAAACAAAAATTCACTCAAGTCCCGAAGGATCTTGAGGAGCAACTCAGCGCCAGGCGCACGATCCAAGTCGTTGCCGCCCAAATGCAGCAACAAAACATCTGGAGGGCTATGCAGGGGAATACGGCATGCCCAGCTGCGAAACTCCGCCCATCGCATGCCCCTGCGGCCCAACCAGTCGATGGTGGCACACGCGCCCAGGCCCAAATCTCGGCCCCACATGGATGATGCAGCGTACTCGGCTGCCCAGAAAACAAAGCTGTGGCCGAAGACGACCACCTTGGCTCTTGTCTTCATAACAGGTCCTGGAACGATAAAGAGATTAAAACGTTCGGGAAACAGTTAACATTTCGGCAACGGCCGCACATAAACCCGAAACTTCTGGGACTGCCAACGTCCAATACGCTGGATGTCCTCCACACCATAACCCAGGGCTGCTGCCGTGGAGGCTGCCCCAATTCTGAATGAATGGGAGCCAAAATGCCACCCCCTGATACCAGCCCTGTCGAGGGCCGCAACCGTCACAGCCCAAAACTGGTAACGTGAAAGAGGGGTCCCATCCTGATGGGCGAACAAATACCCAGGAGCATTACCCCGCAGGGCAAGATAAGCGCTCAGAGTGCGAAATGGGCATATCCCTGAGAGATGGCAAGGACCCAAAAACAGCTGCTGCCCCCTGGCCCACTGGTCAGTTTTTGACCGCCGAACACACAACAAAATGCCCTCTGGCAATAAACTGATGTCCGACAAAAGAAGGGCCGTGTACGAGACATCACACCTGGACGATGCCAGCAGCTCACTAATCCGGAGAGCGCAGCAAAAAACGCAACTAAGGCAGCAGCCC
Source organism: Phrynocephalus guinanensis (assembly GCA_037367245.1). Classification (NCBI taxonomy): domain Eukaryota; kingdom Metazoa; phylum Chordata; class Lepidosauria; order Squamata; family Agamidae; genus Phrynocephalus; species Phrynocephalus guinanensis. The sequence continues at coordinate 13,028,690 of CM074737.1, read as the reverse complement.
GAAAAAAAGAGCCGCCTCAAAAGAGTCCTTGCAAACAGCCGGCCACTGCTCAGTAAGCTGAGCCAAAATCTGAGGAGTAAATGGGGCACGCGTATCCTTGGTCCTCCCCCGCTCCTTAGACCATCCCTCCAGCATCTTCCGAAGGAAAAAATCATCAGAAGGGTGTTCAAGGCGCTGAGCCTTGGCATAAAATGCCAGCGCAGACAATTTGCCCTGAATACTCCGAGGGGCCAAACCCCTAAAATGCAGGTGAACTGCGAACTGGATCAGCTGGTCTGGAGTGGCCGGCCACAAGGAAGAAAACCCCTCCTGAGCACAAAATTGGGCATATTCAGTGCAGGCGGCCGCATAAGCCTTCCGTGTCCTAGGAGCCAGAGCAAGCGTTAAAGCTCGGTGGGCTTCAATCCGCCAAGGAACCATACCTCGTCGGGGAGGGTCACCGGATCGGTAGATGCCAGAGGGGCCAGCAGCCGAAAACGCTCCATCTGTTGACGTGAGAGGGCATCGGCTATCTCATTCCTGACCCCCGGCACATGGCAAGCCTGGAAGACTATATTAAAGTCTAAGCATTTAAGGGTCAGAGCGCGCACCAACTTCATGACGCGAGGCGAACGGGATGATAAGGTATTAATTACCCGGACGACCGCCTGGTTGTCACACCAGAAACGGACAGCCGAGTTCGCCCACGACTCTGCCCACAGCCAAACCGCACCCACAATGGGAAATAACTCCAAAAAGGTAAGGTCCCTGGTAATGCCGGCTGCCGCCCAATGGGCTGGCCATAGGCCTGCACACCACTGGTTCCGATAAAAGATACCATAGCCGTAAGACCCAGACGCATCCGTCTGAACCTGCAGTTCCGCCCCCAGGAGCAACTCCGCTCGCCAAAAGGAAATCCCGTTGAAATGAGACAAAAACCTCAGCCAAACGCTGAGATCTTCACGCATCTCAGCAGAAATCCTTCGACGATGATGAGGCTTCAGCAGCCCCGGCCGTGGCTTCACAGAGCCTCCGTAGAAATGCCCTGCCAGGAGCAATTACCCTACAGGCAAAATTAAGATGTCCAATGACCACCTGCAGCTCTCTAAGGGAAACCTTGCGCTTGCCCAAAAGGCCAAGCAACAGGACCCTAAGATCTCTAAGTTTGGCTTCCGGTAATCTGCTGGACTGCTGGACGGTATCCAGCTCAATACCCAAATATGTAAGGCAGGTGGAAGGGCCTTCAGTCTTCTCACAGGCCAAAGGAACACCCAACTCGGCCGACAGGCGGTAAAACTCCGCCATCAGGAAGGCGCAATGGCCCGAGCCGGCAGGACCACAAAAAAGGAAATCGTCTAAATAATGAACCACCCGCCGACTGCCCGTCCTATCCACCAAAGCCCACTCCAGAAAAGAACTAAAAGACTCAAAGGCCGCACACGAAATGGAACAGCCAAAAGGAAGCGCCCGGTCAACATAAAATTGACCCTCAAAAGAAAACCCCAACAATTCAAAATCCCCCGGGAAAACAGGTAACAGCCGAAACGCTGATTTAATATCGCTCTTACCTATTTCAGCACCAGGACCACAAGCCTTAATCATCGCAATGGCCGAATCAAGAGACGTATACCTGACCATACACCACACATGGGGGATCATGTCGTTGACTGATGATCCCGCCGGGAAGGACAGGTGATGTATAAGCCTGTATTCACCCGGGGTCTTCTTCGGCACAATGCCGAGGGGCGATGCCCGAAAATGAGGAGTAGGCGGGTGAGGGAAAGGGCCCAAGACCCGCCCCTCAGCCACCTCCTTAGCGATCTTGTCCCTAACCACGTCCTCGAAGCCCTTAATAGATTTCAAGTTCTTAGCCAGAATAGCCTCCCTGGATCCTAGCGCCGGAATACGAAAGCCCCAAAGAAAACCCTGTAGAAGATACCGAGCAGCCGCCCTGTCAGGGTAGCGTCGAAGCAAGCGACGTAACGGCTGAAGTTTGATAGGGCTAGGGCCCTTTCGGAATGGAGCCCGAGCCGGAGGCATTTTTCTTGGCGCCGCCCTCACGGCCGGGAGAGGAAGTACGCTTGCCTTTAGGGCAGGAGGGCGCAGCATGGGCGCCACCACAACCGGAGCAGACATGCTTGAACCGGCACTGGCGTCGGTTACAAGAGCCCTTGGCATTGTACTCCCAGCAGGCCAAGCGGGGTTGAACCGCCTGTCCCGCCCCAGGGCGGGAGGATGCCGCTTGGCTCGTCCTAAAGGCCACATGACCACTGTCGAAATGATCAGCCGAAATCGCCCGGGCCGGGTACATGACCTTCATCCAAAGCGGCCCATATGGTTCATCCCAACGCATCGCTGGTGATTGGGCGGCACGTAAGCGGAAACGCTCATCGTACAGCAACCAAGCCGTCCCCGCAAATTCAAGGTGGGCCCGGTGAATCATATCCATGTATTCGACCAGAGCCAGGGCACGCTCAGGGTGGGCCTTGATAATAACTGCGGAATAGATAAAAAATGCCGAAAGCCAATTGGTCCAGCACCTCTCAGGTTTCCTCTTGCGGAGCGTCTCCCGCTCCTTGTCATCCAACCTCTTAAAAGTCTCCCGGTCGACTTCCCTATTCAACAGGTCGAAAACATCCACATAGGCCCCGCTAAGAATTTTATCAATCGTAGCCCGGGACAGATGTACACCAAGGGGCATACATTCATCACCCTGTGGAAGCTCCAATGGAGAAACCGTCGAAGAGCTGGTAGCGGGTGAGTCAGCCTGGACCGCGATATCCTGCATAGCAGGCCGCGGCAGAGGAAGAGGATCAGCCTCCCTACGAAGCGGCAAGCCAGATGCCCCCGACGGCGGAGCAGAAAGATCCACCGGCGCCAATCCAGAAGTGACCGGATTGGCTGACAGATTAACCATACTGGCAGACCTAGGAAGAGGACCCCATGGCCATGAACAAGGAGGAGCGACATGGGTCACGAACTCACCCGGCACTTGAGACGCCGCCGATGCCGACGCACCTGCAGCCGAGCCTCGGCTCGCACAGGACAGGTCCAGGGCGCCCTCCGGAGCCGAAGTACACACGGGGGGCGGTCGAGCTGCCTCGACCGCCGTCGCACCTACAGCAGACGTCGAAGTGGACGCAAGCGCCCCATATGGGCCATCTTGGCGCAAAGAAGTAGAAGGATGAGCACTCCCACGGGCCGCCGCCGCCATCTCGCCCTCGAGAGAAGCAATGCGAGAAAGCATTAGCTCTTCCATCATACGATTGACCGCCCGCCGATGCTCCTTAGATCCCTTAGACGAACAGCCACCATCACCCCCGCCCCTGGTCCCCCGTGCGCGAGCACTGGACCGCACAATCTGACTAAGCTTGTGCCAGGCTGTGGAATAATCCGGAAGATCCTCATCAGAAGATGACCCCGACAGCCGGGGTGGTGAAGAAGGGGGCGGCGCCCTGCGCTTCGCAGGGGCCTTCCCCTTGGACGAGGTAGGGCGCTTCTTGGGTGCCATCGGGGCCAACTATCAAAGCGAACAAGCACCACCGGCCAACCAGATCCCTAATACCCACGCCCAACAGTGGAATGCTCTGGAGGCCTTAAGAAGCCACAAGGACGGATGAGCCAGACAGAGGGGGAGCACCTCCCCGGCCGATGGGACCGCTTATTAATGGGACAGCCCAACCAGACCCAATCCTCCGGGAACTAACCCTAACGCCTGACTAACCCCCCCTCCCCTTGAAGCACCCCCCGCCCAGTGCCCTAACTAGCCCGCCCCCTAAATTCCCAAACAAGACCCCGGAGAACCAAGCCGCCAACGAGAAACAGGCTGCAGGAGACTCGATGACGCCGCCGCTGACACCGCCTCGCCAACGGCTGAGGCCTCCGCTGCTGCTGCCACGCAGGCCTTGCCACCGCCGCTGTGGGCCTCGTCTATAGAGCCCTATCAGGTCTCCGATCAAAAGCCCCAAGCTGGCAGGCGGCAGTCAAAAGCACCCGCCAGCCGAAGAGCTCACCAGCCCCAGCAGAGCCCTTATCCAGGCTCCGCTCACCCCACAAGCAGGCAGGGGCAGTCAAACCGCGGAGCCCTTATCAGGGCTCCGATCAGCCCACCAGCTGGCAGGCGCTGTCAAGCCGCGGAGCCCTTATCAGGGCTCCGATCAGCCCACCAGCTGGCAGGCGCTGTCAAGCCGCGGAGCCCTTATCAGGGCTCCGATCAGCCCACCAGCCGGCAGGCGGCTGTAACAGCGCCGCGGAGCCCTTATCAGGGCTCCGATCAGCCCACCAGCTGGCAGGCGGCTGTCAAAATAGCTGCAGCCGGCGGAGCCGCAATCCAGGCTCCGATCGCCCAACCAGCCGGCAGGCGGCTGTCCAAAGCGCCCGCCAGCCAGCAGCGCGACCGGAACCCAGAGACAGCCGCGGCCGGCGCTGGACTCGCCGCCGGTACAGGAGGCAGGCGGCCGAAAAAAGGTGCGGAGGACGCGGATCGTCCACCCCCCGGTAAGCCTAGGCGAGACAAAAAAAGGGGGGGCGCAAACAAGCGCAGACGACCGCCGTCCGCCGCGCCGAAACTCAAACGCCGACAAAATGGCGGCGAGGGCCGGGAGCCTTCATATAGGCTCCCGTCCCCGGGAAAAAAGCCCCGGATGGGCGCGAAAGTAGCGCGCCAAAACCGGGCTGGGAGGGCAAACGCGCCCTTCCCCCAACAAGTGGGGATCAGAGCTACCCATGTTTCAATTGTAAAATTCAAGTGTAAAAGCGCTGCGTTGATTCTTTGTTAAATGAGCAAAGAAATAGTTAAGGGGATCAATGCTGGATCAATTGATATGTTATTAGAGATACCCACGAATCATGATGTCTCTCTACCTCCAAGATGCGTTGCTTGAGGATTTGCTTAGCCATCACATAGCCTACTTGTATTAGGCACTCCATTGAGAGACCATACGTTTTAAGTTTAAGGGATAGGGCTCTCTTCCATGTTGAGTGGTAATTGCCTACAAATAGTAGAGAGTAGAGATGGGCACGACTCATCAAAATTTTTGTTTTTGTTTTTGTTTTTTCATTTTGTTTCGCAACGAAAACGAAAATGAAAAAATTTTCAGAAGCAAAACGACAACGGAAACGAAATGAAAATTTTTGCCGTGTTTTTCGTTTTAGTTACGGCAGACACATTGCATTGAAAAGAATGCTAACGAAACAAAAAAATTTCGTTTTTGTTTTTGTTTTTTCATTTCGTTTTGTATGAAAACGAAAATGAAAAATGTGCAAAAAAAACCCCGAAAAATGAAAACGAACTGAAACGGACCCCTAAACGAAAAACGAAAAATGAAAAATTATTTTTTTGAGTCGTGCCCATCTCTAGTAGAGAGGTTAGGGTTCTTGGGGAAAAAAATTATTTTAGCCAAAAATTGAGGATGGCTAGCCAAGCCCTAACTTCCACTTTCATGAATCCCACTTCTAACCTCAGGGCTGCATTATGCACCCAATGGGGTACTTCTAGGATAGCTCTCAAAAATTTTGATTGAACTACTTCCAAGGATGTGAAAGAAGGATAAGGGCCCAATTGTGCTCCATAAAGAAGTTGGCTGAGCGGTTTAGCTTGAAATAGTTTCAAAGCTGCTGGAATATTTTGCCCCCCTCTGGTATAGAAAATTTTTATTATTGCAGAGGAAGCTTGCTGAGCTGATTGTGTGACATGTGCCGCATGCTCCTTATGTGATCCATTGCATTGAAGGACCACTCCCAGATATCTAATGGTCCTTGTTTGTTCAATGTTATGGTTATCTATCGACCATTTATAGGCCTTTGGTCTTTTAGCAAAAACCATAACTTTTGTTTTTTCAAAATTTATTAGGATAGGTTTTTGACACACTGGCACAACATAAGATGCAAGAAGTTGAGACACGATGTTTCAACATATCTTTTTCAAAGGTTACATTTGAGCATGCTACCCTAGAATGTACCACTATTAAGTCCTCTAATAAATATTGACTAGAGCACAATGTAATACTTAAACTTAATAATCAAAAGTAAAATGCCAATTTGCAAAATCTTTTGCAAAAAAAAATAAAAATAAAAAAGCAAACAACCACAAAGGATAACAAGGAACAAGAAAATTCTCCATTGCAAGAGAAAAGCACATTCACCCATTTTGGAAAAAATAATATGCTTGTTCCAGAAATATATATATGGAAATTAATAGTCAGACTATTTGACAGTTGAACTTTTCGAAGTGACTCAATTAAAAGGCACACAAGGCTTGTATAAGCTGGTTTTAATGATTTATTCTGCCTCTTTGAATGTTTTTCCCAACGTTCTTTATGAGATTTCCATGGGCAGGATTGGGGGCAGGGATAGCTTGGTTGGTCTGATGAAATGAGCTGCAGTTCCACAAAGGCTTATGCCAAACAATTCCTAATCTCTGAGATCCTGCAAGAGCTTTCATCATCTGCTTGTGTGCTGTATGCTACTAATATAACTAAGGAATATAGTTCTTTAAAGAAATATAAACATTACAAACTCATACATATTTATTTGTAATTATATGCCATAATCTTGCACTTTTATCTCATTATGAACAAAATGGTATTGCATATATTATATTATGCACACATACATAGTTGCTTCTTTACCATCTCAAACACATTTTGTTTTTTCAACCACTCTTTAAGTTACAGGTGGCTGAGAGATCATGATGGGCCCAACTAATGGAAGAGCATGAAACAGAAAACTGTGTTTCATTTCGTTCTGTTTCATTCCCCCCCACACATTTTGTTTTGTATCATAAGTAATGATTTTTTTTCAAAAAATGTTACTTACAAAACAAAATGAAATGAAATGAATCCCCCATGGCACTAGCACTCTAGATGGTGCAGTGACAGATTGAATATCCTCCTCCTGACTGCCTCCCAGTGGATTTTGACAGCTTGATCCCAGCTGGGAGGCAGGGGGGTAGGAGGAAAGGAACAGCCAGGGAGAAGTAAATTCCCTGCCTGACTGCTCCTTTCTCCCCTGCCACCTCATCCTCTGAACGGGGTGTTTTGGGCAGGGAGTGCTGTGGATAGTGGTACAAGCCCCCACTGCCCACTGCCATCCCTATACAGAAAACCACCCTGGGAGGAGGGGGAGCACGGGAGAAGGAAGGAGGCAGCTGTAAATTCAAACAGATCTTCAGTTTGCCAGTGCTTCCTACTAGAGATGGGCACGACTTAAAAAAAATTTTTTTTGAGTTGTCGTTAGTCGGGCCGGTTCCGTTTCAGGTCGGTTCCGTTTTTCGCAAAAATTCGCAAAAATTAGTCAGTTCATTTTTTAGTTTTTTCATTTTCGTTAGTACTGGTTTTTGGGGGGGTAGCGGGCTCCTGGAGGCACCTCTGTGGGGTGGGTGCGTCCTCTGGCCCGCTATAAAGGGAAAGCGGGCTCCTGGAGGCACCTGTGGGTGCCTCCTATCCTCACCCACTAGGAAGGGGAAGCAGGCTCCAAGAGACCCCTCAACATGGGGGTCTCCCCTCCTCACCTGCTGCTGCAAAATGGTATGCAATAGCCATATGGATATGCATACCAGTTGCAGACAGTGAGACTAGTGATGGCAGTGAACCCAGAGCCATAGGTGATGCCTAAGGCTCTCGCACCACCATGTCTCACACAGAAGGGAATTGTACTTGCTGCGTGTAGTGCAATGCAAGTAGATCTGGCTTAGGGTTAAGGTGGGTTAGTGCAAGGGCTAGGGTTAGGCTAGTGACGGGTAAGGTTACGGTGGGCTAGTGGGTTGCACCTCTGGGTGCCTCTCTGACCCACTAAGAAGACAGTCTGTGACGTATGGGTAAGGACTGGAGTCAAGGATTAGGGTTAGGGTTAGGGGGCTAGGGCAGGTTTTAGGGGGCTTTTTGGCACATCCCAGATGTCTCCATGGCCAAGTGGCCATGCGATTGGTGGGATGGCTCCAAAATTTTGCATGGTCGTCCACTCCCACATGGCTGGCCACTCGGCCAGCCCATCATTGCGCAGGTGTAAAAAAAATAAAAAAATAAAATCAACGGAGGACAGAGGAGGAGAGGAGATACATTTTGTTGCAAGAAAAAACCCACTGCTACTGTGAAAAATCTGGCAGTTTATAAATTTCCGCGTGTTTCTGTTGTGCTTGTGTGTTTTTGGACCACGATTTCAAAAACAATATTGCATTCGCTGCCCCATTTTGGATCCCCCGCCTGCACCGCATGGCATGGCGAGTCCGGCTGCCCAGGACGGGGGGGGGGAGGCGGGACCCCCCTCCAGAAACCACCCCTCCAGTAGGTGCCCTGCGCCCTTAGTCAAGCAGGCATTTTTCAGCCTGCTTTTTTGGCCCGGGAATGGGTGGGGGGAGAGTTTAAAAGTTTTTTCCTGTGCTGTCCGTGCCGCTTGCTTGCACTTTAATTGCGGCGGCCGGCAGCGAGACTGGGCTTTTTGCTGGCTGCGAGCCTGCGGCGAGTCCCACCAGAGCAGCCCAGGACGGGGGATGGGGGGGAGGCCGGGGACCTCCAGAAACAACCCCTCTGGTAGGTGCCCTGAGGCACGGCAGGCATTTTTCCGCCTGCTTTTCGGCCGGGAACCAGGTGTTTTAAACTTTTAAAAACTTTTTTTCTGTGCCGCGTGGCATCGTGCGATCGTGCTATGCAAGGAACGAGTACGACAAATCAGACCAAAATTGTTCGTTCATCGGTTCGAGCTCGAAGTCTGGCGGAGTAATTCCCGTTACCGTTTCCGTAGAGTAACGGAACCGAGTAACAGAAACGGAAACGGGAATACCGCTAAGTCATGCCCATCTCTACTTCCTACATTCTTCCTTGCAATCCCCACCTACAAGATGGGGCTTTTTGACCAGTTGAGATTTGGAGAAGGGGCACCCCTCCCACCCACACCTCAAGTTGTCAAAAAGTCCCAGATGGGAGGAAGGGGGAGGGGTGAAAGGCTGAACAAAGCAAGATTTTTCCCTCCATGCTCTGTTCTGCCTTTTGCCCCTCCTTCTCCCTCTCAGCTGGGGCTTTTTGACAGGTCGGGATGTGGAGAGTGGGGGCACCCCTCCCCCCAAACCCCATCCTGTCAAAAAGTCCCAGCTGAGAGGTGGGGAGGGGCAAAAGGCAAAATGGAACATGGAGGGGGAACATGCTCTGCAGGCTTTTGCCCCTCCCCCACCTCCCAGATGGGACCTTTTGACAGGTTGGTGTGTGTTGCGGAGAGGGGTGCCCCCTCTTCAAACCCCAACCTTTCAAAAAGCCCAAGCTGGGAGGCGGAGGGAGAAATGCAGAAAGGAGTGTTTTTTCCCCCTTTCTGCTCCTGTTCCGGGAGTATTGAGGAAATTAGGGAGTTAATACCATAGCATAAACTCTCTGTATTGCCTCCACGCTCCCAGCACATTTTGCAAATTAACTACCCCCACCCCCTTAAGAGCTTCATAGCTAAGTCCCCTTACCCCCAAATCTTTCCAGATTTCAGGGGGTTCCCCAAAATCACTTTGGGAAGGTATCCCTCCTATTTTAGAGCCCCAACGTAAGTAAATTATCTTTAAAAATGAAACAAAATGAAATGGAAATTTTCATTTTGTTCCATTTCAATTTTTTGTTTTTTATTATTTATTTTGACAAGCGCCAATCTCAGCAATTGTCAAAATAAATAATAAAAATAAGCACTGATCAGCTGGCACGTGCAGCTGGTCAACAGGGAAAAAATTGCTGACTGGCCTCCCTGCAGGCCAGCTGGTTGGCAGGAGCAAAAAAACAAATAGCCAGCTGGTCAGTGGGAGTAAAACAAACACACATAAAAACATAGCTGACCAGCCTCCCCATAGGCCAGCTGGTCAGTAGAAGTAAAACAAACAAACAAACCAATGCCGGCTATCCTCCCTGCAGGCCAGCTGGTTTGCAGGAAAAAGAAACTGCTGACCAACTGGTTCACCCCCAACAGTGTAAAATTTTTAAAATTATTAAAGACAAAAATTAAAACAAAATGAAATACAAAATGATTTTTTAAAAATGATTTTTTTTAAAAAATCATTTCAGAATAAAAAAGAAACGGGGAAAGAATCAAAAAATGAAATGAAATGCCATTATGGCATTTTGTGCCCATCGCTAGTCTTCTCACCATGAGCTCTATATCCAAAGCCCAGCAAGAAGGGCTAAAATTGAACAGGCTTTTCATCCACATGAGCTCATTTGCACAGGCAACATCCACAGAGCAGGAAATTTGTATTAAAAGCTTTAAGAGCTTTTTCTTTTTCTGCTTCTGTTTTATACCATTTTTTTTCTCTTATTAGAAACAAAATAATCCAGTTACTGGAATAGGCTGATGCAAAAAATAAAATAAGAATTGTCCAAGAAAAATCTAAACTTAACATAATATAAAATCTTTCATATATAAGACAGATCATGGGGAGCCACACACTGAGATCATGACTTCTGTTTACAATAAAGCAGCTCAGGAGGAGTTGTGCTGGGATGTATGAACTCATAACGTAAGTAGTATCAGAAACTTTACACACACACACACGCACGCACGCGTGTGCACACACATACACACACACACACACACACACACACACACACACAGAGAGAGAGAGAGAGAGAGAGAGAGAGTTATGAAGCATTAGTGCACCACCCTTTACAAAGCAGTGATCATCTTTGATGGGATAAATATTATGGAAAGGCTGGAAGATCTGAGCATGGGGCACTAATAGCCTGGATATCTCGAAAGCTCATTTTTCTGTCCTCTGGAGAAGCCAGCTGCTAAAGACAGATAAAACCTGAAATTCCTCAGTTATTGTTCAGACTGTGTATTTGACAACAACTGTGATTTTAGTGGATCTCCCTATTATAAAGTGAAAATGAACCTGGGGAAAAGATACTCCTGGCAGGTTTGAGAAGGCTTAGGACTTCATAGGAAGGAAAAACTTCCACACAATTTTGCATCTAGCATGCTTGTGACTCGGGAGTAGAGATGGGCACGACTCAAAAAAAAAAAGGTGTTTCGTTTGTTGTTTGTCGTTTAGGGGGTCCGTTTCGGTTCGTTTTTGGTTTTTGTGAATTTTTTGCAAAAAAAAATCATTTTCGTTTCGTTACGTAATGAAATGAAAAAATGAAAACGAAAACGAAAAATTGCTGTTTTGTTAGCATTCATTACAGTTCAATGTATTTGCTGCAACGAAAACGAAACGCACGACAAAATTTCTGTTGTTTTGGTTCATTTCATTTCATTTTGGAGACAAAATTCGTTTTTCGTTTTGTTACGTAACGAAATGAAAAATGAAAACAAAAACAAAAAATTGCTCGTTTCGTGCCCATCTCTACCCGGGAGTATTGACAGCCTTCCAACCATTCCTCTTTTGGAATAACTGGTGATCGTTGGAGGATGTTAGGTTGGGGGTGGGGGGAAGTTCTACAGAGAATAATTAAAATTGCCCAGAATGTTACCGGGCTCCAGCTACCAACCTTGGATGACATCTTCACATCTTGCTGTTTCGGAAGTCACACAACATTTGGAGAAACTCTTCTCATCCTGCTCATAATTTCTTTGAACTGTTGCCTTCTGGCAGAAGATACAAAACAGTTAATACTCAGACCACACATCTTCTGAACAGTTTTTATCCCAGAGCTATAATTGCACTTAATAATGAACTTAAGTACCACCAGCAGTGAGCACTTGGACAGTATTACCCAGCCTGTTAAGTAGATGCTTGCGTTTTTGGGGTGGTGGTGGTGGTGGGTGGGGGAATGTTCGGGGATTTTTTAATGTCTGTGTGTTGGAGGGATTTTTTAATGTGTGTGAGAGTGTTCGGGGATTTTGTGTATGTGTGTGTGTGTGTGTGTGTGTGTGTGTGTGTGTGTTGAACCCGGTCTCTGGGTGTCTGAATTTCATTGTATGAATTTTGTCTCTGGGTGTCTAAATTTCGCTGTTAAACAATACAACTGATGGTACATTGCTTGGTTCTAGTATTATTACTTTTGCCTTCATTGGTTTGATGTTTCACCAACATCTCCTGAGATATAGGGTTTCCATGTACTCATCCTACACTGGCCACTGCACATGCTCCTGCAGTTCCCACCTTTCCAAATGTTGTTGTTGTTGTTGTTGTTGCTGCTGCTGCTGCTGCTGCTGCAGTTGCTACTGTTGCTGTTGCTGTTGTTACTTGTGCCCTCTAATGACTATAAATCTTTTAAAAACCACATCATATTTGAGAGGCAGGGGTGCCAGAACTCCATTAAAACATAGCAAAATTAGCCCCAACATCCTATTTGTTGTGGTGTGAAGTGCTGAAGGCTGTGTTTTTGGCCCCACAGACTATATCAGGCCTGTCCAAAGTCCGGTCCGGAGGCCACATCTGGTCCACCAGGCCATTCTGAATGGCCCGTGGCTGGCTGGTTCACCCCTCCCTCCCTCCCCCTCCTTCGCCCCATGTTTTTTTTTTAAATCTTCCACCAACACTGACACCACTGGGAAGCTTGAGGGGCTGGGCGGGCCAGCCGGCTGGTGAGCAGAAGCTTGTGGGGCTGGGTGGGCGGGCAAGGGGATAGGCCACCACCAGCAGCACTGCCAGGAAGCTTGTGGGAGTGGGTGTGCACACTGGGGCGGGCCGCCACCACTGGCATCACCGGGAACCTTGTGAAGCTAGGCACCCGCCTTCCTTCCCGCGGGTGGGGTTGCAAGGGGTCAGTGGGTGGGGCTTATGGGTCAGTGGGTGGGACTTGCAGTGGGGTGGTAGGGTCGGGGAGCAACCGGCCCCTGACACATTCTCAGCCACCAAATCTGGCCCTCCTTACAAAAAGTTTGGGCACCCCTGGACTACATGTTGCCCATCGGGATCTGTATATGGTCTACTTGAATGTATAACAAAACATGACAGGGTAGTCTGGGGACAGAGTGGGACAATAAGAATGGAATGTTGGCAACTTGCAGAAATTGATCGATGATGGGATGGAAATATACAGTGGTACCCCGACTTAAGAGCAGCTCGACTTAAGAGCAATTCGACTTAAGAGCGGAAAACTGTTGGTGTTTTAACTGCCACCTTACAAATTTCAGATATGATCTGCTCGACTTTTTTCATTTTTTTGATTTTTAAACTTGTTTTTTTTTTCAATTTTTTAGATAGGTACCCTGACCTAAGAGTAGTTTGACTTAAGAGCATGCATTTGAAATGGATTAAATTCATAAGTTGAGGTACCACTGTATTCTGTGGCTGAAATCTTGTTTAGAGCATAAGTCAAAATGTCTCTTTTTTTCTGTTCCTCCCTGGTAGACAAGACTCCATTGCCATGATTCATGGGACTACATACATATGCATTCTAAGAAGTTCAGCAGAAGTGGCCTGTGAACCAGGAAGAAATGGGCAGGAAGTATCAACAACTGTGCCCATACATTTATGACTAGCTCATCAAATAGATATTACTAAATAGATGGATACTGCTTGGATTTTCAGGAGCAGCTTTGAGCCTGTCATTTCAGCCTGATGTTGAACGGTATAGTTCCACACTGCTTGAACCACCAAATGCAAACAATTGAATTAATGTCAGCATCACATTTTAAAAATAAAAAGACCAATTTTGAAATTGGGGGACCCTATATGCAGTTTTTGGCCTCCTCTTCATTCTTTAACCTGCAACTCAAAGAAGAATGGATTTATTTGTTATAAGACTATCAGGTACTTTTGAATGAAAATGGGAGCAGAGTCTTTATTACTCAACTGTTTCCATAACAAAGAAGCACAAACATTATCGCAGACTCCATTTGCTGCCATTGATTGACAGTAATTTCAGTGCAGGCCCAATTCTCCATTATGAAACATTAAGCCTTGCAGAGTATTCATAATGAAATGATAACATTCCATCTGCTCAACAATGAGGATGGGAAGTGATAAAATGCAAAACTTTATTATTGGCTGCATTGTTAACACTGTGATTCACCAACCCCTTACATTGCTGAGAACATTATGTGGTAGTAGCAAAAAAGGATCCACCAACACACCAACACACACACACACACACACACACATACACACACACACCTCCCATTTCTCTGTTGACAAATCCAAGTGCTTTGTCAAAGTAGAAATGATTTTCTTGAGACATCCTTTTATGGGGAGATGAGTGTGCTTTCTTTAGGTAACTTTAACCCTTTCCTCCCCATTGTTTTGCACAGTATACTACTTTGGATGGAGAGTAACACTCAACTAAACAGACAAGGCCAGCTCCCATTTTGCTAGCCTTGATGTTGGCTATTTTGCTTTGTCCACATTCCAAGAGGAGGCTGGATTATTTTGGAGAGAAACAATTTGAAGTGGCCACCATTTTCTCAGAAAGTCTAGCTCTGAGGCACTTGTTGAGATATAGGAATATCTAAGGGCAGGCACAGTTAAATGACTGTGTATTTTGCCCCCCACATTTGGGCAGTCTAACAGACGGCTCTCAGGGGCTGGTAAAATGTCCCTAACACCCTTTGGGTGCCAGAGCTCCATTGCTTGGTGTTCCTTCACACAGAGGGGCTTTTCAGAGCATCCTTCTCCTGATAATGTATCTCAAGATCCACATTACCATAAAGTTGGATGGGCTAGAATGATGTTCATGCGCAGACTCACCAACATCCTAGCCTCCGCACTACTCGCCAGTGTGACCAAACAACCACAACTTGTTTAACAAATATACACTTACCTCCATAAAGGATGACTTAACTGGAAACCCAAACCAGTGTAGGATAGACAAAAAAAATCCCTTTCCCTTACAGCCAATTTGGGTATGAGGGTAAAAAATCCCTATCCGGCCCCAATAGTCAACCAGATAAACTCGCACTGGTTATAAGGGAGGGTGGGAGGGTGCAATCTTCGAAGGACGCTGGTTGTTGGGCAGGGGAGCTTATAAGGCCCCCTCTTTCACCTTCCCTTGTGCAGGATATTTGGGTCTTGCACTCTTCTGGGACAGACGGCAAAGTTACCCACCCAGCGAAGAAGACTCGGTGGCAAAGCAGTATGTGGCCACTGACAGGGGCTGCTCTTACGGTGGACAGCTATTGAATATCTGCACTTGGAAACAACATCTACTCCCTCTTCCCTTTGCTTTCTTTGGTTACCCTCTTGGGATTGTAGAACATGTTGCAAATACTCTGCTGTACGAAGAAGATGTTCCTCAAGTATTGAAAGATGTGTGATAACCATAATGATAATAATTGTGTGCTCTCAAGTCTGTTCTGAGTTATGGTGACTCTTCCCAGGGGTTTCTAAGGCAGAAGGTACTCAGAAGTGGTTTTTTATTCCCTTCTTCTCTGAGTTTGTCATTGGACTGTGCAGCTTGCCCAAGGACACACAGGCTGCCTCTATTCACAAGTGATGGGTGTGTGTGTGTGGTGGGGAGGAATCAAACTCCCATCCTCAGACTCCACAGATAATTAAACCACTGAGAGATCCAGTCGGCTGTAATTCCTTTAGCATCCACTTTTCTCACTTCCTGTAACATGTTCAGTGTCATGATTGGTTTTGACAGCTAAACTAAGCTTTATTTGTATGTTTGATTTCTCAGACTGGAAGGTCTCAAACAATTATCTGTTTTCAGATCAAATGACAGGTTTATTGCAATTTATACCTCGATCTTTGAAGTCTCCTTAGTTCAATCAATTATTTTGCTTTATTTTCTTCTTTTTTATTTTTTTTAATTAAAAAGTATTCTGCTTATATACCGCCCCATACCACTACAAGTAGTCTCTGGGCGGTTTACAATTTTAATTACAGTGTGCAGGCTACACATTGCCCCCCCCCCAGCAAGCTGGGTACTCATTTTACCGACCTCGGAAGGATGGAAGGCTGAGTGAACCTTGAGCCTGCTACCAGGGATTGAACCCAGGTCGTGAGCACAGTTTTACCTGCAGTACAGGCATTTAACCACTGCGCCACGAGGCTTTAAATAAAATAAATACAAATAAAATTAATACAAACATATAAACAATAATAAACAATAATACCATCAAACACTACAAAGTGCACCCCCACCCCCCGGGACCATCCAGTGTTCTTAAATCTTCTCTTCCTTCTTCGTCTTCTTTTTTTTTCTAGTTGGCTTCTTAAGGTCCTTTTCTCCTGAACTGTGTTGGATTATACGTCAGTTGTGTCCCTTTCCCTTTTAGTAGTACATACTCTATAAATTTCCCCCAAATATCATAAAAAATATCCTTTTTCATTTCCCCTCGCAAAACTTTTATATTACAGGATAATTTATCATTTAAAGCTATATCCCACACTTCCTCATACCAGTCAGCAATTTTAAAATCTAATTTCAGTTTCCAATTTTTAGCTATAATCAATCTTGCTGCTCTCATAAGATTTGCCATTAATTCTTTTGTTTTCATATCATATTCGTTAATAGGTGGTAATGATAACAATGCAATTTCCAGTTCACATTTAATATCAGTTTGTAGTATTTCTCTTATCTCACCGAAAATCTGTTGCCAAAACTTTTGAACTATTTCGCATTCCCACCAAAGATGAATATAGGTGCCTATCTTTTTTCACATTTCCAGCAGAGCTTAGAATACCTTGGGTTTATTCTATTCAGTCTGACTGGTGTCATATACCATCTTAAAATTAGTTTGAAGTAATTTTCTTTTATTCTGACTGATAATGATCGTAAAATCCTCATATTCCAAATTCTTTTCCATTTGTCGTTATTTATTTCTTTATCTATGTCTTGTTTCCAAACCTCTTTTATTGTGCCTAGCTCCCTTTCCTCAAGTGAATCCTGGATTATTTTGTATATTTTACCTACTGCTGCTTTTCCTGTATTTCCTTTCTCTGGTTCATATGTTAACAGGAATTGCTCAAACTTTGTATATTCTCTGAGTTGTATATTTCTCCTTGTCCATTCTTTCGTCAAACTTTCTAATTGGGCATAATTCAACCAAGATAAATCCTTGGCTTGCAGTATGCGCTTAATTTCCTGCTTTGTTCTCATCTTTTTAATCCAGTCTTTTAATCTTGCCACTTCCATTGTTTTAAATAATTCTCCGTATTTCTTCATATTTGTGGGGAAATTTATCTGATCTACCACCAAACCGAGAGGGGATCCTTCCAGTACCAGTTTCCTTCCATACTTTTTCCAAGTGGATAATAGGGAACTCAGGAGTGGGTTTTTAATTGGATATCTTTTTGGAGGGAGGGTAAGCAAGTATTTATTTATATCTCCACTTAACTCATCTGATTCAAGTTCCCACCATATTAATTTTTTGGGTTTAAATAATACTTCCCCCACACAACTAAGCTGGTTAGCTGTATAATAGATTCTAAGATTAGGTATACCTATACCTCCATTCTTTTGAGATCTATACCAAAAGCTTTTACTTATTCTTGCTTTTTTACCACCATTACAATATCTATTTATGAGATCTTGATAAGCATTAATTTCAGCTTCTGTATACTGAATGGGTAGTTGATGTCCTTTATCACTAGTTCTGTTTTGCATAGTTATAGAGCTATTTGCAAATGCAATAAGGGATGATCAGCTAATCAAAGGTATGGGGAAGGAGGGGAAGATCAAAATAAGTTTATTTGCGGATGACACCTTGTTAACAATAAAAAATCCATTAGAAAATATACCAAGAATAAAATCACATCTAAAGGAATTTGCCGAAACAACTGGATTATGTGTAAACTGGCAAAAATCAGAAATTATGCTGTTCAATCATGATAACCGAGATATGGAGGAGATCTCCAACTATGGATTGAAAGATTGCAAATATATGAAATATTTAGGGATACTTCTAGACAAAGATATGTGTAAGACCAAAGAACGGAACTTTATCAAAATAAAGGAAGATATTAGAAATAAATTACAAAATTATTCCAATCTATCATGGTTTGGTAGAATAGCAATGGTAAAAATGAAAATACTTCCTAAAATTAACTTCCTTTTTAGAATGCTTTATTTTCTTCCTTTTCCAAGGGGAAGATGCTGGGGAAAATATTTTTATAGCATATTAAAGGGGAGACAAATAAATTCATTGATTCATCAATTCATCACTGGAAATTTGTCAATTTATCAATTCATCAGCCCTGACAAATAATTAATCATGATCATTCACCATTTTTCCTGGGAGGGGGTTCGTTCCCATCTCTGATCAGGAATACAAAACTGAATATCTCCATGTAATCTTAAGGGAAGCTTTGGAAATATATGCGTACATGCATTTCATATGACAGGATTTCTAGGTTCATCAGAACAAAGGCTTTAAATGTCAGAAATAACATTCTTGGACCTTGAAGGAAATAGGTAGCTATACTGTTGCACCCAGGTGGTTCTTATGATTTGTATGTGGCTTGCCTCAGTTAGAAGACAGTAAGACATGTCCATGAAAACACTTGTGTTTTAGAGCAATTCATCAAGGTGAACCAGAAAATCTTAGCATTTGCATAGTCCAGTAAAGTGCAGTCATAGTCTCTGCTTAGCCATCACTTTGTGGCCACTGGTTTTCACCACTATTACAAATTCCCTTAAGAACACATTGCAGTATGGTTGATTATTCCACAGCTTTCAGGCCATGTTGTTGGTCTAAAGCTGCATTTTTATCTCTGTCAGCCAACAGGATCTGGGAGTGTCACTGCTAATTACTGGAAAAGGAGTGGGGAGATTATTTGTGTTTCTTCTGTTTCTACCTCCCTATACATAGAAAACACTTTTTCTTCTTCATCATCATCTTAGAACTTCAGAACTTAGAACTTACAACTTCAGAACCAGCTCAAGGCCCAGTGGTGAATCATACTCCCAAACTCTGACTCTGCGGTCAGAGAAATAAGAACCACATTCTACTGCAGTAGTATTCCAGATTTGGTTTGGACTTCAGATCAAAGGGTTCCATCCATACAACATGAGCTGAAGTTAGTTCTCATTTAAATCAATAGAGATTTCAGTCATGACCAAATTCCCATGGTTGAAGAAGTAAAATTCTCTTGCTTTAAGTCACAGTTGGAGTGTGTGAGTGTTGCATTGTGACAGTCATGACTGACCCTTTGTGACCCCATGTACATGGAGTTTTCTTGGTAGGAATACTGGAGTGGTTTCCCAGTTCCTACTCCATGCGCCTCTACAGCACCTGGTATTCCCTGGTGATCTCCCATCCAACTACTAACCATGGCTGACCCTGCTTAGCTTCCAAAATCAGGCGAGTTCGGATGTGCTTAAATTTAAATTAAAGAAAGTTACTGAAGGATTGACTCATCAACTTCTCATTGATAGAGTATGACTAATCTAGTAAGATTTACAATGCTAAGCAACAATTTTGGCCCATATAAACTACATTCAGAAAATTTAGGCTGTAATCTTATAATTTGTATTTAAAGTAGTTCCCACTGAAATGAATGGCACTTGCTTCTGGATGTAGAGGGCTGTGCTGCTATTCTGGACTCAGTCCATTTGATTTAATGTTGAATTGACCCAGGTCTTATAAAACCTTCAGCTTTCTTTGGTGCTACAGTGTCCTTTCTGTATGTGTGACTTATAGGCAGTTTTATATATATTAAAAGGAATGCTGGTTGATATGCTATCCTTAAGAATTCAAGTACACTTCACATTCAGATTGCCTGAAAACAAAAGAGGAATTTTCTTTTTCATAGTTTCAGTGTTACTGCTTGAATTCTAATGTACAGTACTTTTAAATGCTAAACTTTTTGAAAGAACTCACCATTTGCCTGCATGCATGAAAATATTATCAACAAGAGGAACAGCTGAGGTAATAAAACATGCTGTGCAAATGTGTTTCTCGGTATGCAGTTTAATAACTCTCCAGCAACCTTGAGGTACAATTAATATACAATTCCTAATGTGCGAACTTCTTGAGAAGCCAGGGGATTATTTCAGTAAGAATAGACTTCAAAGCTTTTGTGTTATCAGAAGGATGGATCTAACTTAACAATTGGAAATAAGATCTTGTATTGTATTTTTAAAGCATCATATTGCGTAAAGACCCTAGTGATGGAGTGGTTTAGCTGCTCTCAACCAGCTCATGAATTGCGTTTGATCTCGATGGACTCAGGTAGCTGGCTTATGGTTGACTCCGCCTTATATCCTTCTGAGGTTTGTAACTTGACTACCCAGCTTGCTGGAGTATGTGTTCAATGTGTGGCCTGCATTAATGCAATTGTAAACCACTAATGGGGCAGTATATAAGCAGCACACTTTGCTTCTACTTATTTCAATATCTTCTTCGCTCTTTTTTTCCCCTACCTCTCCCTTTCTTTCTGTTGGTACAGGCATAGGCCTGAGCTTACGAATTAACTAGCTGCAGAGGAGCAGGTATTTGCTATTTTCCCCCTTTCCCAATAACAATGTGTTAAAGATGGGCTTTGTAGTCAACAATTAAATAATATTCATTGAGATAGGTTTGAAATGACAAGACATAGTAAGCATTTGAATTTTTATTATTATTTTGGCATTGAATTAAGTGCTATAGAGCTGAACTAGGC
This sequence comes from Phrynocephalus guinanensis, assembly GCA_037367245.1. Lineage (NCBI taxonomy): Eukaryota > Metazoa > Chordata > Lepidosauria > Squamata > Agamidae > Phrynocephalus > Phrynocephalus guinanensis. Next base: position 13,008,253 of record CM074737.1, on the reverse strand, counting down.
AAATGTTTTAAAAATATAATATACAGATTGCTTTGGAACTGAGTCCTTACCAAGGCAAGCAGAAAGCCGGCAAACAGAATAGGGTTCACCATGTCCTATTTCTGTACATCATGAATTACGTCAACTGGACATGCCCAACAATGGCACTAAAGGACCAATATATGTGCAATATATGACCAATCTAAAAGCAAGATTAAAACACAGGCCATGCCAGCTGCACAAAATATGGCACATTTTCTTGCAAACAAATTGGATCTACTTGCCATTAACATTAACATCATACAGTTGACAGAATAAATATTGAAAGGAATTGTGAGAACCCAACACAAACAGTGGAACAAATATCCATTTAGTCACTCCCTCGCATAGTTCAAGCATTGGTTATTGCTTTGGCTTGTATTGCTGCATTCAGATGTCATTTCCTGGATGACTTTAAAAATGCCAGTTTTAGATACTTATGAGAAGATGGAAAATGAAAACTCACTTTAAAAAAAAACTGACTATAATGCCAACTATTGCTCTGAACTTGTAACTATAACTTCAACTAATTAATTTAATATGTTTGGCATTTTTTTCCCAAAAGACAGGGAGCAAAGTGGGTGTGATTAATATCTGTCCCCACAGAGAATTTCACGAGACTACACGAGAAGCCTTGGAAAAGGCAAAATTGAAAAACATGAAGGGAAAAGAAAAACATTGATATGGAAAGAAAAGGCAGAGATGTATCAGCAAGGAAAACCAGGATCAAGATGTTAAGCTCAGAAAGCCTGTGATAGAAGATCAATCAGAAAACTCAGGACTCCAACCTTCCTCCTCTTGTAATTAACAATTGTGCATGCAACCTATTGTTGGTTTTGTGAGAGGAGAGCTCTTTCACAAACTAACATTACTGTCTTTTCCTACTAACCAATGAGGAACCTTATTTACCTGGGCCTGAGGCAAGCTACTCCCTGTGGTGTTTACCTGTTATAATGAATAATGCATGAGAGGTGCCTGTGCTGATTTGTGGGTTTGTAAACCAATGAGAGAGTCTGGGGAGTGGCCTGAGAGGACTTAAGGCACTGCTCAGCACTGTTTTAGACAGATAGGGTCAGATAGGGCTAAATGATAGGGTCTGGCACAATCTAAGGGCACTTTTACATGACCCCTAAAATCCGAGGCACAGGGCTTCCAGATCCGGAGCTTAAAAATGTTTTCCCACCAGCTCTGGACTTAAAAAAAAATTAAGCATGACCACACCCACCTAAGTGTGTCCCAGCACACTTTTCAAGTACCTGGCCCCCAGGAGGTAAAAATCTTCCAATGCGCATTGTAAAGCTGTGAATGCTGGGCTCCCTCACCTTCTGTTTGTTTGTTTTTCTCCCCACCGCCCCTTTAAGAGACAGGAATCATGATGACGGGCCTGCTTGGGGCTGCTTTGACTGGCAGGCAGAGGTGAGCCTGCTTTTTTCTCCCTTTTTTTCTCCCTCCCCTCACTCAGACAGGAAAAATGGAGTGTGGAGGGGTGGGAACACAGGAAGAGCGACAAGCCCCCACGATCTCTGGTCCGAATTTAAGTTGACACTGGATTTTAGAGGTCGTGTAAAAGCGCCCTAAGAAATAAGGCAGACAGGGTTAGATCAGAACCTACAAAAAGACCTACACCTGGAGAAAGGGAATATGACAGAGTCTGAGAGAATCAGATAGGGTCTATCATTGTCTAAGAGAAAGACAGACAGGACTAAAGAAGAAATAGGATTGCTAGAGTGTCTTTAAAGAGTGGGTTTAACTTAAGTGGGTTTGAAATATATTCTTGTTTTTGTTTATACTTCAACATATTGCCATTAATGATTTTGATTCAACTTTGTAATCAATAAACTTCTTTCATTTTTATTCAAATTAAAAACAGTCTGAAGGCTTTAATTTACTAGCTAAGCTAGTTGGGGCAGTGATAGAGGAAAATCAGAAGTGGTGTTGGTCAATAGCCCGTGAAAGGGCTGGGGTCAAGCATGTTAATGCTATACTACCTTCCTCCTGCAGGTCTTCAGTTCCTCATATCTCCTTCTTCTCTGGCCATTGCTGACAGTGGATATTATTTATCTGCTCCTGACCTTTCAGCATGTAAATACAATGGCATACTGAGCTTCTCACAATGGTTGGATCTAGAAATCCTTTTTAAAATCTTCCTTACTTTTTGGATTATAGCTGAAGAATTAATGTGAGACGGACATGTACCACCAAAATGGTGGTTCATTGTGATTTGTTGTTCATCAAAGTCCATAAGTCATGACTTCCCAAACATTTGAAAAAAACAAATAAACTAGAATCCCCCCCCCCCTCCCAGCCACCTTAAGACACCAAAATCACAGAGAAGCTTCATCCGGCTCATTTCTATATCCCCTCCATGTTTGGTGAAGTTTGGATTTCAGATATCCAAGTTACACACCTTCAAAGCAAGTACCCCCAGAAAAGTTCCATTTAGCAGCTAGCTTGAGGAAAATTCTAGCAGGGGCTCATGCCAGAGAAGATGACTCCATGTGTTGCTCATTGGGAGGTGGGCTGGGCAGGGATAATGCCCTTTCCAAAAACTCCTTGAACAATGCCATGCTAGAGGTCTGAGCTGAGGTATAGAGGAGGTTGAGTGGCCAGTGGAGATAGGAGGGGAGACAAGCTGCTTGATGTGGGAAATCATGTGCCATTGGAGTTCTGAGCTTACCTGGTTCCAAGATAGAAGGATTGTTTTGATTTGCAGAAGCATCTCTGAGGTGAAAATAGCTACTGTGAATTGGATTTATAAATAAGAACAAGCAAATCCCACAGAGCCCTTTGAAGTGTGTGTTTAGCTGCCTGGTCTCCCAGTCCAGGAGTCTCTAGGTCCCTCATGGGGTGGGGGTGGGGGAGAAAATGGGAAGTGAACCAAATGAAGCAAACAAATCACTGAAAAAGAATATTCAGTTGGTTCATTTGGATTCTTTGCTTTTGAACCTGAACTCTCTTGAACCAACAAACCACTGATTTTTATGAGCTTTCTGGTTCATTTTTGGTCCATTCCCATATATTTTTTTTAAAAAAAATATTTCTACCTTAAGCTAATTGTATTGTGATTTATTCTAAACATAAAAAGGCAGGATTGGAATACACATTCCTCCCATACACACATACTGTACTCTTTTATATGTCCAGTGCTATATCTGGTTTATCTTGTACTTTATAGTCTACTGACAAAGGGAATCAACCAAATTGCACAAAAAATTATAATACCTCCTAAGACGTATGTGAAGAAATTTAGCCAGTCTCTCGCAACAGGGCAAGACAGCATCTTGAGTGTTCTCAGATTTGTGTGAGAAATCTTGCTTTGGTGTTTCCCCTTTGGCCTTTGTGGAATTTGCACAAAAATCTCTAGCGCTTTTTCCCTTTGTAAATATAAGCAAGTCCATACAGCAGTTAAAGGAAGACAGTATGACTGCTCAGGAAAACACAAATAACCTACCCAGTGCTGTTATTTTTAAATAATCATTGAAAAAGGGGAATAGTTGTTTCCATTTTAAATTTTGTGGATCCACAGAAATGTACAGAAATGTATCAAATGCAAACAACAACAACAAACAAAACAGGAAACAAACAAACAAATAATTTATCCTATTGCCAATATAGACAAAACTCTCTCTGTGTATTCTTATTTAGTGTGCAAGAATGATGCAAGTCACCAATCAAATCTGCACTTGCCCCATGATAAGTGCTTCATAGGCTCCCATGGCTGATAACCTCAGCTGTTACAGTTGTATTCCATATAAAGCCCTTTGCACACTGTGAATCTTCATAGGTAAGTAAGCACTACTACTACTATGAATTATACAGAAGGAGAAAAGTATTCTTGTGAATATGTTGATGTCTTAGAAGTCTTGACAGCTGCTAAAACTCCTACCACCACTTTTGTTATCCTGATAAAAGGTGTCACTTTATCCAAATGTTATCCTTCTGTGAAAAAGTCTATATTTACAGATTGGGATGTACGTTACCAGCAGGGAGGTCTTTAGCACATATGGTACTGTAAACATTAGCACTGATACATCTGCAGGTTGTCTCTCCGTGACCCCGGTGGGTAGTTAATCTATTTCCTCTTTTGTGGAGCTCTATCCAAGCGAAACTAACAGCTATTTTTAAAGGGAGGCAAGGGAATGCACAACAAAAGGAAACACTGCCCTTTGTGTTACAGCTACTTTCTGCCACTGGATAGTTTGTGTGAGTTCTGTTGTGCAACAGACTTTTGCAAGCCAACAAGGGAAGATTTTATTTAATGTCCACCAGAGCTGAAAAGACATCTGACCCAAATGAATGACATGAAACAAGTACTTTGAGTTTGAAACTTGGAATGGGATCACCTATGGGAGTGAGGAAAAGGAATACTTTGCAAAGTAGTTTATATTCAAGTGCCAGAGAGTTGAGAAGAACATGGCACTGGACATGAAGACTGGTGTGACTTTGATCTCTTCTACTTTTTGAAATGAGCTTTATAAAATTAAGAGCTGGGGGAGTTTTGAAGCTGGGGTCTAAGAAAAAACTAATTTGTCCAAGCACTGTTTATAATCTATTGGTTCCTGTCTCACTCCACCTGTTGTATGAGGGGATTAGCATCATTTGGGCTGCCAGATCTCAAGCTATCGGCTTGCACTGAAAGGAATTGTTACATTTTTCTGGTTTCCAGGTAGAGACAAAGCTCAGGATACAGTAAGCACTGCTGGAGGAGAAATATTTATCTTTCTATGTGATGTGATTTTAATGTTTGGGTACCCATTTCCATTCATCTCCTGCTAGCAACATGTTTAACTGATTCATTGTACAAAATGATAGTAAGGCCACACCTGGATATTGCATACAGTTCTGGTCACCACATCTCAAAAAAGACATAGTGGAACTGGAAAAGGTGCAGAAGAGAGTGACTAAAATGATTACTGGGCTGGGGCACCTCCCTTATGAGGAAAAGCTACTGCAATTGGGGCTCTTTAGTCTGGAAAAAGGTACCTGAGGGAAAATATGATTGAGATGTACAAAATAATTCAGTTCACGAGTAAAATGGATAGAGGGAGGCTCTTCTTCCTCTCACAAAATACCAGAATTAGGGGACATCCACTCAAATTGGGGGTTGGGAGAGTGAGAACAGTCAAAAGAAAGGATGTAGTGATGGCACCTGACCTGGATGCCTTCAAAGGGGGATTGGACAGATTCCTGGAGGAAAAGTCCATCACAAATGACAAACCATGATGGAGATGTGTAATCTCCAGGCTTAAAACCAGGGTACTTCAAGAGCCAGATGCAGTGGAGTGGTATCAAGTGACAGATATCTAGTCTCATTTGCTCCCAGACGCATTTGACAGGGCCACTGTGAGATACAGGAAGCTGGACTAGATGGGCCTTTGGCCTGATCAGGCATGGGTCATCTTATGTTCTTATGTTCTTAGCAGACAGGTATCTGCCTGTGTGTTGGCCTTGCAGAAACCTGGTGTACTCCAAATCCAAAAGCAAGGGAAGAGGGCTGGGGAAAGCACTTGTGAATGAATGTTTATGTGGGGCAAGAGAGGGAGTGGAATTCCAGCATTATGCATTTTCAATCTTCTTCTTGCCTAAGCTTTGCAGAGGACTTCCAGTGGGCTGGCAGTGAGCCTTACACAATTCCCAGCCAGCAGCACAAGGATGAATAATGCCCCACATACTGTGTGCAATATGTAAGTCATTGCAGGAATGATGAGAGCTGGTACAGACATTGGTTCAATTTTACACAGAGAAGCCACTCCAGAATAGTGTTATTTCTCCTTCACTCTGAGCTGCCATATTAACTAGTTAGCTGACCTTAACCCAGATTCTGGGGTCATTTACCCAGATTCCACCTGTATTGATTTCTACAGGCAGTTGACCCAGAAGCAGATCTTCTCTCTCTCTAAACTTCTAGCTCCACGACATCACAAGGTCCCACTTTGTGGTTCCATGTTTTGGCCTGGAACATTACTGTCCACAAACCTTTTTTTTTTTTTGCATTGAATAGATACACTAAAACACATACATATACATCTGCAACCCTCCCCTTCCAAACAGAATGAGTAAAAATCACTTGTTGAGAGAACTAAGATAAGGAGAGATTCTAGTGATTTTCATTACAAAATACTAAATATTATTCTACTGGTGGAATAATAATAGCTTTTTAAATATCCACATTCACCTTCTATTCCCTCATCTCTTATACAGCCTGAACAAAAGGAGCATACTTTATAGGCATGGCATTAGACTTTGACAAATGAAACACTTAGAAATAAAGGGAATTGAAGAAAATCTATGACATGGGAAGGAAAGAAGAAGATTTCGTAGAAGGGGGAAACCATTGGTTTTCATATCTTATATTATAAAAACAGACCTACAGTGATAAAATGGAATATATGTGAAGATGTTTAATGCTGGAGAAGAAAGGGAAAACGACAACCAGTGGAAAGGATGTAGAAGAGCCTAAACATTCAAAAATATGCTTTGAAACATGAAGAAAAAGAATAATACTGTCTTATGAAAATATCCCTGGGAATAAGCCCAATTAGCACAGAGGAACATGATACAGAATGAACACACATAGGATGGTGCTGGGAGCCATGACCTATGTAATCAGATTCAGAGTTGGAAAGCGATGGATTAGCACTAAGGCAGTGCTTCTGTATTAAACAGGAAGATAAGCAAACATGCATTTAATCTTTCAAAACATTACAGTACTTTCAGGGTGTTATTTTTAGATCAGGTGTATATGTTTCCTTGTCCTCATGTTTACTGAAAAATTAATGATTTTGGTACTAATATGTCATTCTTAGCAAGTTATTCTCAGGTTTTAACCCAAATATGAAAGGAGACGGAACGAAATGTTTCAAAGTTTTTACACACACACACACACACACACACACACACACACACCAGGTGTAAACTTCTAAAGAAATGTAATCGAAGCTTCAGAAACTGTGAGGATCAGTGCAGGGAAAGCAATGGTTAAACGTCTAAGGTAGGCACAGTTTGTAATCCTAAAGCTGCCCAGAATTTGTTATGGCAGAAGTTGTGTGTATTTGAAACTAAAATATTTGAATGCCTTGAGTGGTACCTAGTTTCCCCATTATTCCGCTTGTTAAGGTATCAGTTATCTGTCATCTGGAGCAGAACTTTCTTTCTTAGTCTTAATACCCAAATAGCAGACTTCTCCCTCCACTGAATTCTACCACTATTCATCCATTGTTCAAGAGCAGCCGTTACCAACCGTTACCAACCTTTATTTATTTATTTATTTATTTATTTATTTATTTATTTATTTATTTAGGTGGACCTTTAAGGAGATCTTCTCAAATTCCAAGACCCCCACCAAACAAGGGAAGCCTTGGGTTGTGTGCAAACAGCGATACAACATGAACAGATGTGTGATCCTTCAAATGTGCCGTGGCCCCAGCGAGGCAATAGCCCCGACTGAGAACCGCTGTTCTAGAGACAATTAAAGACTGCAAACTGACACAAAACATACTTGCAAGCAGATGTACCTTGAACATTTTTTGATATTATGAGTAAAAGAAAAAGCATCCCAAAAAGGTTTTGTGACAGAATTTAGATAAGAGCATTTTGATCTGATGTACGTAGCTGGATGACTAATTCAGTACTAAGATTTTGTTTCAGTGGGCTTGGTTTTCAGATTTTTATTTTAATTCAAATGTTTAATACTGCTCTTAATATTCAATGGTATGAAATGATGTTTGTGCAGGGTTTTTAAAAAAAACATTCTTCATTACATTAAATTTGATATACATATACCACCTCTTTCGAACAATCTGCCTTATAGAGAGGGAAATATCTATTCATCTTGTACTCTCCCCAAAAAACCAGAAGCACATTGTCCTTGTTTTGTTATTAATTTTGCCACAGAATTATTTTCAACCTCTTAAAGTAGCTCCACTGGCTGCTAATCAGCTGTCAGGCACAATTCAAAGTGCTGATTTTAACCTACAAAGCACTGCTTGATCTGGGTCCTAGCTACCTCAAAGATCGACTCTTACAGTATGAACTGGCTCAGGTGCTAAGGACATTAGGAGAGGCCTTTCTCTCTATCCCACCTCCCTCAGAGGTACGTTTTATGGGATCACATGAAAGGGCCTCTCGACTGCTGCACCCAGATTCTGGAACTCCCTCCCGGTGAAGGCCAGGAATGCCCCATCTCTGCTGTCTTTCTGGGAACAGGAACAGACCTTTCTCTTTAGTCAAGCTTTCCCTGAATTATGGATTACCTATTATGTATCTTTATTAGGGATGGGCACAAAATGAAAAATGAAATGCTATTTTGTCGTGTCGTTATGTAACAAAACGAGATGAAACAAAACAAGGAGGTAGCTTGGGATGATCCATGACCGTGTAAGGGATTACCCGGTTATTCCATTGGCTTTGGGTCTCAGGCTGATCCCTTGTTCTTCTGGGCCGGCACACTGCTTTCTTAAAGGCCCACTTTGGATATCCACAGGCCTTAAGCGCTCTCTTCAGGATCCTGTCTTCCTTCTTCTTGTCTTCTGTGGAGGTGGGCATGCTCTCTGCCCTGTGGGTTAGTGTCCTGATGAATCCTAATTTGTGTTGTAATGGATAGTGGGAGTCAAACAGAAGGTACTGATCTGTGTGGTTGGGTTTTGTGTAAACTTCTATTCCCAGGCATGGTTGGGTTTGATAATGACTGCACAATCCAGGAACACCAGCCTGTTGTCTTGGGTTCCTGAGTCTTGATTTTCACCCAGGTGACATATACATACTTGAATCAATGGGATGGTATTGTCCCTGGGAAGGTGTTGAGTGCCTTCTTTTCCACTTTTTCCATATATAAGTAAGCAGCAATGCTACTTATCAAGCAATACTTTCATCAGTCCCCAAACAAACCAGAAGCACTTCACACCTCCACCAACAATGCTATAACTAATGTCCCATACTTAATGGGTGTTGGGAAAGGTTGCATAGGTGGGACTTCCATGCACCCTAGGCCTTTGTCCACCTAACGAGCCATTCAGATCATGGTCCACCTATGAACCTATTCAGGCTTTTGTCCATCTAATGAGCCTATTCAGGCCTTTGTTCAGTTTATAAGCCTATTCAAATCAGGGTGTCTGTGAAAACAAAGAGGCTTTATAAAATATAATTCCCCCCACCCACCCTAGTGCTGATCAGCTGGCATGCAGGGCTTGGGAGAGGGGGAAAAGTTTTTTTTTTTAAAAAAAAAGCCCTGGGCTTTTAAAACTTTCTTACCCTCCTCCAAGCCCCACCTGCCAGCTGTTTTGCTATGAAAGAATAAGAAAGGGTTTAATACTCTAATGTGTTCCATGCTTGGAACTCTGCCTGCCATAATCCAAATGGTGTTGTGTGGTGCCTTTGCTTCACAATCTGTTCTTGTGATATGTTACAGTCACAATTACATCACCTCAATGTGTGTTGGGCAGCTCTGCATCTATAAGCTTGCATCTTGTCGTCCCCAAGAGATCTCAGCTTCCTTTGAACTGTTCATTCTTCTCAGTAGATTATATGACACTTCTTCTGTGCAAAATGCATTGTTCCTCTAGGGAGGCTTGTATGAGGTGTGAAAAGTACTCATCCCAATTATCAGTCTTGAATTGCCTTGGGCATCCTTTCCAACTTGTTGCTTATCATGACCATATACTTCTTGAGCATCTCATGCTTTTTACACTTCTCCTTCAGTAGATAAGTGACAGAGTACCTTAAAAAATCACCCACAGTCATGCCTCAACTAACTGGAAGTCAGAAGACTCAAATTCTGAAGAAGATATTGAAGGGAAGAGGGGGAGACTAATTTCAAATTGTGTTGGGATTGCATTTGGAGGAGTGGTAGGGAGGGAGAATGTGAAGGGGGTTATGTTTGGTTTCTGTTTCTGTTTCATTTGTTTATATGCACCAAACTTGGGACTTGCAAATTTTAAATTAAATACATTCAATGGTTAAACAACTTAAGAAAACATTTTGGAATGTGAAAGACCTAGGATTTGTTATAAGAAGGACAAAAGTTCAACTAAAGCTGAACAAAAGTCAGGCAGATATAGTTTTCTTACAGGAAGTTCATCAGAATAAAGATGGGATAGGATGAATGAACTTAAATGTAAATGGGTTTATGTGTATGAAAAACCATTTGGTACATCTAAGTCTAGAGGAGTAGCTATACTGATATCTGAGAGGACTGAATTTGAAATTTTCAAAGTGGACAAGGATAATCAGGGAAAGATGTTGATGATCAAAGGGAAAATAAAAGGAGAATATTGTACATTTGTTCCTTTGTAAACTTGTATGTGCCCAATGACAATCAAGAAATCTTTCTGAGGAATGCTTATATAAATTAGATAAGATAAGGAAAGGATATGTTATTGTGGCAGGAGATTTCAATTTGGTTGTGGATCTTAGCAAGGATAGGACAAAATATTTAAAGAAGAAATATGAGGTGTTAAAACTATTTTGGAAAAACTTATTTAAACAACAGATTTAAAGGATGTATGGAGGGAGCTAAGGAGATATGAGATAGAATATTAATTTTATTATCCTGTACATAAATCTTATTCTAGATTAGGTTATATATTTGTGCTTAAAGAATTACTATCCACAATAAATAATATAGAAATAGATATAATAAACATTTCAGATCATGCTACAGTAAATATGAAATTTACACCAGGATGTGATTATAGAGAAGCAAAAAGACTGAGGATTGATGAAAGGATTTATTATCATAAATTGATAATCAATAAAATTCATAAAAATCTGAAAGAAACATGGAGGATAAATGAAGAGGGGAAGGAGAGATAAGTACAATTTGGGACATAATGAAGGCAGTAGCTAGAGGATATGCATGGAAGGAGGCTTATATTTGAAAGCAAAAAGCATGTAAACTCCAAGATTTGGAAAATGATATTAAAAATTAGAAACTATATTTATTTCAACAAGGGATAATATAGCATTAATGGAGTTAGAAGCTAAAAGGAGTGAATTAGAGAGAATTCATTTAGAGACTACAATGAAACTTAATATACTTGAAAAGAGAATATTATGAGCTTAATAAAAACTCCAAGTTATTAGCAAGAACAACACAAGTAAAGAAAATTAAAAAATGATAGGGCTAATACAAGATCAGAATGGTACAAGGTGTAATAAAATGAAGGAAAAGGTGAAGGTATTCCAAGAGTATTATAAGAATCTTTATACAAGTAACAACTCATCTATAAGTAAAATTCATAAGTTTGTAAAAGAAAATATTAAAATAAGGATTCAGAATGAATATAGTGAAAAGATGGATCAGTTAATAACAGATAAAGAGCTTGAGGGAATTATATAAGCATGTTGAAAATAGGTAAAACACCAGGAACTGATGGAATAGGACCACAATTTTATAAAATATAAGAGTATGGGATATGGGATAAACTATTGGTATATGTATTTCTAAAAGGTAAAGGGTATACACTTGGAGATGACTCAATGTATTTATGGAGGCAAATGGGCTGGTCAATACCTTAAGAGATATAACTCTGTATGTCGCGAGGGGTGGGTGGGTTGCAAGGCATCATTTTTTGTTATATTTTTATGAGTTTTGTTTATTTTTTCTTTACTGTATATTGCTCTTTTATGTTGTGTATTGTAGTTTTAAATTTTGTTAAATAAAAAAATAAAAAAGTTGTGAGGGCGAGCATGTTGGATTGGTTTGGATGCATTCATAATATTAATTTAGGGTACATAATAGTAATAGGAATATTAACAAGTTAGATTGTTTATTTGTGGTTTTGGGGACAGGTACCTGTCTCTATTTTGCATTAAGCTGAGTTGGCACATTTATTGTGTACATTTTTGTTACTTAAAATCCTTCGGAATAAATTTATAGTTATTGTTCCTTAATCTGCTAATCTGGTTCACAGTCAAGTGTAAGGGGTTGACAGTCACACCCTTTACATCTGGAGTTTCTTGCATTTATATAATTATTCCAGGACTGTTTTTAATTCATTAGAGTTTAGGTGATGGCTCCCAAGTGCAAGGGTTCAAAAATTAAAATTAAAAATTAAAATAAAAGGAAAACAGCCAGCAAAGTGCCCCAGTATCCCCCAACCCATCCCCACTCAGGGTTTCTTTGTCAGATGACAAGTATTATCCCAACTTTAGGAGTATTTGGGAAAACTGAGAAAATTGGAAAAACTGAGCAGAGTGAGGAGGCTTGGCTTCAGATACAAAATGCAAATTGTGTAGGGATACCAAAATGAAAAGGGTGGAGGAACTCAAACACGTGGGTCAATTTATTATGTCACATATTTATGTTTTACAGCAACAGTTGGATGTGCCTGCTGGGGCTGAAGCAGAACTGACACCCCCCTATGGTCATATCCAATATCAGCACTAATTAATCCACTTCTTCTGCAGTGAGGCAGCAACTAGTCATGACAACTCCCAAATCGGATGGAAGGAGTGCTGGCTGCAGAGGAATTGCAGGTTGTGGATCTATCTACAGCCTGGCAAGTTTCCAGGGGCAGGCTACCTTTACAACTGCCTATGCCCCTGCTAGGTGAGTCCATGTATACCCAAACACTAAAACACATGATATGGTCATGGCCATGGGCTGCTGGGGGCTACAGGGCATTTACTCCAGGCACCTTGCTACCTCTGCCGCTGAACCCACATACTCAAGAAGGGACAGTAACACAAGCCAGGGTACAGGTCACTGCCAAGGATGTAGATATACAGGCTAGTCAGGAGACCACAGGTGAGGTTGTCCCAAGAACCAACCAGGTAAGCACCACAGACACATCACCAGAGGCATTTAGAAACTTGTCAGTTTGTGATAAATCATTTCCATTAGGGTACCACCTATCCCAACACCATTGATAAAATTATAAAAGGGAATTATGTGGATGTATTGGACCTGTTGAATAGAGAAATGGAAAGCCAAGTATTTGACAAATTGGAAGAAAAATATAAGGAGAAAATTCAGAAATGCAAATATAATATGAGTTGGTGCAATTGGTTGGCAGTGTTCTTTCTTTACACAGGAATTATCTGTAAACCCAAACTTGAGAAAGCATATGCACCAATGCAGTATAGGAACATGATATTTAGTGTCCATACAGATTTTCCTGGTATTGCATGGTTGCAGTATGTCAAGCCCCCCACACAGAGCACACACACAAACAGGGTTCAGTTCTTTGCCAAGATCTTTAGTGGAAAGCCAGTCAAGTTCAAGTCCTTTGCCAACAATCAAGTGCCAGATAAATAACAGAATCCAACTCCCAGCAATTAACAGCCCAAGTCAAAACCAGAATATCTCACGGAAACCAGATGCCAAACCCAAGGGAACAGATTAAGCCATTGTCCAGGAAGCCAGTCCAAAATCAGGAAACAGAGCCAAGGTCACAGACAGGAACATGGTTGCAAGTTCAAATGACACATTGCTTCCACAGAGAGCTCAAGGTGAGCTTACCAGCTTTATCTCAAAACAGGGAACACACCCTTACTTCTGGAAAGGCTCCTGCTAGTACTCAGGGCTTCCTGACCTGATTCCCCGTCTAGCATCAAAGACCCTTTCCCAAGCTCTCCTGGTAGCACGCCTTTGCAGAATCCTGCTCATAGCCCTTCTAGGGGAGAAGATATGTTTTCAGCTGAGTCATCGGACCCAGCTGCCTGCTGACTTGAGCTGCAAGGCTCCTCCAGCAGCTCATCACCATTTAACCCCTCAGAGTCAGGTTCTGTGACAGGCAGGATCCTGGCACAGTATGATGAGGCTTTTAAGATGCAAGTGTTTAGGTCTCTGATTATGCATATGGATGTCACACAAAATCTTTTGTGGTTGTGATTGATTACTCCACCATGGCCTGTCCTGGGGGAGCAGTTTGACAGTGGTCATTTAATACCACGGTATGGACATATGTTTACAGCCTGCAATGTGGCAGGCCAGATTTTTCAACCCTGCCTAGCTTGCTGGGAGTACAAGTCCAAGGGATTTTGCAAAAGGTGGCCCTGCCGCTTCAAGCATATATGTTTAAACTGTGGGGGACTGTGCCACCTCTTGCCCCAAAGGAAAATCTCATAATCCAGGAAACAAGGATGCAGAAGGTAGAAAGAATTCACCAGGCCCAAACACATTTGGAAAAGGGTCCCAGCCCAATTAACGTGACCACTTTAGTGGTGTGGTTGGAAGATTATCCTGACCTGGCAGCTGCCACTTATTTATTAGACAGTTTTAGGTGTGGTTTTAGGATTCCAGCTTGCAGGCCAAGGTTGGCTCAATTTGCTAAGAACTTGAGGTCAGTTAGGGGTTCGGAGAACATTGTGAGGGGAAAGATTATGAAGGAAGTACGGGATGGTAGGGTGTTGGGTCCCTTCAATGATTCCCCAACAACCCACATCATTGTTTCACCTTTAGGTGTGGTTCCTAAGAAAGAACGTGGTCACTTTATACTTTTACATCACCTGTCATACCCTGAGGGATGGTCTGTTAATGACATGATTCCCCAGAAGTTATGTACACTTCATTTGATGCAACACTTAGAAAGATTAGGAGTTGTGGAGTTGGTGCATTGATAGGGAAATGTGACATTAAGTCAGCCTTCAGACTACTGCCGGTCCACCCTAGGGATTTTGAGCTAATGAGTTTTGCATTTGAAGAAAAATTCTATATGGGTAGGGCAATGCCCTTTGCTTGTTCCATTTCTTGTGCAGAGTTTGAGAAGTTTAGTACCTTTTTAGAATTGTCTGTTGACATTAAATCAGGCACCCATCATGTGGTGCATTATTTAGATATTTTTTTATTACAGGGAAATCAGGCTCATTGGAATGTGAGCCGTTGATGAAGTTATTTAAGGAAATAATGGGGGAATTGGGGTTTCCATTAGCAGAAGAGATATCAGATGGCCCAGCACCAGTATTGCCCTTTTTAAGTATCGAATTAGACATGGGGCAACTAGCAAGTTGATTGCCAGTTGATACCTTAGTGGATTTGACACAGCATTTGAAGTTGTTGCTGAGGAGGTGTAAAGCAACCATTCAGGAACTACAGGGGATCATTGGCCACTTGAATTTTGCTTGCTGGGTGGTGGCCCTAGGTAGGGCTCTTTTACGGAGGTTACATGAGGCTACAGTGGGACTTAGAAAGTCGCATCATAGAACCAAGTTATCAAAAGGTATGAAGGCGGATTTGAGTGTGTGGCTTTCCTTTTTAAAACACTTTAATGGCACATCCTTCTTGAGGTCAGAGTTATTACTGGGTGCTGCTTTTCAAGTCCACACAGACGCTTCTGGTGCCATGGGGTTTGGTATATATTATAGAGGTAAGTGGTGTGCTGGGCAATGGCCAGCCAGGTGGGTCAAAAGTGGATGGACCCGTGACTTGATTTTTTGGGGAATTTCTTCCAATTGTGGGAGCGTTATGGCTGTGGGCAGATACTTGGGCCAATTGTGCAGTTTTATTCTGGTGTGACAACCAGGTGGTAGTTCAAATAGTCAACACGCTGTCATCTAAATCCTCCCGAGTAATGAACCTGGTTATGGCCTTTACAGTATAACATACTCATGAGCCAGATGTCAGGAACAATATAGCTGATGCCCTCTCCCGCCAACAGATGTTGTTGTTCAGAGAGTTGGCACATGATGCACAAGTTCTTCTGGAGGTGCTGCTGGAGGAAGTGTGGTACATTGGATAGTAGAGGCTAATCGAGCGATGGGTTTGGCACTAGTACCTGGTACTAGGAGGAGTTATACAACTGCAGTTATGGAGTTTAATAAGTTTTGTACCAGTGAGGGATTTAATCAAATTTGGCCTGCATCCAGTGATCAGGTAGCACAGATTGCAGTATATTTACATGAAAAAGGTTTAGCGCCCCAATGCATTCAAGGCAAGGTGTCAGCCCACTGCTGAACTTTTAGGTTCTGAACATTATGTTTGTTTTATCACTGCAGGGATGCTGCCACTGTATCGATTCAGAGTGGTGCTCCTGGGGCACAGTTACATCCACTGGGCAGTGGTGTATGCACAGTGTACAAGTTGGGGCCAGAATCTGGGCTTAGGCTCAGTGGCCATGTTGGAATGGAGGGGGAAAAGAGGCATGCACTGGGATGTGTTCATGGAAGCCACATCCCAGCCATTTTGTTGATCCACCTCTGTGGAAATGACTTGACTGAGCGATTGGCCAAGTCGCTGATTCTTCAGGTCAAAGCAGACCTGCAGTCTCTTAAGGATAGCTATCCTACAATGAGAATTATTTGATCTAACATTGAGCAATGTTTAACCTGGAGGGGTGCACGGGACCCCAGACAATTTGATAGAGCCTGAACAAAAGTAAATAGGGAGATTGGCAATTTTGTTAAGCTGTTAGGATGGTCTATAGTTGCCAAACCAGCTATAAGATTCGGATGTCCTGAGTTATTCAGGGAGGATGGAGTCCATTTGTCTGATCAGGGACTGAATATTACTTGGAAAACCTGCAAGGAGGCTGTCAAGCTGTATTGAACAGCTTAGTAAGTGAAAGGGAGTATATCTAATAGCCCCTTTCTGGGGCGGGCAATGCAAGTGGTATAGTACTGTGAACAGGCTGTAATAGATATAAGATATATCAGACCGGCAGCCCTCTGGGGTAATTAAGGTTGTAAGGGTACATTAGGAATAGCAAAGCAACCTCAATGGTTTTAACATGCCACAGAGCAATAGACGAGGGCTGGACTGCCTAAACATATCTGAACACTGAACCACAGTGCAGCGTTATGCTAATAATAAGTTTAAGGATAATTACACCACTTGTACTTTCTAGGCCTCCTTGCTTAGTGAGGAGTAACACTGAGAATTTCCAATTGAGTTATATAAATTGTGAACCAATTTAAATGCACAAATGTGTCTCATCTCTTTATTTCTGGGCTTGGTGGGCAAAGGTAACTTTACATACAGCTACCATCTGTTACTGTATGTCAGTTACAAATACGGTTAAAAAAGCGGGGGGGGGGATGGGGTCACCAGCATATGACATCCTCCATACTTGCTTACAGAGAAATCAGAGGAAAAAATATGGCTGTCAACAAAACAATGGAAGCAAAATAAATAAATATCCCAGGAACAGAAGGGAAGGCCTTGCCCCAAGTGCAAGAGGCAAGAAATCAACTCTTATTATTCAAGTCAGTGGTAAACAGCAATCACACTATGTTGTAAAGGCCCCCTCCCACTGACTTCAGGCTGAGAGTCTGTTGGACTAATATCAACCTTGCATGTTAATACATGCAGGATTACTACTGCTCCAAATGATTGTAAAGAAAGTTTGCCAAGTCCTGGAAAGGGGCCCTTCAAGAAACACTGAGATGGTGGTTCCTGTCTGTTAGGAAAGGATGTGTAGGGAGAAAGACTTTTTATTATTCTTCATCTAAACACACAAATGTCAGATAATCCCCATGAGCTCTTCAGCCCACATTAAGATGCACATTTTTATATAATGCACAATAGTGACTGAAAACTCAGAGCCTTGATGAGAACCCAGGAGTGCTCTGTTTTCCTGGTAGCCTCTTAGAGCCAATAATATGGCATTTTCCTGTCACAGCTGAATGGTATTACTTTTTAAAAACAACAACAACATTGTTCATAAGTGACCTCGAGAGATAATCTAAGAACACTCCACTTTCCATTAAGCGAAAAGCAAGCTTTCACTCCACAGCCTATTGCCGGTTCCTTTGTCAAGGTTATCAGCTCTTCAAAACAATGGCATGGCACAACATATAATTGATTTTACCCATGATCTGTTCGAGTGCAGGAGTATGAAGTAGGTTTTATACAATTCTGGAGCTCCATTTAAATCTAGTCCAATTAAAGTATTAGGAGACGAAGATGCAGGTTGTCCTTGTCAAAACATGATTAAAGTAACCACAGAATGCTATTAAGTAACTGGTGAAGCAAACTGATTGTGATATAAAACTGTTGCGTGCAGGAAGTTGTTTAAAAGTTTCAGAAGGTTTGTTGAAGCATTTCATAACAACAAAAGGCAGTTCTGCAGCTTCAGGCTCACAGCTGTTTTCAGGATTTGGCTGGAACAAACTGGTTGAATTAAACGGATGAGTCAGCCTGTGTGGTTTTGGGCAACCTGCCCAGAACCAGGCATGTCCCCAGTAGTAGGGAATGGTATAACATTTCGGAATATTTTCTACCTGTGTGTATTGTGTCCGTGACCGACTTTTCGTGACTCCACGTCCATGGAGTTTTCTTGGCAGGAATACTGGAGTGGTTTGCCAGTTCCTACTCCAGGCGCCTACAGCACCTGGTATTCCCTGGTGGTTACCCATCCAAGTACTAACCAAAGCCAACCCTGCTTAGCTTCCAAAATCAGCTGAGATCGGATGTGCTTAGGGCATCTAGGCAGCTAGAAAACCTTTAAAAAGGTTGATGTAATTCAAAACTGACTGTGTCCCTTCCGTACAAGGTGCCATAGGTGATGTTCTCTGTCCAAGCCCAAATACCTCTTACATTCTTATCATCTCAGCATTATCACCTACTCCATACTTGCTGACCCAAAGGACCAACAAGTGAGGAAGTGAGGAGGCAGTGGGAGGCTGGAAGGAAAGCAAACACATTTTTCTTTTTTTTCTTTTTTCTTTTTACTGCACATGGCATCCTCTTCTGGGTAAAGGAGGAAATAGTGCCAAAGGGACAACAGGTGAAAGAACAGGTGGTGGTTCTTAATCTTTATCACCATCCCATCTTTTCCACCTAACAGCAATCACCACAAAATTGTTGCACACAATAGTCTTGGAAAAAAGAAATATTTGTGAGTCTTCTCAGACTCGAGACACTACATATGTGGAAGACCAGCAGGATATTAGAGAGAATCTGGGGCAGTGGTGGCGAACCTTCACCACTCCAGATATTTTGGAACACAATACCCACAGTCTTTTGTCATTGGCAATACAGGCTTGGAAATCTGGGAGTTGTGGTCCAAAATATCTGGAGTGCCGAAGGTTCACCACCACTGACCTAGGTGGCATAAGGTGCATAACTGAAGAAATATAGTGTATATGTGTAATGCATTGCTGTGTGAAATGTGTCAATAAATGAAAACATTAAGTACATTGTGAATGTGCATATTAGGGAAAATATGCAATGAATTCCAAAGCAGAAAGGAAAACAAAGTCTCTCAACTACAGATGGGCACGAATAAAAAAATGATGTTTCATTTGTCATTTGTTGTTTAGGGGGTTCGTTTCAGTTCGTTTCCATTTTTCGTGAATTTTCATTACCGTTTGTTTTGTTACCGTTTCGTTACCATTTATTTCAATTTTTGTGATTTCTTTTTAGCATTTAAAGCAGTTCAATGTATTGCCGTAACGAAAATGAAACGGACAACAAAATTTCTGGTGTTCATGTTCGTTTTGTTTCATTTTGGAGACAAAATTCGTTTGTCGTTTTGTTGTGTAACAAAACAAAAAACAAAAATGGAAACAAAAAATTGTTCGTTTCGTGCCCATCTCTACTCTCAACTCAATATGAAACAATCCCCAGGAAATTATAAGTGGGACTTGGAAAAAAAATGTAACAAATCATGAGAGGTTTTTTTCCCTATTTAGATGTTACTCTTCCTAACATTATTAACATGGATCAAGAGCAGCAGTTAGTAACATAACAACAGTTATAGAACAGTTACGCCCATAATCAAATTGCTCTCACGAGGAGCGACAACTTCTAAAATGAAGAGGTTCTTGCTCTCTTGTTTATGTGCTCATTAGAGATGGGCACGAAATGAATTTTTAATTCATTTCATTATTTGTTATTTGTTTTGTTATGGAATGAAACAAATAATGAAACAAAATGAAACAAAAATGAAACAAAATGGAAATTTCTGTTTTGTTTGCTTTGTTTTTTTTGTTTTCCCATAGGAATGCATTGAAGCATTCAAAAAATGTGCCAACCCAGCCTGCGGGCCAGCTGGTTGCTGCGATAAGAAAAAAAAATAATTAATTAAAAACACACTGAACCGGCTGGTCAACAAAAGGTTTTAAAAAATTAAAAACAAAAAATGACATAAACAAAAAGCAAAATTATTTAGTTTTTTTATTTTAAATGAAATAAAACAAGGAAAAATGAAACAAAAAGAAACAAAACACCATTTAGGTGTTTTGTGCCCATCTCTAGTCCTCATCTCTTTAACATGAGGTAACAGTGTTGAGGAGAAACAATGAGCATGTCACCTCTGATAGAGAGGTACGGGAGATTATGAGAGCACTCCTTTGTTTCTGATTTCACTATTTTGGTTCTCCTAAAACTGAGGAGGACCTCACAGACCCTGTGTAAAATAAATGCAGATAAGATAAGAAGGCCAAATTCCAAATGAATAGGTTCTTTGCATGCAATCACTGTCCCACTGCCATCCACATGGTGCATTCTGATGACCAAAGGAAAGTAACAGGACAATAAATAATTTTACTTGGCTTTGTTTTGTTTGTTTGTTTTTCTAATAATTGAGGTGCATGACTGGATTATCAATCAGGCCTGCATATTACCAGTCAAGAGCCTACGATTTTCCTTATATGTGTCTGGTTTCGATAGAAATGAGAGTTCTGAACTTTTCAGTCTGGTAAAAACCAGAGAAGATTGTGAAGAGCTCTAGAAGGATCTCTCCAAACTGGGGGAATTGGAATCAAAGTGGCAAATGTATTTCAATGTAGGAAAATGTAAAGTAATGCATATTGGGGCAAAAATTCAAAACTTTATCTATCAACTCATGGGCTCTGAGCTATCCGTGATGGATCAGGAAAGAGATCTTGGTGTGCTGGTGGACAGCTCAATGAAGGTGTTTACCCAGTGTGTGGCAGTGGTGAGGAAGGCCAATTCCATGCTAGGGATGATGAAAAGGGGGATTGAAAATAAAACAGCCAACATTATAATGTCATTGTACAGAACGATGGTAAGGCTGCACCTGGTGTATTGTGTACAATTCTGGTCACAGTATCTCAAAAAAGATGTAGTGGAACTGGAAAAGGTGCAGAAGAGAGTGACTAAAATGATTACTGGGCTGGGGGACCTCCCTTATGGGGAAAAGCTAAAACATTTGGGGCTGTTTAGTCTGGAAAACAAGGTGCCTGAGAGGGGATATGATTAAGATGTACAAAAAAATGCAGGGCATGGGTAAAGTGGATAGAGGGATGCTCTTCTCCCTCTCACAAAATATCAGAACTAGGGGATAGACACTCAAATTGAGGGTCGGGAGAGTGAGAATAGGCAAAAGAAAATATATATTTTTATCCAGTGTGGTGTTAGTCTGTGGAACTCCCTGCCACAAGATGCCGTGATGGCATCTGGCATGGGTGCCTTCAAAAGGGGATTGGACAGGTTCCTGGAGGAGAAGACCATCACAGGTTACAAATCACGATGGAGATGTGTAATCTCCAGGCTTAAAACCAGTGTACTTTAAGGACCAGATGCAGAGGAGTGGTATCAGGAGACAGATATCTAGTCTCATGCACTCCCAGATGCATCTGGTGGGGCCACTGTGAAATACAGGAAGCTGGACTAGATGGGCCTTTGGCCTGATCCAGCATGGCTTTTCTTATGTTCTTATGTTCTTATGGAATACGTATTATGCAAGCTAGCTCAATGAGTTGGTATTGGGCTAGGAGTCAGAGGCTGGGAATTCAATTCTCTCCAGTATCTCCCTGGAGAAGAGAAATACTGTTGTTTTGAGCAAGTTCTAGAAGACAGAAATGATAAAATATTTCAACTACTTTGAAAACCACAGAAAGGACTGGCCATAAATTAGAACTGACTTAACAACATGGAATTATTATAAAACATTATTCTATCTTTGGATGAACTGCTTTCAAACCTCACTTCCTTCCATGGTATTAACTTTCTGGAAGTGGTATTTATTCAAATTATATCCTGAATCAAGGTGACCTGCCAGGTTTGTGATATGTTCCTTGACTAACAAAAACTTTGGCCCTATGACCATGATGTTTCTGGAGGTCCCCTGTGTGCATCAATGTTCTATGTGAGGCTCATGTAGGCCAGCTAGCCATACAGCTGAATTGCGTCAAATCCCACCTGCTTTTGTTTTGTTCAGTAATCCATGTGTTTAGAATACAAAACATTTCTTGTTGCAAATGTTCGTTAATTGAAACGTAAGCCCCGAACTCCTAAGCAAACAAAGGAATAACATCAAATAACCTTGTGTGGGACTGTTTTCATAGAGGTCCCTTTGCTTTCCTGATGTCTCAAAGATTAGTAACGGAACAGTACATGGAAAACACAACAGCTTGGAAGAAAATAGTCATTAATACTGCCAAGCACACTGTGAAATATTCTATTCAAAGAAATGTACTGTTCTTAAGTACCTGTATTGACGGCATTTTAAGAATAGGCTCTTGATGGTATGCACAAAGGAAATCTATCAAAACAGAATTCACTAGATCAACCTTTAATTTGCATTGTTGTGGACTAATGCCTCCACAAACCTTTCAGTGAAGTAAGATTAAAAGCTGGTAAACATGGCAATATATGAGAAAGGGAACAATTCAACCAAGATCTAATGGAGAGGCCCACAAAGACTGCACTGAATCAACGGCAACTGTGCTGCTGATTAAACTGAAGTGGGGCTAAAGACGTTAACCAGTTGCCATTGTGAAAGCTGCTGTTGTGAGGAGATTGATGAAAGAGCCTCTTGAAATGAGAAAGTTCTTCTTACTCCTTGTTAGTGCACCTTTCAGCCTAGCTAGCAGTCAGAGGGATTTTAACATTTTCCTCAGATATTTATTTGAATTACGCTCACCTACCTTGTCCCCTCCTTTCAGTTTGCAAACTTGAAGTACCCAGTCTTGTTTCTTGGTGGACTAGATGTGTAAACAACCCACATCCCAATTTTTGCACCATGTGCAGCACATGAACAATTTCATTTCACTGTTCTTTTTTCCTATCAATTTGATTGATATAGTCCTGCATTGCCAGCACAGTCATTCAAATGCACTTTTAACCATCTGTTGTGAAGGGTGAATTTACCTATTTAAAGTCTGTTACATCATTGTTATATACAGTGGTACATCTTAAAATGAATTTAATTCATTTTATGAGTAAATTTGTTTTTCGAAAAATTTGTCCTACAAAACACGGTTTTGCATAGGAATGCATTGAAAATGGATTAATCCACTCTGGAGGTTGTGGGTCACTTCGTTTTACAAACCGTTTGTCTTATGAAATGCAGTTTCTCATAGGAATGCATTGGGAACTGATTAATCCATTCCAGATGCTAGAATAAAAACAGAAACATTCCTGGGCACATGTGGAATTTTTTTGTCTTGCAAAGCACCCCATAGGGAATTTTTTGTCATGCAAAGCATACCTATTCCCAGAAATGTTTTTGTCTTATGAGACATTTGTCTTAAGAGGTACCATTGTATATGAGAGAACTTCTAAGCTTACTTTATATTATAATATGCCTTTCTAAATACATTTTCTCTCATAATCTGGAATTTAATGGAATTGTGTTTAGCAGACAAACAAAAAATGTTTAGGAAGAGTGGAGAACTTTCAGAACTATAAATCTGTGGATACATTTTTATTTTAGGCTGGGCAAGGCCATCACATTTTCTCTATCTATTAATAAAAGGTGATATTTAAAATAATTAAAGGCCCTCTAAAGTTAGCCTAAGGACTACATATGTCCCAAAGACTGTGTAACGTTACCTCTTAGAACTTTATAATCCACATATTCCCCACTTAAGTGTATCTGAAGTGAGAGCAGAGGAATGAGTTTTAATTTTGGAAACTGCCGTTACTCATTCTGTCCAAACCAAAACTACTTAGGAGGTTTATCTAGCTGTGGTTTAGGAAAACAAACCAACTTCAAACTGTGGTTTACTATCCTCTCTTTTTCCTTTAAGCCCTATTTAAGAATAATCATACTACTCAGCTAGGCAATGATGAAATCAAGAGCCTTGAATCTCTTCCTTGCAGCTGTAGTAAAAGAAAGGGAAGGACAGAAACCCAATGATCACCTAGCCTTGATCTCACAATGCTGAACTATGATTTTGTATTACATTTAGAAACTTCCCAAGAGAGGTTCTTTAAATTCCCTCTGAAATTCAAACAGCCTTTTGTTTTCTATAGTGCTGAGTAGAGATGGGCACGAAACAAACAATTTTTCATTTCTGTTTTCATTTTTTTGTTTCATTACGTAACAAAACGACAAACGAATTTTGTTTCTAAAATGAAACAAAACGAACAGAAACACCAGAAATTTTGTCGTGTGTTTCGTTTCCGTTACTGCAATATGAGTGAATTGCTTAAAATCCTTAAAAAATCACAAAAAAATTAAATAAATGGTAACAAAATGGTAACGAAACAAATGAAAATGAAAACAATTTGTTTGCAAAAATTTGCAAAAAATGGAAATGAACCGAAACGGACCCTCCAAACGACAAACGACAAATAATGCCATTTTTTTTATTCGTGCCCATCTCTATTGCTGAGCATTGTAAGCCCAATCTGCTTTTAAACACTAACATTCATTTCAGGTATCTGTTTCCCAATGTTTTCGTCCCACTAGCTTTGCAACATTACATTTTTAAAGAAAGCCTTAACAACAATGCTTCATGTGAAGCCCAATAAGCACACTCCCTCCTTCTAGAATATTCAGTCCTGTTGCCACATCACCAAGGAAAACCTTGACATTTTTAAATTGCATGCTTAATTTTCACTACACCTTCTTTTCACCTTCCAAGGATTTTTTTTATCAAACTATGAAAATCAAAACAGCTAGAAGAAGATAAATGGGTTCAAAAAGATACACAAGCAGAGGACCTACAACATTCAATTAAATTAAGAGGCAGAACACTTAAAACACAGGTGCACGTGCATACACACACATGCACATGCATCCACACATACACAAATCTCGGTTCCATAAATGTTTTGTCATATTTTGCATATAAAACTGAAAGAGAGAATAAAACAAAAAATATTCTTTCCACCACCCTGATTTATATTACTCTTCCATTAAAGGTTGGTTAAAATGGGGAGGGTACAGAAGAATATGCAGTGATAGCCTCAAGAGGATATGAGATTTACCTCTCTGTTTTACCTCACACACATCATAGAGATGAATGCTTTGCTACTTTCTTTCAGTAGAGAATGATATGCATTACCAAATTGACATATTTATGTCCCATTGGCTAAAATGAATAGTGATTTAAGTACAGTGGACCCTTGTATAACAAACAGTTTGTATAACATAAAATCTGTACAACATAAAAAAATTCCAGAGATAGGGGAAATTTGCTTAACATAATCGCCTATGGGGCAAATCCGTAAAACAAAAAAAAAATGGTTGTGATTAGGGATTACTCTGTTTTCAATGCATTCCTATGGGAAGTTTGTATAAAGGAAAATTTGTTTAACAGAATTTCATTTGGAACGCATTAATTCCTTTATACAAGGTACCACTGTATATATCAAAAGCATTGTGTAGTCTGATATTGACTTATGGTAACTTTCTTGAGATTTTCTAGGTGTAAAGTAATTTGATGTGGTTTCGCAGCCTGCCCTTACTGTGCAACTCTGCTAGGTTCACATTATTTTCAAATATTCTGTGGTAGCAGAGGCTCATATCACCCAGTTTGTCCACATGAATCTGTTTCTGTTTCTTTAGCCTTTTCTTCATATGGGTCTGAAACATTAAAATACAATTAATAGAATGCAATAAAAAAATTAAGCCATGATCAATATACACCAAGGCATGCACAACACAAATCAGATTTCAAAAACAGATGTTTGTCCCTGCCTCAGACAATCACCTGCCAATTTGTGCATGTATAGCTTGGATTTTTCCAACCCCATCATCTCTGCTCCGTATGGTAAGCCCCATCCCATGCAGCACATAAGACCAACCCTTCTGCAACAAATACAGTAGAGCTTCACCTTGTTTTACTCCTTCTGCCATTCTCTGGTTTTCATAGCTCAATGGCCAGGAATATTTCCCATGATTTAAGTGGAGAATGAGGAAACCCCAACCCCCTTCTTGCATAGCTTTACCATGGAAAACTTAGCTTGAAGGTAAGCATTTGACTTCAAAGATACAATATGGCACAATATAGAAGCCGATGTTGGAGTTGTGATTCTTCTGAACAGTGTAGTGACATGAAAGAATTATGCAGCTTTATTTGTATGAAAGATTGGCAAAACTGGCCAAGCTTCAAAAATTCAAAACAACAAGCAATTTATTTTCCCAGCAGTTTTTGGGGGGAGGTCATCCATATACACTTTTTGTCTTACTTATTACTGAAGTTATTTGTGTTAGTATAAAAGTCTTTCCTCCATCTCATGTTTCAGTTTCTCCTGCTGCTTGATCCTGCCGAGAAAGCCTAATTTTCTCTCACTGATACCTGCCTGTTGCTATAGAAAAGAGATAATGTTTCAAATTTGACACCAGCAGTTTTACTTAATGAGTACACCGGGAACATGAGTTACAATGCCGAAAAACCTTACTTTGAAAAAGCAACAATAGACAATAGCAAAAGAAAGAAAAAGAAAGTGCAAGACACTGTGAGCTTTTAAAGTAATTGTCCATGAAGTTAGCTGAGGCCACCAGGGCACTGGCTCATTGCCAGCCAGCAACTTCTCCGTTCAACGCCTGCCCATCCTGGCTGATTAAGACCGCCAAAGGGGACATGCCGTAATCTGTAGCTGCGATCATGTTTTCCTCTTTCAGGGATGGAATCTTACCCATTCACCATAAGGAGACTTTG
The DNA here is from genome assembly GCA_037367245.1 of Phrynocephalus guinanensis. Classification (NCBI taxonomy): domain Eukaryota; kingdom Metazoa; phylum Chordata; class Lepidosauria; order Squamata; family Agamidae; genus Phrynocephalus; species Phrynocephalus guinanensis. The sequence continues at coordinate 12,981,499 of CM074737.1, read as the reverse complement.
ATCCAGACCTGGCTTGGCTGTGGACGATTTGTCCAACTATTGTCTGGTAACCAATGTTCCCTTTCTGGGCAAGGTGATCGAGCAGATTGCCGTGGTTAGGCTCCAGTCATTCCTGGAGGAAGATCGTGTCCTGGATCCATTCCAGTCTGGGTTCAGACCACGAAATGGGATGGAGACAGCCCTGGTCATGTTACAAGATGACTACCTGATGGGGGCTGACAGGGGTTGAAACCAAACTAAAAAAGACAGGAACTGGAAGCCACAAGAAGTTACTTGATATTGTCAGAATCAGTGGCTAGGTTTATTCTCTTTGCCCTAAGAATACAGAGGATAATTTTGGCTTTTGTTCTCTCTGAATATATCAATGGTTTCCTCTCAAATTGTGTTATTAAATTCATTTTATCTAAACTGTTGTAAGTATCCTGAAATCTTGCAATTGTTTTATCCTTTTATCCTTTTATTTATCCTTTTATATTACATGTACATACTTTTTCTGTTTTAATAATTTTTCTGGCTCTTTGTCCATAAATAAAGATTGTTGTTGATATTTCCAGAAAATACTGGAGAAGAAATACAAGGAAAAGTTGAAGGTGGGCAAGCAGAGACTTCCAGAGGTCTGCGGCAGCTGCAGGTCACAGCAGACCATCCAGAGCAAGTGTGAGCCATCAGTGGCATTGTGTGTAGCATTTGCAGATCCTAGTGATTGCAAGTCTTGGACCTGTCAATTAGCTGACTTGCTGCAGTGGATGGAGCACTAAGGAAGGTGATCAAGCCCCTACCAGGTGAGGTTGCACCAACACCACAGGACACACAAGGCAAAGGCTAGGTTTCTAGCTAGTAGCCCTGCTTCAATGCAGGTGAGCACCGAAGAGTTAGGTTTGCAGGCTATCCCTGCCATTAAGTGTTCATCTTGCCATGACTACTTTAGGTTAGTGATTTCTAGAGGAATATGTAAATTATTCAGTTACTTAATGAGGAAATTGAGGAACAGAAATAGATCACTAGAGGCTGATTAAATCCAACCAATTGTCTTTTTCAACAAAATCTGGAAGACTGGCCACTGCCACTAGGTAACTTTGTTCATTACCAGGGATGAACCGAGGTTCATTATTTTATATGTTTCTAGCCTCCAAGATTTCATAGCACTTCCCTTCAGAACCAAGGCCCTGAATAGGCCTTTCTTGGCCAGACAGGGTGTTAGCAAAATTATGCTGTAATCTAAGGACATGTTGAGTTTGCCAGCTTATAATATTAGAAACATGTCAGTGTATAAAAGAATAATAAGAATAAGAATAAGAATAAGAATAAGAATAATAGGAGAGATGTATGGCTATTACAAAATACAAATTGAAGGCTAGGCTGTATGTAATACAAATCAATGTATCAGCTCTCACTCTACTTGACTGTTTCATTAACGCGTTGACCCACAAACTGATAGAGACAGGTACCCCATATTGGGATTGATTTGGTCCAATATTGTGCCTCACTCATTTAGAAAGTGGTGCAAGACTCCAAGCAAACCGTTAAAGCCTGAATAAGGAATAATTAAGGAAATTGGTAATTTTAGTTAGCAAAGGTTTGGGTATGTTGTCAGTCACACAAGCACTACAATTTACCATTCAGAGATTTATAGGGAAGACGGTGTCCATCTGTCTGATTCAGTTTTGGGATTGCCTATTTGATTTCCAAGGGGGCTTTTGGGCTGAACTAATCAGCTTGACGGGGAGAGAGGGAACACACTATACAGCCCCCTTTCCGTGGTGGGTAGTGCAAGCAATAAATTTAAGTCAGGTGAAAGTTATTGAATAATATACCCTTATTGAGCCGTTTGAGCTTCAAATGGTGTGATGACCTCAAGAGCAAACACCCAGTAGTTTATTCCTGTTGCCACTTCTTACTTCTGGCTTTTACTTTTGTGAGCCAGCTAGGAATAAATGGAGGTGTGTGCTCTGGCTTCAATGCCACTTCAGATGCAAGGCAATTTTAAACCCCCCTCCCCCAGAATTACTCATTCTGAGCTTTCTCATCACTACCTGGAGAGACAAAAAAGCACAACAATTCCCTACTACAACACCGGGTGGCTTGAGATCCTAACATTGCATATGTTTAGAATTATTGCTCATCTCGGTATTGATAATGTCCTATTGCTTATCATTTATGCCTAACAAAAGCTGGGATCTTGTTGGCAGAGTTTTGTGGTAGCAGTGAGTGCTGATGATGTTATTAACAAGTGAAACAGATGAAGGGGAAAATTTTGTTTGTGTAATCCAGATAACTCTGTCTCCTCCTCCTCCTCCTCCCCTGCCTCCTCCCCTTCCTCCCCATGCTCCCTCACACAGCCAGGCAGCCTCACCGGTGCTCCAGATTACGAGTCTCCTAAGCAGCAGCTGAGCGAGGGGGTGACAAAAAATATTTTCCCTGAACACACCACCACTGATGGTGGATTGGGAGGCTGGTGGGGACCTTGCAGGCTACTTCAGGTGGTCTTGGAGGCTACTGGTCATCCACGATTGACATGTAGTGCAGGCTTAATCTACAGTAAATGGGTCCATCAGGGAAATTTGGACTGAAGTAATTCACACAATAGGGAAAGCTGACTACAAGCATACTGTTACTAGGAGAGGCTGCAAAGAGATAGATATATAGTGTATAAACCACACACGTGTGTGTGTGTGTGTGTGTGTGTGTGTGTGTGTGTGTGTGTGTGTGTGTGTGCACTCACATACACTATTACAGATTGATGCAACAATTGTTCTGAGCCCATGCAGGTTAGCCTGAGGGAGGGTAAGATAGTTGGATATTCTTAGCTTGAGATCTATTCCCTAAGAAAGAAAGAAAGAAAGAAAGAAAGAAAGAAAGAAAGAAAGAAAGAAAGAAAGAAAGAAAGAAAGAAAGAAAGAAAGAAAGAAAGAAAGAAAGAAAGAAAGAAAGAAAGAAACTTTGAGACAATCAAACAAATGGCTGAGAGAAGAAAAATGTGCTTGTCATGGGGTTTCATTGGATTTCGTATTTTCAGCACCCTTTAATCTTATGAATGGTTCTCCCCCTTGTTGACATAATTTTCTGTTTTCACTGCCCTCGGTGCTCTAGACTATACCTGCGATGCAGTCCAATTGGTTGTGACATCTCATCCAATTTTGTTTATGAGTGTCATTCTGGCAGAATATAAGATTGTGATGTAATTGACAAAATCAGGCTGCTGTACAAGCTGCAACCCAGACTCTATCTGGCAACCTTCCAGGAGTATTGGAACTCCAATAGGAACACTGGCTCCACAGTGGTCTTGTCAAACTCAGGCTTGTTCCCCTCAACCAGATTCCCCAATGCCACATTGACTATGCCATTTAAGTATGGTTTCCACACCTTGTCTTCTGGGGAAATTGACAGAAATATCCACATTAAAACTCAGAGATCCCCCTTTCAGATATTTCCTGAAGGCAATATTATTCTTTCCACAGTCCTTTAACAGTGGACAGGTAGTGCCTGGGCGGACATCATTCTTGATTTAAAATATTTTGATTTGATGAGTATAAATTCAACAAGAAATTAATTACACCCCAGTTAAATACATTATCAATGCCATCCCAATTATTATTTTATGCCCCTCATCCATAACCCATTACAGTCACACACTTTCTGCTATTCTTATTCTTATTTTGGCTCCCTGAGATATACCTCTAGCCAGTATGGTAGAGTGGGTGGCATGACAAGCTAGCATCATGAGATTTGGGTTCAAATCCCAACTCAGACGTAGAAACCCAGTAGAAGGTGGCACTCAATGGCAATGTGAGAAATAGTTCAGGAAAGCAGCCAAGATTACAGAACTTCTTTTTTCTCAATTGTTCGTCTCGGAGAATGGTTAAACAAGAAGAAGCTTTGGATCCAGGGAGGGTTTTCTCCTCTACTGACTGCCTAAGTTGGACTGGTGGTGCTTTGATTTATGTTCTCAAAGCTCAAGACAAATGCAGACAGCTCCAGTGTTGTACAGTCCTTGTTACGGTTGAAAGAACCTGAGAGGGGGGAAATGGCAAAAAGTGTTTAAAGGGCGAGTGCCTCCAGTAACAATGGACCCAAGGAATAAAATTTAACAAGGGTGCTTTTTGCTGACAGATTGTTTTTGTCTGAAACAGATGTTTCTTGGCACAGGTAGCGAGAGATGGAAAAAGTGCTGTGAGCTAAACAAGCTGAAGTGGTCAAGTCAATTACTGTGCTCTCCCATCCTCCAGCCATAATTCGCGAGTCTCTTCCTCCAGTCAGCATCTGCCAGTTAAAAATGAAGTGTTCCAATTTGACCTGGAAGATGGATTTTGAATCTGGAAGGTCCCCATGCTTCAGGCTGTTATGCCGATATAGAGCAATTCCTGTGGGAATTAAGACACACAGGCTGTCTCGGCTGTGGGACATCTTTTGAAGGATGGGACAGCTCATAACTCTGCTGTATGGGATGCATCATTAGCAGCTTGCAAACTTTGCTTCCTTTTACCCAGCATACAGGAAACCATGGAAGGAGACCTGGATGGTTGTGCGGTAATCTGTGAATTCTGTCTCTCTGTTGAATAATGCTAACAATTTGGCTATATGAATTCATCCATAGGACCCTTGTGATTAGGCAAACAGGCTGGCTTGAAATATTTTGATGGAGTCAAAATATGCTTCACCACAATAACACATGGAAAGCCCAAAGGTTTGTGAGACTAACCATATAGGGTGTATTGAAGCCAAGGGCTAGTTATGACAGGACACGGTGAAGCCATGGAAAACAAACTACTACTGTGGTCATTCTGTGCCAACTGGCTGCCCAAAAGGGATGATATAATTTTTAGAGATGGGCACGAAACAAGCAATTTTTTGTTTTCGTTTTTTCATTTCGTTACATAACGAAACGAAAAATGAATTTTGTCTCCAAAATGAAACGAAACGAACCGAAACAACAGAAATTTTGTCGTGCATTTCGTTTTTGTTGCGGCAAATACATTGAACTGTAATGAATGCTAACAAAACAGCAATTTTTCATTTTCATTTTTGTTTTTTTGTTTCGTTATGTAACGAAACGAAAACGAAATTTTTTTGCAAAAAATTCATGAAAAACGAAAACAAACCGAAACGGACCCCCTAAATGACAAATGACAAACAAAACAGCATTTTTGAGTCGTGCTCATCTCTAATAATTTTCATATAATTTGGGGTTTTTTGTTTACAGCCATTAGAGTCTTAGGTCTTTCAGGGAGCTGGAAGTGGGGATAGCTTAAGGAAATCTCCAGAGGTGTCAGGACTACCCACTTCTAGTCCCAGTTTGTTTGAATTACTACCCCAAACTCAGAGGTCTAGTAGAGCTATTGAGATGAAGGGGACAGGGGAAAAACACTAAGCTCTTAGCCCTAGCGCCAATGCTGATGTGCCTGCTACATGCATCTCTCCAAAGGGTATGCGTACATTCTATACAAATATGGCATTAGCTTCAAAATGAGTGGAATGTAAGTCATGGCCAGTGTGTCCCATTAATGCATTTTTCTTTAAGGCACTGTAGTTTTAAGGTATACTTTAACAAACTTAAGTTTGTTTGTAAAGGTAGGATAATAAACCATGCAAGATAAGCAGTACAGAAACTTAGGGACGTGCATGGTCTTTGTATGGATGTTGACTTCTGAGTTGAATCCAGGATAGGGTTAGATGCTGCAGGCTGCAGTGATTTCACTTCTTCCCATTCTACTTTGTGAAAAAACAACTATACTCCCACAATGGAACGTGTCTTGGTGCATAAAACACATTGAGTTGTTGTCTTCTTGGTATGGGTTTCAAGTGAATAGTTGAGCTTCATTAATTTTTGGCACAGTAGGGTCTTTCTGTGTTTCCTCTGCTCCCTCCCCCGCTATTAGCAGGAAAAATGGTTGCTCTTCAGAAGGGGTGGGAACTCTACTGAAGCTACACAAACACATCTCTGGAGTTTGTAGTGAGTTAACAGTATATCACAGAAGTGAGTACACACCTCATATTTCATAAATATATTAGTATCTTTTTTTTAATAACACAACACACAGCCATTAATGTCTAAACTGCTGGCAACAAGCGTACACCCCTAAGTGACAATGTCCAAATTGGGCACAAAGTGTCAATATTTTGTGTGGCCACCATTATCTTCCAGCACTGCTTCAACTCTCTTGGGCATATGTTCAACAGAGCTCCACAGATTGCCACTGGAATCCTCTTCCACTTCTCCATGATGACATCACAGAGCTGGTAGATGTTAAGAAGAGATGGGCACAAACTGAAAAAATGGCAATTTGTTTTGGTTCATTTTGTTTTAGGGTTTGGTTTGGTTCGTTTAGTTTCTAAAGATTTTTCTGAAAAATTTGTTTTGTTGTTTTGTTGATTTGTTATTCGTTTCCCCCCACTTTGCACAATTTAATCCATTCGACAGCACACAGGTGGGAAAAACATTAAAAAACACAAAAAAAACACAGACATTGACAACAACTCACACACTGGACTAGCAGCATCGTCATCCTCATCCTCCTCACCAACTTCAATCATCCTTACTGGGTGGCAGCGGCAGCAGCAGTGGCAGGCGATCCTGGCCCCTGTGGTAGGGGCTTTTTGAGGTGCTGGCTTCGGGCAGCCCTGGCACTGTGTTGGTGCTTCTTTTATTTATTTATTTATTTATTTATTTATTTATTTATTTATTTATTTATTTATTTATTTATTTATTTAGCTTTTATGCCACCCACTACCCAAAGGTCTCTGGGTGGCTCACAATCAAAGTAAACAATTTAGACAATTAAAACATCAAGTTGCAATAAAATTAAAATAAAACATTTAAATACAATAAATACAATATATTAAAACACTGCTCTAAAATCGCCATCAGGACCCACAATAATCAGTTAAAAAGACTTCTTGAACAGGAATGTTTTTACCTGGTGCTGGAATGTCATCAAGGTTGGCGCCAGGCGGGTCTCGCTTGGGAGGGCATTCCATAATCTGGGGGCAACTGCCGAAAAGGCCCTGTTCCTACAAGCCATCCCTTTATTTATTTTATTTATTTATTATAAAATTGGTATCCCGCCCAACTTCCCGTAGGATCTCTGGGTGGCTAACAATGGGCCGATCAATTCAGCCAAGAAACAGAACAAAGCACACTACACAACAATTTAAAAACAAAATGTGCACCCCAGCATAAACATAGTGTAAACCAGCGTAAACTTTCAACTCCTTGAGGGATGGCTCTTTCAGGAGGGCCCTCTGGCTAGAACCTAATTGCCAGGTAGGTTCATATGGAAGGAAATGGTCCTTTTCTCTTTATTTTAGGGTGCCAACCTGGCCACCTGTCGGGCAGGGTCAGCGTTCCTTTTTTATTATTATTTTGATTTTTTTCAAGCACCAACCGCGCAGCTCCTGGGGTTGGGTCGGCACTGGTTTTATTTTTTATTGTTTTTCCTTTATTTTAGGGCGGCATCCTGACCACCTCTGGGGTCGGGTCAGTGCTCCTTTTTATTTTATTTTATTTTATTTTATTTTATTTTATTTTATTTTATTTTACTGCCAACCATGTGGCCCATGCCACAGCTATAGCCCTGGCCAGTCAGCTTTTCTTTTTCTTTTGCCAACTATGGCCCAGTTCCATGGCCCATGGCCCAGTTCTGTGGCCCGCGGGCTGGGTCCGGTGCTCGCAGGCCAGTACTGTGCCCACTGGCCAGATTGGGTGGGTTTTTTCCTCATGCACTGACCGTGCAGCCCCTGGGGCTGGGTTAGCACTGATTTTATTTTTTGTATTTTTTTCTTTATCAATCAATCAATATAAAGTTTATTGTCTTGGCTACAAGCCATCACAATCAAAGATTACAAAAAAGATAAATAGATAAAGCAATCATAGCATTAAAAAGAAAAAGAAAAGAAAAAAGGAAGCCATATAAATCGGGATCTCTGGAGTTGACCTCTCTTGCCAGAGAGGAGGGGGTAGAAGAGAGCACTGATACCACCTCATATCAGGGAGTCCCCTACACAGCTCACCGCAATTGTACTCATAAAGTTGGCACAAATTTTTCTAGTAGCTTTGGCAAACCTAGCAACTCTATAGGTGATGTAAGGGTCACAGCCTGAAAGCAGCCTACCCACTTTAACCAAGGGACTCTCCGCCTGCAAAGGGGCCAAGATGTTTCCTAGAAGGTTGGCTCTTGGGTTATGGTAGAGTTGGCAATTTAATAGATAGTGAGCCACATCCTCTATCTCAGCTGCACCACAGATACAAAGTCTTAGGTGTCTGGGTACATTACTGTACCTTCCATCCAAGACAGCAGTTGGCATAGTTTGGAAGCGGGGTTCAGTAAAGGCTGTTCTCAAAGAGGGAATAGTGAATGAATGTAAATAATGTGCCCTTGAGTGATTGTTTTTCCATAGATGGTACCAGTGAGAGAAGGCTGAAGAACTGATTAGGGCAAGGTCCTGATCATTGTCATGTTTATATATCCACTCCTTCAGCATACTTTTAACTCCTGGGAACACATAAATATCAGTGGAGAGAGATTTAGATTTCAAAAGGTTTTGTACCAAAGTGGCCCATCCACCACTCTTCCACTGCTGCATCAGACAATGTTTGGGGAGACGATGGTCAGGCATGTCCAATATTATCTTATAGTAAGAGAGTACGGCAAGAATTGCCCTAGCTTTGATGGAGACCATGTCTGTTTCTACTCTAAGGAAGGCTGCTGGGGTCTCTTGTGGTACCACCAAGATGTGCCTCAGGAATTTATTCTGTTCTACTTCAAGTGTATGTAAGATGTTTGGGTCCAAACCCCAGATCTCAATTCCATATTGCATTTGTGCAATCACCCTTCCTGAGAAGACCTTTAAAGCTGGGGATACCAAGTTGCCGCCCTTGGAGTGAAAAAATTTAATTAGAGCATGACTAGATTTCTGAGATGAGATTTTAACAGCCTTGACCTGTGTTTTCCAGCAGTTTCTCTCATCAAAACACACTCCAAAATATTTGAAGGTGTGCACTTGTTCTATCCTGTCCTCACCAATATACCCACTCCTGGGGCTGGGTCAGTGCTCCTTTTTTTAATTTTTTAATTTAATTTAATTTAATTTAATTTAATTTAATTTAATATAATTTTTACAGCTGTAGCACGGGCCAGTCAGATTTTTTTTCCTGGTCGCCCCTCCTGTAGCCAGGAAGATCGGACTTCCAGGACCAGCACCAGGTAGGAGACATCTCCAGTGCCACCATTAATGAAATGAACTGAACCGAACCAAATTTTTTCAGTTTATTTCGTTTCATTCTAAATACACTCTGGGGTTTGTTATTCTGGGGTTTGTTATTTGAATAATGAATAATACACTCTGGGGTTTGTTATTTGAATAACGAATAGCAAAACAAACTAAAAGTTCATTTCCTGCCCATCTCTAATCTTAAGAAACCTTGCACACCTTCACTTTCCATTTCAGAATGCCCCACAGATGCTCAATATAGTTTTGGTATGGAGACATGCTTGTCCAGTCCATCACCTTTTCCCTCAGCTTTAGCAAGGCAGAGCTCATTCTGGAGGTGTGTTTGGGGTCTTTATCATGTTTACCTTCGTCTCATCAAACTACAGGACATGGTTCCAGAAATCCATGTCTTTAGTCTGCTTGTCTACAGCAAACTGTATGCAGGGTCTCTTGTGCATCATCTTTAGAAGATAATTCCTTCTGGGATGACAGCCCTGCAAACCGAATTGATCAGTGTGCAGTGTATGGTCTGAGCACTGTCAGGCTGACCCCTTACCCCTTCAACCTCTGCAGAAATCCTGGCAGCACACATATGTCTATTCCCCAAAGCCAACCTCTGGATATGATGCTGAGCATGGGCACTCAACTTCTTTGGTCAATCATGGAGAGGCCTTTTCTGAGTGGAACCTGTGCTGTTAAACTGCTGTATGGTTTTGGCCAACATGCTGCAACTCAGTTTCAGGGTCTTGGAAATCTACTTATAGCCTAGGCCAGTGGTGGCAAACCTTCGGCATTCCAGATGTTTTGGACCACAGCTCCCACAGTCCTTTGTCACTGGCAATCTAGGCTCGGAATTCTGGGAGTTGTGTTCCAACACATCTGGAGTGCCAAAGGTTCGCCACCACTGGCCTATTAGGCCATCTTTATGTAGAGCAACAATTTGGTTGCTTTTATTTTCAGATCCTCTGATAGTTCATTACCATGAGTTTCCATGTGTAACTTCAAGTGACTAGTATGAGAGAGTGAACGCAATAACACCAAATGTGAGAATGAGAGAGATAACACCTGCTCCCCCATCCCACCTGAGATCTTGTGACACTAATGGGTCTCATGACACCGGGGAGAGAAAATGGCTATTTGTGCCTGATTTGGACATTGTCACTTAAGGGGGTACTCACTTTTGCTGCCAGCGGTTTAGATATTAATGGCTCAGTTCTGCATTATTTTGAGGGGACACCACATATTCAAGCTGTACACTCACTGCTTTACATTGTAGCCAAGTGTCATTTCTTCAGTGTTGTCACATGAAAAGATACACTAAAATATTTACAAAATGTGCGGGGGTGTATTCACTTCTGTGATATGCTGCACATTTGCTCCTATAATCCTCACTTCCGATTTTGGCCCACAAATTTGAGATATCATTGTAGTTTCCTTGCAATACATTGTATGAAAGTTTTTTTTTTAAAAGAACTGTTATAAAAAGGCAAGTAGGGAATGAAGAAATTTAAAACACCGAGTTACCATATTGCTCTTTGAATTTAAGACCCCACTCTCTGACATTCTGGATTTGGTTACAACTTTCTCTTTTTCATCTGGATCTTGAAACATGATATGCCTTGTTTTACAACAGAGCTGAAATTACAGGTATATTAGGATGAGAGCATTTTTAATGCCACATGATGAGTGGCAGCCGTTGATCCCTCTTGTTCCTATCCTTTAGCTGGGATCACTACCATCCTTCCCCCAAATATTCCTGTTACTTCATGCATCGCTAACAAGAACTCTTTGTGGGGTTTGTTGTGATTCATTTCTTTATACAGTGGGGATCTCTTTTTAATTGTGCATTGTTTGTTTTTACACTGAAGAGGTTGAAGCAAATGAGGCTTGAAGTGAAGAAACAGCTTGAAAGGCATCTGTTAATTTATCATCTCAGGTGTTAGCAGCTACTATTAGGAGCCCAAAATGGGTGGTTAATGCACCAGATGTACTCAGCCAGAGTTTTAAAGCCGATACCCTTCAAATTCTGCCACCATGAAAATCTAATCTAGAGAACAGTGTTTCTTCAGCAGAAATCTAGACACTTGAACAAGCCATTATGGCTGGGAGCAGTACCTGATTATATAGTTAGTAAATTGGTTGAGCCGATAAACGTAGGAGAGAGATGCTGCTGAATAAAATACCCCCCCTCTCTCTTCGGGGGGCACTCGGCAGCACTATGGTGTTAAATTATGTTATTACAGAGTGCTAAAACAATTGAAGAGACTTTAGAAAAAGCTATCCCAGAAATGTACATTTCAATCAGGTTTGAACAACAGTCAACTAAAAGTCACTGTGAAATGATCAATCATCTCTCTAGCCAAAATTGGTAGCATGATCAAGGTACAATAACATTGCTTTGCAAAAGTATATCTTTCATGGCCGACAGCTGAATGGATAAACTAGTGGTTCACAACTTTGGGTCCCCAGAGATGTTCCCAGAAGTTTTCCCTACTAGCTGTGCAGGCAAGGATTTCTGGGAGTTGTAGTTCAAGAACATCTGGGGACCTAAGGTTGAGAACCACTGGTATAAATAAATTATAAGGAATACAAAATAATTTGGGAGAGGGAACTGCCTGGAGTCCTCCTGGAGTGCAGACATAACTAATTAGTACATGACTAAATATGGGCACAAATAGTCTGCATTTTTAGAATGTATGAGCCTGCAATTTTTTTTAATGTGTAAAATTGGATGATATAACTTATGTATTTATTTAATGTTTGCAGCTTCTCATGTTGCAAGGATTCTTTTCCCTAGTTGCATTAATGGATTTCAGCTTAAGGGTGGTTTACAAGTTGTGTCCACATTTTTTTCTGATTTCTGTCTAACTGAAATGTGCACAAAACCTCTCAAAACAATGTTCTAATAATGTGTGCATATGTAACATAGAAGCAATATAGATGAATAAAGCTTGTAGAAACTGGTGTTGCCTGTAATTTTTGCAACAGTGAAGCAGGAATAGTCACTTCATGACCGAAGATTCTTTGTAGAATTTCAAGGGAGGCAAAATGTTTGCCATAAGGAACAGACTCCCACAGGGTAATATTCTGGCACCATTACATTTTACCATTTATACAAATGATCAATAAACATTCCCATACTCAGGAGTAGACATGGGCACAATTCTGCGAAATTGTCGTTTCCATTTTCGGTTATCGTTTCTGTTACGTAACGGAAATGGTAACGATAATTAAGCCGTCAGAACTCGAACCCGAACCGAAAAAAGAAAAATTTGGTCAGGTTTTTCGTTTCCGTTTGTGGCATCGCAGCAATCGCGCAATGCGAAACACAGAAAAAGTTTTTAACAGTTTTTTAACCCCCCCGACTCCCGGCCAAAAAAGCAGGCGAAAATATGCCTGCCTGAGGCTTTGCCACCTACCAGAGGGGTGATTTCTGGGGGGTCCCCGGCCTTTCCCCCCCTCTTCTCCTGTCCTGGGCTGCTTGCACCAGGCTGGGGGGGGGTCATTCTTGTCGTCTCACCATGTCATGCAGTGTGGGGGGGGATCCAAAATGGCGACCACAATTTTTCTTTTGAAATCGTGGTCAAAAAACACACCAAATCACCACAGAAACATGTGAAATTTATTTATTTTAAATGCCTGAATTTTTATAGTAGCAGCAGTGGGTTTTTTATAGCAATAAAACGTCGTATTGATTTTATTTTATTTTATTTTATTTTATTTTTTATTTTTTTAGACCTGCCCATTTGGGCTGGGCATGGGATGGGACCATGCAAATTGTTTGAACAATTCCACCAATGGCATCGCCAGGTTTTTGACTGACACTTCTGGATGTCTTGGAGGGCATAAAAAGCCGAGGCACCTTCCAGAAATCGCAGTCGGGTGTATGGATGTGGTTGAGGTAGGAGGGCTGGCTGCTGGTGCTGGTGTGATCCGATCGAGATTGAGGAGGGAGGCTGGAGGCTTTAGGATTTAAGTTAGGCAGGCAGGGAGGGAACTGAATTTAGAAAATAATTTCCTTGATTCCCTGCAGCTTTGTCTGCTGAAGGGAATAGCAGTTTATTCTTTATTTCTTCTCTGGCAGTTTGTGAGGATTTTTTTCTGATATTGGATAAAGGGGGAGGTTCGACTGGGGGTGGGAGGTGTGGATTTATTTTAAAAATATATTATATACTACCATATTTCTATTTTCCCAACTTCAATTTGCTTGCACACACACACATTTGGGGTGCAAGCGAAGAACAGAACCTCTATCCTAAGTGACATCCTAACTGCCCACTCGCCCGTCTGCCCACGCCGCCGCCCACCCACTCGCCCACCCGCAGCCGCTGCCCACCCGTTCACCTGCCCGCCCCGCCCCACCCGCCGCCTAGGGCGCAAAAAACACCTAGCGCTGGCCCTGATTGCGGGACGCCCCTATGCTCTGGGAAGTCAAATCATGCTAAATCGCGGTGGAAACGACAAACGGAAATGACAGATTTTTGAATTTTTTTGCGACAAATGGAAATGACCCGAAACGGACCCGTTCTGACAAGCGAAAACTCGAAACGTCATTTTTTCTGGTTGTGCCCATGTCTACTCAGGAGTTTCATCAATGCTGATAATCTTGCCTTGACAGGCCAGGATGAAAATTTAAGGCCACTGAGCACCAGCTCAGATTGTCTAATCTTTTCTTATATTATAAAATCAACCATCTGAAACCAAACCCTTTCAAAATATTGACCTGTGCCCCACATAAAGAGCAGAGAAGCATAGAGGAATCTTTGAGTTGGCAAAATTTTGGAGCATTACCCTATCTCAAACTATTTGGAAATCACCCTGAATTGAACCTTGACATGTAAAAATCTTTATCCAAACACGAAACAAAAAGTTCCCATCAGAAATGACATATCAGTTGGGCCAGACTGGAGTGCACATCCACAAACAATGACAACAATGGTGTCTCTGTGCTACTCCACAGCAGAATATCCTAGTGCCATGTAGTATACATGAGCACATGCCAAACAAATGGAGGTGTTGCATGGGCTACCTTCCAGTCATCAGACACAATGCCTGATTTGAGGGAAATATTATATATTTTGGGTAGGACCTCACCAATTTCATCTTTAAGTTACTTGAGAACTCATGGATGGATGTTGTCTGCCTGGTGATTTCTTAGCATTTAGTTTATCAAGACATGCAAGGACCTCCTCCCTGGTTATTTCTATCTGGCTCAATTCTTTGGTTTCCCTCCCTATGAAGATAGGCTCTGTTTGGGGCAGATGGTCTCTTGTCTTCTTCGGTGAATACTGAAGCAAATAATTCATTGAGTCTCTCTGCAATTTCTGTCTCCTCTTTAATAATCCCTTGCCTTCCATTGTTGTCTAATGGTCCTATGGCCTTCCTAGTTGGGTTCTTACTCTAATGTACATAAATAACTCCTTGTTATTTCTTTGAGTGTTTTTAGCTATATGCTCCTCCAAGTCTTTCTTTGCTTTCCTGATTGTTGCCTTGCATGTGTTCTGCCAGAATTTATGTTTCTGACTGTTGTCATCATTTGGACAAGCCTTCCATTTTCTAAATGACCTTTTCTTGTTTTTGATCACTTTCCAAACAGCTCTTGTAAGCCACATTGGAGTCCTCTTGACCTGGCAGTGCCTCTTTCCCTTTTGGGTATGCATTTCAATTGGGCCTCTGTTATTGTTTTTGTGAGTAGCCTCCATGCCTCTTGGAGTGTTTGGACTCTCTCAATTTTCCCTTTCAGCTTCTTTTTTACTAGTTTACTCATTTTTAGAACATTTCCTTTTTGAACATTTAAGGATGCTCTGTTAGATTTTATCAGTGATTGGCAGTCTATGATTAAGTTAAAAGTAATTGTGTTGTGGTCAGTGTTCCGTATTGGATCAGTCACATTAATATTTTGCACCAAGTCCTGTGTAGAGATGGGCACGACTTAGCGGTATTCCCGTTTCCGTTTCCGTTACTCGGTTCCGTTACTCTACGGAAACAGTAACGGGAATTACTCCGCCAGACTTCGAGCTCGTACCGACGAGCGAACAATTTTGGTCTGATTTGTTGTGCTCGTTCCTTGCATCGCGCGATCGCGCGATGCCACGCGGCACAGAAAAAAAGTTTTTAAAAGTTAAAAAAACCCGGTTCCCGGCCGAAAAGCAGGCGGAAAAATGCCTGCCGTGCCTCAGGGCACCTACCAGAGGGGTTGTTTCTGGAGGTCCCCGGCCTCCCCACCCCCATCCCCCGTCCTGGGCTGCTCTGGTGGGACACGCCGCAGGCTCGCAGCCAGCAAAAAGCCCAGTCTCGCCGCCGGCCGCCGCAATTAAAGCGCAAGCAAGCGGCACGGACGGCACAGGAAAAAACTTTTAAACTCTCCCCCCACCCATTCCCGGGCCAAAAAAGCCGGACTCGAGTCGCCATGCCATGCGGTGCGGGCGGGGGATCCAAAATGGGGCGGCAAACGCAATATTGTTTTTGAAATTGTGGTCCAAAACCACAAAAGCACAACAGAAACACACGAAAATTTATAAACTGCCAAATTTTTCACAGTAGCAGTGGGTTTTTTCTTGCAACAAAATGTCTATCCTCTCCTCCTCTGTCCTCCATTGATTTTATTTTATTTTATTTACACCTGCGCAATGATGGGCTGGCCGAGTGGCCAGCCATGTGGGAGTGGACGACCATGCAAATTTTTGGAGCCATCCCACCAATCGCATGGCCACTTGGTCATGGAGACTTCTGGTATGTGCCAAAAAGCACCCTAAAACCTGCCCTAGCCCCCTAACCCTAACCCTATCCCTTGACTCCGTACCCATACGTCACAGACTGTCTTCTTAGTGGGTCAGAGAGGCACCCAGAGGTGCAACCCACTAGCCCACCGTAACCTTACCCGTCACTAGCCTAACCCTAGCCCTAACCCTAACCCACCTTAACCCTAAGCCAGATGTACTTGCATTGCACTACACTCAAGTATAATTCCCTTCTGTGTGAGACATGGTGGTGCGAGAGCCTTAGTTAGGCATCACCTATGGCTCTGGGTTCACTGCCATCACTAGTCTCACTGTCTGCACATTCTGTTATGCAATATCCATATGGCTATTGCATAGCATTTTGCAGCAGCAGCAGGTGAGGAGGGGAGACCCCCATGTTGAGGGTTCTCTTGGAGCCTGCTTCCCTTTCCTAGTGGGTGAGGATAGGAGGCACCCACGGGTGCCTCCAGGAGCCCGCTTTCCCTTTATAGCGGGCCAGAGGAGGCACACACCCCACAGAGGTGCCTCCAGGAGCCTGCTACCCCCCCCAAAAAAACCAGTACTAACGAAAATGAAAAAACAAAAAAACGAACTGACTAATTTTTGCGAATTTTCGCGAAAAATGGAAACGACCCGAAATGGAACCGGCCCGACTAACGACAACTCGAAAAAATTTTTTTTTCAAGTCGTGCCCATTTCTAGTCCTGTGTATTACTCAGGAACAGATAGCACTTCTGAAGATGCCACCTTGGAAGTCTGGGACTTCAACCTTCTTCCTAATAACCTGAATTTGGCTTCCAAGACTGACCACTTTGCCTTCCCAACATCATTGGCTCCTTCCGAGTTCTCTCTAACAAACTATTCAGTTGTTAGTCAGGTCCTACTTTTAGGGTTTAAGGGTATGCAGGGCAAAAAGGAGTGTGGATACCTGGATACCTGGATCATCACACAATGCCTTTACTAATTTATTTTTTAATACTTTATTCAGATGTTCCCATCTGGATTTCCTTGTACATGCACCCGCTTCCCCTTTGTTAAATGGGGGAAATCTATTTCGATTGATTGGCCCACATACCTCCCTCCTTTATGTACTGAAAGCAATGGCTCATCAGGACCCTTTTCTTCTAAAAATGCATTTTTCACAAATATGTGCAATACAAATCAGTACATATTAACAGGGGAATTGTAACCCATTTTGATAGTTATGTTGCATTAAGTAGTTTCAGATGAGTCAATTAAAACCAAGTGGCATTAGAATGATAAATGGTTATTCAGTGAATCTGTGAAGATTTATCAACAGCATCACCACTAGCTCTAGCACCATTCTTTTGCAGCAAAGCAAACTTTTTCCTCCCATCAGCATGCAGGAACAGTAGTAAAGTCAGGCAGCTTTATAGAAGTAGCACATCGATACCTTCTAGATTCCTTCTTTTTATTGATTTAGACCATCTCAGCACATCCAGACACCTCAGTAAGGAATTTTAAAACTCCAATCAACCATGCAACATCCAGCCAAGAATGAAACAAACAGCTGCACTCTGTACTTTGTGTGAAATGTCTTGTGTTCCTCTCAGAAGCAAATAATACATGGTACTCTCCTTTGTCTTCCTTAGTTTTTCTTTCTCTTTTCCACTTTTAACTATGATCTGGAAGTTGAGTCATGGCTACTGGACTTCTTTTTTGAGAGATAGAAATGTTTCGCTGTTTATCCAAACAGCTTCATCGGTCTCAATATAGCTAGTGCAAGTCCTTCTTATAGTCAGCTTGACCTCTTGTCACCCTGATCTGAATTAGGCTCATAAGATGGACAATAGCCTGAATAGGCTCGTTAGGGAGACAACAGTGCCCATAGCCTTAAGGTGAACAATGGCCTAAGGTGCTGAAACCCATCAAGAATGGGTCGTTAGCTATGGCCTTGGTGGTGAAGGCTTTTTGATTTGTCTGGGTACTATGCCGGAGCCCACCACCTCTGTTGAGGGAGGGATTTTCAATGCTACCAAGAATGGCTTCCCTTACTACTCTCTCAAACCACCTCTCTTCTTTGTCTAATATGTGTACAGCTTCATCTTTGAAAGAGTGCCCTTTGTCCTTCAAATGGAGGTGTACTGCTGATTCTGGTCCTGAGCTGTTACCCCTCCTATGTTGGGCCATCCTTCTGTTTAATGGCTGTTCAGTTTCTCCAGTGTAGAGGTCTGAACACTCCTCACTGCATTGGACTGCATATACTATATTGCTCCTTTTATGGTTTGGTATCGGATCCTTTGGGTGGACAAGTCTCTGCCTTAGTGTGTTCGTGGGTTTGAAATAAACAGGGATGTGGTGTTTGCCAAAAAATCCTTTTAAGCTTCTCTGACACTCCCGCCATGTAAGGAATGACCAGGTTCTTCCATCAGGTCTGGCTCTCAGACTTCAAAGCCGCTCCCCTTGCGCCTCCCTCCCACAGCCCCTTATCGTGGGACCGATCGGGAGGGGAGATAAAGAGGCCGCGCAGTGGGCATTATCATGGGGCTGATTGGGAGGAGAGATAAGGGGCCACACAGTGGGCACTGGGGAAAAAGTGGGTAAAATGAATAACAAAACAACAAAACAATGAAATGAATTTTTTTCACAAAAAATGTGAAAAACAAAGCAAAACAAACTGAATTCCTTAACGCAATGAAACGAAACGAAACACATTTTTTTCAATTTGTGCCCATCTCTTGCAAGCATATTAAAAGCCCGTGCAGTGTGGCCAGAAGAGGAGTAATATGTTGATATTTACTTGTTCCTTTTAGTAGCTGGGCCCCTGAGATGTAGTTTCCACATTAGCCTTATAGGCAGTTCCAAGTAGAGACTGCTACAGTAGTCTAATCTTTAGATTATGGAGTGCATGTACCAACATGGCAAGGGCCCCAATGTCAAGGAAGGGTAAAGCCAGGCAATCCACCACAGTTGGAAATGTGCTGCTTAAAAATAAGAAGATGTTATTATTTACTGGGGAATTGTATAAACATAACTTATTGATCTCATGCACTGTTTATTTGAACAGGAGCACGTGTACAGTGTGTTACTTGGGTTAAATAACCTTTAAAATACCAAAATACCCGAAATCATCCAAGAAGCCCCCTGGAACATTGAAAGTGGTAAGTAAACATGTCTCCTGACAAGAAGACATTAACATTACGACCATTTGTGCATAATTTTAAAATAATTGGTTTCTTATGCCCTCACTACCCCAAAAAAGTAATGTCGTGCTCTTAACATGGTTACATCTATCATATTATTTCTGTGCACAATTACCACATATACTCAAGTATATTTTATTATCAAGTATATTATTTATTACTTTATTATTTTAAAATATGCAATCAAAATTTACTTACCTTGGGACTCCAAAGTAGCAGGGGTACCTTTCAGAAAGCGATTTTGGGGAAACCCTGAAATCTGGAAAGATTTAGGGGTAAGGGGATTTAGCTATGAAGCTCTAAATGGGCTGAGGGTAAACTGTGCAGGAACTGTGGAGGCAATCAGGGAGTTTACTCTATGGTATTAATTCCCTTATTGCCTCCACACACCCCAGCAAGCATTGCTAATTACTATCCCCAGCCCCTTTAGAGCTCAGCCAGTATACCAGGTATACTCAAGTACAGCGAGAGAAAAAACACGCCCTTGTCATCTACACAGCATTCCCAGTTTTCAACATGTTGTGATTGCATATATGTAGAAATATAGAAACTGACCATCATGAATCAATCTATTGGTCTGCCAAATGGTAATCATTTATACCTACTGGTTTTAAATTTGTGATCTACTCTGTAAAATTACTGTTCTGCTGCTAGCCTAGGTTTCCCACCTACAGTATGAGTTTGTGCAGAAAATTAATATTTACACAAGCCCAACCTGAATTTGAAAACAAATGGCCTGCTCATGTACTCTCTGAGGTTAAGATCTGAGCTCAACTAAATTTTCTTTTTTTCATACTGTGGATGATGATGGTTCATCACTTGGTGGCCAGAAGGTGATATCCTTATAGGTACAACATGTACCATATATACATCAAATCATGCATCACAAAACATGGAATAAAGTTTTCACATCATTTTCTAAAATATAATACAATGGAAATCATCTGAAAAAGAATCATCTTATTTGCTTACTTTGGAAGTAGACTTGGAAGTGTTTCTTAGCTTCATAGAAAAAAAGACAGGTGGTACCTTGAGGTACTAAGAGAAGATATTTGAGACCCTATAAATAGCTTATTTTCTGGGATGTTTTTTCTATTTTATGTGCAAGTTAGACACTCCAGATAAGTACCTTTCCAAATACTGCTGACAGAAAATTAACACTCTGTCTTCATTTATAGTAAAGCAGCAGTGCCCAACAATTAAGCTGTTCATGAATTGCACCCAACAGTATATGTGCCATGCAGAAACAGTTTCCACTGGCAGGGTCCATTTTACTTTACTTATAAAAAATAAGATGACTGGAAAGCTTGCTTGTGGAGTTATTGTGATGCCCTAGCACAGTGGTGGCAAGCCTTCAGCACTCCAGATGTTTTTGGACCGCAACTCCCACAGTCCTTTTGTCATTGACAATCTAGGCTTGGAATTCTGGGAGATGTGCTCCAAAACATCTGAAGTGCCAAAGGTTTGCCACCACTGCCCTAGCAGGAGGGGAAAAGACACCCAGCATAAACATAACTCATGCCCTGTAATTATACTCATAAATGCCACTGGTGGCATTTTGCCAAAGCAGACATTTCACTTGTATAAAAATATTAAACAGCTCAGAATCAGAGCAATCTGCCTGAATGTAGATCAGACTTTGAGAGCAGGGAGACTGCTGAGTTGCAATCATTCCCATCTCCTTTCTAAAGATGCTGAAGGGGAAGATCTGAACTTATTGTTTGTTATATGCTTCCTCTGAAGGGCAATGTAATGACTTAAAAAAGGGTATGAGCTTAGCTTTAAAGAACACACAAGAGCTCAAAAATCAATATGAGTATCTTATTTACAGACATGATTGTAAATAAAGTAATGTAACTTTTTAATGCTTCATAGATACTCTGCCATAGCTAGTGTTAAACAAAAAAATCCCCAATATATAATATTATATATAAACTATAGATGTGTTTAATGCAGTTTTGCCATTCTTTTATGACTTTTTCAAAACCTCATGGGGTGGATTGTTGGAAAAAACATTAAAAGAAAAGCTCCAAATTGCAAAACTTGTGTGGTATTGCATTCGGTATCATTTGGTATACGGAAAAAAATTGGAGTAAAATGAGTTTGTTTTCCTTCTCCCAAACAGAGTAAAGAGATGTTTTCTCAAAAGCTTTCATGGATGAGATCTGATGGCTGTTGTGGGCTTTTCAGGCTGTTTAGCCATGTTCTGGAAGTTTTTCTTCCTGAGGTTTCACCAGTCTCTGTGGCCGGCATCTTCAGAGGGCAAGGAGCTCAGAGACCTAGGAGTTCTCGCTGTGCTCTGGGGCATAGATTGAGTGAGACTGTGGTTTTTTTTATAGTTGTGGGAAAGGGGGAAGATGTCCTAATTCAGGAGAATAGGTGTAGATCATTGATTGTGATGAGGAGGGATTAAGAGTTTCACTGTAATAACTGAGGGTTGATCTGTCTCTGTGGTTGATGACAAGTGTTGTTAGCTGTTCTGTTGTGTGAAGTGACCACTGGTGCTTTTTAAACTTTCTTCTTTTCTGTTGAAGGTGTGCTGGTGTTTATAAATTTCAATGGCTTCCCTGTGTAAAGAGTTCCTAAGACAGGTATATCATTTTCTCCATCTCCACCACTACCATCACCATCACCACATTTTAGGAATCCATATAGTTGTTTTTTTATTGAAATGTTACTGATTCATAAAGCATCTAAAATGACTGGCAGTGGATCAATAGCAGTGGATCACAGATCTAATCTTCACCTGAAGATGCTAAGAACTAAACTCAATACTTTATTTTATTTTATTTTATTTATATACTGCCCATATAACCAAAGGCCACTCTGGGTGATTCACAACATAGAGAAAACTTTTACAATCTAAAATAATACAAGAACATAATACAGTACAAAGAAGTAATAAAAATAAAAATATAGTTAAGTCAACACCATTCATAAAATCAAAAGTGAATAAGATGGGCTAAGGGTAGACAAAACAAATCACAACATCAGTGGAACAGCAGAAACAGTTAATAACCATGGAAAGCAGATTTAAACAACCATGTCTTCAAACATTTTTTAAAGTCAGCAGCGTGGGGGCATGACGGATCTCTAAGGGAAGTTTGTTACAAAGTGTACGGGGCACCTCCAAGAAGGCCCAATTCCTTGTTGTTGTCTTGTAGGCCTCCTACGGTGTTAGCACCCTCAGATGACCCACCTGTAATGAACGAATGACATGGGCTGAACTTTGGGTAGGAGCCGATCTGACAGATAGGAAGGTCCTAAACCAGGAATGCCCAAACTTCGGCCCTGCAGATATTTTGGACCACAACTCCCACAGTCCTTTGCCATTGGAAATACAGGCTTGGAATTCTGGGAGTTGTGGTCCAAACAATCTGCAGGGCCGAAGTTTGGGTATGCCTGTCCTAAACCATTTAGGGCCTTGTATATCAGCTTTAAAACCTTGAATCAATGCTGTAATGGATTGGCAGTCAGTGCAATGCTGCCAGAGTCGGGGTAATGTGGGTGAATCTTTTAGTGTGTGTGTTGTGTCGTTTTAGTCGTAACCAACTCTTCGTGACTCCATGTCCATGGAGTTTTTTTGGCAGGAATAATGGAGTGGTTTGCCAGTTCCTTCTCCAGGCGCCTACCCGAAACTAATCTGGCCACAGTGTTACGCACAAGCTGGAGCCTCTGCATTAACCTCCAAGGTAGCTCCACGTAGAGAGTACTACAGTAGTCTCTTGAGGATACAAGTGCATGGACCAATGTAGTGAGGGCACCAGGATCCAGGAAGGCATGCAGCTACAAATCTGTAGGAGATGCTAACGAGCAGTACAAACCACTGATGCCACCTGGGCCTTCATAATGAGTGCTGGCTCCAAAGTTATGCCAAGACTGTGCACCTCATCCCACTCGGGGAGAGTCACACCCACAAAACTGAGGGAGTTTCCCAACCCACCAACACCAGGCACCCCCACCTGGAGGACTTCTGTCTTGACTGGGTTCAGTTGAAAACACATATGCTGCACCACTAAGCTATGACCGGCAACCCAGGGCTATGTGCTTTGTGAGTGGACGTGAGGGGATCACTGCTGGTGCCCCTGGTGAGATTTCAGCCCTTCTGCCAATCACTGCTCCCAAAAGCTTGGATAGAGCAGCCACTCTGGGCTCTTGGGAAATACAGGAAGCGGGAAGCTTGGTTGTTTACCTTCCTTTAAGGGAATATCATAGCATTTACATCCTGCATCTGTGCCTTGTAGTTGTTTCTTATATTTGTATATTAGTATCTACATGATTTAACGAGTGTGAGCTTTCCCTCATGCACCTGTTTTAATGTGTTGGGATGTCTCCTGTTTACTCCTTCGTTGTGTAATTATCTGAATTGGACATTCTATGCATGAAGTTATAGGGATATTTTGGGTAGGAAATATACAAAAGAAGTTTGAAATAGCTATGTGAAATGGTTAAAAATATGTGACAGGCCAAAGTCTTGCTTTTGCCAGAATTTCTTGATATTTCTTTTTGTCTGATTGAAAGCTTCACCCTGGATTACCTTTGCCGCTATTACGGGAGCCGAGAGTTGAAAGATCATGCCAAGGTTCAAAGATACGGAAAAAAACTTTAATTTTGCTGCAGCAAGGCGCCCAGCCGAATTTGCAGTCAGAAAACTGGGGCATTAAGCAAAGAAACTTTATAGTCTTTATAGGAAACATTCGCCAACACCCCTTCTTTATCAGAAAAAAACAAGGATACATCTGGGCACCGTACATCACCCACAAAGAACAAAGAAAACTTCAAAAGGACACATAGTTATCACATTGTTACAACCACTTATCGGGGGAAACATACACCGGACACTATTAATCTTATTCTTCAGCGCCCCCTGTCATGCAGTTCCCGGAACTCTCCGCTTCTTTCCCCGAAAGCGCTTTGACAGCTCCATATCGATACATCAATGCACGGATGTCTGGTTTATCTTGCGCAGGGGCCCCATTTTACTGGTGACCTTCCCACACAGATAAGTATTGTCCAGTAGTTTATGGCCTGTTATCTCACGACACAGGCTTGGGAGATAGTGTAGTGCTTTGTGCCACAGTTCCGTGAGGGGGAGAGAGGTGAATTAAGGGGCGCAGAGTTGAATTAATAATGGAACTAGAATACTGTCATTTTATCTACAATGACAGCTTATAAACTATAGAGTATATTAAAAAAATCATCTCTATCATCCCCTCCTCTTCTGAAAGGACACTCATTTAGAGTCATCCTTCTGAAGAGCTTCATAATATTGCAACACTGCAATCAGCTTAGGGGCAGCTGTCTTCTCTACTACCTTTGAAACAGTCGACTGCACGAACCGCAACAAACAAGGAATACATATCAAGATAAATAAAAGAAGACATAAAGGAGCAATTAATAAACTTGCTAATGTTTTCATCCAGGTTTGTGGCATGAAATCATTTAACCACTGCCATTGCATACCCTTCCACTCTTGCGTCGATTAAAAGTTAACTGTTTAATTTCCGTGGCAAGCTGAGTTACAACCTTACCCACGGGATCAATTTTTAGACAGCAGTTCGTTAAATTAAATTTTCCACACACGCCATTCTCAGAAGCCAATAAATAATCCAGAGTGAGCCTGTTTTGATAAACAGATGTTCTTAATTGATCTGTCACTTCTGCTATAGCGGTAAGCGCTGTAGTAATGCGCTGGCCCGCCAAATCCAAAACTGCTTGCAATCTAATTATTCTATTAAGTATGTAGATGGGAGTTCGATATCCCCATGAACCATCTTGAGCCCAAGTGGCTGGACCATAAACACAAACAATTCTCTGAGAGTCCCATATATCTCCTTCATATTCCTCTGGGTTCTTGCATGGAAACCCTGCAAACGGGGTATCATCACGCTTTTTCCTGTTTAAAGGGCCATACACTGGGGCAGCCAAATACTGCTGTGTTTCTATTGGGACTAGAAAGAATGATGGCTTTATGAATCCCAGCACACAGACCATGAATGAGGCAAATATTCATAAGCCATATTTCCACAAACCCAATACATATTCATAGGAGCTTTCCATTGCTCCAAAGATGCTGAGTATATGTATGGCAGAAAGGTGACATTAAACTCTGGTTGTGGATCATTGGATGGTGAGGTCCAGATACCATTTTCCCAGGTCCCTATGCAGGTCAAATAGCCCACTGGACTGGAACCATTTCGGGAAAAGCAGACACGACCCACTAACTGAGATGTGATAGTCCATGTCATATTCTGAGACTGGGTTCTCTTGGTGACATTGCCAATTTTTGACATGTTATTATACAACTGTGGAGAAATCTCCATCGCTTCCCAAGGCCAGGCCTCACCAAAATTTGTGCCCCCACAAACATAACAATTTGTGACTCCTAATTCTGTGGCTATTGACTGAGCCATTTCCAAAAATAAATTTTTGGCATGCTGAGAAATTTCAAAAGGATTCTCCTTCAATCTTTCCACTGCATTTTCCACTGACCAGGAATGGCTTTTCTTTTCTCCATCCCTTACTTCTGTACGAGTGATTGTCAAATAGGTGACTGGATCTCTGCCAGGCCCATCAATTCCAAAACCATACACTTGCACAGAGGGATGTGTGTCACTGATTACCAGACTAACATTGTTTCCTCCTATTCTCCTGAACTGTGAGAGATGAGGACAACCTGGATAGCCTCCAGCTGTATAGGCACACACACATCCCCATCCTGAACATAATTTGTTTGACGCACATGGTGCCCAAATTTCAGGGTTGCCTGCTTTGGCACCTTCATGGGGGTAGCACAAATACTTATGTTCAGATCTATATGTAGCAGCCCATGTTTTAGATCCACAATGAATTCCCATGCCTTTTCCTAGGGCATCACAGGCATTGAACCATATTACTGCCCGTCTGCCACTATGTTTGAACACAACAATGGAATTCACATAATATAAAAGTCCACCACCTTCTGGGTTGTCCCTTCTGGGCTCCTTAGTTCTGGCCATTCCAGCCCACACTGTATAATTAAATTTGACTGGAACTTCAGGCTTGTAACAAAGATAGTCTCCAGATTCACTTTCACATATGTGATACATCATGTCTTGATTCAGACATGTGGTTCCAGCTTGTTTGCACTCTGCTGGGTTCTGAGTGTAATATACCAGGGTATTCACTACTCTATTGCCTTGACCAGCAGCTATAATGCATGGGGTACATTCTTCTATACCCTCAGGCTTAACAGCTGAACAAATTGGCATTAGAAATAGAAGAATTACCATTTCTACTGATTTAGGCATCTCATATAACTTTCGCTTCCAAATATGGCAAATTAATACCACTCTCAATGCATATATTGACGGAATAATGAACCAAACCCCGCTTGGGATGTCAACCCACAAAATGTTCAGGTCCCTTTAAGAATTTTGACAGCTGCGGAGCTTTTGACAGCTCATGGAACGTTCGTTGACAGCCCGTAGAACGCTCTTTGACAGCTGCTGCGCTACCGGCGCGCTGTCTCGCTCGCTGCAATTCTTCCAAGGAAATTAATAGGAAAACACTGTTCAGCTCCAACGAAAGAAGAAAACAGGGCACTTTTAAAACACAGTCTCGCACAAAATATTGCCCTAGCTTTTCAGCTAAACCAAATCACTCGCCTTCTTGTTGCGACTTCTCCCTCCTCTTCTTGTAAGAGGGATGAATTTGGAGGGCGGGAAATTCAAAAGCTGAAAGGAAAAAGTCAAGTTTTCTTGTTGAAGAAACCTCTCACCATGCACATAGGAAGCCAATATTTTACTTTGACTTCTCTATTTTCTGATGTAACTTTCTTGAAGGTCAGCTTCAAGCTGTCATCGGGGTTTGTGTGAACTGTGCACTCTTCTTCTTCGCTCGCTGGGGCAGCTCGCTTCACACGGGTATGGTGGATCCAGGCACTCACTTCGGAGATCTTGACAGCTGTTGGCGTTGATAATAGCACAGTGAAGGTACCTTTCCACCTTGGGCGCAGAGGCTGTTGGTTCCAATCTTTGATCCAGACTGAATCTCCCGGTTCAAAGCGGTGAAGAGGCTCCTGTAGAACCACGGGCAGTCGTCCAAGAGTCCACCTGTGTAAGGAAGAAAGAGATCGGCCAAGCATCTGAAGATATTTTGCATGTGTCAAAGAAGCTACACTCTCTGGACGTAAACCACATGAAATCGGAACTGGCCTGCCATAAACAAGTTCAAATGGGGAAATGCCTGATTGACTTGAAGGGGTGGTTCTACTTCTAAAAAGAGCAATGGGTAGCATTTCCACCCAATTTTTGCCAGTTTCTTGTGTGAGTTTAGACAAATGACTCTTCAGAGTCCTGTTCATCCTCTCTACTCGTCCCGAACTTTGGGGCCGGTATGCTGTATGTAAATTCCATTTGACATGCAGTGCCCTAGCCAGTCCTTGCAGATAAACCCTGGCCCGTTGTCCAAGGATAAATTGCGGGGTATCCCGTGCCTCGGGATATGATCCCGCAAAAGACACCGAACCACTTCACTAGCTTTTTCAGTCTTTGTTGGGAAAGCCTCTGCCCATCCTGAAAATGTACACACTAGCACAAGCATGTAACGGTAAAGTCCACATCTTGGCAATTCTGTAAAGTCCAGCTGCATATCCTCAAAGGGCTTTTTCCCACTATATTGAATTCCTGGAGGTGGCAAGGGTCCAGTCCTAGGGTTGTTCCTTTGACAGGTGATACATCTATGTGAAATATTTGAAGCTAGCTGTCGAAGTCTGGCTATATACAGATATGGACTCAAATGTTGATAAGCCACTTCGGGACCTTGGTGAGTGCTGTCATGATGACTTTGAACTACCTGACGAGATAAGCTCTCTGGAACCCACAATTGTCCACTTGGCAATTTGTACCAGCCCTCTGGCGTCCTGTCAAACTCCTGTTCCTCTGCAAATTCATCCTCAGCGGATGAATAACGTGGTGGTTCTGGTGGCAAAATGTCTATTGGGATGAGACTAAGTTGCATCTCAACTGCACCCTGGGCTGCTTGCTTGGCAATGCGATCTGCCAACCTATTCCCTCTCGCTTCAAGTCCTGGACCGATCTTATGCCCATGACAATGAATGACTGCCACTTCTTTGGGTTTCCAAACAGCATCTAAAAGTTGCAACAAAATATCAGCGTGTGCTACTGATGTCCCCTCGGAAGTAAGAAGACCTCGTTCCTTCCAAAGTGCCCCATGTGCATGAAGTGTAAGAAATGCATACTTGGAATCCGTATAAATATTAATGCTTTCTCCTTCTGACAATTCTAGTGCCCTGGTGAGAGCTATCAGTTCGGCTATTTGAGCTGAAGTTCCTGGGGGCAATTGCTTGGCTTCGATCACAGTGTCTTCTAATTCCACAATGGCATATCCTGCCTGTCTTTTTCCATCAATTACTGAGCTACTACCATCCACGAACCAAGTCCTCCACTGTGGGTGAGGGGTATCACGGAGATCTGGTCGGGATGAATATACTTCATCTAATGTCTGTATACAGTGATGGGTGGCCGGTTGGTCACTAATTGGGAGGAGGGTCGCTGGGTTTAAGCCCTCTGTTGTTTGAAATGTAAGACCAGCTCGTGAAAACAGTTTTTGACACTTCATCATGGCAGCCTGAGACAAGTGATAACCTCCTTTTGCATCTAATAAAGGCAGAATTGCATGCTTTGTAATACAATTTGTGGTTTCTCCGAAAGTAAACTTATCCGCTTTCTTTAAAAGCGCTGCCAATGCTACCACTCCTCGCATGCAAGACGGGAGTCCTTGCTCCGTTGGGGTCAATGTCTCTGACAGATAAACTACTGGTTGCTGCCAGCTCCCTAATTTCTGACACAGGACTCCTTTTGCCACTCCATTTTCTTCATCAACATACAAATTAAAAGGCTTACATAAGAAGAGCCATGCTGGATCAGGCCAAAGGCCCATCTAGTCCAGCTTCCTGTATCTCACAGCGGCCCCACCAGATGTGTTTGGGAGTGCATGAGACTAGATATCTGTCTCCTGATACCACTCTCCTGCATCTGGCCCTTGAAGTACCCTGGTTTAAACCCTGGAGGTTACACATCTCCATCATGGTTTGTAACCTGTGATGGACTTTTCCTCCAGGAATCTGTCCAATCCCCTTTTGAAGGCATCCAGGTCAGATGCCATTACCACATTGTGTGGCAGGGAGTTCCATAGACTTACAACGCGCTGGGTGAAAAAATATTTTCTTTTGTCAGTTCTTACTCTCCCAGCCCTAAATTTGAGTGTATGTCCCCTAGTTCTGGTATTTTGGGAGAGGGAGAAGAGCTTCCCTCTATCCACTTTACTCATGCCCTGCATTATTTTGTATGTCTCAATCATATCCCCCCTCAATCGCCTTTTTTCCAGACTAAAGAGGCCCAAATGTTTTAGCCTTTCTTCATAAGGGAGGTGCCCCAGGCCAGTAATCATTTTTGTCGCTCTCTTCTGCACCTTTTCCAGTTCCACTATGTCTTTCTTGAGATGCGGTGACCAGAATTGTACACAATACTCCAGGTGGGGCCTTACTATTGTTTTGTATAATGGCATTATAATGTTGGCTGTTTTATTTTCAATCCCCTTTTTGATAATCCCTAGCATGGAATTAGCCTTCTTCACCGCTGCCACACATTGGGGAGACACCTTCATGGAGCTGTCCACCAACACACCAAGATCTCTTTCCTGATCCGTCACGGATAACTCAGAGCCCATGAGTTGATAGATGAAGTTTGGATTTTTTGCCCCAATATGCATTACTTTACATTTGGTTACATTAAAACGCATTTGCCATTTCTCAGCCCATTCCCCCAGTTTGGAGAGATCCTTCTGGAGCTCTTCACAATCTTCTCTGTTTTTTACCACACGGAAAAGTTTTGTGTCATCGGCAAACTTGGCCACCTCACTGTTTATCCCTGTCTCCAGGTCATTTATGAACAGATTGAAAAGCACCGGTCCCAGGACAGAGCCCTGGGGCACACTGCTTTTCACTTCTCTCCATTGTGAAAATTTCCCATTGACACCTACTCTTTGTTTCCGGGATCTCAACCAGTTCTCAATCCATAAGAGGACCTGCCCTCTTATCCCCTGACTGTGCAATTTTCTCAGCAGCCTTTGGTGAGGGACTGTGTCAAAAGCCTTTTGAAAATCCAGATAGACTATATCAAGCGGTTCACCCAAATCCACGTGCCTGTTGACCTTTTCAAAAAATTCTAAGAGGTTTGTCAGACAAGATTTACCCTTACAGAAGCCATGCTGATTTTCTCTCAGCAAGGTTTGTTCTTTTATGTGTTTCAAGATTTTCTCTTGGATGAGGCTTTCCACCATCTTCCCTGGGACAGATGTAAGGCTAACCGGCCTGTAGTTTCCTGGGTCCCCCCTCCTTCCTTTTTAAAAAATTGGTGTGACATCTGCTATCCTCCAGTCCTCCGGCACTGTGGCCGTTTTAAGAGACAAGTTGCATATAACCGTTAAGAGATCTGCAATTTCATTTCTCAGTTCCCTAATAACCCTTGGGTGGATGCCATCTGGGCCAGGTGACTTGTTAATCCTCAATTTATCAATTAGTCCTAAAACCTCTCTCTCTTTTAACCTGTATTTGATTTAATTCTTTAGTCAAGAGGGGCGGCTCAGGCAGCGGAATCCGCTCAAGGTCCTCTGTCGTGAATACAGACGCAAAGAACTCATTCAATTTCTCTGCAATGTCCAAGTCTTCCTTAACCTCCCCTTTTCCTCCCTCACCATCCAGAGGGCCAACTGGTTCTCTGGCAGGTTTTCTACTTCTAACATATTTAAAGAAGCTTTTATTATTACCCTTTATATTGCTAGCCATTCGTTCCTCAAAGTCTTTCTTTGCCTCCCTTATCATCTTCTTACATTTCTTTTGCCAGAGTTTGTGATCCTTTTTATTTTCCTCATTTGGGGAGGATTTCCATTTACAGAAGGACCTCTCCTTGCGCTTTAGAGCCTCTCTAACTCCACTCGTTAACCATGCCGGTGTCCTCTTGGACTTAAATGAGCTCTTCTTTCTTTGTGGTATGCACTTGTGCTGGGCCTCTATTATTGTTGTTTTAAACAGGCTCCATGCACTCTGAAGAGATTGGATTCTTCTAACCTTCCCTTTCAGTTTCTCTCTAACTAGTTTCCTCATCTGAGGGAAGTTTGCCCTTCGAAAATCAAGGGTTTTTATGTCTGATTTGGTTGACACTCTTCCTCCGACATGCATGGCAAAGGTAATAGCAGCATGGTCACTGTTCCCCAGAGGCTCAGTGACATTCACACCTCTGACCAGGTCCTGAGTATCACACAATATTAGATCCAGAGTTGCCTGTTCTCGGGTGGGCTCCGTGACAAGTTGCTCTAAGGCACAGTCATTCAGCAAGTCGAGAAAACCCAGTTTCTCTTTCTTGCCCGGAGCTCGCATTGGCCCAGTCAATGTGGGGATAATTGAAGTCCCCCATGATTACTATCCTATCCCTTTTAGCCACTTCCATGATTTGTCTCCTCATTTCAAGGTCCCCCTCAAGTTTCTGATCTGGTGGACGATAGAATACTCCAACGATCACATCACTCCTTGGACCTGGTAGTTTTTAACCCACAGTGATTCTATGGTGGAGTCAGACCCTTTGTCAATCTCCATTCTGCTGGATTTTACCCCTTCTTTGACATAGATGGCCACTCCTCCTCCAACCCGCCCCCCTCTATCTCTTCTATAGAGTTTATAGCCTGGGATTGCTGTATCCCACTGGTTCTCCGCATTCCACCAGGTTTCTGTTATGGCTATTATATCAATGTTATCCCTAGCTGCCAAATGTTCAAGTTCTCCCATCTTTGCTCGGAGGCTTCGAGCATTGGCGTAGAAGCACCTGTACAGTGGGTCCCGCAACAACAGCTGCTGCCTTGTTCTATTTGCCTCACAGCTTTTATTTTCAGTAGATGAACTGTCACATTCCGTTATTCTCCCGGTGCTAATACCTATACCTGCTATGTCTTCTCTGTGTGATTCTCTACCCTCTCCAACCTCATTCCCCGAGGATGAGGTGTTCCGAACCGGATGCCACTCAGCTCCTGTCGGCTTTCCCCCAGTTATCAGTTTAAAAGCTGCTCTGCTGCCTTTTTGAGGTTGAGTGCCAGCAATCTGGTCCCATCATGATTCAAGTGCAACCCATCCCTCCTGAACAGGTTTGGCTTGTCCCAAAATGTTCTCCAGTTCCTGACAAATCTAAAGCCCTCCTCTCGACACCATCGCCTCATCCACGCATTGAGGCTTCTGAGTTCTGCCTGTCTGGCGGGTCCTGCACGAGGAACAGGTAGCACTTCTGAAAATGCTACCTTGGAAGCCCGGGTCTTCAATCTTCTACCTAGCAACCTGAATTTGGCTTCCAAGACTGACCGCTTGGCCTTCCCGACATCATTGGTACCGACGTGTACCATGACCACTGGCTCCTTCCCAGTTCTCTCTAACAAGCTATCTATATTTCTGGTGATGTCTGCAACCTTTGCACCCGGCAGGCAAGTGACCATACGGTTATCATGCTCCTCACAAATCCATCCCTCCGTATTTCTAATTATAGAATCCTTATAGTATCCCCTAGTACAATGAGCTTCTCTCCTGCAGCCTGGTCATCAACATGTACCTGATCTTGTATCTCATCAATAGTGATGAGGGAGAGATCCTCCGGTGGAACCAATTCTTCCTCTATGTGTGCCTCATGAGGTGTGCTGAGGGAAAGAGCTTCAAACTGATTGTGCAAGATGAGACTCTCTGAGCGATGCCTTGGCCTTCTACTCCTTTGAGTCACATTCCTCCACCCATCCACCTCCTGAGTTGCGGGAGTGACTTCCTCCTCTGAAGTTTGCCCTGTCTCCTCTTGGACCTGAGTAGTCTGTTCCGCTCTGTCCAGGAACTGCTCAAGCTCCTTAATATGTTGCTGGTCGGATATGCGAGCCTCCAGCTGCTGGACCTTCTCTTCCAATAGCGCCACCAGCTTTCACTTGCAGCAGATGTAGTTCTGCACACGCTCTGTCAAGATAACAAACATGGCACAAGTACTGCAGGTAACTACAGCTGCTCCCTGCAACTCCATTTTAACGAGTGCAATAAAATGTATTGAAGGTCTCAAAAATGTAAACTTGCACTAATTTTTTTTTAATCTAGTAAGACTCTTTACTTCTTTTGTTGTTTATTGAAAATCTAACTGTGTAGGGGCTGCTAAAGCACCTCTACTCCAACTGCAATCACGTCAGGAAGTTTCCAGTGCTAACTTGCTAATGTGTGTAGGACTTCCTCAGGAGTAGCTTGGCTTTAGGAACTCAATTATACCCAGAAGAAATTATAAGGTTTTTTTTTTTGTAGTTTGTAGTTTGCACGTGGCGTCAGGCGCGTGCTGCTGGGAGCAAGTATTTAAAGCTAAAACTCCGCCCCTTGCTCCTGCAAGAACAGGAAGTTAGCTCTCTGCCCTTTGGCGGTGTGCTCCTCTCACAGCCTGCTTCCTCTCTGCTGCTCTGCCAGAAAGGCTTGTTTGGATTCGGGAGACCGAGAGTGGGCACCTCTACTAAAGCCTGTTTAATTGCTTTGAAGCTCTCTCTTTGTTCTGGACCCCACAGGAACTCATCACTTTCTTTTCCTCTTATTGCTAAATGTAGAGGTTTTGCTAGAAAGCTGAAATTTGGAATCCAAATTCGACAAAACCCAGCTGCTCCCAAAAATCCTCTGAGTTCTCTCCTATTTCTCGGTTCAGGGATTTGAATAATTGAATGCTTCCGCTCATCATGAAGTTGGCGCCTTTGCTGGGAAATGTCAAAACCTTAATACCTTACTGTTTTTTGACAAATTTGAGCTTTCTTCCTGGTTACTCTATAACCCGCTGCTGCCAAATGATTCAAGAGATCAGTCGTGAGCTGCTCACAACCTTCTTTGGTTTCTGCTCCCGCGAAAATGTCATCTACATATTGCAGGACTATTTGGCCAGGTTTTCGGGGGAAGTTGGCAAGGTCTGATGCCAGGGCCCACCCAAATAACGTACTCGAATTTCGGAACCCCTGTGGCAAACGCGTCCACCTGAATTGAGTTTTTGTGCCAGTTTGGGGGTCTTCCCATTGAAAAGCAAAGATATGCTGGCTCTGTGGCGCTAACCGGCAGCAGAAATATGCATCCTTCAAGTCTAAAACTGTGAAATAAGCTGCTTCGGGTGGTATCAAGCTCAGAATTGTGTAGGGGTTCGGGACATTCTGATGAAGAGGTTTGATAGCCTCATTCACCAAGCGGAGGTCCTGCACCAGGTAAAAAGTCCCATCCGGCTTTCGAACCGGCAACAAAGGGGTGTTCCATTGTGACTGACACGGAACAAGGATGCCATGATCTATTAATCTCTTAAGGTGGACCCAAATTCCTTCTGCTGCAACTTTCCCAATGGGATATTGTGGCACTGAGACTGGACCTGCAAATGGCTTGAGTTGAACAACTATGGGAGGAATGTTTCGTGCCATGCCTGGGGGATTATCTTCTGACCACACCTCAGGGTTAACTCTGTCCAGAAAATCTTGAGATAGCTGCACTGGCTCCTCTTGAACCACCATTAAACGCCACCTTTCTCTCAGGGGATATTCTAAACACATTTCTCCCTCTGGTTCCTTGCTGTCAGTTGTCAAATGAATTTCTCCCTTGGGGGTAAAGGTGATTTGAGCTCCTAATTTAAACAGCAAGTCTCGTCCCATCAAAGGAATAAGGCAATCTGGCATGTGTAAAAATTTGTGCTGGACGATTTGACCCCCTAGTTTGCACTGCACAGGCTGCATAAAATAAGCGCGCTGCGCCTTTCCTGTGGCTCCCATTACACTAATTGAAAGAGTCCTGCCTATAGGTTTGACAAGCTGAGGAATCACTGAATGGCTGGCTCCCGTATCCACAAGAAATTTGACAGATTCGTTCCCGGTTTGAACACTGACCAAGGGCTCACGGGAACAAAAGCCCTGTCCTTTTCAATAAGGGACATCTTCTTCCAGAACCATCATGTTCTGGTATGGTGGGGTCTAGGCTGGACCCTGCCCTCTTTGGGGTGCTTGCTGAGCCTGAGCTGACTGTGCTTGATTTTGACTCGCAGGCTGAAATTGACTATCTTGTCCTTGATTGACCTTGGGATTCCTCTGTTGTTGGTAATTAAAGGGACCAGGCGCTGGCTGTCGATTTCCTGGCTGATTAAAGCCGGACGAAGCGGGCGCTGAACATCTTTCAAAAGCCGGCGGCTGCCAGGGGCGGCGTGGACCCTGATTAAAGCCTCCTCGCCTTTGATTTTCGGGGTTCCTGTAACAATCCTTACGCCAATGTCCAACCTGTCCACATAGTGCACATTGATTTTTTAACAGTGGCCCACGCCGGTTCCCTGGGGCATTAAAATTGCGGGGCTCAGGGACCTGATTCAGAGCCATCACTTTCTTAGCCTGTCCTTTACTTTTTGGACAACTTTGATCTTCTTCCCTGTTATTGAATTTAGTTTGCGTCAATTGAAGCATCCACTGCAATATTTGTCCCATAAAATTAGCCTCTTTTTGAATTCTTTTTCGAATATCTGGAGCAGACTGTGCTACGAAAACTGTCTTCACTATATTCTCCATTCCAGGATCCTCAGGGTTAATGGGAGTGTATCTTCTAAATGCCTGGTACAATCTATCCAGAAAAGCCCCTGGTGATTCATCTTGCTTTTGAACTACATCGTTCACTTTTGACATATTAATCTTTTTCCTGCCAGCTGCTCTGATGCCCTGGAGTATTGCTGTGTGGTAATTTCTTAAAGCAGTGCGCCCTGCATCTGCATTATAGTCCCAATCGGGTGCCGTGGTTGTCGGAACAGTGGCTTCTGCTTGTGCAGGAGTTTCTCCTAAAGCTATACGGGATTTTCTAGCCTCCTCGAAAATCTTCCGAGTTTCTTCTGAATTAAATAAACCTCTCACTAGGTGCTGCACGTCTTCATAAGTGGGCATATATACATTAAAAATACTAGACATAGTTTCAAAGTTCTTATCAGGGTCATCTTCTAAGCTTGGCAGTGTATTTTTCCAATTTATAATGTCACTTGATGTAAACGGGACGTGCTGCATCGAATATGTGCGGGGACTAGAGATGGGCACGACTTGAAAAAAAAATTTTCGAGTTGTCGTTAGTCGGGCCAGTCCCATTTCGGGTCGTTTCCGGTTTTTGCGAAAATTCGCAAAAATTAGTCGGTTCGTTCGTTTTTTCGTTGTCGTTAGTACTGGTTTTTTTGGGGGGGTAGCGGGCTCCTGGAGGCACCTCTGTGGGGTGGGTGCCTCCTCTGGCCCGCTATAAAGGGAAAGTGGGCTCCTGGAGGCACCCGTGGGTGCCTCCTGCCACTAGGAAGGGGAAGCAGGCTCCAAGAGACACCCCTCTACATGGGGGTCTCCCTTCCTCACCTGCTGCTGCTGCAAAATGCTATGCAATAGCCATATGGATATTGCATAACATAATGTGCAGACAGTGAGACCAGTGTGAGAGTGATAGGGTCATACCCGCCCTTCACAAGGCTCTGGCACCACCATGTCTCACACAGAAGGGAATTGTACTTGCTGCGTGTAGTGCAATGCAAGCAAGTAGATCTGGCTTTAAGGTGGCTTTAGTGCAAGAGCTAGGGTTAGGCTAGTGACGGGTAAGGTTACGGTGGGCTAGTGGGTTGCACCTCTGGGTGCCTCTCTGACCCACTAAGAAGACAGTCTGTGACGTATGGGTACGGAGTCAAGGGTTAGGGTTAGGTCTAGGGCAGGTTTTAGGGGGCTTTTTGGCACATCCCAGAAGTCTCCATGGCCAAGTGGCCATGCGACTGGTGGGATGGCTCCAGAAATTTGCATGGTTGTCCACTCCCACATGGCTGGCCACTTGGCCAGCCCATAATTGCGCACTGCGCAGGTGTAAATAAAATAAAATAAAATAAAATCAATGGAGGACAGAGGAGGAGAGGAGAGACATTTTGTTGCAAGAAAAAAAACCCACTGCTACTGTGAAAAATCTGGCAGTTTATAAATTTTCGCGTGTTTCTGTTGTGCTTGTGTGTTTTTGGACCACGATTTCAAAAACAATATTGCGTTCGCTGCCCCATTTTGGATCCCCCGCCCGCACCGCATGGCATGGCGATGGCGACTCGCGAGTCCGGCTGCCCAGGACGGGGGGGAGGCGGGACCCCCCCTCCAGAAACCACCCCTCCGGTAGGTGCCCTGCGCCCTTAGTCAAGCAGGCATTTTTTTTCCGCCTGCTTTTTTGGCCCGGGAATGGGTGAGGGGAGAGTTTAAAAGTTTTTTCCTGTGCCGTCCGTGCCGCTTGCTTGCGCTTCAATTGCGGCGGCCCGGCGGCCGGCGAGACTGGGCTTTTTGCTGGCTGCGAGCCTGCGGCGAGTCCCACCAGAGCAGCCGAGGACGGGGGATGAGGGGGGAGGCCGGGGACCTCCAGAAACAACCCCTCTGGTAGGTGCCCTGAGGCACGGCAGGCATTTTCCCGCCTGCTTTTCGGCCGGGAACCGGGTTTTTTTAACTTTTAAAAACTTTTTTTCTGTGCCGCGTGTGGCATCGCGCGATCTCGCGATGCAAGTAACGAGCACGACAAATCAGACCAAAATTGTTCGTTCGTCGGTTCGAGCTCGAAGTCTGGGGGAGTAATTCCCGTTACCGTTTCCGTAGAGTAACGGAACCGAGTAACGGAAACGGAAACGGGAATACCGCTAAGTCGTGCCCATCTCTAGCGGGGACCCTGCTGATTTTGGGGCAAAGGGTCGTACACTCGCCGTAAAGGCATGACTTTTGCCTGCTCCTCAATCCTCTTATTCTCAAGAAATTCCTCATGCCTCCTTGCTGCATCGTATGCCCTTAAGAGATATCGCTGTCTGTTTGCCCAATTTCGTTTTCCTGCCGCTTCTAATGCAAAATTTCCTACTTCCATCACTGATTCCCGATACTTCTTAATTAATTCGGCCACTCTTTGATGGTCCGCTTCTCCCCATTCAATATATCCTTTTATTCTGTGGCGAAATTCCTCCTCACTCTCCTCCTCATCTTCCTCATCTCTTTGGGGGGTTCCTTTCCCTGCTTCAGGCTCATCTTTTGGAAGCTTGCCAGACGGTCCTAACTGTGGAAGATCTTTAGGTGTGGGAAGATTACCATCTTTTGGAGGGGAAGCGGGCGCTGGACCTGGAGGAGGCAATGCTGCAGGGTGGAGCACTGGATTCCCTGGAGGGATGGCCGCAACATAAGGAGGTGGTGGGGTGAAGACATCATAATCTTCAGGGCGACTTTCTAAAGCTGCCTCCTTTTTCTTCAAGGCTAACAACTTAGCCTGTGGTGGCAATTCTCTACAGAATTGGATCCATAAGGGATTTTTCGTCACATTTCCTTTCCAAACCTCAATATAGGGAATGTGTTCGGAACAGTTCTTAAGAATTTTTAACCACAGTTGCCTGATGATTCTCTCATTAAAAGTCCCTTGAGCTGGCCAATCCACCTGCATTATTGGCCACTCAACTTGACATAAAGTCTCCATTCTTTCCTTCTTCATTTTGATGCCAAAATCATAGTTTTTGGTGGCTGCATGCCAGTTCAAAAGGAAGCAGTCTAATGGAGTGGTAGGGTTGGTTGGAGTTCTGCCCCATGATTTTAATGATTTTATTTAAACTATTTTCCTATATTTCTCCCACACAAAGCCACTGGACCGGCTCCTAAATTCTTCAAACAATTTTCATACACACAACACTCGATACTGGCTGTGATCTGTGTCAGTCGCCCATGACAGAAACTGCACAACCCGGACGTCGCTCGGCCAAAGGGAATTCTACACCCCAGCCTTCCACGCACTCACACATTCACTGGGTCAGTGGCCACACAAATCACTCACATTTCAAAACCGCCTCCCAACTTAGTCTGGATCCCCCTACCTATTAAAAACCTTTTTTTCGCTAGTCTACTTTGACAGCTGAGAGCTCCTTCCCGCTGCCCACACCAAACAAATTCACTTATTTCACACGGGATGTTAGAGCACGCACTGCTCTTCTCCTCCCCAAAAACCTCAGAACCGTCGTTCTGTTACCCTTTTACACACTAGGGGCTCAACCCCAAAATTAGTGACAAATTCTCTTCCCACTCTGGACCGGTCCCATATCTTACTAAATCTCTTAAGAGGTTCCCTCTCCGGCCGGCCAACGTTTTTCTCCCCGAGCGGCACCATCTCCGCCACCACGTTGAACGAAAAAGTTCCCCTTTTCAAGTGGAAAGGTGTGCACTGGAGCTCTTCGTCCACCGCTGGCTCTTCGGAGCCGCTTGGCTTGGCCCCTCACTCCAAAAAGGGAGGGCAATCCTGGACGAGCCCCCAGATGAAAGCTTCACCCTGGATTACCTTTGCCGCTACTACGGGAGCCGAGAGTTGAAAGATCACGCCAAGGTTCAAAGACACGGAGAAAAACTTTAATTTTGCTGCAGCAAGGTGCCCAGCCGAATTTGCAGTCGGAAAACTGGGGCATTAAGCAAAGAAACTTTACAGTCTTTATAGGAAACATTCGCCAACACCCCTTCTTTATCAGAAAAAAACAAGGATACATCTGGGCACCGTACATCACCCACAAAGAACAAAGAAAACTTCAAAAGGACACATAGTTATCACATTGTTACAACCACTTATCGGGGGAAACATACACCGGACACTATTAATCTTATTCTTCAGCGCCCCCTGTCATGCAGTTCCCGGAACTCTCCGCTCCTTTCCCGAAAGCGCTTTGACAGCTCCATATCGATACATCGATGCACGGATGTCTGGTTTATCTTGCGCAGGATCCCCATTTTACTGGTGACCTTCCCACACAGATAAGTATTGTCCAGTAGTTTATGGCCTGTTATCTCACGACACAGGCTTGGGGGATAGTGTAGTGCTTTGTGCCACAGTTCCGTGAGGGGGAGAGAGGTGAATTAAGGGGCGCAGAGTTGAATTAATAATGGAACTAGAATACTGTCATTTTATCTACAATGAGAGCTTATAAACTATGGAGTATATTAAAAAATAATCTCTATCATGATTACTATGATATAATTGGTTAAACCAATTCCTCCCTTCCTTTTGTTATATAATAATACTGTGCCATAAAGTTGATTCCAGGCTATGCTACCTATGCAGTACTTATGGTCTTCCAGTCTCTCCTTCCAGCAGGACTCCAGAATTATACAGCTTTCTCAAGGTGATGCAGGTTGTTCGGGACAGAATCCTATTAAGCACCCATGCTCTGGGCAATCTCAGCTAGCCCTATGCCTCGGAAACATAATGGAAATTCAAACTTCCATCCCCTGATTCCAAGGCCACATACTTAAACCCACTGAGCTATGTCAGTTGGTCGTGCAATATGTCTAACATGCATAATCATTGCTGGTTTTCCACTGAGCACAGGAGTTAGGTGTCAGACCCACCCCCGATAAAGGAAAATCAACGAAATGTGGTTGCCTCAGCAAACTGGCCTTGGGCTGCTCCTGCTGGTGTGCACTTCCGAAGAGAGGCTTTTAACCCGCTCTTGACACCTCAGGAAACAGACCTGTGGCTGCGGCTGCTTGCCTGCACTTGAAAAGAGAGGATTTCAACCCCCTCCTGATACCTCAGGAAACTGATCTTGGGCTGTTTCTGCTGGCATGCACTTGCAAAGAGAGGATTTTAACCCCCTCCTGACATCACAGCAAACAGATGTGGAGCTGCTGCTGCAGGTGCGCGGTGCCAGGAGGAGCCCAAGGTCAGTTTGCTGAGGTGTCAGGAGGGGGTCAAAATCCTCTCTTTGGAGGCATAATTCTCTCAAGAAAAAAAATCAGCGATGTACTTGGACTGTAATATATGAACCACAATGTGACAGGTGACTATAGTACACTACTGATAGTTAAACTTGAAAGTGGAACCCAGGGTCATTGCTGAGAGAGTAGTCTATCTACACACACCACCCATGAGTAATTAAATTGGCATGGGTCTTTGCTTTTTATATGCTGATGCCAGCAACTCATCTATTTGTTGTTGTTATGTGCTTTCAAGTAATAACCAACTTATAATAACTCAAATAGGGTTTTCAAGGTAAGTGAGATACCGCAGGAGTGGTTGTACCCATTCCAAGCTCTATGGCGGAGCAGGGATTTGAACCCAGGGCTCCTGAGTCCTATTTCATCACTCCATCCACTAGACAACACTGTGGATCCCAACTTGTCTGCCTGCCTGCCTGCCTGCCTGCCTGCCTGCCTGACCATTTACCTTGCCTTTTACTCTGAAGTTGAAGTAAATGAAACAATTCCTACATCTTTGGCTCTTAACATCTGTCTTTATATTGTTGCAAAGCATGTAGTTACTGAATGAGTGTTTCTATCCATCTATTTCTACAGGGTTGCTCATCTTTTAATTCTATAGGCATGCAAATACAAGCTTCGTAAGATTGTGCTGAGAGAAACAGCTGCACATATTCAATGTGATCACTGCAGATGGGAAAGCTTGTTTTCGGGTTTGTTTCCCCTGTATTTCAGTTATATTTTTCTTCACGTTCAAAACTGAAACAAGTTATGTTGTAAAAAAAGAGAGAGAAAAGATGGCTGTAGGAGCAAGCAAAATTGATAGATTATTTTCATCCCTAGATGTGACATGTGACATTCTTGTAACTAGCACATCCATCATGTGCACTAGGATTGAAACTAGTACACTAATCATGTGCTTCAAGATATGTGAAGATAATTGATAAGCCACCATATAATTCTGTGAGGTATGAGCCAGCATGCAGTTATATGACAATATTATCACACACATCCTAGGAGAAAAATATGGAAGAACAAGTTCTAATAGAGAAAACTGACACCCCCAAAAAGAAATCCAAGGTGTCTACACAATCTAACTCCTGAGGGTCCTGAGTGACATCAGTGACTTCTAGTGAACAATCTCCTCTTCTCCCCCCACAAGCTCCCAGGCAAGGTGAGGGACTTCTGGTGGTGTAACATATTTCACATGTGCATGGGTATGAGTTGATAATGCTGGCATTCCTGTATGGGTTTTGAGTAGCAGGGTTGTGTCATTGCTGACATTCCTAATTGCTGTCTCCTGCTTCTCTTTGTTGTGTTCTGTTGTCTGGAGATGGGCAAATATTTTTGCTCGAAGCAGTTCCCCTGATCAGGCATGAACTGGGCTGGGAAGTCAATGCATATGCCTTGACAAAACCACAGAGTATAAAAGTTGCTTCCTTCTGTCACTCATTTTGCCTACAGAGGGCCTTTTTACACGACCCCTAAGATCCGCTGGCCACTTAAATTCGGACCAGAGATCTTACGGGTTCCTGCTCTTCCTCTGTCCCCACCCCCCTCGGCACTTCCTGGTTGCTGGCTGCCTGAGGGAGGGAGAAAAAAGAAATAAAAGAATGCCTTCTTACCTCCGTTTTGTTCCTGGCAGCATTCAGATCTCTTAAAGTGGTGGGGCGCAAAAAAAGAACAAACGGAAGCCAGGAGAGCCCCGCACTCACTATCCTTACACCGGATCAAATATTTGTCACCTCCAAAAAGCAGGTACAAGAAAACTGCTGTTTGGTCGCGCTAAAGTGGGCAAGGTCGCACTTAAGTGTCTGCAAAGTCCAGAGCTGGTGGGTAAACATTTTTAAGGTCCGGACCTTGCAGCCATTTGCGGCGGAGCTTAGGGGTCGT
Organism: Phrynocephalus guinanensis; assembly: GCA_037367245.1. Taxonomy (NCBI): domain Eukaryota; kingdom Metazoa; phylum Chordata; class Lepidosauria; order Squamata; family Agamidae; genus Phrynocephalus; species Phrynocephalus guinanensis. Next base: position 12,938,688 of record CM074737.1, on the reverse strand, counting down.
GTATAAACACCCAGAGTTGATAGTGCTTGATAATATAAACTGTCTTATTTCCTGTGTGCTACCTTTGCAAACATTCAAAATATAAGAGGTCTGGTTTAGTGCTGGAAGCAATTAGCAGTATAATTTGACTGCTCCTCCTCCCCCGATATTGAAAAGACATGAATAATTACAAACATTCACATTTCTGTCATTTCATCCTATTCAAATTCTCCTTTCTCCATGGAACAATTCTGATTTAAAATTCAAAGCATTTTCTTTAACAAATCCACCAAGGAACTTAATTCCATGCACATGTCCACTGTATAGTTTTGTGCAGATATAATTTCACTCAAATCAAAGTAAATTAAGTCTACATGCATTCTATTTCTGTCCCCCCTATCCTTTCTGCTTCCTGTAACACAGTATCTTCAGGAGGGATCAGCATAAAGTACTCACTCTTTTACAGACATTTCAAGTAGTTCTGAAATCTCATTTCCCCCCCTGTTTCATGACTCCATGCAGTAGTGGACAGTTGTGTAATCAAATGTCCTCATAATTAGTTGCCACCAATAGAGATGGGCATGAAATGAACTTTTGATTCATTTCATTATACGTTATTCATTTGCAGGCTGGCAGAATAAAAAAACAAAAAATATAAAAATAAAATAAAAAGCTGACCAGCCCACGATACAGATGGTAAACAGACCACATGGTTGGCAATTAAAATAAAATAAAATGAAAACCAAATAATGGTGTTCTCTAGTAAAGTGATTTTAACCAGTTTTATTTTAAAAATAAATAAATAAATACATGATACCCCCCAAAATAAAATAAAATAAAATAAAATTAAAAAGTTTTTAAAATTAAAAACAACTAATCCAGCCCATGGGCCAGCAGGATTAAAAAACAATAAAAATTAAAAAAAATTTTTAAAAAGCCGACCAGCCGCACTACAGCTGGTCAGCGGGGTTCCAAAAAGAAAAGAAAAACAAACCAAACTAAAATGAATTATGAATTATGAATAAAACGAATAAAATGAATTATGAATTATTATTTTTATTTTGAAAAAAATTCAAAATGAAACGGGGTGGGGGGAAACGAATTACAAAATGAAACCAACTCTGTTCAGCAACACCATCATAAAGCTAAATTTGACTCACATAATACTATCCTACTCACTGTTTGGCAGGATACATCATGAAACCAAATCCAGAGCTAGATCCTGGATAGCTCAGCTTAATGGTACTTTAAAAAGCAGCAGTTAGAACCAATAGTAATGGACAGGATTGAAGAAATATATATGCATTCATAAGCATCATGTGATGTGATTCAATCTCTGCAAGTAGTCAACAAGCAGGGAAGACAATGGGGTTGTCTTAGGATTCAAAGAAAATAAATTCTCTCTTCATTCTCTTGTTTTTGCTTTTTGACATACCTTATGATGTCATTAGTAAGGCACACCACCATTAATTCCATTAAACAGCTGTACAGTGTATGAACCAAAATGCACATTTGTGAGTCCTGAGTCTGCTGGCAATGTCATTGGCTGGCCCCAAATTCTACTTTATTTTATTTCCTCTGTGTTTCATCAAATATACAACCTCATAACCATGTATTAAACATAAATATCCACCCATGAATCCTGTTCTGTAGTGAGCTAGTTAATTACTGAAATGCTAAGTCAATTGCCTATTTATTATCTGATGAATTTCATCTGCTCCACACTTTATCAAGCGGATACATACCCCCAACCTCTAACAATATAATGCTAAAAAACTGAACAAAGTGAATATCAGTCAGGGGCGACTTTCCTATAGGCCTTTGTGGTTCAATGAACCAGGGCGCCTGAACCCCAAGGGCGCCTCAACCCCCAAACCCCAAAACTCTGCCTCACGCTGCCTGCCTGCCTGCCTGGCTCGCCTTCTGCCGCTGCTCAGGGCGGGAGGCGCGAGCAGCTGGCGGGGGCGGGGAGGGCGCTCTCTCTTGCGCGCGGGCGCCCAATGGAAAGGGGCGGCCGGGGCCGGCAAAGGGAAGGAGGTGGAAGGGAAGAGGGTGGGAGGGAGCTCGAGGGGAGGTGGCGACTCTGCCGCCCCGAGCTCCGTCTGAGTAACTCTAGTAGACGGAAAGGCGCGCGCGCGCGCCCTGGGGAGACTCCCGGGCTGGGACGGAAAGGGAGGGTTGCTCGCTTGCTCGCCTGCCCGCCCGCCTCCCTCCCTCAGTGGCCGCCGCCGGCGCCCCAACGCGAGGTGGTTGTGGGGGGTGGGGGGGAGAGAGGCCCTCTCGGCGCGAGCGGCGGGTAAAGGTAAAGGTTCCCCCAGCAGATCCGTGCCAGGGGCGGTGCTCATCTCCTTATTCAAGCGGAAAGAGACAGTGTTGTGCAAGTCCGTGGCCATGTGGCCGGCAGGGCTGCAAGGAAACACTGTTGGTACCTATTTATCTACTTGCATTGACATGCTTTCCAACTGTTAGGTTGGCAGGAGCTGGGGTTAACAGCGGGAGCTCGCAGCTTGGCACCCGGGATTCGAACTGCGGAGCTGCCAACTTTGCTAGTCCGCTGAGGCCCCACGCCCCACTAATGTTAGCATCACTTCTTCATTAAAGGTAAAGGCTCCCCCCCCCGCACATGCGTGCTAGTTGTGTCCGACTCTAGGAGCGGTGCTCATCTCCCTATTCAAGCCGAGGAGCCAGTGTTGTGCAAGTCCCTGGCCATGTGGCCTAAGGGCTGCAAGGAAACACTGTTTTACCTTCCCGCTTTTTACGGGGGTACCTCTTTATCTTCTTGCATTGACATGCTTTCCAACTGTTAGCTTGGCAGGAGCTGGGGTTAACAGCAGGAGCTCACTCTGCTGCTGTAGCACCTGGGATTCGAACTACTGAGCTGCTGATTTTGTAGCTGACAGTTTTCAGTGCTCTAGACCGCTGAGCCACTATGAATTCACCATGCAGAGGGGCTGCCGAAACACGGGGCATTAATCCAGCAGCCTCCTCTTGGCATCTCTTGTTTTTGCCAACACAAATGGATGTAAAAATACTGCAGCCTCTGAGCACAAGCAGAGTGCTTTTGCTCCAACCCCAGGTGAAAAGAGTTGCTCGGGCTGGAGGGTTCTTCTGTTTTTTTCTATGTAAACTGGAGCCTTATTTAAGTGTCGCGTTAGCTCCCTTAAAAAGGAAGGTAGATAGCTCTGTGAAAGGGGGGGGGGCGCCAGAGGGATCTTCGAACCACGGCTCCACATATCCTTAAGACGGCCCTGATATCAGTGTTAGGCAGAGATCTACCCACTGCTTTTTGGATACAATCCTAACAATAGTAGGAGATTATCCAGCTATTCCAGTAACAAAAAATACTGAAATACTCTGTGGTACAGTAAAAGAAAAATTGTTTCCTTCACTAGATAAGACGCTTCCTGGTGGAAATACAGTTTTATTATTTAGGTAAGTTATTATTTATTGTGCCCCCCTCCAAAAAAAATCTCAATCTGTAGGGGACTAATAAAATAAATATTGTAAACAAAAATGAAGGGCAGCGGGTTGACATTCATCTATAGCAGCATATCTTCTAGAACACTGATCGAATTAATTTATCTTGCTTTCATGATTTGAGATGGAAGTGCACATATATGTAGACAAACCAACATGTGCTAGTATATATGAGTTAATTCTAGGATCTGGTTTATGTCAGTGGAAGAGTTCTATCTACAGAAGGCTCTTGCACTGTCTTTTAAGGTATTCAATCCCATCCCCAAACTATTAGCGTTTACCGTTCAAGCAGGATCTCCCAACTGTCAGAGTAGCCATTTGGGTTGGGGTAGGGATATCTGCTTCAGTCCCTATAGCTTCATGATCTTAAATCTGGGCTGATTAGATAGACAGACAGATAGATAGATAGATAGATAGATAGATAGATAGATAGATAGATAGATAGATAGATAGATAGATAGATAGATAGATAGATAGATAGATAGATAGATAGATAGATAGATAGATAGATAGATAGATAGATAGGCAGTCTGGCAGGCATGCAGGCGTGCAGGTAGGCAGGCAGGCCAGTATGCTGGCAGAGGCATGGCTCAATTTGTAAATATCAATGCAGGAATAAATTACCATAAAGGTATACTCATTTATTAATTTAGATTCATATGTTAGTTTTTGATTAGATGTTCCTCTTCTTCAGCCCTCCAATATCTTGATTCCATTTTGTGTGTGGGACTGGGGGACACACTATTTCTGTAAGAGATCAAGGTTGTGTTGTTGTTGGTGGTTTAGAATTGCAATAAGATCACTTACATTTTTTATTACTAATATGTTTGGATTCCCATCAGCATTTGCTACCCAGAAAATTGGGCTTATAACTCGTGGACAGGGGAGGTACTCTACCTTGAGACTATTACCACCCATGCATTCAAGACAACCAGAATTAGAGGATGAAGGGGCAGAGCATGAATGTTCAAGTACAAGATGCCAACTTTTAAAAAAATACATAGAAGTGTATCTTTTCTAGCCTTCCTCTGCCAGAGTTGTTGTTGGTACTACTACTACTACTACTACTACTACTACTACTACTACTACTACTACTACTACTACTACTACTACTACTACAGAAAACAATAAATCCCCTATTGTTAGCTGAAGCCAGGATAAGCTTCTATCAGGTAGAATTAAGGCAGGATGACACTGAATTTGCCACCGGGTGCAAAATGTACTTCACTGGTAAATCTAAAGGCATCAGTGGCAGTCATATTGTCTAAACTCTTCTGACACCATCACCTGTAATGGAATGCCACACCAATGCCAAGGTACTCCCACTGCAACACTAACTGCCTTAAAACAATGACAACAACTAAACACAAACAAACAAACAAACACCCTGCACTATGTATCACAAGATGAGATAAGAGAGTCACCATGTTTCCTGAATGAAAGCACTTTCTTTCTGGAGCACTAGTAACTGTTCTTGAATGCTGTTACCAAGGGGACTGTAGGCACAATGAGAAACGTAGTCTCTGAGGTCACTGTTAGACAATGGGCCAGACAGGGAGAATGAAGCTTTCTCTCCGAGTCAAGTTGACGGGGAAACATAGCTGGATTTCAGCTGGAGGGGGGTGCTAACAATGTGAAGACTTCTGGTTCTGGTCTACCACCATAGGAAAATGTTACAGTAAATCAGCCCTCAGGGATGGGCAACTGAGTGGCTGGTAGATCTGACCACTTTTCATTTGTTCCTGTAACTTGGACAGTGCTATTGACCCCTGTGGAGGAGATGAAATGTAGGCAATGAGTGCAGTGCTGTAATTACTTGTTTTATTTTCACATAATGAATTATAAAGTTGATTGAATAGGCACATGTTGCGTTGTTTGCACCAGAGGCCAAAAAACCCTCTTTATGGCTCTGGCTTCTATTAACTTACCAGAAGGAGGCAGAAAGTTCTCAAACTGTGGCCTGTGAACTCCTTTCATGAAATCTACAGGACTTCAAACAATTGATCACTAAGCAACTGACAACAGAAACCAAGGCCTTTTTTGATTAGGGCTAGATTATTAAAGAAGATACTGCCAGGTTGGCTTGGGACCCTCCTCCTTCCCACAAATAACACACTATTGTTCATGTAGTCTGTTAGCATTCTGTCATGAGGCTAACAATTAAAGGGGCCCTTGTCAGCAGGCTGGTATAAGACCTGTCATGTGATTTGTAGAATAACAACAAAACGTTCATGAAGGGATTCATTGAGACTGCCAACAATTTATATGTGATTTACAAAAATCAAGATAAAAAAACACATGGGGAATTCCTGGTACAGAAATTGAAAAGAATTGGTGGCCAATGCAGTTGTCTATAGAAATATATGAAGAGCTCTCAGTCTTACCACTATAGCTAGATTACAGCACTAAACCCCAGGACCCAAAACTCTGGTGGGAGGCATTTGACCATTCAGAGTAGCAAATACAAAGGGTCATAGCAGACAGGCTAGGCAACAGCATCTGAACCAACATAGATCTGCCACTACTTCCCTGTGTGGATATTGTTTGTCATATATTCTTTCTGCTCCGTTTTTTCCATATGTTTATTTGGAAGGATTTATTTGGATTTATTATTTTAAATAGTCCCCGTTGCGGGGCTTTTTATTTTATATTTTAATTTTTACAGGCTACAGCTGAGAAACTGGCTTGGGACCAGCACTTCCCAGCTGAGAGGCGCTAGTGCCTCTGTTTTTTTAAAAAAAAAATCCTCCTGCAGGCATCCACTCAGAGAGCCCCGGGAGAGCTGGGGGGAGATTTAAAAAGCCTACTCTTCCCCTCATTTCACATGCTAGCAAGGTTATGCTCAAAATTCTACAAGGCAGGCTTCAGCAGTATGTGGAAAGAGAACTTCCAGAACTACAAGCTGGATTTAGAAGGGGCAGAGGAACTAGAGACCAAATCGCCAACATGCGCTGGATTATGGAGAAAGCCAGAGAGTTCCAGAAAAACATCTACTTCTGCTTCATTGACTATGCCAAAGCCTTCGACTGTGTAGACCGCAACAAACTATGGCAAGTCCTTAAAGGAATGGGAGTGCCTGAACACCTTATCTGTCTCCTAAGAAATCTATATGTGGGACAAGCAGCAACCGTCATAACTGGATATGGAACAACTGACTGGTTTAGAATCGGGAAAGGAGTACGACAAGGCTGTATACTGTCACTTTGCCTATTTAACTTATATGCAGAGTACATCATGAGAAAGGCCGGTCTGGATGAATCTCAAGCCGGAATTAAGATTGCCGGAAGAAATATCAACAACCTCAGATACGCAGATGATACTACTCTAATAGCAGAGAGTGAGGAAGAATTAAAGAACCTCTTAATGAGGGTGAAAGAGGAGAGTGAAAAAAATGGGCTGAAGCTCAACATCAAAAAAACTAAGATCATGGCCAATGGTCCCATCACCTCCTGGCAAATAGAAGGGGAAGAAATGGAGGCAATGACAGAGTTTATTTTCTTGGGCTCCTTGATCACTGCAGATGGCGACTGCAGCAACGAAATAAAAAGACGCCTGCTTCTTGGGAGGAAAGCAATGGCAAACCTGGATAGCATCCTAAAGAGCAGAGACATCACTTTGCCAACTAAGGTCAGGATGGTTAAAGCTATGGTTTTTCCAGTAGTGATGTATGGAAGTGAGAGCTGGACTATAAAGAAGGCTGATCGCCGCAGAATTGATGCTTTTGAGCTGTGGTGCTGGAGGAGAGTCTTGAGAGTCCCCTGGACTGCAAGGAGATCAAACCTATCCATTCTGAAAGAAATCAACCCCGAATGCTCACTGGAAGGACAGATTTTGAAGCTGAGGCTCCAGTACTTTGGCCACCTCATGAGAAGAGAGGACTCCCTGGAAAAGTCCCTGATGCTGGGAAAAATCGAAGGCAAAAGGAAAAGAGGACGACAGAGAATGAGATGGTTGGACGGTGTCATCGATGCAACCAAAATGAATTTGACAAAACTCCGGGAGGCAGTGGAGGATAGGAAGGCCTGGCGAGCTCTGGTCCATGGGGTCACGAAGAGTCGGACACGACTGAATGACTGAACAACAACAACAACAACTCTTCCCCCACCCCATCAGGTGGGAGGAGAGAGTGGGCTTTTTAAATCTTCTCCCCTTCCAAAGCTAGCACAGAGCGGCTACTGGCCTGGGTGCTGGCTCTGGGAGGGGGGGGAGTGGTGGGGAGAGCATGCTCTTCTTCCCTCCACCTGGTGTGGTGAATGGAAGAGCGAGCTCTTTAAACTCGTTTCCAGGCTCCCGAAGGTAGCAGCAAGGAGCTCCTTTTGCTATCTTTGGGAGGCTGGAAACAAGCTTAATGAGCAGGTTCTCAGGCTCTGCCCTGCACTTTCCCCCCTCCTGGAGCCAGCGCCCAGTAGCCGCTGGGTGCTAGGTTTGGGAGGGTAGAAGATTTAAAAAGCCTGTTCTCTCCTCCCACCTGATGGGGTGGGGGAAGAGAAGGCTTTTTAAATCTCCCCCCCAGCCTGCGCCCATCAGCCTTTGGGAGCTGGCTTCAGGCCAGCGCCGATCAGCTGCTAGGCACTTGCTTCCCTGCTTGGGGGAGGGGGAGGAAATCTTTCCCTTAGGAATGCATTGCTAATGCATTCCTATGAGAAAACGAAAAACAAAGCAGAATGAAGTGGAAATGTGCATTCCGTTACATTCCGTTTTTCTGCGATGGGTCGGTTTGTTATTCGTTTTATTCCCTAACAAAATGAATAATGAATAACCAAATGAATAATAAATTCGTTTTGTGCCCATCTCTAATCAGAACATATGTATTCAACTAAATGAGATTAGCAGTCTTGGGGCCATTTTAGACTAATGAGTTATGGCATAAGCTTTCACGGATGACAACACATTTCATCAGATATCAGACAGGTTTGTCACCAGGCTGTATGCAAGAAACAACAAAACACAACTTTCCATTTCAGGTAGGGAATTAATGAAAAGGATAGACACAATCTTCATTCTGCCTAAGGCCCTCAGAACAGGCCATTTGGTGGAAATGAGGACTTTTTAAAAATGATACCTGAGTCTGAAATGCTTGGTAAAATCAACACAATCCCCTCTCAATCTTTTGTTGTTTGGCTAGGACTTTGTAGTGGCTTATCATTAAATAGCTGACTTCTCCTTCCACATTATGATTGCTGTGCCTTCCCAAAAATACTACAAATCATATTTCCCTTACAATGATGTGAAATGCGTCTTTTAAATATCCTATTGAATTTTTGCAGCCTTCAGCCATCCTTTTGAATCATCCCCTGTAGAGATGGGCACGACTAGGAAAAATGACGTTTTGATTTTTCGTTTGTCAGACCGGGTTTGTTTCATTCCGTTTCCGTTTGTCGCAAAAATTTTCGAAAAATTTTCGTTTTGACGTTTCGCTTGTTTGTCATTTCTACCATGATTTAGCGCGATTTGACTTCCCAGAGCATGGGGGTGTCCCGCAATGACCCAGAGCAGGCAGAAAACACTTTAAACTGATGAATAATATATCAGTATAACACTGCATCCTATATGCAATAATGCAAAGTTGGAAACAAAGTGGGCAGAATGCAATATTCTCTTTTTGTCTTGTTCAACTGCTGACTGAACCGGCCACCCTACTTGGTCTGGCTGCCTGTTATACTTTTTTTTTTTTTTTAAGCCTTTATCCATCCCATTTCCCCTCCACCTCTCAGAGGCAGCAGGAGACACAGTATTCTGTTCCTCCCCCAAATCTGGATGAGGGTCTACTCCTTTCAATGTCCCCATCTCCAATGACACTCCTTGTAAAGCCAAGCAAATGCCACCCTGGTCAACTAGCGGTCAGAGATTCAGTTTGGTAGAGGCATGACAGATGCTTCCCCCCACTCATCTTGTTGAGTGCCCCTCCTCTCACTTTCTCCCCCAATTCCCAATACAGTTCTCCTCAACCTCTCGGGGAATCATCGCCAGCTGGAGTATCCCAAGGAGCTGACAGGCAGAATCCCCAAGGATCAAATTCAGGAGCCAATGGAGGCCCTCCAGAAAACCCTGGAGATCAGTCCACCACTCTTTGTGGGGGCAGCTGTGTTTGATTTCCAAATTCCAAACATGGCTCAGTGGCCACGTTCTCCCACAACGCAGGAGACCGAGTTCTGCCCAGGAAGCAGAGTCCACGCAGGGAAGCCACAAAGCCAGAGTGCCAGGGAAGGGATTGTTTCTGCCACCTTTGGAGGCCAGAGTGACTTTCCAACCCTCCTTATTTGTAGGACAGGGTAGGGAACAGCCTGGTGCCTCCTTGTCCTCGGGATTTCCTGCCTCTTCGAGGCTGGAGTGAGGAAGATTGGGAGGTGGATTACAAGGGTGAACCAGAAGCAACCTATGATGCTGCTGCTCGGGAACAGCCTGGAGACCATGCCAGAGTTTTGCCTACACAGGGGACCGGGTTCTGCCAACCAAGTGGAGAGACAGTCCCTCAGTCCAGTGACAGAAGATGGTTCGGTGGTGCTGGTTGTGCAGCTGCTGCTTGGAGAGGGAGTAGTGCCAGCAATATCACTATCTGCACTGCTTCCTGTGCCTTCCTTCAGAAACGTGCCACTATTTATTTTAGTGGGGGTCCCCTTCCCTTCCCTCTGGCTCTGCAAACCCTCCTCATTTTTTATGTGCAGCAGCAAATGATCTGAGCCTAGGTGAGGACCCAGCTGATCACTGTGCCGCTAACAAGCCTCACAACTGTTTGCTGCCCAACTGAGGTAATAATTCATTTGGTTATGAATAGAGATGTGCACAATTTTGGGAAATAATGGTTATTTGCTTTGATTAATGATTCATCAAGATCAATGAATCGCAAATGACAAGTGCATGCTGTTTCCCAGATGATTTAATGAATCAACAAATTTCTCCATTTGTGTTTGCCTTTGAAACCCTATAAAACAGTCCCTCAAACAAGCAGAGGCACCAGCATCACAGAGAAGCTTCTCTTGACTCTCCTCTACATGGTCTGCAAGTTAGGCAACGTTTGGGTTTCTGACTCTGACTTATACACCCAAAAAGATCTCCCCTGCCGCCTGAAAGTTTTGCCAGGCAACTAGAGACATTACAATCACCAAAATGCTTTCCCTGACACTTCTCTACAATCCCATCAAGTCAGGTGACAAATGGATTTCAGACATCCAGGTTATACACCTAAAAAGTGCCTCCCCCATGAAAGTGTCCTTTAGCACTTATCTTGGGAAACCAAATCTTCACCAAACTTGGAGGGTCTGTAGAAGGGTCATGGGAAGAGCCTCTGTAATGTTGATATTTCTAGGAAGGTGTTTTGGGCATTTTATAGCACAAGAAATAAAAAAACACTAAAAATTCACTGGTTTGTATTAATTGGGACTAGAGATGGGCACGACTTAGCGGTATTCCCGTTTCCGTTTCCGTTACTCGTTTCCGTTACTCTACGGAAACGGTAACGGGAATTACTCCGCCAGACTTCGAGCTCGAACCGACAAACGAACAATTTTGGTCTGATTTGTCGTGCTCGTTCCTTGCATCGCGCGATGCCACGCGGCACAGAAAAAATGTTTTTAAAAGTTAAAAAAACCCGGTTCCCGGCCGAAAAGCAGGCGGAAAAATGCCTGCCGTGCCTCAGGGCACCTACCAGAGGGGTTGTTTCTGGAGGTCCCCAGCCTCCCCCCCCCCATCCCCCGTCCTGGGCTGCTCTGGTGGGACTCGCCACTCGCCGCAGGCTCGCAGCCAGCCAGCAAAAAGCCCAGTCTCGCCGACCGCCGGCCGCCGCAATTAAAGCACAAGCAAGCGGCACAGACGGCACAGGAAAAAACTTTTAAACTCTCCCCCACCCATTCCCGGGAAACCCCCTAGAGCTTTCTATGTGTGTCTTAAATAGAAAATGCAGAAATGACAAGCGTATATGTCTTCACTCACAGCAGAATTTGTATGTATCACAAAGATCAATTAATATTAAGCCAACACCCTCTTTGATTATATGTGAAACCTTTATAAGTAAGATGACAACTGAATCGTACAGTACCCAAAATTCAAACCTATCATCAATCATGCCTTAGTCACTGCATCATCATTATCATGTGCCATCAAGCCAATGCTGACATGGCCAACCTTTCCATTGTTTTCTAGATGGAGAATATTTAAGAAGTGGTTTATTGTTTCCTTCTCCTGGGGTCAGTTTGGGATTCTGCAGCTTTCCCAAGGCCACACAGGCTGGCTCTACTCCCTGGAGATAACAGTGAGGAATTAAACTCTCAACATCTGGATCCACAGCGGGATACCTAAAGCACTGAATTGTCTACCTAATCTAATGCAGAACATTCATAAATACAAATAACTGGGATAGGTAACTTCCAAGTAGAGATGGGCACGACTTAGCGGTATTCCCGTTTCCGTTTCCGTTACTCGTTTCCGTTACTCTACGGAAACGGTAACGGGAATTACTCCGCCAGACTTCGAGCTCGAACCGACGAACGAACAATTTTGGTCTGATTTGTCGTGCTCGTTCCTTGCATCGCGCGATTGCGCGATGCCACGCGGCACAGAAAAAAAGTTTAAAAAAACCAGTTCCCGGCCGAAAAGCAGGCGGAAAAATGCCTGCCGTGCCTCAGGGCACCTACCAGAGGGGTTGTTTCTGGAGGTCCCCGGCCTCCCCCCCATCCCCCGTCCTAGTGTGCTGCTCTGTGGGACTAGCCGCAGGCTCGCAGCCAGCCAGCAAAAAGCCCAGTCTCGCCGCGCCGGCCGCCGGCCGCCGCAATTAAAGCACAAGCAAGCGGCACGGACGGCACAGGAAAAAACCTTTAAACTCTCCCCCACCCATTCCCGGGCCACTTGGCCATGGAGACTTCTGGGATGTGCCAAAAAGCCCCCTAAAACCTGCCCTAGCCCCCTAACCCTAACCCTAACCCTTGACTCCGTACCCATACGTCACAGACTGTCATCTTAGTGGGTCAGAGAGGCACCCAGAGGTGCAACCCACTAGCCCACCGTAACCTTACCCGTCACTAGCCTAACCCTAGCCCTAACCCTAACCCACCTTAACCCTAAGCCAGATGTACTTGCATTGCACTACACGCAAGTACAATTCCCTTCTGTGTGAGACATGGTGGTGCGAGAGCCTTAGTTAGGCATCTCACTATGGCTCTGGGTTCAGTGCCATCCACTAGTCTTCACAGTCACTGTTTGCACATTCTGTTATGCAATATCCATATGGCTATTGCATAGCATTTTGCAGCAGCAGCAGGTGAGGAAGGGAGACCCCCATGTTGAGGGGTCTGTTGGAGCCTGCTTCCCCTTTCCTAGTGGGTGAGGATAGGAGGCACCCACGGGTGCCTCCAGGAGCCCACTTTCCCTTATAGCGGGCCAGAGGAGGCACCCACCCCACAGAGGTGCCTCCAGGAGCCCGCTCCCCCCAAAAAACCAGTACTAACGAAAACGATAAAATGAAAAAACGAACTGACTAATTTTTGCAAATTTTCACGAAAAACGGAGACGACCCGAAACGGAACCAGCCCGACTAACGACAACTCGAAAAAAAAAATTTCAAGTCATGCCCATCTCTACTTCCAAGGTCTATTCATGGCAATTCCTCAGATTGCTAGAAGAGAGAGAGTTCTGTTAAACAAGAATCTCAGATCGGCTATTACCTCTTTAACAGCATTAGCTAAAACATTGGCACATTTTATAAGAAAAAAAGGCCCAGCACCTCTCTGGATGAGAATTGTGATCTCATATTTGCACATTTCATCACTTATTTGGTTGACAGTAAACTTGGATTTATTCATCATTCTTATTTTTTGAACTTTGCTTACCTCATATTTTATTTGTGAACTATTGCCTATCTGTACAGTTTACACAGGAAGGACTCAGAGTTTAGAAATGAGTGGTACAATTCTGATTAAAAGACACAGTTAAGGACCCTCCCACGCACGCACACATGCTCCATTCCATCTTTGTACTTCCATGCCACCATACCTCCTTCTCAACCAATGCAAGGATAATGATGAACTAAGAGTGACTTGAAAATCAAGCAGGTGTGGTGCCTCTTGGCACCGTTTTTAAGGGGAGGGATGTATCCCTGCCTCAATCAATGCATGAGCTTCTAAACGGATTTAAAATTAATTCTGTCTGGGGGCTTATATTACAAGCTTTGCCCTGGCTGCAGAAAAGTGGAATTTTTTTTTGTCATAATGCAGATTTAAATATACCTCTTTTACTTGCGTCAGCACCAAACCCAGGAAATATATTCTGGTCACTTCCCAAACCTGTCTGAATGATGAAATGAGAAAAGAATTATTCCTGTGTTTGGAACAGCTGATCAACAACCATGTCAAGAAGTTCATGGCCAAGGGAGAGGAAAACATTACACAGGGCACACATCCAAACAAAGCAGTAAATCAATATGAATTTTTAGAGTGTTAAAAAAATCCCAGCATTAGTACATTTTCTATTAGATTTTTGATTATTATTATTATGATAATCTCATAGCTATTATTGCAGCAACACAGCTTGTCAGCATTGCTTCTCAAAAATGTAATGTTCTACATTAAGGGCAAACTAGGAGATTAAAAATAATTATCAGCCTCAAGATGGGGGCGAGGAGGAGAATCGGATAAGTATTAGGTACGTGGTTGATCTTGGGCACAATGTCTATATGCATGGAAAAGCTCAACAAAGGGCCTTTTCACATGACCCCTAAAATCCGCTGGCCACTTAAATTTGGACCAGAGATCTTAGGGGTTTGTCGCTGCTCCTGAGTTCCCACCCACTCCGCACTCCTGGCTGCTGGCTGCGTGAGGGGAGGGAGAAAAAGCAGGAAGAAAAGAGACGTGGCCCACCTCCGTTCTGCCTCTCGCTCTTGCCACGGCAACACTCCAGTCTCTTAAGTAGCTCTTAAAGGGGCGGGAACCAAAATACAACAAACAGAAGCGAGGAGAGCCTCACACTCACTATCGTTACACCGCATCAAAGAATTTTCACCTCCAGAGAGCAGGTACTTGAAAGGTGCGCTGGGACGCACTAAAGTGGGCATGGTCGCACTTAATTTCCTGTAAACTCCGGAGCTGGTGGGGAAACATTTTTAAGCTCCGGAGCTTAAACCATTTGCGGCGGAGTTTAGGGGTCGTGTACAAAGGGCCAAAGGCCACAGCAGATATGTTATTTAAACAAAGGCCATTTAAAGAAAACAAGGTTATCTGATCACTCCAAGCCACATTCTAGAGCAGTGGTTCCCAACTAGAGATGGGCATGAAGTGCTTCATACCTAGAAGCCCACTCGCTGACAGCAGCACCATGCCAGGGTCCTCTGACACCTTCAGCATGATGGTTGCTTCAGGAACTTTGGCTGCTCTTTCTCACCTTCTCAGACTGGCTGGCAGCTTGTGGAAGTGAGAAAGGACCATCTTAGCTCCTGAAACTCTGCAGATGTAGGCGGACCCTAGTGCAGGGCTGGTGCCAGTGAGTGGGCACTTCATTCTTTATTTCCAACCTTAGGTCCCTAAATGTTCTTGGACTAAATCTCCCAGAAGCCTTTGTCACTAGTTTTGTTGGCTACGATTTCTGGGACTCTGTTTCCTTTTCCCCCCTCAAACACCACCTATGAAAAATATATAGGAAATGGAAAAGTTTAGTATTGTAAAATGACTTTAGATTGAACAGTGCACAGCTCCATGTGTGGTTTCTGTAGACTCAGAAGGAGGCCCTGGAGGCACTGAAAAGTTTCTTACTATCTCTAATAGCCTTGCAGGGGATACAGTTCCATGGAGTCATTGCAAGAGAATGGAGGATTAAAAATTCCCTTCCCAGCAGGCTCTGGTTTCAATGTAATTTGCCCCTGACTTGGTAAGAGTTCTTTTGGAAAGTACGTAGAGTGAATACCTCAGTGGATGAAAAGGTAGAGAATATTAAACAGTAAAAAGCAAAATGTACTACAAAGTAGAGAGAAACCTCATGCCCCATCTGCATGCTGGGAGCCCTTGAAGAACCATGGCTGGTGAGCCATGGAAATCAGTTGTTTGCAATATCCACCAGACTCAGATCTGTACTGAGGCTCAGCAATAGATAGAATCCTAACCCTATAAACAGCTTTTGACCATACATCTTCTCTCCATATGGCCAATTTAGTGAATGTTTACATTTCACTATTTTCTTTATTTATTTAAAATATTTTACCCCACCTTTCTTCTCAAAAAGGACCCAATAGTTTCTGGTTGTATTATATCTTTATATTATTAAAAATGAAGAAGATAAAAACTAAAAACAATAAATTATGACAGTATAGTTTTTTTTAAAAAAAATACATTACATATTAAAAACTTGTAGGTAAAAGCAGTACTAAAACACACTGAAAATGACATAAATCAAAATTATAACAGAACATCTTTCCATAACTAATTGCTTTGTCTACTAAACAATGGAGTATAACACGCCATAATAAGTCACAGTCACAGTCACAGTCACAGTCATAATAAGGCAGAGATGCAGATGAATTACTTATGGTATCAACATGTAAATGCAGTTGATACTTTCTCAGACTAACTCCCAAAATCCCACGTTTCTGAGTGCTGTAGTCAAAAAGTAATTTGATTTCATCTTTGGACTGTTATATCTTTAATACACAGTTAGAATACAGTAGGACCCCGGTATCCACTGGGGATTGGTTTCGGGTCTTCCGGTGGATAATGAATACTGTGGATAAGATAGAACACGTGCTCACCCACCCCCAAACTGCTATTTCCTGACAGTAGCTTGCTTTATGACTGCTGTTTTGAGACGGTAGCTTGCTTTACAGATGCTATTTGTGAAAATAGCTTGCTTTACAGCTGCTGTTTGTCACAACAGCTTGCTTTATAGCTTGCTTTGTGGCTGCTGAATTATTTAATTTTTTCTTCTGCCAACCGTGGATAACTGAATCAGTGGATAATGAATCATTGGATACAGGGGTCCTACTGTAATCTGATGACTTCTTGAAGACTTCATACCCTATACCCCAGAGCACAGAAAGAACCTCTAGTTCCCTGAGCTCCCTACATTCTGAAAATGCTGGCCACAGAGCCTGGCGAAACGTCAGGAAGAAAAACTTCCAGACCACAGCCAAACAGCCCCAAAAACTCACAACAGCTAATCTGATGACATTAGAACTGTCCTGGCTCCACTATAAGGAATCCCAGATCTTGTGTTCTATTGAGGGACCAGTATTCTCTTATGCCATTTAAAGGGGTGCACCAGTGCCCTTACACAGAAATTTCTAAGCAATCCATCAAATAACAAATCCTAGGATTGAGCAAGTTGGAGTCATGAGAGATTGGCATTAAAATGCTATGTATCGTAGATGTACTCTGTGTTGGCACACAACCGTAGTGATGTTCACTGCAAAGACATTAACACAGAGTGGGGAACTGGAAGCAATCCAGACATACTACAAGAATAACTTTAATGGAACTTATGCGCTTGCACTGAAATCTTCAACTTTGTAAACATTCTAAATTATGGATATTTGCATGCATTTACTTTATTAACTAGATTCATTCTGGTAGGCTTTGTTTTTACAAGCATTTAATTTTTTAATTTTTTCTTTTCTTCTCTTTTCTTTCCTTTCCTTTTTTTTTTGTCCTGAGAGAATTTCTGAAACCTCCCCTCCCTGACTGCCTGAAAACATGTATTCCAGGGTCTTTTGTATGTAAAGATGGACATGAAGTAAGCTATGAAGCAAAAACACCACACACACACACACACACACACACACACACACACACACACACACACACACACACACACACACACACACACACACACACACACGAATCCAGCCATTTCATAGTTCATTTTAGGGCACTTCGGCAAAACATGCCTGCCCAGAATGAAATAAAATGATTAATTATTATCAGTGCCGCCAATTTGTACATTTGGTGGTTCATGTTGAGTATTCTCAAATGAGCTATACCCCCCTCCAAACAAAGCAGCACCTCCTCAAGAAAATGCTCTTTAGCATCTGAAACCTATCTTTGCTAAACATGGACCTGCTCTGCCACTCCTGGAATTCCCAGATTGCACAAACCATGGTGTTTTTTTTTTTGAAAGTTTGTGAGAGTTCATGGTTTGTAGTTTGAGAATAACGATAGACCACAAACTGCCATTTTCCTGGTTTGTGCCCATCTCTACTTGTATTTGTTGGATGCTATTAATGGAGTACCACCATGAAGAGTCCATATTGCCAGAAACTGGGATAGGTCACTTATTCATAAGAGTGTTTAGATTATTTGGTCAGAGAAGATGCTTAGGAATTGAATGAGCCAAGAAGAGGTTCACAAGCCGTAGGTCCTAATGGGTGTACCATTCAAAATTGGAATTCTTACTCAATCTCCAGATAAAACTATTTAGAAAAATATTTTATCTTTGTGTTTAGGGGAAAAAATAACTTTAGAGGAAAGAAAGATTTATGCCTCTTGCCTCCAGATAACCTTACCTTCTCAATTTAAGTATTATTGCTTTGGAAATATTAAGCCCAAGTAAAGTGGGCTGTGTGGGATAAATTTCTCATCTAAGAAAAATAGTTCTTTGTATAAACAGGGATGGAAAAAGAACATTACAGAAGACAAAAGAGGGGTTAATATTTAAGTTTGATCTACTGTGAACTACAGTAGTACCTTGTATAATGTAATTAATTTGTTCCAAATTAAATTACGTTATACAAATTTTCCGTTGTACAAATTGAAATTTCCCATAGGAATGCATTGAAAACAGATTTAATCTGTTCCAATGCATTTCTGAAAGAAAGCCAACAAAGATGGTGTCCCTTTCCCCCCCCACCACCGGGTCCTCTCTCTGGAGCTGTACCTGCCATCCTTGTTCAGCCCCTTCTCTCGCCTCCCGGTCAGGGGGTTTGCTGGAAGCGTCGGCGTGTTTGTGGCCCCGAGTTTGTGGCCTTGCTGTTTTTTTTCTTTCGCCCGGTGGGCTTGCCTTGGGGGCCACCGCTGCCCCGTGACCTTCCTGCGGCCCGTCGGCGGGCTTGCTTTGGGGGGCCCGTCGCTGCCGCTGCCGCTTGTCCACGGTTAGCCGGCCCCCGTCGCCGCCGCGGGCCGGTTTGGGGGACCGCTGCTGCCGCTATTCAGGTCTGCGGCCCACCGCCCGTGCCGCCACCACTGCTTCTCCACCGGCTCGCCTCTCTCCACATTTGGCTCGGGGGCCTGCCACCGCCGCTGCTCTGCCTTGCGGCCCGCCGCAAATGACTGCCGCGACCCCCACGGCAGACCCACCGCGGGAAGCCCAAACAGCGGGCTGCCGAGGAGCAACAATGGCGGCGGCCTCCAGGACAGGCCCGCCACAACGGTGGAGAGCAGCAGGCCGCGAGGAAGTGGCGGCGGCGGGAGCCACAGGCAGCGGGCCGCAGAGCACAGCAGCGGCGGCGACCGGCTCCTGAGCCGATGGTGGAGAGCGGCGGGCTGGCGGAGAAGCGAACCGCCTCCTCTGCAGACGTAGAAAAGGAGATATAGAGCTGCGTGTCATCAGCGTACTGATGACAGCGAACTCCATATCTCCTGATGACCTCCCCCAGCGGCCTCATATAAACATTGAGTCCAAGGAGCCAACAAGACATCCCCCAGCTGTACCCTCTGAGTCCGGCCGCCAAGGAAGGAACAGAGCCAGGCCAAGGCCTGACCACCAATTCCCGCCTCAGCGAGCCGGGCCAGAAGGTTACCGTGGTCGACGGTATCAAAGGCTGCTGAGAGATCAAGGAGGACGAGCAGGGAGGAACTCCCCCTGTCGGCCTCCCTGAGGAGGTCATCCTGCAGAGCGACCAGGGCAGTCTCGGTCCCGCGAAGAGGCCTGAATCCAGACTGGAAGGGGTCCAGGATATGGTTTATCTCCAGGTATGACTGGAGCCGGACAGCAGCCACCCCCTCGACAACCTTGCCCAGGAAGGCAACAATGGCGATCGGACGGAAGTTGGAGAGATCGTCCGTCGCCAAGCCAGGTTTCTTAAGAATGGGTTTTACCACGGTCTCCTTCAGACGGGAAGGGAAACAACCCTCCCGAAAGGAGGCCGTGGCGATGGAAGAAAACCACTCTGGCATGTTCCCCTCGGCAGATTTTATAAGCCATGCTGGGCAAGGGTCAAAGGGAGTGGCCGCCGGCCGGCAACGAGCCATAGCTCTGGAGGCCTCCGCTGAAGAAACCGGCCCGAACTCGTCCAGGAGGGGAGAACGGAGGGGTGAGGCACTGGAAGACCCAAAGGATGGACTAGAGCAGCTGGGGGGCAAGTCGGAAAGGATGGCCTCAATTTTTGATCTAAAATGGGTTGCAAATTGCTCACTAGTGAAATCACTAGGAGGAGGAGCACCTTCCACCATCATTCAAACTGTGTACCACCTGAAAATTGATGACTGGTGACCAAATCAGAGATGGCAGGACACTGATAATAAGAACATGCACTTCACTGAGTGTGCACCAAAGATTCAGTCGGTTGGTCAAAGTAGCATTTCAGGAGCTGAAAAGCAGACCCTGACAGTTGGTTCGAAATGAGTACAGTAATAATTTGGCTTAAGGGCATTTTACAAAACAAGCAAACATTTGTTCTAAATTTTGCCTTGATCAACAAGCAATGTCTTGATATACAAGCACTGAAGCAGGTCACATGATCAAAAGTGAGCCAATGATGGCGCACTCTCTCTCTTCCCTCCTGCAGTATTGTGGGTGACTGTCTGGAACGTTCCATCTCAGGCAACCTCCAAAGTAGAGAGAGGATAGAGGAATGGAGGTCTCCCTTGCACCAGCCAGGAATGTTTTCAAAGGGAAGTGCAAGTTAAGGGTTTGTTTTAATTTTCTTTATATTTTTCTTTAATTTATTTACAACTTTTTTCTCATTTTTAACCATTTCTATTCATAGGAAAGCTAGTTAAGTGTGTATATATCTACAAATTGCATTTTATAGTTGTCATATTAAAAACACAGAGTAAAATCCAAATCTAAATCTAAATAAGCAGAACACTTTAAATCTAAAATCTATATCTAAAATCTAAAATGCATAGCAGGTTCCGCAGCCAGGTACCTAAACCATGGTGGGGACGTGGACTTCTAGCCAACTTCTCTTGTGAGTATACAGTATATGGTCTATAGGACCCCAGAATGAATAATCCAAATTTCCATTATTTATTATGGGGAAATTTGCTTGATATAAGAGTGTTTTGGTTAACAAGCATGTTTCCAGAACAAATTATGCTCGTAAACCAAGGTATTACAGTACTTGTTTCTCTATATATTAATGATAAGAGGGAACTCTAATCTTGTGACCTCCAAAACTATGTTAGAGAAATTTGTTTCTTTCCAATGGGGTGTATCATTGGATGTGTTTCTTATGTTTTAGAAGTCGTGTGTGGGATTGTACTGTAAATCAGGTTTAATTGGCCCTTAATGTTTCCCCCTGTTTTGTCTTTCATTCTTCCTTCATCTTTAAAGATGAGCAGAGAGGCCAACAATGTCACAGAATTATGGCTGATAAAATCTATCACTAATGGATTTTTTAAAAGAAATGTATAAATAATTTGAGTATATATGCCTGATACCTTGTAAGAATTATTTTGCTCACATTCCTAAAGGTCTTCTTTGCTTCCTATCTTTGGAAGTGAGTTTAGTTTCTTGCTGAACCATAGGAGGGTTACATTTCTCAATCTCATTTATTTCTTGAGCCACTCACAAACTATATGATTGGGGTTGCAAATTATTTTATTTTCATACAGGGTGGATGACACTACATCCTTAACTTTCCATTATAACTTTTGATGGGTCTGTTTCTGACTATATGTAGAATAATCTACCCAGGTATATACAGCTTTATATATATAATGGGCTGCAACTCTTGTAACCTCCTAACCTTTTTGGTCCATGCAGGCAGGTCGAGTGGAGTATCAAAAATTATGTAAAGTCACATCTTCAGAAAGACATGGAATCTCAAGATACAAACTCCATTGATAGACATTAAAATGAATATCTGCTTACAAAGAGACTCGTTGTGAATAATAAAAAAGTCTTCTCATGAGCAAGGTTGCCCTCAGAAATAGGACTTCTGCCAGACTGCAGTCAATGGCCTGCAGCCTTTCAAGGGCAGGATTTCTCAGAACTCATGCTTATAAGCCTCAGTTATAGGCAGCAGGAAGTCAGTAAAAGAGCCTGAGAATGAAATACAAGTAAGTCACACTGAGGGAGTGCATAGATGAATGAGTTTCTTCTAGCTGAAAGATAAAACACAATCTGGAGAAAGGACCAGGATTAGGGAAACCTTCTCCTTTATTAGGAATGTGGGATTCTGAAGAAGTTTGAAGGATGATGTAGACCTTCCTGTTTTCAAGAATAATGGCTAGATGTGGTCTCTCACATACTTCTCAACCTCCATAGTGTGTTGGAGTATGGGCATTTGTCTTTTCTCACTGCTGCATCTCTTATTGAAAACAAAGGATGTGAATATTACAGCCTCTTACTTCCAGAAAGAAACTGGGGGGTGGGGATTACACTTTTCTTCAAATAACTGAACTTCTTGGGGCAATCCCCTTGAAAAATCTTGTGGAAAAATCTACCATGATTTCTTGAAAGTCCAATGGCAATCCCCCCCCTTACAAGAAATGTCAATCTGCATAGCCTTATAGTTCCTTCCAAGTGGGTTAGTTTTCCAGCACAGGATTCATCTGGCAAGAGTAGGAGAAGTACAAAGCTGCACCAGATTTTTACAGTTCCCACACAGAATGCCATCTTTTCTGCTTGTCACTCACCAGATGAGGCTCCAAGGTATGAGGCTTTTAGTGGTTTCTTGTGTAAGAGGTCTTATTACTGATTGGTCCACTTACCCCCCACAGACCAAATAATGAGTCACATTAAAGTAAAAAAAAAGGGTTGATTAAACTTTAAATAGAAAACAAATATTCCACATTAAATCATCTCTATTGAAGAATGTCCCTATACTCATTACACCATCACCTAAAGCTGGATGGTATACATGGAGGTAAGAATCTCCATTTCAACAGCCATGTGGAGAGATAAAAAACTATTGGTTTCCTTCCTGTTTAATTGACAGACCTTTCAGAAAGGAGGGGCATAAAAGAATGTTAGTATAGACAGGCCAATAATAAGTCAGATCAGGGTGACTGACATACTGCATTCTGAGACTATTGATCTGTATAGTTTAACACCTCTTCTCAGATCAATGTGTTTCAGAATAAATTAGATTCGATTTTCACCTCAAATATTTAAATCTATCTTTAGCCAGATGTTTTGTCAAAATATCAGCAATCATGTCCTTAGTAGAACAATACCTCAATGGTATCAATCGTTCACTTTGCCTCTCGCTTATAATATGATGTTTGACATCAAAATGCTTTATATGCCCACCTGTCTTTTCTGATGATAGTCTGATGCAACTTTGATTATCCCCATAGAGTGCAATTGGAGTAGGTTCATCTACTGTGAGGTCTGCAAGCAAAAGCTTGAGCCATACAATTTCATCACAAGCTGCTGCAGCAGAGAGATGTACTCTACCTCTGTAGATGAGAGAACTATACTACCTTGCTTGCAGCTAATCCAGTTTATAGGTCCACCCCCACAGAAAAATACATATCCATTAGTAGATTTACAATCAGATATGTCTTCTGCCCAATCTGCATCAGCAAACCCCACTAGTATAGGATTTTCTGTTGATGGCAATTTAAGAGTAAATTGTGCAGTACACGTTAAATACTTCAGACCTTCTTAATCCCATTCCAGTTTATTTAATTGGTGAACTGTTCCTTCGGCAAAAAATGCCCACTGCCGCCACAATACCTGGTCTTGTCATTGTAACCAGATATAACAGTTTCCCTATAACTTTTCTGTATCCATGTGTTTGAGTAAGAGTTCACTCAGTCCTTTCTGTTTATGAAAACCAGTTTCTATAGAGGTATGTACAGGATTAGCATCCTGCATTCCAAGATTTTCAACCAAGTCTAGAATCTTTTATTTTTGACAAAGAAGAAAACTTCCATCTTTTTCTCTGTCTACTTGTATTGCCAAATAATAGCTGACTTCTCCAAGTTGCTTTATTTCCACTTCTTGGTTGAGATTGGAAACAACCTATTTGATGTCTTTCTGATCTTCAAACCAAAGCACCAGATCATCCACATACATTAGGATGCACACAAGTCTGTTGTCTTTGTTTCTTATCTAGAGACAGGGATCTGCTTTGCTTTTGATAAATCCTTGATTTAATAACATTTTGTTAAGTTTTTCATTCCAAGCTCTTTCAGCTTTTTCCAAACCATAAATCCCATTCAGAAATTTTCACACTGGATCCTTCTTGGGATCTGTGAATCCAGGAGGTTGTTGCAGGTATAATTCATCCTCAATTTCTACATGCAAAAATGCAGTTTTCACATCTAAATGTTCAACATGCATTTTCTTGGAAGCAGCTAGAGTTAGAAGTACCCTTATTGTTGTGTGCTTGACAATCGGAGCAAAAGTTTCATGATAGATTTCTCCATACTTCTGTGAATAACTTTTTGCTACAAGCTTAGCTTTGTATCTTTGCACATGTGCATTTTCATATTGCTTGGCTTTAAAGACCCATTTACAGCCTATGGACTTCTTACCTACTGGTAATTTTGCAAGAGTCCATATTTTGTTCTTTTGCAGTGCACTAATTTCCACCTGTGCTACTGCTTTCCATATGTTTGCTTCTGCTACGGGTAGCTGCTGGACTTCATCCCATGATGTAGGCTACTTTGTGACACCCCTGCGAGGTAGGACAATCACTTGGCTGCAACTCCCTTATTTGGTCTTGATGAACATTTTTCAATTTCCAATCTGTGTATTGTTCATGTGTCCTTTCAGCTTCAGCTTCTGTTAAAACCTCTAGCACACCTTGAATTTTGCACAGATTTTCCAGATAAAACAACCAGTTTTCAAAATTTATAGGCTGGAAATTTGGCATGGAATATATTGCCTCAGACATTTTCACTTCAGTTTAAAATTGATCAAGATGAACCTTAACTTCTTTCTTTTTACTCAGTAGTACTTTAGTTCAACTCCTTGTCACTTAATATCAGTGACTCTGTCAGTTCAGCACTGTAAGAGTAATCAGATCATAAGCAAAGAACCATCCTCTGCTACCATGTTAGAGGTATTACTATTGCTTGGCCCAATCCCCCCCCCCCCCGAGCAAATAATGAGTCACATTAAAGTTAAAAAAAGGTTTATTAAACTTTAAATAGAAAACAAATATTCCACATTAAACAGTCTGTATTGAAGAATATCCCTATACTTGTTACACCACCCCCTAAACCTCGATGGTATGCAGGAAGGTAAGACTCTCCATTTCAACAGCCTTGAGGAGAGATTAAAAACTATCATGTTCCTGTCTATTTAACTGACAGATCTTACAGAAAGGAGGTGCATAAAAGAATGTTAGTATAGACAGACCAATAGTAAGTCAGAGCAGGGTGATTGACATACTGCATTCTGACACTGTTGATCCGCATACTCTAACATCATGAGCAGAAGAAGAGCCAAAGAATGCAGGGAGGCAGCAACAAAAATTCTCTTTCTTAGTCATATCTTCACAGGAAACTGGGAAATCTAAATGTCATTGGTGGGAATGTCAGCAGGGAGCCTCACCCTGATGAGACTCAGAAACATGCCAAAAACAAGAAATGTTGTGAGCATCCCAACTGGAAATGTTGCCTGGTGGATATGGCACAAGGGAGCTGTCTGGAAAAATATGGTGAAATGCACATGAGAATCTTTAAAACTTGTGTGGCAAACCTATTACTTGACATGCAGAGTGAAACATTTGTAGGGATTAGGAATGGAAATGAAACAGAAAAATTGCATTTGGTTTTGTTTCATTTCATTTCCCCTGCGTTTCATTCTGTTTCATTTTAAAATGGATTTTTGTAAAAAAAAAAAAAAGTAACAAAACAAAATAGGATTGAAATTATTTGTTACTCTGTAAAACAGCTTTCCTGGGTCCTAGAGGCACCAAATTTCATGGGTAGTTTCCTTGGATTTTCCCCTTTAAGCCCTCCAGACTTGGAGAGGTTTGGGGTTCATGGGCCACATTATTCAACTCCAGAGGGGGTGCCCCCACACAAAACATTTCTAATTACAATGTTATGTCCTTGAAAATAGTTATCCCAAGCATCTAGCAGCATGGAATTACAGTGAAGCCTCCTCAAGTGCTTCCCTTTATGCCCACCAAGGCACATAGGGCTGCCTCAGACAGACCCTCTGTTGCAGTGCACCAGGCAGGCAGGCAGGCAGGCAGGCAGGCTGGCTGGCAGGCAGGCAGGCAGGCAGACTACAGTTTTGGGGAGGGGAACCTTCACACAGTAAGGTTGGACTTTATAAAGGCCAACATTTCCATGGTGTCTGCATCCAGGCATGAGCGGTGAGGTCTCAAAATGTCCCCAACTTGTCAGAATACTCACTCTCTCTGGAAGCTGGTGGGAGGGATGGAGAGGAGGTCCATAGCCAAGCTGGACAACTGTGGCCAGATCTCTGCTTTACTGGCACAGTAACAGAGGGTATATGCCATGGGGGGCTGGAGGGGATTGCCCATGTAGTCCCTGACCATGGCCTCTGCAGAGTCCTGCTCCTCTGCTGACCTCTCCACCCAAGACATCGAGACTGCCATGCGATAACAGCAGCCAAGTATGATGGCTTACTTGGCCTCCGGGTGGCACACCCTGATACGGAGGACTTCTGGGATAAGCCCTCTCCTGCCTCGACCTGGCATCCTTGCATCTCTCTGGCAGTGCATGCCCACCTTGCGCTTGCATAGTCTTGCATACCTTGAGGGACAGCTGTGACTTCCATCCCTCAAGATCCTCAAGGCAGGTAGCCAGAGAGCCATAGTTGAAAGGGTCACACAGGTATGACAGCTGGGACACCCTGTCACCTCATAGAGGAAACAGTTGACTCTGCATGCCAGCCTGCAATCTTGTGACCAAGGCCCTGTTCCTTGGGAGGAGCGAGGAACCCTCTGCAAGATGAGAAATCAGGCAATATATCTGTGACTGCTCCTGCCCCTGCCTGCAGCTATCTGGTGTTGGCTCCCAGTCCCAATCCTACTGCTACCCTGGGATGACTGGGGTGTGTGCTAATAGTAGAGGAAGGAGCAGAGAGGGAGGGCATACTTTCCTCCTCCTCCTCCTCCTCCTCCAGCTGCTGCTGCTACTCATCTCCTGTTGTCAATCCTGAGACCAATTCCAGGGACTCTCCTAAATACAGGAGTGGTTCAGGACTTGGTCCACAAAGAGAATGCTTCTGTGTGACTGCCTTGGCCTCAGGCTCAGTAGCAGGGATTGTGGCACGGCACGATGGGCCTGCCTCATCCCTGCTGGGCTTGCTGCTTTCTCCTGCTTTCTCTTTATTTTTATAGGAGTTTCCGTCTTCATTTTTTAATTTTTAATTTTGGTGCACTGTATACAGTACACTAATGTACAAAAACAAACACACATGTGGAAAGCATGAAGAATGAGGGAACTGGTAGTGGTGTGTGGTGGGAATAACAATGTGTGTGTGTGTGGGAAGGAATGTAGTTAAGTTTTAAGGGAGCAGGAGGGGGGAAAGAATGAAAAGCCATGCCCTAAATCCCTCCCCTACTCCTGAATAAAGCCCTCCCAAACAGAGAGCTGTGCTGTGCAGTGCCTTCTTTTTCAGCACAGAGAGACATGCACACACACACACACATACACACACAGAGAGAGGGGGGGCTCTCTTCTACACACACACAATAAAAACAAATAACCAAACTCTTTGTCCAATCACACAACAAGAGCAAAAAAGCTTTTGAGCACTCAAAACAGTTAGAGCTAGAAGTGAAGCTAGCCAACTGTAAAACAGCGAGCTAGCAGCCCTGAGCCGTCTGCCTCCTTTCTCACTCTTCCACTCTTCCATTTTGATGCCAAAAATAAATGAAACCAGACGGTCTCTTAGATAGCCTAGGTAGACAGGAAAGCAACACACTCCCCCCCCCCAAAAAAACCACCCAGCACTTTAAAATGGATTCCTATGGGGACTCCCTTTGGAGTTGAATAACTTTGCCCCCTGAACCCCAAAGCACTCAAAATTGAGAGTGCTTAATGTGAAATTCTTAAGGAAGCTCCACTATAATTTCCATGTAGCTAGATGCCTGGGATCCATATTTTCAAGTACATAACATTGCAAATAGAACTGGTTTTTTCTGGGAGCCACTTACTTGGAGTTGAATAACTCAGCGCCCTTAACCCAAAACCTCTCCAAATTTGGAGGGCTTAAAGGAGAGAGTCTATGGAAGCTGTCCCCAAAATTTGGTGCCTCTCAGTCCCAGAGAAGTCATTTTACAGTGTACTGAAACAGTTTGCTTTAAACAAAAAATGTGTTTCATTTAATTTTGTAACGTAATGAAGTTTCCTATTTCATTTCATATCATTTTGTAAGCTTGTAAAATGATGAAACAATGTTTTGTAAGATGCCCATCCCTAGTAGGGATCTCAATAAATTATAATAAAATAAAAATCAGGAAACCGTCTCTCTTTGTTTGGTTTTTAATTAGTCTGTTTCATGTACAAGTGTTGCTTCACTCACAATACTCCACCACCCATCTGTCCTTGATACATAATTTGCTTCTGTGTTTGCAATGTCCATAGGCACCTAATTTTATGTCCAGACTGCATTATTGAATAACATATTGTTTCTGGTTAAATGAAGCTATTTTATTTAAGTATCTGCTTAAGGGAAGGACACTTCTGCTTGAGTTAAAAGCAAAACAACAAAAACAAAAACAAAGCAGAATCCTCATTAAGGAAAGTGGTAAGTAACTAAAACTTTGCCATGGGGAAAACATTTTCTAGCAAACCATATTTCTCAACAGCTAGAGATAACCCCAATTTCACAAACACATATGGTAATTTATCGTCTTCCTTAATACTGCGCCCAAATCTATGGTACCTAGGAGTCATTTCATACAAATAACCGAATCTCAGCTAATTCTCCATCTGTTGTTCCAGATTGGCCACTGTGCTGATGTTGAACTCACTTAGATTGCCATTATTTTTTCTCCTTGCTTGATGAACATAACAGAATGGAGGACTTTAAGAAAAACAACCTGAAGTTTTCTGTGAGCTTTCTGTCTTGAGTTCACAATCACAGTTACCTTAGGAGGCAACAGTAAACTCTGGAATTAATCCTCCCATCAGAGATTGCTCTGGCTTCTTTTGTGCCTGCCATTCCAGCTGTGGTGTGATTTTAGCTCTTTTGGCTTTTTAAAAAATCATTCAATTTCTGGCTGTTAGGCTGTAAGAAATAGAGTCACCTGAACTTGCACTTGCTAATGACTCCAGCAAGAATGTTAGAAGCAGGAAGTGACAGGAGTCCAATCAGAAACACATCAGGCTCTGCCCCATATCCCATATGGATGCTCGCCTGAATACAGCATGAAGCAGCACACTCTTTTAAACAATGGGCATAGATAAAACAACCAGTGTTGTACTTGCAGTTTTGACAACGGATTGCATTCCAGATCTTGGATAAGCTTAATTCCCATGCTGTATTGTGAATCCTGGTAACTTGGAGCAGGGGGAGGATAAAATAAAATATACCTAACTTTTCCTAATTTTGTTGTAACCTATCTCTCCACCAATTGTTCAAACTCAGTTTTAAGGTAGTAGTACCAGGTGAACGACTGCATGTTTGGGAAATGTTATATATAGGACCAGGATGTAACTTTTAGGCCTGTGCATACCTCGTTTTTGGTGGACTGTTCTCATGGCTTTTTCAGTGAAACAACCTTTTTATGAAAATATAAAGGGGGTACTAAGCAGTTTAGGTATGGTTTGATTATCTGGCCACAGAACCAGAGTATGGGAGTTCAATTCCCCCTTGTCCCTGCTACATGCAAAGCCTGAGTGGCCTTGGGAAAGCTACAAAGACCTGGATGGCCCCAGAAGAAGAGAATGGTAAACCACTCCTGTGTTTTCTAGGTTTAGAAACTCCTGAAACGGGTAGTGGTAAGTTAGAACTGACTTATTGACATATGATTATTTGTTTTGTTTGTTATATGTCTGTGAAGATTCTCAGTCATCCAGGTGAGTTTATCTGAAAGTTGAGTCATGGAAACTGTACTTCTTTTCTTGAGAGATTGAAATGTTTTGCTGGTCAACCAACCAGCTTCATCAGTATGAGGAAGGTTAGTGGTGAGTCTTCCAGTTTATAGTTCACCTTGATTTCATATCACCCTGGTCTGAATAGGCTCACAAGTTGGACAATGGCCTGAATAGGTTCGTTAGGTGGACAATAGCACAAATAGGTTCATAGGGGGACCATGATCTGAATAGGGTTGTTACGTTTTTTTTTAAACTGAAGCTACCTTATGTCTCACACACACACACAAAAAAACTTAAAACATATTTTGCAGGAGTATAAGAGACCAGCAATGTTGGGGAGAAAAAAAACCCATAGCAAATTATCTCCCATCCCACCCAGAGAGCACAAGGAGAATTCCTTAGCCATTTTTAAAGAGTGAGTCTTGTATGTGGTTTTAAATGTTTCCAGTAATTATCATTATGAAAATTATAAGGCATTTAAAAGAAACACCTTTAAATTTACATTTTGGAACACAGAGATGGTTAATTTTAGTCCAAAAAAAAACCTCCCCCCAAAACACTACATCTCATTATGGGAAAAAGAACTGCCAATTAACAAGGAACAAATGAAAACTACATGCTCCTTTGTGACTTGATACTGAAAGGGCAAAGTCAAAGTGACTTTAACTTATTTTCCAGTTATTCAGCTAAATGAAATGTTTGAACCAATGATGTTTCAATCTGAATATATTAAAGGCAGAATTAATTGTGATTTTTATCTCTTTACCTTCAGATTCTACCGTAACCTAGGGATGAACAAAGCAATGGAAAAATTGGTATTACTTCATTGCTGGAAAATTAAGCTTACAGATTATATACTGTATAGCATT
Organism: Phrynocephalus guinanensis; assembly: GCA_037367245.1. Lineage (NCBI taxonomy): Eukaryota > Metazoa > Chordata > Lepidosauria > Squamata > Agamidae > Phrynocephalus > Phrynocephalus guinanensis. The sequence goes on along the minus strand of CM074737.1, from coordinate 12,908,252 downwards.
TTCTGAACAGCTGCCTTGTGTATTAGTTCAGCTCTCTCAACTAAGGCATATTAGGCTAATCATTTTGCTTGCTATTATGCATTGCTCTGGGCTACTTCTCATCACAAGTTCATAAGCCCACGCCCAGCAGGCTTATTATTGTTTGTAAATCCAAACTATTGATCAGTGGCATTTCCCTTGATGCTTCCTATATCTCATGCTGACATATTCTCATAGTTGAGTACCATGAGTGTGAAACCATATATTATTTAGATATCCTCATTCATATTGCACTGCAAGATTCTGGTACTCAGTGAGTTTGGGTATTGCTGGAAGCAACATTTTCATGGTTAACAATTCAGCACATGGCAATCTGCTTTGCAACTCTTGAACTTGTAAATTCAGCACAAGTTTAATATGGTTTCACACTTCTCCAAAGGTAACAATCCTGTAAACTGAAATAAAAATGTGGGCCAAAACATATGCATCAGGGAAACTTATTTTTTAAAATGTGCTCATTAAGGACAATTGCATACACTTACATAAAACTTTGACAAACAACATGCCAAGCTATTGTGCCGTCATGCCTAAAGTCTGCCATTATTCTTCCGATACCAAAAAAACCAAATCCGGAAAACTTGGATGACTTTCGTCCAGTAGCACTTACACCTGTAATCATGAAGTGCTTTGAAAAGTTGGTACGGAACTATGTTATTGCCTGTTTACCAGAGGGACTGGACACATTCCAATTCACCTATAAAAAGAAGAGATCAACAGAGGATGCTGTGGCGTGTGCTCTTCATGCTGTTTTTGGACATCTGGAGCAGAGGGGGGGGGCTATGCTAGATTGCTCTTTGTGGATTTTAGCTCAGCTTTTAACACCATTATTCCACGACGTTTGATTTCTAAACTGGAAGGTCTAGGGCTTCCACCATCACTTTGTGGATGGATCTTGGATTTTCTGTCAGAACGTTTTCAGAGGGTCCGGTTGGGCACTTACACCTCTAATACTCTTAGTACCAACATTGGAACACCACAGGGATGTGTACTTAGCCAACTCCTTTATATTCTTTACACATTTGATTGTGTCTCTGCCTATCCTAGCAATAGGATCATTAAGTCTGCAGATGACACAACTGTGATCTGGCAAGGAGAGTGAGATGGCTTGCAGAGATGAAGTGGAGAGGTTGACCAAGTGGTGCAGAATAAATAACTTGCACGTAAACATAAAGAAAACAAAGGAGCTTGTGGTGGATTTTAGGAGGCAGAAAACTGATATTCAACCACTGGTGATTGATGGGACTGGTGTGGAGAGGGTTACAGGTTTTAGATTTTTGGGCATTGAGTTACAGGAGGATCTGTACTGGAGTGTCAACACAAAGGGGCTTGCAAAGAAGGCTCAGCAGAGACTATTTTTCTTGAGAACTTTAAGGGAAAACCATATTCTACAAAAGCTGCTGCTGGCCTTCTATCATTGTGCAATTCCGAGTGTACCTACTTATGGGTTATGTGTGTGGTATGGAAGTTGTACCCACCGGGATAGGACAGTGCTGCACAGAATTTTAAGAATTGCAGAGAGTATTGTGGGCTGTTCAATCCCCACCCTAGAACAGATTTATACTACCAGGTGCCACTGTAAAGCATTGGATATATTAAGAGATCCATCACATCCTGGTCATCGCCTCTTCGGTTGATGCCATCAGGACGGAGATATAGAGTACTGAGGGCAAGAACAAACTGTCTCAAAAATGGCTTCTTTTTTAGAGCAATATTGGCCTTAAGCGGAAATTCTGGACTTTGAAGTCAGCTTATTTTATATGTCATATTTTAGTCATTTTAAATGTCATATTATTATGTGTTGTACCTGTTTTTAAATCTATGTGAAATGTTTTAAATTAGTTGAATATAGCAACCACAAAATTTCATTGTTCCTGCAAGGGGGCAATGACAATAAAGATTCCTATTCCTAAAATATAGGGAAAGTGCAAAAAAAAGTATACGAGGGTAAACCAAATACAAAAACTCTAAAATCTTTTTAATAATAATACTTCATAAGATTTTGTAAGATTTAGGACCTTCTGGGCTTTATATAGAATTACATTAATTGTTATTGAAAGATATTTGCAAAGTGCTGGAATAAATAATCAGAGTATCCACAGTCACATAGAAAGTCAGTGCAGGTGGATGAAAGAGGTCAGCAAATATTTTTTTTAAAAGGAGGGATAATAACCCAAATATATCTACTGTAAAAGTAGCAAGCACACTAACTCACCCAATTGCTATGCACAGTTTAAATAAGGAGAACAAAACAGGTTGTATAGAAAAATGTAACAAAGCTTTACTAAAAATACAAGGACAAAAGAGAAAAAACAATAAATTGTGAAAAGGTACAAAAACACTTAGGGTAGCTTGTGCAGAGAAAGAAAGAGGTTTCAGGCATGGCTGCATTGTAGTTGAGATAAAGCAAACCCAACAAGGTAAACATGGAATGTGAGCACCACATTTTTCAAGTGTTACTCCCTTCCCCTTAGTTACATTAACCTGGCTGTCCTTTGGCCAGTTCTGTGATGAATACTGTGGAACTGAGGATCCTTGGGACCACAGCCATAGTCATTTGATCAACCAACATGGACTGTTCTTGGCCAATCTTCCTCTCATTGCTTTTTTACAAAGGACTCTTGGGGCCAAGACACTGAGGAGGAACTAGAGTATGCAGGTGGCTACTGGATAGAAGAAAGAAATTGTTGGATAATGTGGCAGCGTATGAGCGGAGGTGGTGGCCTCGCATTCCATTACCTGGGGTGAACACATCAGTCTGCCTAATGAATGGGCATGAAAACATCCCGGAGGAAGCCAATAGGCTAGATGTGAAAACTCTGAGACATAGACATCCTATATAATTGTCATGATAATAACCTTTATTAGACTTATTGTCAATGAATTAATCTAATTCCATTTTAGAAGCAGTTAGCCAGGTAGCCTGACAGATATTTCTATAAATGTCAATGAAATATGTATGCAGTTAAATCTCTGCCAGCCTGACATCTATGGAATTGGGTTGGACATGGAGCTGCAACATGTCTGAAGAGACAAGAGGACCCACGTCAGGAGTACACCTCTGTGATCCTCCGATTGCTTTGACCTAGAGCTCCAATAATACCTTACTACTAAATATCTGGGCTAGGCCTGATGAAAATTCTAGGCCAAAAATTTTATAGAAACATGATTGTCCAGCCCTGATCTACATCCAGACACATAAATATTTCAGGATAAATATTTAATTCATGGCTGATTTTCCACTGCATCTTCTGGATGCCATATCTTGATAACACATCATATCACCTGAGCTGCTGCTGTTTTATAAGACTATGTACAAAGTTTTCACTGACCTTTCACAACTGTGTGCATTGATTAGAAAAGACATTACAAGATGAATTCGTACCAGAACAAATTCAGTCTACTAAGTACCACTCTTAAGTGGAAATAGTCTTTTTATTTTAATAGTCCATTAAAAAGTTAATTAAAGTAATAACGTTATGAATAGACATGGGCACGACTTGGTGAAATTCTCGTTTCCATTTTCGTTCCTCGTTTCCGTTACGCAACGGAAACGGAAACGACAATTAAGCCGTCAGAACTCGAACTCGAACCGATAAACGATAAATTGGGTATGATTTGTCGTTGTCGTTCATGGCATCGCGCGGCGATCACGCGATGCCAAGCGGCACAGAAAAAAAGTTTTAAAAATTAAAAAAAATCCCGATTTCCGGCCAAAAAAGCAGGTGAAAATATGCCTGTCTGAGGGCACCTACCAGAGGGGTGGTTTCTGGGGGGGGTCCCCTGCCTCCCCCCTCTCCTGTCCTGGGCTGCTGGACCTGGTACCAGGCTGGGGGGGGGCATCAGTCTCGTCGTCTCCATTTGCCATGCAGTGCGGGGGGGGATCCAAAATGGCGACCGCAATATTTTTTTTGAAATCGTGGTTCAAAAACCCACCAAAGCACCACAGAAACATGCGAAAATTAGCTATTTTAAATGCTTGAATTTTTACAGTAGCAGCAGTGGGTTTTTCTAGCAATAAAACATCTCCATTTATTTTATTTTATTTTATTTTTATTTTTATTTTTTTACACCTGCACAATGATGGGCTGGCCATGGGATGGGACCATGAAAATTTTTGGAGCCATTCCACCAATCGCATGGCCACTTGGCCAGGTTTTGACTGAGACTTCTGGGATGTGCCAGTCAGGCATAAAAAGCCCACTATAAACCTAGCCCTAGCCCTAACCCTAACCCTAACCCTAACCCTAACCCATACGCCAGTACACTGTCCTTCTTAGTGGGTCAGAGGCACCCAGAGGTACAGCCCAGTAACTCACCCTAACCTTACCCGTAATAACCCTAAGCCTAGCCCTTGCCCTAACCCCAGCCCTAAGCCAGATCTGTACTCACATTGCACTACACGCAAGTACACTGTCCTTCTTAGTGAGTCAGAGGGCGCCCAGCAGAGGCATTCTTCTCTCACCTCACTCACAGTCGAAAGTTTTAAAAAACTCCAAACCTGTATGCCAGTATGCTGTCCTTCTTGATGAGCTAGAGGCACCCAAAAGAGAGGTGCCTCTGCCAGTGCCACTTGGTACGCAATGGCTACACGGTCATGTACCCTTCCTTTTCCCTTTGTAGTGGGCCAAAGGAGGCATCCACCCCAGAGAGGTGCCTCCAGGAGCCTGCTACCCTACCCCCCCTAAACAAGTACTAACGACAAACAACAAACAAAATGACAAATTTTTGAAAAATTTCGCGACAAACGGAAACGAGCCGAAACGGGCCGGCTCCGACACACGACAACTCGAAACGTCATTTTTCCTGGTCGTGCCCATCTCTAGTTATGAATAATGATTGTCCCACCATAGTTAAAATATGGTGGGATATGTGTTCCCTCTCAAAAAATGAATCTAGTTTTAATTTTCCCACATATTTTTTAACAGCATTCATGCTTTCGTCTAGTCTAACCATTTGTAATGTAGAATGAAATGTTGACTATTTTCTATAAGACTGTAAGATGTGTGTGCGTGTGTGTGCATGTGCATGCGTGCGTGCGCTTGTGCACATGTGCACACTCATGTATTTTTGCTTCCTCATGGAACTAACTCATTTCATTTGGGAAAATAAAACCAGTTTTTTTTAATTAATTGAAAGTCTACAAGTTTGAAGCGCGAGTTCTAGGGTTTTAAAAGGTAGCATAGTCCACAGCACATCTGAGAATAAAAATTAATCAAAAGAAACAACACTACATCAACTGGCACTATTGAGACCTTCTCTAACAATTTCCAATATAGTGGCTACAAGGAATGTCTCATGCTTTTTGAGATGGTATGTTTTGCCGCTGTATATGGGCAGTATAATTTTTTTTTTAGATTCTGTGGTTGTTATGTGAAGAAGGCAGGATATTAGAGAGATTGGGGGAGCAGTTCCCCCAAAAAACAGATTTGAAATCCAATTTTAGTTCAAAGTAGAGTAGGCCTAGTGCAATATATGGGATATAGTATATGTGAATAATAACTAAAAGGACCTATTCATTTCAGTGGGTTTACTCTAACAAGGACTAAAATTTGAATTCACCTCGAGATAGCAAATATTGATTTGAAAAATAAAATACTGTACACTCTATGGAGGCTACACAATACCCAGTTTCCTCTGTTACATGGGAGTCATTACTGAGATGTATGTTTTTAGAGAAGAGAGGAGTCAGAGAAGATTCTAGCATGTGAAATGAGATGGGAAAAATCTCAGACACCTGTGACTTTCCAGATGTTCACAAACTTCCCTCTCCTGTCACTTTTGCTGCTGATAATGAGTACAAAACAGTATACCAGTGGATATGTATCTGAGGCAGTAGAACCTTTGTGTGCAGAACTTTAAAACAGATGTCTCTGAAACTCAGCAACATTGGGTGTTATAGAAAGGCAGTTGTTCCAATAAAGTCCTATGTCCGTATACTTACTGTGCTCCCTTGCATTCAATTAAGTTTGCACCTAATAAGCCGATACAGAATTCAGTTGGTGTTTACATTTATATTAGTACTGTAAGAAAATTATTACTCCAGAAAGAAGATGGAAAACCTCATATGTGTGTGACTCAGCTCCCTCTCTCCAGCTTGCCAGTGTTCTAAATTTTGGAGAGAAAGAAACAGCAGCATGGATTTTTGAAAGCCACCTTCTCACCCATTCCGATAACATTCCTTATCTTTCTGTTCTAATAATTAACAAACCAAAAACAAAGGTGAAAAATATCAAGCAGTAGTTTTCTAGCGAGGACTGGTTAGTAAATTTCAATTCCTAAAAAATCTTTTATATTTTTTCCTACCTTCTTTGTGTTCTAGTTTTAAGTCCTGCTCTCTTCCTGTCTTCTTACATTATCCTCTGAATTTTATTCAAAAATGCTTGTGTTGACTGGCTTTTAATGGCCTAAACAAAGCAATAACCTCTTCAGCATTTGGATTGCATCTGTGTTTGTTTCACTCTGAACACACACACAACTTGCAGCTGCTCCTAAAGAAACACAGAGCAACCTCATTGACATCAGAAGGATATTTGGTTTTCCCTTCTCTTCTTCTGGATGTGCACTCTTTCACAGATTGCACAAAAAGCATCTCTCTACTTCCTCTTTTCACATTTCCCCCCATAAATTATTCACGTTGCTAATTGTTGTTTTTATTAGAGATTGTTTAATTCTATTGCTGCCATTCTTGCTGCCTTGACAACAGGTAGTTTTTCCTCCACTCTCTCTTCCCTGGCCAACATTGACCTTCAGGTTTTGAAAGACTTTGCCACTTACATTTGCAAATGTCCATCTTAAGTGATAATTTGTTTGATTGCCGTTAGAGATGGGCTCGAAATGGAAGTATTGTGTTTTGTTTCATTTTGTTTCATTCATTTAGTAGTTTCATTTCATTTCTTTGGTAACAAATTTTTAAAGTAGTTTTGTTACAAAGTGAAAGGAAATGAAACAAAATGCTATGCTCCCCTGGATCCTAGAGGCACCAAAATGGCAGGGGAGCTTCCTCAGTCTCTTCCCTGTAAGCCCCACAAATTTGTAGTGTTCTGATATTTTGTGAGAGGGAAAAGTTCATCCCTCTATCCACTTTACTCATGCCCTGCATAATTTTGTACATCTCACTCATATCCAATCATTTCTAATTGAGTCAGAAGCCGATAATAGCCCTCCTGTGGGCAAGCGATTAGCGTCTTGGCGTCTGAATCCTGATTCAATTAGAATGATTTTTTCCCTATGGGACCTCTTTTGGAGTTTAACAACTCAGGCCCCTGAGCCCCAAACCTCTCCAAATTTCGCAAGCTTACAGGAAAGAGTCCAAACTTGCTCCACAGTGATTTTGGTGCTGATAGACGGCTGCAATCACTATTTTGGAGTACAAATGCTCCTGGGGAAAAGTCATTCTAATTGTATCAGGATTCAGAAGCCAAGGCTTTGAAGCTGCTAATAGTTTTTTATTTATTTATTTATTTATTTTTATATTTATATCCCGCTTATCTTTCGTTCGAAACTCTAAGTTTCCCCACCCACCCCCCCTTGCAGGTGAGCAATTAGTGGCATCCTGACTCAGTTATAATTATTTTCTACTAGGGGGATCCTCTTTTGAGTTTAATAACTCATCCCCCTGACCCCAAACCTTTCCAAATTTTGGGGGCTTACAGGGAAGAGCTTGAGGAAGCTCCCCTCCCATTTCCTCTGGGACAAATAGTTTCATTCCTAGAGGGAAAATGGTATTTTATTTCATTTCATGACAAAACATGTCCTACCATTACATTATGTAATGAAGTAATTTATTATGTAATGAAATGATGAAATAGCATTTCATTTTTTGTTTTGTGCCCATCTCTAATTTCCATACCAGGAATGTGAAGAATCCTTAAGACATCACTTATTTTGGGTGATTTTCCATGTCTTGCCATACCAATGCTTCTTGCCATGACTGCAACCTGCAGAAGTAAAATTTCCTGTCTTTTCATAAAAGTGAGACCTGTCTTGTTCTCTCACCACTAGAGATGGGCATGAAACTACCATTTTTTCATTACCGTTCTCCATTATTCGTTCTGTTACGTAACGGTATGAATATGACTGTTGCGATGCGGCAGGCTCGAACCGAACAGAACCACGAAAATTTTCTTCAGCTCTGTGCATTTCCATTACTGGCATTGTGCCACTCACACAATGAAAAATGGAGCAATGGAGGGTGGCGACAGGGAGGGCTCCCTTGGAGGGCTCCCTGCGGCCGCAGCTTGCCACACCCGAAAAACAAAGAAACGGAAATGAAGCAGGCCCCGGGGCCCTGAAAAATGGATCCCAGCCCCCTGTCCAACCATCTCCGATTGGTGAATGACAGCCCGGCTGTCATTCAACAAGAGGAGGGCAGCGAGTGGGGGTTGGGCCTGGTGGAGCCTCTTTGCCCCCTCCCCACTGGAGCTGACACGAGACTTTGCCAGTCTCGCAAGAAGAAACGGGATCCGAGCCCTTATGATCTGCGCTCTGGGATCTCAGCCATGTGGCGAAGCGACAACGGTGCAGCCAGCTCAGAAGCTGGAGTGAAGGGTGTCATTGGAGAATGGGGGGAGTGCAGCGGCACCCCCCCCCACACACACACAAGTTTCCTGGGTCTAGGCCAGGGGGCTGCGGGGAGGTGGTCTTCTGGGGCAGTGGCTCCTGGGGTGGAGTGGTTCCTGGAGAGAAGGGCCCCAGTTAGGGTGGCGCTGTGCAGAGCTCCAGGAGTAGCGACCCGACGGGGGTTGGGTACAGCGCGGTGGATCGGTCCTTGGGGAGGGGGACCAAGCGAGGGCAGCACTTGATGGTGCTCCAGGGGTGGCGGCCTGTTGGGGGTGGTGATTGGAGCAGCGCCCGGCTCCGGGAGGACGCCCAGTGACAACGAGTTCGCTCTCCCGGCAGGCTTGCCACCGACTCCGGTGGCGCCCGGCCCTGGGAGGGCTCCCCATGGCTGCAGGACAGCTCTCCCAGGAGACTTGCCCCAGCCCTGGGAGGGCTCCCCAGGGCCACGGGAATGCTTTCCTGGCCTGCATGCTGCCGGCTCTGGTGGCGCCCAGCCCTGGGAGGGCTCCCTGCGGCCACAGCTTGCCGCACCCAAAAAATGAAGAAACGGAAATGAAGCAGGCCCCAGGGCCCTGAAAAATGGAAATGGAACGAAGCGGACCCCAGGGCCCAAATAACGACCACGAAATACCATTCACCACTTTCTTCAATTTATCATTAGATAAATTTTGCTGAGCTCAATTCCCTTTCTGAAGAACCTTCTGCAAAAAAAGAGATCATTGTGTGCAGGAGGTGAAATGATTCTTTGTAGAACAGTGTCCCTGCTGAGAAAAATGTATCCAAGGAATTCTGTGAGAAAAAGTGAGAGTGGGGAGTGAGGGGTCTTGCACTGAAGTATAAGCATCCATGGGTGATAAGGCATAATGATTTCAATGCCGACTTCAATCAAACCTAAATACAGTATCATAAAACACCCAATTTCTGAAATCCTGGTAGTTTGTGTATCAAAAGGAATAACTGCCACTCTTAATATCTTTTAAATAGAGCAAAGTGTTCTGATTATATACCATCTCATAGAACTTAAAGCACTTTCTAGGCAATTTAATTATGCAAGCTACACATTACCCCTCACCCACAGGAAGCTGGCTACTCATTTTACCAACCTTGGAAGGATAGAAGGCTGAGTCAACCACAAGCCGGCTACTTGGAATTAAACCCAGGCCATGAGCACAGTTATACCACTGCACCACAAGGCACTTTTAATAAAGAGTCCATGCAGGGTTTTTGGACACACACCAAGCCAGAGGGCATACACACCCCTGAGAATGGTTTCGAGAACACTTACTTGCTGGGAAAGAGGGAAATTTACACCTTCCATTATGTAAAGCAGCAGGATTTCAGCCAGTGTATGACTGGGAGGTAGGATATAATTACTCTTGCAAGTTGCTGTTCTTCCCCTTTGGGGGACGACTCTTGGTTCTTGCATTTAAGTGAGGGAGGCAGGCTCCCAACTGATCTTCAGTTCTTAAAAAATGAATAAAGAGCCCATCTCCACTGCTCATTTTGTTTGTCTTTTAAATATTTTGTGGGCATTGCCAGCCCCTTCTACAAATGTTGACAGAAGTATCTTTTCTTCTTCATCTTTATATGTCATGTCTAGTCAGGGTGCTTTTGACAAGTGAAGCATTAAACAACATCTAATTAAACACCATGAACGATGGCCTAAATACACAAACTACACATAACTTTGCCTGCTGTGTAAATGGCTCATTCTGCATTGAAATTTTCTTCTGAAATGTTATTTTTTCTTTTTACAGCAAGAACCTTCCTGTTTCTCCTCTCCAATTCTCGCCCCTCTTCTTTTTAACTTGTGCATTGTTCATTAGAAGTGTGTGAATGCTAAAATGCTCAATACGTCCTGCGATGCACCCCATCACCGTTTGCTGCTTGTAAAGGTATTTTCATTTATTATTCCTTTTCCATTTAATATTAATTTGAAGCACAAAGTGCTGATCAAAATCATATCAAGACATGCCTGTTGCTTTCTTGGTGCCATTACAATGTTGCTATGGAAACAGAAGGCTCGGAGTTTTTACCTTGTCAGAAAAATCTAACAAATGGCCTTTTATTTTATATATTATATACACTTCAAGTCTTTTGTGTAGGGAAAGTTATTCTATAGGCCCACCTGACCTCCAACCATTGATTCATTTAAGGTCTTCTGAGAAGGCACTGCTTCCAGAGAGATAAAACAATCTGAACAGTTACTGTAGACCAGTAGGCCTCAACCTTGGCTCCCCAGATATCTTTGGACTGCAACTCTGAGAGGCCTTCACCACTAACTGAAAACAAGGGTTACTGGGGGATATTTGGATTCTAAACCATCCAGCAGAAAACATCCCCACCTCCAAAGATGCCAGAATGAAAGAAGAAAGGCATCTGAAGACACGTGGAGGTGGCTACATTGTAGTGAATGGAAGGTATCACTTTTGCCTGGTCTTTTCCATTTTGTAACTGCTCCTACTCTTGCGGGTCTGGTGGAGGGGAACTTTGGCAATGCCACCATGCTGCAAACACCATGGGAGCTGAGCTGCTCTGTCTGGCACGGCAGCACTTCCTGCTGGGCCTGGCTGCCATCTACGTGGCTGCCTTTGCCTCCTTCTGTGACCAGGTGCCCAGACTCTATGGGAAAGATGGCATCCTGCTGTCTTGGAAGATGCTCCGTTTTACCAGCAAAGGCTTCTGGGAGCAGCAGTGGGATTCACCGATCCTCCTGTGGCTGTGGGCATGCCTGGGTCTGGACACCAAGCAAGGCATGTGGCTGCTCCGCCTTCTGGGGGTGCTGTTCTACTTCAGGGTCCTGGTCCTGGAGCCTCTGTGGGACAGCCTGGCATTCCTTGCCCTTTGGGCCCTCTGCCTCCCACTCTACCAGGTTGGGCAGGTGTTCCTCTGTTTCCAGTGGGACAGCCTCAGTATCTCAAGAAAATAAGGCCAGTTGCCATGACTCAATTTCCAGATTGGCTAAAGGTTAGCTCCCAAAGACGTAGAAAGCCTGAGTCAATGCTGCACCACTTCAGAATTCTGTAGGCTAGAATGGCTGTAATCCCATTGCTCAGCATAATAAATAGCAGAAGAGGCCCACTGAATTGCTGAGGATTTGGTGAGTTATCTGCTGCATACATTCCATTTTTTCAAAAGGATGTATTCTAGTTATGACTCACTTCATTGTAGCAAGCCTACACTGTAGGCCTAATTGGGTCAATGGAATTTATGGTGGCATTGACACACCACATTCCCAGTGATTCAATGGGCCTCCTCTAGGGCAACTCCCTATGCTAAGCAACAGGCTTTCAAAGTAAAATATCCATGTTCATATGTAAACATAGAAATTATGCTGAGGCAGACCACTGGCCCATCTCACTCCATACGCTCACCATTTTTTATGGCAGGATTCCTTTCTAGCCTTGCCTTTAGCTGTTGCTGCTAAACTAGGACCAGGGTTAAACATATTCACATGCTTCATACACATGCACTAGAAAGAGAAAGTACTTTATTTTCTTTGTCACCTCTGCTAGAAAAATGTGAATGTATCTGTGAAACTGTGAGGTATTATTTACCGCTGCTGATGAGCTCATTCAGTTGTAAGTACAACTGTCTTGCAAATAGTGCAATTCATGCAAAGTTTATGAGATTAAGCCAGCTGGTCTCTTGTTCCTCATACAGTATTAGAAGCATCAGATAGGTTGTTTATATCTTTTTTATAAGATAGCCAATCCTGTAGTGATGACCCCCTACCTCTCTCCTCAACCTCTCTCTGGGTGCTTTGTTTCATGAAGGAAAAAACCACCAGCTTTGCACAGTCATTTTGCACAAATTAGCAAAATGTCATTTGCAATCTGTAGAGTTCTTTCAGGTCAGCAATTTGTAAGCTGTCTTGCTGTCTCGGGATAGTCTGTCTAGTGAAGAACAACTAATTCTTTAATATTTCTTTGCATTGTTAGCTACAACCCTTATCTCCTCCCCCAAGTCAAGGAAAAGATTGTCAGAACTCCCATACTTATAAAACAGTTTTCTAAATGCATAGATTTGGAAAGTGGGGTGTTATGGAGCAACATTCAGTCACACAACTGCTATCCATAGTTGGTAGTGAGATAGCTCAGATACAGGTTTATCACCTCTGGGAGAACTACATGAAAGACTTGAGCAGAAAGAAAAGCTTCTTACTGGATCAGGGAAATAGGCTTTCAGATAGCTAGAACTAAATGTTTCATGGCTTTTTGCTGATGCATTAAAATCTGTGCTGTTTTGTGTCTTGGTGACTTAAGGAGTCATGCTTTTTGGTCATATTGCAAATGTTTTCACTGCAGCTTAGAAGTAGGATATACATTTTTAAAACAAACAAAATGCTTGCCCCATTCTGACTAATAACAGCTAGCATTTATATATAAAAACTACAGAATGTTTGGAGCCCTCCAAGTATGTTATCTTAATACTCAGAACAATCATTCACTGCCTGAAAACTGGATTTAGATTCCTGGTGCTATAAAATGTGGTGCTTAAGCACCAGCTGTATGCTAGAAAGCACCCTTGCTGATATTGCAGCTCAGAGGAAAGAGAAGATGGAATGGGAGATTGTCTGTAACATCACACCAGACCTGGAGACAGGAGGGGAGGGGGCTCTGCCTCTAAATAGAAAGGAAAGACTTGTGAGAGGTTCATGCATACCTACCATGGGGGGAGGGAAACCCTCTGGAGGTCAGTTTAATAGCACAGTGTACTTCCTAGAAGGTCATAGAGAAAATTTTCCCATAAGCTTCTGCTCTCAGTCATTTCTTAGTTCCAAGAGTCTGGATTCTGGAATCATTTAAGGTCTCAGACAAGTTGGTAATTAAAAAATATAAAGCTGGGGGAAAACATGTCCTTATTTCTATTTGTGTAATTTGTAGGAACCAATGGCTGATATCCATCTTCATTGGTCTGGATTCCCTGCTTGCCCTTTTACTACCAATAATATCATAACATGTTTGGGACCAGCCAATGTTTTGAGATTAGGGATGGGCAATTCGTTTCAGAACCTACTGGTTCCGAAATGACCTGTGTGAGCCCAGGTGGTGTTTGGAAGCCTCTGATACACAAGCAGCTAATCACACAAGGTGGCCAATCAGGAGCTATGCAGGGACAGGCATCATCCTGCCTCCCTGTCTGATTGGCCAGCACCATGGAGGAGCGAAGATGACATTGAAGCCTGCTTCCTTGTTGGAGGTCAGTTCCTTGCAGGTGCCGAACAAGGTAAGTGATTGGCTGCTTGTGCGTTAGAGGCTTCTGAACACCACTGGGCTTGTGCAGGTCATTTCAGAACTTGTAGGTTGCTAATTCCAATTTATAATACCTGGGAAGTACACAGGACTCCTTACCTTGCTTGTGCCAGCATAAATGGTCACTCTGTATGGAGCTTCATTCTGGGGTGGGGCTCCTTTGCCTGCCTGGGTGGAGTTTCAGGATGAAAAGCCTTGCCAGCTACAGAGTCTGCGAGTGCCGGTCTTAAAGCCTTTTCTCATGACCCCTAAAATCCACGGCAAATGGCTCCCAGATCCAGAGCTTAAAATTGTTTCCCCACCAGCTCTGGAGTTTACAAAAAATTAAATGCGACCATGCCCACCTAAGCGCATCCCAGTGCACTTTTCAAGTACCTGGTCTCTGGAACTGAAAAAATTCTGATGCAGATGTAAAGTAGTGAGTGCCAGGCTCCTTGCCTTGTGTTTGTTTTTTTTGTCCCCGCCGCCCCTTTAAGAGATAGGAATCATGATGACGACAGGGCTCGGGGCGGCTTCCACCGGCAGACGGAGGTGAGCCTGCATTTTTCTCCCTTTTTTTCTCCCTCCCCTCACGCAGACAGGATCAAGGAAGTGCGGAGGGGGTGGGAACACAGAAAGAGTGACAAGCCCCCAAGATCTCTGGTCTGAATTTAAGTGGCCAGCGGATCTTAGGGGTCACGTAATAACGCCCTTAGTAGCCTACATAAGGCAACCTGTACTTCTCTCCAGCCTCTTTCCTTGCAATTAACTTGCTAGCAAAGGAGTCCCATTGGAAAGCTGTTTGCGGTTTCAGCTTTGACTGCATGGCAGCTTTTGGAGAGTTTTGGCCCTTGCTGCAGTTTGGGCTGTTTCCACAGACCCTCTTTGTTGTTTATTTTAGTTAATTTAGTTAGGTTGATAGTAGGGCTTTGGGGGATTGTAAGGGTGGGGACTGGTACCAAATCAGCATCTTGTGAGGCTGTTTGGACAGGGGAGGGGAGTATTAAGAAAGATAGAATAGATTGATATGATGATGATGATGATGATGATGATGATGATGATGATGATGATGATGATGATGATGATGATGATAAACAGTAGCATCAGAATTATAGTACTGGGTGGGTGATAAAAAACAAAAACAAAAAATAACAGAGCAATAAAAAGAAGGAAAGAGAGAGCAGAAAGGCTATTGGGGAATCTAATAGCTGTGGTGAGTTTTTCAGGCTATTTGGGTGTGTTCTGGAACTTCCAGAACACAACCAAACAGCCCAAAAATACTCACCACAGCTATCAAATCCTGGCTGCAAAAAACTTTGAGAATGTATGTTGGGAAATTGTTACATTCTGTTCTTAGTTTTACTGGCATAGGTCAGATGTTTAGGGTGGTTGGAATTAATTGTTGAAGAGGTACAATAGGCATACATAAGAACATAAGAACATAAAAAGAGCCATGCTGGATCAGGCCAAAGGCCCATCTAGTCCAGCTTCCTGTATCTCACAGCGGCTCCACCAGATGCGTTTGGGAGCACATGAGACTAGATATCTGTCTCCTGATACCACTCCCCTGCATCTGGCCCTTGAAGTACCCTGGTTTAAAGCCTGGAGATTACACATCTCCATCATGGTTTGTAACCTGTGATGGACTTTTCCGCCAGGAATCTGTCCAATCCCCTTTTGAAGGCATCCAGACCAGATGCCATCACCACATCCTGTGGCAGGGAGTTCCATAGACTTACAATGCGCTGGGTGAAAAAATATTTTCTTTTGTCAGTTCTTACTCTCCCAGCCCTCAATTTGAGTGTATGTCCCCTAGTTCTGGCATTTTGGGAGAGAGAGAAGAGCTTCCCTCTATCCACTTTACTCATACCCTGCATTATTTTGTATGTCTCAATCATATCCCCCCTCAAGCGCCTTTTTTCCAGACTAAAGAGCCCCAAATGTTTTAGCCTTTCTTCATAAGGGAGGTGCCCCAGGCCAGTAATCATTTTAGTCGCTCTCTTCTGCACCTTTTCCAGTTCCACTATGTCTTTCTTGAGATGCGGTGACCAGAATTGTACACAATACTCCAGATGGGGCCTTACTATTGTTTTGTATAAAGGCATTATAATGTTGGCTGTTTTATTTTCAATTCCCTTTTTGATAATCCCTAGCATGGAATTGGCCTTCTTCACCACTGCCACACATTGGGGAGACACCTTCATGGAGCTGTCCACCAACACACCAAGATCTCTTTCCTGATCCGTCACGGATAACTCAGAGCCCATGAGTTGATAGATGAAGTTTGGATTTTTTGCCCCAATATGCATTACTTTACATTTAGTTACATTAAAATGCATTTGCCATTTCTCAGCCCATTGCCCCAGTTTGGAGAGATCCTTCTGGAGCTCTTCACAATCTTCTCTGGTTTTTACCACACAGAAAAGTTTTGTGTCATCAGCAAACTTGGCCACCTCACTGTTTATCCCTGTCTCCAGGTCATTTATGAACAGATTGAAAAGCACCGGTCCCAGGACAGAGCCCTGGGGCACACCGCTTTTCACCTCTCTCCATTGTGAAAATTTCCCATTGACACCGACTCTTTGTTTCCGGGATCTCAACCAGTTCTCAATCCATAGGAGGACCTGCCCTCTTATCCCCTGACTGTGCAATTTTCTCAGCAGCCTTTGGTGAGGGACTGTGTCAAAAGCCTTTTGAAAATCCAGATAGACTATATCCACCGGTTCACCCAAATCCATGTGCCTGTTGACCTTTTCAAAAAATTCTAAAAGGTTTGTCAGACAAGATTTACCCTTACAGAAGCCATGCTGATTTTCTCTCAGCAAGGTTTGTTCTTTCATGTGTTTTAAGATTTTCTCTTGGATGAGGCCTTCCACCATCTTCCCTGGGACAGATGTAAGGCTAACTGGCCTGTAGTTTCCTGGGTCCCTCCTCCTTCCTTTTTTAAAAATTGGTGTGACATCTGCTATCCTCCAATCCTCCGGCACTGTGACCGTTTTAAGAGACAAGTTGCATATAACCGTTAAGAGATCTGCAATTTCGTTTCTCAGTTCCCTAATAACCCTTGGGTGGATGCCATCTGGGTCTGGTGACTTGTTGATCCTCAATTTATCGATTAGTCCTAAAACCTCCTCTCTTTTAACCTGTATTTGATTTAATTCTTTAGTCAAGAGGGGCGGCTCAGGCAGCGGAATCCGCTCAAGGTCCTCTGTCGTGAAGACAGACGCAAAGAACTCATTCAATTTCTCTGCAATGTCCAAGTCCTTCTTAACCTCCCCTTTTCCTCCCTCACCATCCAGAGGGCCAACTGGTTCTCTGGCAGGTTTTCTACTTCTAACATATTTAAAGAAGCTTTTATTATTACCCTTTATATTGCTAGCCATGCGTTCCTCAAAATCTTTCTTTGCCTCCCTTATCATCTTCTTACATTTCTTTTGCCAGAGTTTTTGTTCCTTTTAATTTTCCTCATTTGGGGAGGATTTCCATTTACAGAAAGACCTCTCCTTGTCTTCTCAGGTTGTCGCTGCACTCCAAGTTCTGGGGGTTTTAGTAGGTGGTTAGCATGTATTTGTGGAAGCAATTAATCTTAAAGCATAGTTTATTGTGGGTATAGACGTGCTTTCATTTCAACCCCCCATTTCCCTTCCTCTTTCCTCTCCCCCTCAGCCTACATGGTTACTGGAGTGGCTGATACTCTGTTTAACAGGTTTATACCCCCCCCCTCACTTATCAGTTTTACCTGAATTGGGAAATCATTTGTGGGTATTTTGTGTGTGTAGCCAAGACACCAAATAAGGAGAAAGGCAAGGGGAAGCAGCTTGTTAAAAGGCAAGCCCTAACCCTGACTCCATCTGAAATCTCATCCTCATCAGATGAGGAATGGCTCAATGACAGCTTATTTGTGACAAGTCATTTGGGGAGAGAGAATGCACAGACACAAGGGCTGGAAGACTCTTATGGTGGGACTAGGGCATGACATGTCTCAAGGCCCAAAAATGACTGTATTAAAAAGGATGGGCAAACTCATGATGTTGCATATTGCCTTTTTGGAAGGTCAAAGAACATGATTGTCTGGGGTCTCCACATCAGCTGTGACCCAGCCAAAGCAGTGCCATGCTTCATATCTCTGGAGTTGCCATGCCAGATGCTGTCACAACCCACTGATATGCTATTACCACTTCCAGTCCTTGGTCACAGCTTCAGTCAGGTGCTGGATTTGTCTGGTTAGAGGTTGTGGCATTGCCCCTGTGGGTGCTAAGCCACCAACAGGTGAGTCTTCTTCACCACATCAATTCACACCTACAGCAGCAGCTTGGCCATGGGATACTGGGAGCATTCCGGTGCCAGTCCCTTTGCCCTTGCCTATGTATACACATGCAAGTGGGCCATTAGGATAAGTTTGTTGAAAGTGAGCCTCTTGAGTTAATGAGGCACTGGGCTGTAGAAGCCTGTTCTGAAACTGAGGAGTTTGGACTGAAGTTAAGTTATGGTGCCAATGCGGGGGGTCCAGCTACTAAAGAGACTAATGTTCCCAGCTTAGATTTGCCCGAGGGTGATGAAATCTTTTTGTTAGGTGACAACATATTGGAAGCCATGGTAGAAAAGATTTTGAGCAGGTAATATGTGGGTGTTTTTGAGTTATTAAACAGGGAGGTGGAGAGTCAGGTATTTGACAAATTGGAAGAAAAGGAGGAAGAGAAAAATAATGATGTAAATCTAACAGATGTTGGAACAACTGGCTGTCAGCATTTTTAATATATGCTGGCACAATTGTTAGAGCACAGCCCAAAAGGGGTTATACCTTGCTTAAATATATAGATATGATTAACCAGCCGCACATGGATTTCCCTGGTATTACCTGGCTGTCATATGATGCAGGATTTAAAATGAAAGCAGCACACAGCCCAAGCCTGCAATGGGATGAATCTCATGGGCCATTATGGCTGTGAGTAATGACTACATCTTGCCCCATATTAGGTGACCACTTTGATAGTCTAATATTAAGTGCCCCAGAGCGGGCCAGGCAGTTTAATCCAACATAGCCTGCTGGGAGTACAACTCCAAGGGATCATGTGACTGCAGGCAGTGCAAGTTCAAACATGTCTGTTCCACATGCAGAGTAATGCATCAATCTTCCTGTTCTAAGACATGACAGGGCGGGGCATGGATTAAGGATGGAGGAGGAAAAAAGAACCGCCCACCCAGTGCAGATGCCTTTTCCAAAGGGCTCTAGTCCAATTAAGATTGATATACTGCAGGAGTGGCTGTGTGGCTACCCTGACAGAGCAGGAACACAATATCTGTTAGAGGAGTTTCATTTGGGTTTCCATATCCCCACTGTGGCTGAGAGGAATTTGAAATCTGTCCATGGTTTGGAAGATGTAGTTAGGAACAAAATAGTGAAGGAGGTGAATGAAGGTAGGGTTTTAGGACCTTTTGATGAACTCCCTTCAGTGCATTTTAGAGTATCTCCATTGGGAGTGGTGCCTAAGAATGCACTTGGGAAATATTGACTGACTCATCACTTGCCCTATCTAGACAGTGAGATGGTTAATGACATGATCCCTCAAGAGCTGTGTAGTGTGTGCTATACTTCTTTTGACATGGCAGTGAGGATGATTAGCCAGGGCAGCAAGAAACTGACTTGAAAAGCAATAGTTTGGGTAAGTAACAACAAAAAGATTGGCAGACAAGAAGGAATGGCTTGGTTGGGAAAGTCCCAAGGATAGTGGGACTTGACTTTAATCCATCCAACTCAGAAAAGTGCCAGCCAATTGAAATAGTATATACCCTTGTAGTCTATCAGTAAGGTCAGCCAAATACACTGACTTTCTAAGGTGTGTGAAATATACATCAGAGTCTAGAAAGAAAGCAAACTGATCCTTATGCCCTAATTGCACCCTGATCACTAAACGTCTATATAAGAATGCAAGCATACATCCATAGTCACTAGGGACAGGCACCTTATGAAAAACAACATGCTCTTTTATTGTTTTGTAAGGTTTCAAAACATTACAAAACAAACGGCAGACAGCGTGTCATCACAAACTGAACCTAAATGATATTTTCTGTTTGTTTCCTCTGAACCAGGAAGCTGCTGCCAGATCTCTCTTAAGGCAAGGGGCTGCGATTGGGCAGCTGTTTCCTGGTTCTTGCCACTGCTTCCCAGCTGATTTTGACAGCTCAAGCTGTCAAAAAACAGCTGGGAGGCAGTGGGGATGGGCCATTTTAAACAGGCTTCAGACTTTGCCAGCTTGGCTGGAGCCTTTTAAAAATGGCCCAGTTGCAATAGTGAGCCTCTCTCTGTTGCAAGCAGGCCATTTTAAAAAGGCTCCAGCCAATCTGTTAAAGAGTGATCTTGCTGTTGTGGCAGAACATTTTAAATAGCCTCCAGCCCACTAGCTGAGTGGTGGGCTAGAGCTTTTTTAAAATCTCCCACCACACCGGCGAGAACGCTGGTGCAGCAGGGGATTCATTTCATTTCTTTTTGTAAGGAACAATAAAAAAAGACATTTGTTACTTATGGAACAAAACAAAACACGGGGGGAATGAAAAGGAATGAAATGAAACACTATTTTCCCATGTCGTGCCCATCTCAAATAGTCACTATACTCCATTGTACTCTCCTCCCCTAGTCTCCTTTCTCCTTTCTCCTTTCTCCTTTTTCCATATTTCTTATTCTTTTCACCCTTTGTGGCTTTCCTTTCCTTATACCCTGCATAAGAAAACTAAGCGCATATTGAAAGGAAGGAAGGAAGGAAGGAAGGAAGGAAGGAAGGAAGGAAGGAAGGAAGGAAGGAAGAAAGAAAGAAAGAAAGAAAGAAAGAAAGAAAGAAAGAAAGAAAGAAAGAAAGAAAGAAAGAAAGAAAGAAAGAAAGAAAGAAAGAAAGAAAGAAAGAAAGAGAAATTGATATTTGAGTCCTCTCCATCTCCTGAGTTCTCAGAGTATTCAGATGACATCTTATTAGGAGATTCAGCTACTATTTGCTTTCTGTTTTGGTTACCAGCAAAGTTTAGTTTACAGGTACTGGCAAGGATCTAATAATTTTTAAAAGTAATTTATCAACTCATCTCCTCAACCCTAGAGAAAATTCTTTGTATCTGACTGTAGTTGGTTTCTACCACCATCTGAAAAGTTATTTTAGCAAGTTTGTGTGGAGCCCTAATTTGTACCTGATTTAGTTGGCGCCCTTTGTTTCCCCCTCTTTGGAAGAAGGTGAGCTTGTATCCATAAGAGGTTTCGGATGACCTATGAAACTGCTACACAAAAATCTAAAATGCTCAGTAAATTTTGGGTGTGGTTCAAGACAACTTGAACATCTTTTTTATCCAGTGCATGAATTTTCTTAAAATAGGTTAACATCTCTTCTCGATAAATACCCCATTAAAAATATAGAAGATAGAGCTGACTTGACAACATTCAGGAACTCTGATCACTTGTGATTCATATTAACAGTGCTTTCCTAAAATTAATTAGTGAGCATCTCCAGTGTTCTAATGCAGCCATAATTTGTTTTCAAAAGTTATCTTGGTTAATGACTTGCTGAGAGCTGATCTTACATTTTAATGTCTGACTCTCTCTTGAGAAGTGTATTTAGAGCACTGTCATTTCAATGGTGCAATCAAAGTAATTTGAAAGATGGGCTGGTGGGTTGTGGCTTTTTTGAGTATTTTAACAACATTAATTAGATAGGTTTGGGTCACTTCATATTTGTGGCAACAGACTGTCAATGTTTAGTTTTATTTGAAACTATGTAAGAGAAAATAATTGTTACTGTTTTCAGCCAGCCAGTCAAATACCAAGTCATGATATTGCCCTCTCTGTAGGTTTCATTAGAAAGCACCTATATGCATTAATGAGAAATTCATTACTTAATTAAATAATGGATGGATGGATGGATGGATGGTCTTTTCCCTCTTGAGTCATATCTCCCTGCTAAGGTGGCTCCTGAGAGCAGACTTGCCCAGAGAAAGACAACAACGTGAAAGCTGAGAGAATAAGCAAATTTCTGAGACATTTGCCCAAGAGCTGTTTTTGAGTTTTGATGTTGCTCTGATATGTACTGCTGCTCAGTTGTTTCTTCCGAAGCCCCTGATAATAACCACAAAGTTTTGTCATCACAAAAACATCATTGTGGCATCCCATATGCCTTTTGTACCCAGGTTTGATGACTTTCTTGGCAGAGGATAGAATACCAAAAAGGTCTCACTGGATCAAGCCTTCTCAACTTCTGGCATTGGCCAATCAGGTTTCAAACCAACACTGGGATTTAAGAGAATCAGAATGTATCACAGAGATGGCCTAGTGAAAGCAGGAGGAGTTTGGTTATGTATGTATGTATGTATGTATGTATGTATGTATGTATGTATGTATGTATGTATGTATGTATGTATGTATGTATGTATTCTACCCATCTGAATGATGGCCTCCCTGAGTGATTCACAACAATGACAATAACATGAAAACATAGCACAACCAAATTACAACTAAACTAAATTGATGAACATTTAAACACAGATTAAAATGGGTAACAGTTAAATATAAAAGGGTGATGCTCTCAGCACCTCTCCTTTTGGCAAATTCTGAAAAGCCTACCCCCCCCAACAAAATGTTTTGAGAAATTTGTTGAATTGCACCAGGAAGGGGACCATGCAATTTTTAGGTGGTAATTCATTCAAAAGGTGGAGCACAACCTCTGAGCAGGCCTAGTTTCCTTGTCCTCCCCTTTCATGGTTTCTTTCCGGTTAGCACCTTTAGACTTCCAGCCTGAGAAGTGCAAGTAGAGTGGGTAGTCTGTGATGAGAGTTGGTGTTCTGCCATGTGTTAAGGCCTTAGACCATTTAAATCTTTGTAGGTCAAAGCCATCATCTCAAAGCTGATGCAGAAATGGACAGGTAACCAGTGCAAGGTGGTCAGTGCAACAGAATTCCAGAGCCTTAACTCTGCAATTCTCTCTCTATGATCACTACCAAGACCTTTCTGCTATAAATCTTCCTCAGATGTTATACCCAGAAGTCTGGAGAGCTCTTTTTAAAAATGACTTTAGGCCTGTTATTGCTGTGAATTTCTTAGAAGACTTACCCACACAGATTTCAAGCACCTTTGATAATTAAATATGTTAGAATACTTTTTAAGCTACATCTTGCCACTGCTGTATAGTTGATTCCCAGGAGAAGAGAAGCATCCCAAAAAACCAAACATCTTATTGTTTCTCAGGTGACCCACTCTCATTTGTCATGGTAAACAGTCACATGTAATCTTTTGTCCAATAAGCTTTTTCTCTTCGATCTTCACTGAGCCTTTGTTGACACTTTCAACAGATAAGAGTAAAACTACCGAACTAAACTGTCCTTTAATATTAATGTTTACGTTATGGCTTAGCTAAAGTCACTCCAGTCTAATTCTAATTCCCTTACATCAGAGAGATGTGGTAATGCTTATTAACTTCCCTCACTAAACTTGCAGCCATATTCTGGACCTGTCCAAGACATCTCCGAATACGTTATATCATTGACAAACACTCAACTATTCAGTGTGGCATTTCCAGAAAATTCAATCAATTCATCTCTCCTTGAGTCTACAGAGGTGTTCTGTGTCATTCGTGTAAAAGGGTTCTTTTGGAGAGGTAGGTGGAAAGTGTCATTTACAAGATAAAATCCAGCCTCTCCCTCCAAAAAGTGCAACTTTTGCATGCATGTTTAAGTTGCATGTATTGCCCAAATACATTTGCCCATGAACTAAAGTATTGTTTAGCACTGCTTTGCACAGATTAGAAATGTAGACTTTTCCCCACTCCATTTTTCAGGTAACTACCCACTCTGCCACCAGAAAATTCCACATTGTGCAGAAAGCACGGTCAAGGAAGTACAGAGGATGCATCTTTTTTATTTTAGTAATATTTTGTCAATTGACTATTGACAGTCCTGCAGCATTGAATGTCTTCCTGAAATATTATTGGCACCTACTAGAATCCAGTATGGACATTGTTTTGAGAAGCAGAGCAGCCAGCTATCTATCAACAGGGTTTCTAAGGGTCAACACAGATAGTCAAGTCAATGCATTTCCTGTAATTAGCCCATTTCCCCTACCCAAGTGGAAGTTATTTGGAGCCTCAGCAATCAGATTTAGAAAGTAAGTAAATTTGTTATCCTCTTTAACAACTAATCACTAACATAATTTCCCCTTGTACTAACTAGACTCAAGGAGAGATGAATTGATTGAATTTTCTGGAAATGCCACACTGAATAGTTGAGTGTTTGTCAATGATATAACGTATTCGGAGATGTCTTGGACTAATGTCTGGAAAGTTACTGAATCCAATTAATTGTAGACTAGTAATAAAGAACTAGGCTTAAAATTGCTGGAAGAGAAGAATGACTAGGCCCCCACTGATCAGAGTATTTGTTTTTATTTCCTTTCCATTTGCAGCCCAGCTGATAACTGTCTTTCATTTTTACTGGCCAGCTGTCTTTTGAGGCATTATGTGCAAAGTTTTCTGGCCAGTAGCTTACTAACAATGGACATGAGATACTATCAAGGACAGCTCTATCCACAAGATATTTTTCAAACAAAAGACATGCTCCCTCCTGACTCACATATATTATCCCAATGTCAAAAGGATGCACCTGCACAGTTTGTAATTTCTTTCCCACTAAATGCAGCCCATTGGCCATATTTTCTGGCTTGAAAGACTCTTGACAAATGCCTCTGCTTTTCATGCAACAGATGCAACAGTTCAATTCATTTAAAACACCAAACTGTCACAAATAAATGGTGGTGGTGGAGGAATGCAATCTTGATAGAAAATAGAACATATGGGTGAGAACTGCAGGAATCTCTCTTTGTTACCCATTATTTGTCAACAATATAGCTTCATTTCTCAAGTACTTTTCTCCTCAGCTGAGCGTCAACAAGAGACATAAGCTGCACAAAAAAAATCACTTGGTAGCTTTGGGGAGAGAACAGAACATCAGAGGGAAAACATGCTGTCCATCACTCATATACACTCTTTATTGCAATTAAGACTAGATTGTTAGAAGTCCATCTTTCTATCTGCAAAAGATTGGGTCTATGTTTTCACTTTAAAAAGAAAAAATCACCACCATTATATCTTGAACCAGGACTTGATCAATTTTGTTATTTTTGAATTTAATTAGAACCTACTCCACTTCAGTTTGCTCAGACTATTGGAAAGATGAGAGGTTAATTATCTAGTGCCTTTCACAATTCTGTGGTTGTAAGTTCCGTTTTTAGATGAAAAGATCTGTCAAATTTTTGCTTGAGAAAATATATTTTAAGAAATGCACATTTTGAGAAAAAAAATTCAGACAGACAGACAGAATGAATTTACAGATTAATTCATACAAAACTGTGATAGAGTAAAGACATGTTGACCCACTCATCTCATACTCAGCTCTCCTTGTATTCCATTGCCCAAGAAGGAAACCAAGAGACTGATCAAGTCCCTCAATAATACCATATACTGTACGGCTATTGGTCTGCACTTGGCTTATGGATCACAAATAGTGCAACCCTGCATTATGAACAATAATTCAGACATAGAAGAGATGGTGTGGGCCTTTATCTTAAATCGTTTTTTGCAATTAATTTCAGTGTGGAATGTGTGTCAGAAGTCTCTGGTAGATACGTATCCCTGAAGATTTCTCTCAGAAACATTTTACTTTGCAAAGTTACTGTGCCAAGTAAATTTTGTCTCAAAATATGCTACAAAAGATACTTCCCAGTGGTATTGTCTTATCTTTTTTGCTCTGCAGATGCTAACTCATTTATAGTTCTAATAGTTGCCAAATTCAATTCAAAAAGCACACTATGCTCCAATGGCATGTAGATATTTAAATCATATTTAATTTACAGCATGGATAGATGTAGGTACCTGCTACAATTCTGAAAAGCCCTGTTACAATTCTGATGTGTTGCTCAAAAATACTTGTGACACATTAAAAAGCCATATAAACTATGTATGTGACTACCTTGGGTCCCCTAAAGGGAGAAAGGTGTTCTGGTTTTAAAATACACTTTTAAAATATCAGTTTTATATATACACTTTCCATATTTATTTGGAATGCAAATTAATTTGTGGTAGAGCAAATTATTATGTATCATTGTGACTTTTAAAAACTCCATTGGAACTGGAGGGGAGAAGAGTACATAGGTGTTTCTTTGTTTGCATACTACCCCATTACTTCACTGGACTATTCTGGAGAATGTAAATATAAAAATCAGAACAAAGGCAAAATGACTATCAAATAAAACAACAGGCAGACAAGAAACAAGGAAAATAAATACAAGCATGTGGAGACTGTGAGACAGATGCAAATGGAATAGAATTGGTAATGCTGTATCACTTGACCCTGCCCAGTAGGACTGGATCCAAATAGTGGTACAGATTTTTGTCAAGATTTGTCTCTGGGCCCTTAAGGAATGTCAGTATCTTTCTCTGCAATACTGTCAGGGGGCGTATCTGGGGGGGGGGGGCAGAAGGGTTTATCTGCCCCAGGCACAGCAATCTGTGGGTGCCTGGAGGGGGAGGAGGGGGAGGAAGCCCTGCACTCTCCTACCAGCAGTCCTCAGGCTTGGCAATGGGATCCAGTCCATTGCAGCTGCCTCCTCCGCTGCCACACGCCAGATGAGCAGCAAAGCAAGCAGGCAGGCAGGCGTGTGAACGTGGTGGCTTTGGCGGCCTCCTCTGCCGCCTCCGCCTCCTCCAACTCTTCCTTGCCTTGCTCTGGGCCACTGTCAGAGAGATAAGGTGCTTGTGCACTACCCTGCATGTGCAGGCACACAAAAGCCCACTTGTGTGCCCACTCGCCCCACACCTGCATGATTGCCCCCCTTGCTGTGTGGTTGAGATGGGATTGGGGTGGGCCAGAGTGGCGCAAAAACAACTTTGTCCCCAGGTGCCCCAAAACCTTGCTATGTCACTGAATGCTGTGAGCTCTTGCTCTCTCATAAGTATGACCCCGTAATGACTTAGCTCTTAACTTGGCCAAATCTGCAATGATCAGTACCTGATCCTCTTAGTTCAGCCCTGATACTTTTCATTGAACCAATAGTTAAGACATTTTAGCTGTATAACTCTACAATACAAACTTGTTTCTAACATTGTAATGAAAACAAACCATAGATTTAAATCACAACTAGGGATGGGCACAAAATGGAAAAAATTGTGTTTCATTTCGTTCCATTTTGCCCCCCATGCATTTTGTTTCATAACCTAAGTAATGAATTTTTTCCAAAAAACAAGTTACTTATGAAGCAAAGCAAAACAAAATGAATCCACCACAGCACCAGTGCTCTAGCTGGTGCTGTGAGAGATTCAAAAGCCTCCTTGCAACCTCCTCCCAGCTGATTTTGACAGCTGGGAGATGGGCTAGTAGGAGGAAAGGGACAACCAGGCAGAAGTAAGTTCCCTGCCTTACTGCTCCTTTCTTCCCTGCCACCCCCTCATCCCAGGGGTGTGTATAGGATTTGGAGTGCTATGGACAGTGGGGGCCAGCCCCCACTGCCCACAGCCCTCCCTGTCCAGAAAACCACCCTGGGATGAGGAGGGAGTACGGGAGAAGGAGGCAGCAGTAAATTCAAACAGAGCTTCACTTTACTGCTGCTTCTCTCCTTCTACCTTGTGATCCCTGCCTCCCAGCTGAGGCTTTTTGACAGGTCAGGGTCTGGAGAGGGGGCACCCCTCACCCACCCCAACCTGTCAAAAAGGCCCAGCTGGTATATGGGGGAGGGGTGAAATGTAGAAGGAAGCAGACTTTCCCCCTCACTGCTGCATTCTGCATTTTTGCCCCTCCTCCTGCCTCCCAGCTGGGGCTTTTTGAAAAGTTGGGGTATGTTTGGGGAGGGGTACCCCCCTCTCCAAACCCCAACTTTTCAAAAAGCCCCAGCTGGGAGGTGGAGGAGGGATTAAAGTCAGAATGAAGGATTGAGGGGGGGGGGGAAACTGCTCTGCACTGCCTTTCACCCCTCCACCACCTATCAGCTGGGGCTTTTTGACACATAGGGGTGTGTGTGGGGATTTTAGGGAACCTCCTGAAATCTGGAAAGATTTGGAGGCAAGGGGACTTAGTTATGAAGCTCTAAAGGGGCTGGGGGTAGTAAATTTGCAATCTGTGTTGGAAGTGTGGAGGCAATTAGGGAGTTAAAACCATAGAGTTAACTCCCTGGTTTGCCACCATGCTCCCAGCACACTTTCCCAATTTCATGGGGTAGGCTAGGATTGCTTTCTGAAGGTTTCTTGTCATTTTGTCTAGAAGGAATCATTTTATTCTAGAGGGAAAAATGGTGTTTCATTTTGTTTGTAACAAAACACTGCTTCTCCATTTTGTTTTGTTTCATTAGCTAATGAAATGACAAAACAGTGTTTCATTCTTTGTTCGGTGCCCATCCCTCATCACAACCCAATACAGAGTAATATGATCTGGTGTGACCTTGTAATGAAAATATGAACTATGGTCCCCAGGTCCCTCAATAAAATATTACCTCAGCCATAATGAACTTAACAAAATGGCTTTGTAAAGTTTTGGATATATGTCCATGTTATCTCTAACAGCAAACCTAGATTGTAAATACTAATAGAAATGAAACCTAAATAAGAAAATGAAGGAGACCAAAAGAATGTGGAATAATTTTGCTTGAGGATCTTGCAGAAATATTCATCAAAAGGTGAATCCACACTGAGGATTAAACATGTGTAATAGCTAGAGATGGGCACAAAATGAATTAAAATTCATTTTGTTATTCATTATTCTTTTTGTTAGGCAACAAAATGAATAACGAACAGCCCCCTCTAAGGAAAATGAAACAAAACAAAACAGAAATTTCTGTTTCATTCCATTCATTTTTCATTTTCCCCACCCCACAGGCATCTCTTACCTCATGTCTGGGTTGGAGAGCTCCAAAGGTGGCGATGAGGAGCTGCTGGGGTTCTGGAGGTGGTAGCGGTCCGTTCCTCTCACCACCCAGCACAGCCGTTGCTGGGGCTCCAAAGGCAGCGGCGAGGCCTACTGCTGCCCAGGGAGGCCTCCCGCCATTCAGCTCTGCCGCTGCCAGGGCCTTCTGGCCCACTGCTGCTGCCACGTCCATGGCCACCACCAGGATCACTGCTGCTGCCGCCAGGATTTCCGCCGCTGCCACCATCCAGGCAAGCCGAAACAGTTTGGTTCGGTTCGGTTTGTATGAATTTTTGTTTTAAAAATGCATATGAACCAAACCAAACCAAACTGAAGGGTCCCCAAAACAGAATTAACTGAACCATCAGTTTTCTGTTTCGTGCCCACCTCTAGTAATAGCTATGGAATATTTAATGTCAATGAGCACAAATGTTTACAACTAGAGATGGGCACGACTCAAAAAATGGTGTTTCGTTTGTTGTTTGTCGTTTAGAGGGTCTGTTTCGGTTCGTTTTCGTTTTTTGTGAATTTTTTGCAAAAAAATCGTTTTTGTTTCATTACGTAATGAAACGAAAAAACAAAAACGAAGATGAAAAATTGTTGTTTCGTTAGCATTCATTACAGTTCAATGTATTTGCCGCAATGAAAACGAAACGCACAACAAAATTTCTGGTGTTTCGATTCATTTCGTTTCATTTTGGAGACAAAATTCATTTTTCGTTTCGTTATGTAACAAAACGAAAAAACAAAACAAAAAATTGCTCGTTTCGTGCCCATCTCTATTTACAACACATGGTCCATAGCGTTCATGAGTAGCCCAAATAACATTTGTAGCTTACAACCTCCCTCATTTAAATTTGGCAAAAAAATTAGTAAAAGTTATTACAGCCATCAGGGACTATTGTAAAGGATATTTATTGATATTTATCTATTTATTTTGGGTGGCTGCTTCACTGAGTCACAAATGCACAGGGATTTCTATGAGAGTGCTAGGGTAAAAACTGCTGAGGAAATGTAAATGTGAAGGGCTCTGAGTACGCTAAAGCACTTTATAAATGCTAAGTATTTTATATTAAGCCTATTTATATCAGCTGTGTTGAACTCTCAGTATTATGCTTCATTTATCCATAACCATGAGGTAAAAACAGCAGCCGCAGCACTTTTTTCTCTCAGGATGAAGTGCAGAAAAGCCTCAGCTATAATGTTTTAGACCACAGACTGCATTTTTGAATGCAATGAACTTTTCTCCAATAGAATACTGGTAAATTGTGAGAAGGATATATAAAATCATATTTTCCCCTAGCAAAAGAACACATTTTCATTTTTTTCCCACCATGGGAAAGTGTTAAGGGGGGGAAAGCCCACATGCAATCTGAGAAAGAAAATTCTGCCACCTTTCCTTTCACTGCAATCTGCAGACTGGTTTCGCCAAGCAAAGGTGGTGAAGGTGGCAGGTTCTCATAAAACGCTCATATGTTACTGTAAAACCACATACTGTAGATACATGCCCATTTTTATAGTTAGAATAAAACAACAACACCTCTCATCATAGTACCAAATTAAATGACCAGGATTACAAATGGGGGTTGAATCAGAAAAATGGTGATTTATTTTGATTCATGATTTGCCAAAGTCAATAAATCACACACACATACTAAAACCCAACACATTTATTAATTTCTTTTTAAGAATAGTTGACAAAACAATTGGTAAATTCATTTTTTAAAACTTTAACACCCTATGAAAAAGATTCCAAAGCACCCAGAGACACCACAACCTGCAGTCAACCTCTCCCCCCCCATCCACTACAATCCCTCCATGTTTTGTGGAGATTGGGTTTCAGACACCTGAGTTGTACACCTGCAAAATGCCCCTCCCCCCAGAAACTGCCCTTTAGTAAATGGCTTGGAGAAATCCAGTCTATACCAAACTTGGAGGGTTTGTAGAGGGGAGTCCGAGGAAGCCTCTCTGCAAGTTTAGAATCTCCTGGTGCCTAAGAAACTCTTTCCTTGTGGGTGGGTGGGTGGGGGCTATTTGGAGGTATATAGCTCAGAAAGCAAAACACAAATCTCCACCAAACGTGGAGGGGTTATAGAGGAGAGTCAGTGGATTCTTCCATCCAAATGTGTCTCTAGGTGCCTTGGAGGTGATATAGTGAATTAAAATAGCTAAAAATTGTCATTTCATATTTGTCGGAGGACTCAATTTATGACAATTTATGAATTCTGATGAATTGGGTGAATTCATCAGAAAATGTGACTCATTTTTGAATTCCTCCCCATTTCTAATGTTTACCTGTGCTGGTACTGAAACATGCGTCAGCAGGACTATTTGCTTGCCCCTTTTGAATGGAGATGGGCAGGTGGGGCCACCTATCAGCATTTCCACAAGGCTTTGCTGGGGGCAGGACATGCAGAGAAGTTATTGGGCTTGACCATCCCCAGCTGGTCCTCTTATCTCTATGTCATCCCAACAGCCCTGAGGCCAGCGTGGCTAATGTGGCTGTTTTGAAACTGGATAAGAATTTTGGGTTGATCTCATGTAATAGGCATATTAAAGGGGGGAGGACATATTTTTGCCATTGTTTACTTATGTGACTTCCATGGCAGTTAATTGGCTGAGCTGCACTTAAATGGGTCACAATGGTGGGTAGTTGGGAACAGTATGTGAGTTTGGGTGGCCTCCCAAGAAGCCTACAGGGTGATATTGCACTCAGTGTCATGGGTGGATCCAGAGATTTGCTTGTCATAATGAGTGGTGCGAGGTGGGATGGCTTTTATGATGCCCATCTAGCAGTGACCAAAATTGTGAAAACCTTTTGAGAAAAGTGTATTTTGAAGGTTTTTTCCCCCAAAAGGTTTCCATGATTTGGGCCACTACTATAGATTCTAGATGATGGGATATTTGACTCCCCCAGTTTTAGCTGCCCGCGTACGAGTTGTCCAGGATGCAGCTCTGACCAGAAGATTGGAACTCACCCATTTGGGGTAAGAGGTACCCATGCCATCTCCCCCAAGGATCTACATTGTGTTCGATCCCTCTGCTGGCTGCGGGTGATTGGAAGTTAAAATTAACAAAATATGGCCCTAGTTTATTCCATCACCTATGCTTTTCTTTTTATTTTGGGATGGGTAGGGAATGTATATTCTCCACAATACATACTTTCTTCTTCCACAGTGAGATTTTCTCAGAAGTATATGATTTAGATTAGAATTGGAAATGAGGCCCCAGTTTTTTTTTCCAAAAACCAGTTACATATTAAAACATACTATGCTAGATAAGATTAGGGGAAGGGACAAGCTGCACGGTCCCAGAATGCCCTCATAAGAAGGAAATGGTCAAACACTTCTGAAAAAATATAGAATTTCCAAGAAAAGTCAGGGATATGTTGCTGTCAGTCTGAACTGACCTGTCAGAAGTGACTGTTTTTATCATTGCAAAATGCAAATGGCTGCCTGAGTTGTTGTTGAGTGTGTCTATAACATTTAGGTCTGTAAGAATGGGCAGCAATACCGTTGTGGAATTCCCTGGAGGAATTTTCAAATTTAGAAACTGTTAATAAATTTTAAAAAGAGCTAATTTCAAATTGTTTCACATGGTTTAGAGTACTTTTTGAATTCAGTGGTGGTGAAGGGGGGAAGTGTAGGAAAGATGGAAATTTACAGCTCAGCATATATATTCTTTAGAGGAAAATGAAAATGGAAGTACTTCGTTTCTGGCTATTGAAGTTGATAGAAGCAAAGTATCAGCAATAAAAAATGAAATGGGTCCAGTAAACTTGAACCACCATTGCCATTACTTAAAGACAAATAATTGAGATAGATGAGGATCATGGATTTTATTTCTGCATAAAGATTAAACAATTTAGGGCTACATTATCCTCCTTAAATATAACCAGAGTGCTTCAATTTAAAGTGATCACTTAAGACTGATATTAGCCCATCAAAGGTAGTTTTTTTTAAATAGAGAATATTTTTCTTCATTGCATAAATATGCCATGTGTGTTTCTGTATGTGTCTCTGTGTGTCTGAGTCCATTCTGTGTGGGTCTGTGCTATGTAGGTCCTTTTGCCTTGGAGGAGGTTAAAACTTGAAGATAAACACATTTTGCTTCTTAAGGCAGAAGTGGCTAACTTGCTCCTCATTGAAACCTCTCAGAAGAGCAACCAGCCTGTGTACACAGGGTAGCCATGAAGATGGCAGTGATTAACCACTTCTGAACACTCTACACCTGGAAAACCCTGGAAAGGGTCACCATAAATTGAGATAGAGTTGATGGCATGTTGTTCTTGTTCTTGTTCTTGTTCTTGTTCTTGTTCTTGTTCCCTGCTGTTATTTGCAAAGGGAGATATGTTGTCCAACAGCATCCCAGTTCTGTTCAGGCACCACTGCCCGTATTTGAGGAGAAATGGGATATATCAGTTTGCTTCTTCTTCTTCTTCTTCTTCTTCTTCTTCTTCTTCTTCTTCTTCTTCTTCTTCTTCTTGATGATGATGATGATGATGATGATGATGATGATCCTTGTAGCACAGTCGTTAAATTGCTGTACTGCACCTGGGGTTCAATGATGATGAGGGCCTACCAATATGTTCTGGATAATTATCATTAGAAAAGAAAATTCTTTACATGCTAAGCGGCTGGGATTTCCACAAGAGGAACTTCACTACCTATGCATAATTTTGTGTTTCATCTCTAGGGCCTAAGCAATTCCTCCTTAAGGGGGGGTTCGTATCTCAGGGATGCATGAGTTCAGCAGTAATGAAAGATTATCTGTAACACATATTTTTGCATGAGTTCCTCCCTCTTAAATTCTGAGTTTATTTTCATTTTTATTTCACTGGTTGCTTGTTTTTTAAAAATTGTTTTTAAAGATATGGTAGCACGAGAAATCAGACTCCAAATTATTTAAACATGTAGCAAGCCACAATCTTTTTCCATTTCATAAATGAGAGGTTCCCCTAACACAGGAGTGTCCAAACTTTTTGCAAGAGGGGCCAGATTTGGTGAGGTGAAAATGTGTGGGGGCCGACCATTCAACCTGAAGGGGGAGAAAGGATGTGCTTCGTACACATCTGCAACAGCCGCAGATGCTCCAGTTTCAAGGCGCTCAAGGGCACAGCGGCTGTTGCACAGCCCGGGAATCGGCCCACGCACACCCAAGATGCACCACTGCTCACATATGCTGCCCTCCATTGCAAGGAGGTGGGGAAGACACTGCAGCAATGGAGCCAGGAGTGGGTTGGCAGGGTGGATGGGTGAGGGGATGGACGGAAGCAGGGAGGACAGGCAAACCACAAAACTGCAAGCTGATGGCTCTATCTAGCATGGGGAAGGGCCAGCCAGTGGAGATGAGTGACAGGCTGAGCCAGCAGAGAGAAGAGGCTGAGGGCCACTCATAATTTTAAATCGGGCCGCATTTGGCCCCCGGGCTGGACTTTGGGCATGCCTGCCCTAACGGTTGCTAGAGGAAATGTGTCTGACTACATAGAGTGGGAGGCCTCCTTTGTTGAAAGCAGATTTTCCCTAGGCCAAATTCATACACTTGTGCAACAACTAAAAGGGGCTTAAAAGGTGATTCCAGCTAGATAAAATGTAGGAGCTTGAATATATTAAGAATGTAAATTAATTGGAAATATACAAGGGCTCCAGGATGTGGCAGAAACTTAAATCTAGCACCTGGGAGAGAGGATTATCCTCAGGGTAAACTGTACCTGAGGGGCAGGAAATTAGAGTTCCATCTCATTGTCTAGAACTCTACATTCCCATCTCTGCCAGACTGGACACAGTCAAAGAATAGGACACTTACCTATGGAACATTTTCTCAATGTTTTTGACCATCAAGAGCTTAATGGCTCAGGAAATTGGACCAGGACACATTGAACAATCACTCACAAATCAGACCAAGGGAGACCTTGAACTGCTTTGTACCTCTAAAAACTGATGTTGTTATCAATGATTATTTGCTCACTCACACCAACCAGGGTGAGACCACTTACTGTTGTCTATTGGCTTAGCTTCAATAAATCAGACTTAAACAGTACAGTATTTGCACTTCCTTACTATATTTCTGTGTAATTACTGGTCACTGGTTTCAAGACAAGCACGGACTCAGAAAATATTCTGTAAAAACTAGTAACAGATATTTTATCTATAACTCACACTGAAAATGTTATGCTATGTTACAATGAACCCTTTCAAACAAAGAACACACATATCTGAATGTTATCCAAAAATGGCTTTCAACTGGAAACAGAAGAAGGGTGCCTCAAGGAAAATATCAGTAATATCAAACAGGCATTGTCAATGGAAGCCTGCACTGCAGAGATATAGAGGAGTCTCTCTCTGTTATAAGGTGCATGCTCATTTCATGTGAGAAAACACCATATGGATGGTCCCATCTGTGAGTGTCACTTTCCCCCCACATTCATCTTCTGTGCATCTTGGTAAAATCTCATTTTAAAAATGCATGAAAACATATTTTATTAGATATGTGTGCATCTTCAGGCTAATATGCAAAAACAGACTACAAGGATGTTTGTATAGATTCAAAGTAGAGGGGTACAGTTGTTACTAGAGATGGGCATGAAACAAAAAAAATTCATTCTGTTATCCATTATTTGTTCTGTTATGTAACGGAACGAATAACTGAGCCCAGA
Organism: Phrynocephalus guinanensis; assembly: GCA_037367245.1. Lineage (NCBI taxonomy): Eukaryota > Metazoa > Chordata > Lepidosauria > Squamata > Agamidae > Phrynocephalus > Phrynocephalus guinanensis. The sequence goes on along the minus strand of CM074737.1, from coordinate 12,872,852 downwards.
GTAATTTAGGAACAAACTGAACAGAACCAGAACAAATTAGTTCAGGTAGGTTCAGTTCATTCTTCCCTGCTGGCGATGACAGCCTGGCTGTTATTGCCAGTGGGGGAGGACTGTGAGAGCCCTGTTCTCGCCTCCACACACTGAGGCGGGACCGGGGCTCTCTCTAAACAGATCTCTGCCACAGGGAGGTGACAGCTGGATCAGCTGTCACCTCCCCACTGCGGAGATCAGTCCAGAGTCCAGACTCCAGACTGAGGGCTGCGGTCTCACCACCGCAAGTGGCTGTCATCCCCTGCAGCGGAGGGCGGTCGGGAGATGGCCGCGGTTTTGTCTCTGCAGGTGGAGCCAAAGCCACAGCTTTCTCCTAAGGGATCACAGCCCCCTCTCACTGCCCTCTGTCACAGTGCATGACAACCTGCCAGGCTGTCATGTACCAGGGTGGAGATCGCTGGAGAGGGGGCTGTGATCCCGCCTCCATGCGCGGAGACCGGATCACAGCCCCCTTTCGCCACCTCTGCCACGGTGCCTGACAGCCCACTGGGCTATCATGTACCGGGGAGGAGATCGCTGGAGGGGGGCTATGATCCCACCTCCATGCAGAGAGGCCAGATCGCAGCCCCCTCTCAACACCCTCCACCTTCCCCACACTGGATGACAGGGTGCCCGGCCTGTCATCAAAGGGATCTTCCCTGCGCTGGATGACAGGGCTACCAGTGCTGTCATCTGGAGTGGGGAAGGCGACCCCCATTTCCGAAACAACAAAAAACTGAATGAATTTTTTTTTAAAAAAATCGTTCTGAAAAACATAAATGAAGAGAGATGGGCCAAGAAATGGAATGGAAACAGAGCACCATTTTTCCGTTTCATGCCCACCTCTAGATATTACCCCAGGGTGGGGCAACACCACAATGGATACATCATATTCCACTGGCATACAGAGGTTTAGAATTTTTTTTAGCAATCTCAACTGGAGAAAGGGAAATTTGAAAATAATACCACAATTTAAGCTGCCAGCAGCAGAACAGAAAGGAAGTGATTGCTGACCCTCCCCATAGAGCCAAGATTTTCCTTGGGGCAATAGGTATTAGGGAGGGCTCAGAGTGAAGTCACTACATATTATATATGTCCCCTTGCAGCCATTTTGCCAGCTGTTTAATAGTGCTATATGATGAAGAAAAAGATGTATGCCACTGCTTTTTACCCATTCAAGAATATTCTTTGGGCGTTTATACACGACCCCTAAGCTCCACCGCAAATGGCTGCAAGGTCTGGACCTTAAAAATGTTTACCCACCAGCTCTGGACTTTGCAGACAATTAAGTGCGACCCCGCCCACTTTAGCATGACCAAACAGCAGTTTTCTTGTACCTGGTCTTTGATGGTGACAAATATTTGATCCGGTGTAAGGATAGTGAGTGCGGGGCTCTCCTGGCTTCCGTTTGTTCTTTTTTTGCCCCCCGCCCCTTTAAGAGATCTGAATGCTGCCCGGAACAAAACGGAGGTAAGACGGCAGTCTTTTCTTTCTTTTTTCTCCCTCCCTCAGGCAGCCAGCAACCAGGAAGTGCCGAGGGGGGTGGGGACAGAGGAAGACAGAGGAAGAACGACGAACCCCCTAAGATCTCTGGTCCGAATTTAAGTGGCCAGCGGATCTTAGGGGTCGTGTAAAAAGGCCCTTTGTTTCACTCAGCATACTTAACTTCATTGAAACATTATTACACTCTAGTGTTTATCTTTATTTGTGAAAATATAATTATTGTATAGTCTTTTAAAGGCTGGATCACAAAATTAGGATATTAGGGTCTGTCCATGCCTCCATCCCACCCACCCTTTCTTCTGTTTTCACTTTTTGGTGTGATCATATAAGTCCCAACCACTGACTGCTGCCTAGGACCACTGGGAACCAAGCCATCCTCAATATACACAATTGTTTCTGGCCTCCATTTTGTCTTTCTGCTTTACTTGTTCATGTGGGGCTGCAAATAAATGACACTGCTTCTTTGTTTTCCCTCATTCATGGCAGATAGAGATGTGGAAATGCAAAAAGAATGTGATATACTGGGGGATAGAATAATGTATCCCAAAGTATTCTTAGCAGGTCATCTCCTAGAACAAAGTCACCTGGATAGCTTTACAAGTGATGACTTTGGTAGGATGGGCATAGAATATCCCTCTTTCCCTCTGTGCAACATGGTTACTCCAGTGGACACCCCTGTGGAATTGCTCGAGTTTACCACCCTTTGAGGAGAGTGCAAACCTGGAACTACAGGGACCAAAGGTTGCTCCACAAAATAAACCTCAGTATAATCTGTGTAAACAACACAAACAAGACCCAACTTTACTGAAAGGAGACTTCTACTCCTCTCCAAATACTATCCTCGAAATTAGAGATTCAGTAAAGGAGATAAAAGATCTATTGGGATGCCTGGTTGATCTAATGAAAGAAAGGGTTATTCCATCGACAGATGTCCCCCCTGGTTACATTGGACAGCCAAATGTGTCAGTGTGGTCACAAGGCGATGAAAATTTTAACTTATCCCCAAACACCATCCAGAAAATTGCTAGCCTTTCCTATGAAGAGCTACTTTCCTGTTTGAATCAGGCAAACCAATGTCCGCCTTCAATCTATAATAAGAACTTGGATAAAGTGAATGAGAAATTAATTCCTCAAAGTCATGCTGAAGAGATTGTGCCAAATACACCTAAAAATTGTGCTAAAGAGGATCAGACAAGGCACATAGCTAAAAAGAAAGGTAAAGCCTCAAAAAACAAAAAGTCAACTAGCTTCACAGCAAAATCAAACAGGATGGTTAATAGGGACAAAAAAGATGAGAGTGTTAAACATCCTACTAAAAAGGGGAGAAGAATGGATTTCAAACCCCTATTTCGAATACTAGAGGTAACTCAAGCTGATCAAAGGAATAAAGGCAATCAAATAACACAACAGCAAGGAAAAGGTACAGAAAGAGAATTGACCGCAAAAGAAGGACTCCAATGGAACACATCCAAAACAGGAGAGAAAGACAAAAATGCACCAATAGGGAAGGGGCAAGTTCCTGTACAGAAGAACAGACTAGTTAACAAGCAGCTCTTAAAGATTCTAACTTCAAACATACACTCCCAATCTAATGGAAATAAAGAGATGACTACAGCCAAAGTGGACAGTAATGAAATGCGGGAAATCACTGCCAGGCCAATCCCAGTGTTGATACGAGACAGAAACACCATAGCTAAAAAAAGAAGGAAACGTCATAAGAGCTCCACATATATGTATAGAAATATAAATTACTCTGCCAACTATAGAGAAAATCCCAGGATGGACAATTACCAAAGTGTAGAACGCAATTGACTGTCAGAACATAAAGTCCCATATCCACATGGAGTCCCTGTCCCCCTTCCTGATGATTGGTCTAGACATAACCAGAAAGACTCACATATACACTCCAATCAACTCAAAATACTTTCATGGAATGTAGCAGGCTGGGCATCTATGAAAGAAGACCTAAGACTTATGGATTTCTTTAGGGCTTATGATGTAATTCTTCTACAAGAAACATGGTTTACTGAGTAAATTGGTTTGAATGGTTATGTGGCTAATGTTGCCCCCGCCGAATCTAGTGGAGGAAGAGGTCGTCCAAAAGCTGTCCTGGCATTACTAATGTCTACTTCTCTTAATGCTACCATCAAATGGTTTGCACCATGTGATAAACTTGCAGTAGCTGGTTTACTTAAGCTTAGTGATAGGTCTTTCTTATTTATTAGTGTGTATATCCCTCCAACATCCTCACATATTGGTGTCAAACAATTCTGGGAGCAGCTGGAGCAATATATCATAGAGCTTGAATCTAAGGTCCCTAAAGCTCATGTTATTGTAATGGGTAGAGATGGGCACGAAATGAGCGATTTTTCATTTTTGTTTTCGTTTGTTCATTTCGTTATGCAATGAAAACGAAATGAATTTTTTAAAAAACAAAACGAAAATGAAAACGAAACGACCAAATTTGCCGTGTTTTTCGTTTTCGTTGCAGCAGATGCATTGAACTTAAAAGAATGCTAATGAAACAGCAATTTTTCATTTTCATTTTCGTTTTTTCATTTCGTTATCTAACGAAATGAAAACGAATTTTTTGCAACAATGTCACGAAAACAAAAATGAACTGAAACGGACCCCTAAACGACCAAACAACAAACGAAACACCATTTTTTTGAGTCGTGCCCATCTCTAGTAATGGGAGATTTCAACGCAAGAATATGTCCCAACAATGATGTACTTTTTTCATCTAGTCTATGGAGACTTGGGGATATAGAGAATTATCTAATCAACCATGACAGAAGTTCAAAAGATTCTAAAGTTAGCTATGGTGGTATATGTCTGATATTGATAGCAGGCCACCTAGGTTTAATCATTTTAAATGGAAACCAGGTTTTTGATCACTGTGCAGAGTTCACTTACATATCATGCCAAGGAAGTAGTGTAGTAGATTACGTTCTAATTTCCTCCTCTTTAGCTAGCATGGTTAAGGATTTTTCTGTGGGAACCCAAACTGAAAGTGATCATCTACCACTTATATTAACTCTGACATTATCTATCCCAGTACATAGGGCCTTGGAAACCCATTTTAGAGATTAAACCTTAACATTTAAGCACAAATGTTTATATTAGACAGAATAAGCAAATATTAAAGCTACTAGATTACTAGGATCTAGGTTGGGTGAGGAATTGAAAAACTCAATTTTGGTAGCCAATGATACTACTTCAGTTCTTGAAAATTATCTGACTCTTGGCTTCCATGATAAGGTTGGCTCTAAATCCTACACAGTTCTTGTCAAGAAGAACATTAAGAAGTGGTGCTCCCAAGTGGTTCGACAGGGAATGCATTGGTGTAAAAAACAGTTGAGGGAGATATACAACCAATACAGGAAAGACAATTTGGCTGTCCTACCTCACGAATATTATGCTACCAATATATATATATATATATATATATATATATATATATATATATATATATATATATATATATATATATATATATATATATATATATATATATATATATATATATATATATATATATATATATATATATATATATATATATATATATATATATATATATATATATATATATATATATATACATGTTAGGGTGGATTCGGGTTTCTTCCCGTGTAGAAATCTGGTTGTTTTGGCGACGTTTCGACGAGGTCTCACTCGTCATCTTCAGGCTGGTGTTCTGGCTTCTTTCTTCTTGAAGCAAAGCGTGATCTCAGTTGAAGTCCTTCTATAAATACTGCTAGGGGTGTGTGGTTTGCTTGCTCTGTTGCTGATTGTAGGTTCGTTTGTTCTTTTGTGATCTGCTGTGTGGCTGAGGCGATCGTTAAGGGCTTAACTGCTGGTGGGTTAGATGGCTGTTTAGAGACATCATGTGTGGGTGAGGTGCTGGATGTGTGTCTATTAGCCTTTTGTTTCTTAACGACCTTGGTGATGGGTGTTCTGGCAGCATCCTGGACTTTGGTGGAGTGGGGTCCTGTGTCTTGTGAATTCATTTTGGTCTGGCTGCGTGTCTGTGGTCTCCCAATGTTTTTTTTGGCGTGTGTAAGTGTGCTCCATGTGGTGGCTGGAGTGGGGAGTAGCGGTAGATGGTGCAGTCGTGGTTTTGTTGTTGGATGGTGGTTTCGTTTCATCTGTGGGAAGGGTCTGGGTTTGTGTTTGGTGTGGATGGAAGGTGGTGGCATCTTGTGTCTTTTTGGACCTGGTGTCAGTCTTTGTGACAGAGGCTCGTCTGTTGACCAGGGCTAGTTTCCAGATGTCAGGCAAGTGGGAGGTGTCATCACGTTTATTCATGTTGTTTGGGTGTTTCTCTATTTCAATGGCTTCCATGATTATTCGACTGTTGAAGTGTTCAGTTTTGGAGATGAGTTTGGTTCTTTTAAAATCAATTTCATGACCTGTTGTTTTTATGTGCTGGAAGAGAGAGGAAGATTTTTCTTCTTTTTTGACTGCGTTCTTGTGTTCTGCGATGCGTGCGCTTATTCTCCTGTTTGTCTGTCCGATGTATGTGGCTGGGCAGACTTTGCATGGTATTTCGTAGACTCCTTGGTTTTCTAGCTCAATCTTGTCTTTGGGGTTTCTTAAAATGTTGGCTATTTTTTGTTCGGTGCAAAAGGATGTCTTGATATTGTGTTTGTGGAGAATTTTGCTTATTTTGTCTGTGGTGCCTTTGATGTAAGGGAGGAGGGCAGTGCCGTTGTTCTCTTCTGTTTCTTGGTTCTTGGGGGGTGTTTCTTTTTGGATTAGTTTGGTGATGGTGTTTTTTTGGAATCCGTTCGCAATTAAAGCATTCGAGAGAGTGTGTAATTCAGTTTTTAGATGGTCTTTGTCAGCGAGGCGTTTGGTTCTGGAGATGAGGGTTTTTGCTACGGAGTTGATCTGTGCAGGGTGGTGGTGTGATTGTGCATTTAAGTAGCGGTTTGTATGTGTTTTTTTCCCGGTAGATGGTATGTCCTAAGGAGCCGTCGGGTTTTTTGTAGATTAGGACGTCCAGGAAGGGAAGTTGGTTGTTGGCTTCTATTTCCATAGTGAATTGTATTTTGGGGTGTAGGCTGTTGAGATGTGTGAGGAAGTTGTTCAGTTTGTCTTTCCCGTGTGGCCAGATAACAAAGGTGTCGTCAACATATCTGAGCCAGAGTTTGGGTTTATGTTCGGACTTCTGTAACGCGTTGGTTTCAAAGTGTTCCATATATAGGTTTGCGATGACCGGTGAGAGGGGTGATCCCATGGGTGCTCCTTCTATCTGTTTGTATCTTTGTCCAATGTGGATGAAGTATGTGTTGGTTAGGCAGTGGTTGGTCAGATCTAGGATGTGCTTGGGGGGGTTGTATTTGTTGTGGATAGCTGTCAAGGCTTCTTGAATGGGCACTTGTGTGAAGAGCGAAACAACATCGAAGCTCACGAGTAGGTCATTGGGTTGTAGGTCTTGTTTCTTTATAATTTCTATGAAGTGGAATGAGTTTTGTACGTATGAAGAGATGGATTCTGCATAGGGCTGGAGTTGTTTGGCAAGAAATTTGGCGAGGTTTTGTAGGGGTGAGCCTATGGAGCTGACTATGGGTCTGAGAGGTGTTCCTTCTTTGTGAATCTTGGGGAGGCCGTAGAGCTTGGGGCATCTGGATGATTTCTCTCTGGGGATGATGCTTGGCTTGATTTCTTCACTTAAGGGTGAGGCTTTTATTTTGGCTTTGGTGGTTTTTTCCAGGTAGGTGGTGGGGTCTGTGTTCAAAGGTATGTAAGCAGGGTCTTGTAGTAGGTTGGATAGTTTGGCTTGGTAGTCAGATGTGTTCATCACCACTGTGGCATTGCCTTTGTCTGCTGGGAGAATGATTATGTTGTTGTCTTTCCTCAGGTTGGTGAGGGCTTTTTGTTCTTCTTTGTGTAAATTGCTTCTGGGTGGTTTGCTGGAGCAGAGGATATTGGTGACTTCGAGTCTGATTTTGTTGGCTTCATCTGGGTTGATTTTGGTTAGGCTGGCTTCCACTCCGCATATGATGTTTTCAGTGGGGATGTGTCTGGGGGTGACTGCAAAGTTGAATCCTTTGGACAGGACTTTGGTCTCTGCGATGGTGAGTGTCCTGTCTGATATGTTGTGAACTGTTTGTTTCATGGGCTGCTGTGGGGGGTTGGGCTTCTGGCGTTTTTCCAGTTTGTGGAGTTTGTTGGTGTGTATGTCTGTCTTGTGGGAGGTCTCTGTTTCAGCTCTCCAGGCGGCGAGTTGCTTGGATTTGTTCCAGAGTGTTGGGTGGATTTTGTTGCTGAGTTTGAGGTGGAGAGTGAGTAGGTCTCTGTTGGTTTGATCTAGTAGGTATCTTTTCTTGTGTAGTTCGTTTCTGATTAGGGCTAGTTCTGTTCTTTTCAGGATCCTTTCGCTGGATGGGGTTTTTGAGTGGAATTTCAGTTGGAAGCTTGTGGGGATCACATTTTTGTCTCGGCAGTTGCGTAGGAATGCAATGTCACATAAGATGGTAGCTCTTCGGACTTCTAGTTTCTCGTAGGTTATGGACAGCTGGAAGGTTTCCTCCCCGTAGAGGTCGGATATTTGTTTTCGTAGATTTTCACGGGTATAGGTATGCATGTTAGGGTGGATTCGGGTTTCTTCCCGTGTAGAAATCTGGTTGTTTTGGCGACGTTTCGACGAGGTCTCACTCGTCATCTTCAGGCTGGTGTTCTGGCTTCTTTCTTCTTGAAGCAAAGCGTGATCTCAGTTGAAGTCCTTCTATAAATACTGCTGGGGGTGTGTGGTTTGCTTGCTCTGTTGCTGATTGTAGGTTCGTTTGTTCTTTTGTGATCTGCTGTGTGGCTGAGGCGATCGTTAAGGGCTTAACTGCTGGTGGGTTAGATGGCTGTTTAGAGACATCATGTGTGGGTGAGGTGCTGGATGTGTGTCTATTAGCCTTTTGTTTCTTAACGACCTTGGTGATGGGTGTTCTGGCAGCATCCTGGGCTTTGGTGGAGTGGGGTCCTGTGTCTTGTGAATTCATTTTGGTCTGGCTGCGTGTCTGTGGTCTCCCAATGTTTTTTTGGCGTGTGTAAGTGTGCTCCATGTGGTGGCTGGAGTGGGGAGTAGCGGTAGATGGTGCCAACAAAATCAGACTCGAAGTCACCAATATCCTCTGCTCCAGCAAACCACCCAGAAGCAATTTACACAAAGAAGAACAAAAAGCCCTGACCAACCTGAGGAAAGACAACAACATAATCATTCTCCCAGCAGACAAAGGCAATGCCACAGTGGTGCTGAACACATCTGACTACCAAGCCAAACTATCCAACCTACTACAAGACCCTGCTTACATACCTTTGAGCACAGACCCCACCACCTACCTGGAAAAAACCACCAAAGCCAAAATAAAAGCCTCACCCTTAAGTGAAGAAATCAAGCCAAGCATCATCCCCAGAGAGAAATCATCCAGATGCCCCAAGCTCTACGGCCTCCCCAAGATTCACAAAGAAGGAACACCTCTCAGACCCATAGTCAGCTCCATAGGCTCACCCCTACAAAACCTCGCCAAATTTCTTGCCAAACAACTCCAGCCCTATGCAGAATCCATCTCTTCATACGTACAAAACTCATTCCACTTCATAGAAATTATAAAGAAACAAGACCTACAACCCAATGACCTACTCGTGAGCTTCGATGTTGTTTCGCTCTTCACACAAGTGCCCATTCAAGAAGCCTTGACAGCTATCCACAACAAATACAACCCCCCCAAGCACATCCTAGATCTGACCAACCACTGCCTAACCAACACATACTTCATCCACAATGGACAAAGATACAAACAGATAGAAGGAGCACCCATGGGATCACCCCTCTCACCGGTCATCGCAAACCTATATATGGAACACTTTGAAACCAACGCGTTACAGAAGTCCGAACATAAACCCAAACTCTGGCTCAGATATGTTGACGACACCTTTGTTATCTGGCCACACGGGAAAGACAAACTGAACAACTTCCTCACACATCTCAACAGCCTACACCCCAAAATACAATTCACTATGGAAATAGAAGCCAACAACCAACTTCCCTTCCTGGACGTCCTAATCTACAAAAAACCCGACGGCTCCTTAGGACATACCATCTACCGGAAAAAAACACATACAAACCGCTACTTAAATGCACAATCACACCACCACCCTGCACAGATCAACTCCGTAGCAAAAACCCTCATCTCCAGAACCAAACGCCTCGCTGACAAAGACCACCTAAAAACTGAATTACACACTCTCTCGAATGCTTTAATTGCGAACGGATTCCAAAAAAACACCATCACCAAACTAATCCAAAAAGAAACACCCCCCAAGAACCAAGAAACAGAAGAGAACAACGGCACTGCCCTCCTCCCTTACATCAAAGGCACCACAGACAAAATAAGCAAAATTCTCCACAAACACAATATCAAGACAGCCTTTTGCACCGAACAAAAAATAGCCAACATTTTAAGAAACCCCAAAGACAAGATTGAGCTAGAAAACCAAGGAGTCTACGAAATACCATGCAAAGTCTGCCCAGCCACATACATCGGACAGACAAACAGGAGAATAAGCGCACGCATCGCAGAACACAAGAACGCAGTCAAAAAAGAAGAAAAATCTTCCTCTCTCTTCCAGCACATAAAAACAACAGGTCATGAAATTGATTTTAAAAGAACCAAACTCATCTCCAAAACTGAACACTTCAACAGTCGAATAATCATGGAAGCCATTGAAATAGAGAAACACCCAAACAACATGAATAAACGTGATGACACCTCCCGCTTGCCTGACATCTGGAAACTAGCCCTGGTCAACAGACGAGCCTCTGTCACAAAGACTGACACCAGGTCCAAAAAGACACAAGATGCCACCACCTTCCATCCACACCAAACACAAACCCAGACCCTTCCCACAGATGAAACGAAACCACCATCCAATAACAAAACCACGACTGCACCATCTACCGCTACTCCCCACTCCAGCCACCACATGGAGCACACTTACACACGCCAAAAAAACATTGGGAGACCACAGACACGCAGCCAGACCAAAATGAATTCACAAGACACAGGACCCCACTCCACCAAAGCCCAGGATGCTGCCAGAACACCCATCACCAAGGTCGTTAAGAAACAAAAGGCTAATAGACACACATCCAGCACCTCACCCACACATGATGTCTCTAAACAGCCATCTAACCCACCAGCAGTTAAGCCCTTAACGATCGCCTCAGCCACACAGCAGATCACAAAAGAACAAACAAACCTACAATCAGCAACAGAGCAAGCAAACCACACACCCCCAGCAGTATTTATAGAAGGACTTCAACTGAGATCACGCTTTGCTTCAAGAAGAAAGAAGCCAGAACACCAGCCTGAAGATGACGAGTGAGACCTCGTCGAAACGTCGCCAAAACAACCAGATTTCTACACGGGAAGAAACCCGAATCCACCCTAACATGCATACCTATACCCGTGAAAATCTACGAAAACATATATATATATATATATATATATATATATATATATATATATATATATATATATATATATATATATATATATATATATATATATATATATATATATATATATATATATATATAAAGCAATTTTGGACATTAGTTACTAGTGGTCTGGGTGATCATTCGGGCACAGCTTATTGTAATATCCCTGCCTACATTTGGGAACACGATTTCTCAAAAATTTTCAATGAATCTAGTCTGCAACCATCTCAAAATTCATTTTCACCCAATCTAAATAATTTTCCCAAGTGGGAGCCAATAACTGTCTCTGAAATAAGATTTTTAATATCTCAATTGAAAAATGGTAAAGCCCCAGGCCCTGATATAATTCCATCTGAAATTTTGAAAATTAATATGGACTGGTGGGCACCCCTGTTAGCACATTTATTTACTCATATTAATAATTCCTGTCAACTTCCTTTGACCTAGTTAGAGGCCATCGTAATTCCAATTTTTAAAAAAGATGACAGGGAAGATCCCACAAACTACAGGCCAATTAGTCTTCGGTCCACAGTTGGTAAATTATATGCTAGCTATTTAAATATTAGACTTAATACATGGATTGAAGAGGAGAAAGTTTTGGGGGAGGAACAAGCAGGTTTCAGGAAGGGTCGTTCAGCCCTGGACCACTGTTTAGTACTTAGCCACTTGGCTGAGAAATATATGAGTTCTTATGGAAATGGGCTTTGTAGTATTTATCGACCTAAAATCGGCCTTTGATTCAATCCCGAGAGACAAGTTATGGAAGAAACTACTTCAGTCTTCTATTGACAAAAGACTTCATCTTATTAGATATCTATATCTACACAATACAATTAGAGTAAGATGCAGACCAGATGGTAGTTTAACAAATCCGATCACTGCAACTAAGGGTGTTTGACAAAGCTGCATCTTAGCTCCTACATTATTTAATCTTTATCTTAAAGACCTGATCAGTAAGTATTTGGCACCAGAATTTCATACACCTAAATTAGCAGAGACCAGAGTTCTGTTGCTGTTATATGCAGATGATGCTGTCCTTATGTCTCTTTCAAGGGTAGGACTTAGGCAGCTATTCCGAGTCTTTACAGAATACTGTAAAGACAATGGATTGACAATTAACTATGGGAAAACTAAAATCATGGTTTTTTCTAGATGTTACCAGGTAAACAACTGGACAATTGCAGGACATAATATTGAACAGGTTAGGAAGTTCAGATATTTGGGCATGGTGTTTTCCTACACTTTGTCTTGGAACAGTCAAAGACAATCAGCTCTTCAAATAGCTCACAACACAAGCAAAGCAGTCCAATTTTTTTACTCTAAAGAGTAGTTAAAACAAAGGTTTTAAGTCAGCTGTTGTATGGTATTCCAATATGGATCCACGGATTCAATTCAGCTATCGAGAGTGTTCTCTCTAATTTTTTACGCTCCCTTTTTGTATGCCAAGATGTGTGTCATCTGTAGGCTTGCGTCTAGAGGCAGGACTCATATCTGTAGAATGTAGAGCTTGGTCCCTTGCCTTTCATTACTGGTTAAAAGTGGTGTATGCTGCCCCAACATCTGGATATCTTTATCATTTGAGTAGAGATGTTTTTATTAGCACTTGGTTTAAGGGTTTTATACCAAAACTACATTTATTAGGGTTTTCCCTTGAGTTTCTTTACAAACGGACTTTTCAGAAAATTAAACCAATTATCGAGCAAAGAATTAGAGATATTGATCTCCAGTATTCCTTATCAAGGGCTCAAGGCCCTTGCTCACCTAATTTCTTTGGATTAAACTGGGAGTTCCCTAAGTATGCAGGATACCTGGACAAACTTACTCTCCCAAAATATCGTTATGCATTTTCCAAAGCCAGGTTTAATTACCTCCCCTCAGCTGTTTTAGAAGGTCGCTATTGTAATATTCCCTATGCTAAGCGACTATGTGCTTGTGGTGATAACGTAGTTGAGTCTTTGGATCATGTTTTGTTTGAATGCAGTTTTTGCTTAGAAGAACGTAACAGATTTATTGTGCCAATTTTGAAGAAATGTCCTGGAAGATCCAAAACAGAGCATTTGTCTCAATTATTGGTGGGCAAAAATCAACTAAATACAGAATCTGTGGCTAAATGGTTTGCTTCCGTGATCAAGTTTAAAAATAAGCAATGTCTCAATTATGCTACTGATTTCCCTTAGCACTGGGTCTTACGGTTCTCTGCATTTTTAACACGTCCTGGTTTTAGCTTGTATTTTAACATTTTGTATTACAAATTGGTTTTATTTATTTGTTTTTACCAATTTTCCTTCTGTGCTTTTAACATGTCCTGGTTTTAGCTTATATTTTAACATTTTGTATTACAAATCGGTTTTATTTATTTGTTTTTACCAAATTTCTTTCTGTGCTTTTAAATCGGGTCTATGACTGCATAACAAAGAATAAATGAATGTACTTAGCAGGTCAGTCCCAATATCCATGTCCTTTATTTGTCTATACAGTGATTTGAGGAACTTCCATACACCCCTATTTCTAACAAATCAGTAAGAGATTCACTAAATCTGTCAGTTCTATTTTCTCTCCTTCAGTTGTTGGACATTTCCATCAGTGGTAGTTCTTGTTGCCACTGCTAAGCAAATTTAGAAGATGCAGTTCAGCATCTTGAGAGGCCCAGTGCACCTTCGTTGCCATACTTGAAGTATAGGTGAAACCTTTAGCCCCTTACCTCTGGTTTTCCTGCCTGTGTACTTTTCCTGTGACACCTTTTGTCCACCTGTAGGGAAATATTCTGCATTTCTATTGTATAAGGATCAGACAGTCTTTTGCAGTTTTTACAGTCTATGGAGAATATCCAGGGCATCATCTAGATGACATCATGGACTGACTCTTAAAATCAGTCAAGCAATAGGAAACTTGAGTTTCAAAAAAAGGCAATGGGGGATTAAATGCATATTATTTCACAGTTCTTTGTTTGAAGAATCGGGAGGAGAAATCTGGCCAATTGCATTGTAGCTAGAGTAAGAAATCACACCCCAAGTGGCCATCACAGCTTGCATTTGAACTCACTTTAAGCAGCAGAACTAGCACAATTATCTGCCATGATTTTTTTCAGACTCTCATATACAGTATATTATTTTCTGCACTTCCCACAATATTTTGCTACCCTGTGGAAGACAGATTAGCATAGAAAGCTGGGTGTTTGTTTGATTTTTAGTGGTCTAATAAAGGAATCACCTGCTATCACATTTGTTTGGGGGAAAAGGATAATGCCAAATAAGTTAAAAAAAAGTGATACTAACTGGGATTTCCTCTTCTTTCAACAACTTTTCCCTGTTTCTCATCCAACAGTGTAAGACAGTAGTAATGAATAAAGATTAAATGCACTGAAACTCCGTTTATGGCCCTCATTCATTAAAAGACAACTGCATTCCCACAGCAGCGACAAAATGTAAGAAAAATGCCACGTCAGGCACATTTCAACTGCCCTGAGACGCTAGTGCATCTCATTTCTCGAACCAAAATGTATTGTAGTACATTTCCCTTTTCTTCTCAAAATGTCAGAATCAAAACCTGAACATTATGTCCTTGATAGCCTGGAACAGTCTAAAGACAAAAGTTTTGATTATGAAACCCTGGCAAAGTTTATAGATACCAATAGTGACTAAAAAACACTCATAAACTCAAGAATAAATGGCATTTGCATTTCATACTATTCCATTTTCATACAGTTTGAAAAGTTTAATACTATCTTGGGCATGGAGGCAATGGAGTTGGTAGCCGCAGTAACCCTATGCCTCATTGTGTGGGATATATGAAAAGGTGAAGGACTCTCAGATTCTACTACATGATTATCATATAAATCCTATTTAATGTTGATAGAAAAAAATGACATCTATGCCAAGATAGATAATTATTTAATACTTATGGTTGCCAATTAAATAAGTATTTCTATGAAAATACAGATTTTAGAATTTTGATGAAATTTCAGTATTGTTCAGCTCAACTTTTCTGAGCAATCCTCAAAACATAGTGCAGTTGAAGGCATTGTTGGCTAAAATCCTGTTGCAAAGGTGTGCAAGTGGTGTAACTTTTAGATGCTAAGTGCCATACATTACAAAATCTCCATAAATATATGTTACATATTTACATAGTGCGCAACAGATAATTCTTATGACAGTTTCTTAACTATGACAACTTGTGTCTGAAAGTTACACTATTTACAAATTGCAAATTCATTTTCCCCTCCAACTTCTTTCTTTTCCAGATATGCAGACATTTGTAATTTGGGGAAAAACAAACAAATTCTCTATGCACTGACCTGACATTAAGTCTGGATGAATGGGACTTCTGTCTTTGTACACATGTACAAGATTTCATTTCAGAGAGCCTCATTATTTTCTACATTGTACATTGCTCACACTTGACAGAGTACACAAGTATTCATGCACACAGATATAGAACTAGGCATATAACAAAGAGTAGGAGTGGTACTTAGAAGCACATTTTCCATGTACAGACTCCCAACATATCCAGCTGATTTAATGCTTGATACATGAATCAAGGGTAATAATAAAACTGCTGCTACACTTACAGTACATATAAAGCTTTTTTTCCAAAAATTCATGAAAAATGAAAATGAACCAAAACAGACCCCTCAACAAAAAACAAAAAAGTGTAACACAATTTTTTTTCAATTCGTGCCCATCTCTAATCTAGAGTAATATCTGTATCAGCATCACCAGGATATGTGTACATATGTTATCCATGTACAACTGCAACTCTTAAGCCAGCAATGAAATTTCAAGACTAAAATTTTTGTGCCCCTTTGATATAGAGGCTCACTAAATCATGTTTTGTCATCATCTCATTTTATGGTAAAAATAGTGTTGTGAATAAGATGGTCCCTTGTTCACACATTAGAAATGAAAACCTTGCTATTTGAAAGGCTCTCAGAAGATAAACCTTCTTTTGAAGGCATTCTTCACCTGAAGGGCTCTCCAGTCCAAATTCTGAGTTCAAGATGAAGAATCACAAGGAAGGAGGCTGAAGCCTTAAAGTTGGCCATCTACACTTAGAAGCATCTGGATATGTAACTCAACAGGCAAATATCACCAAAGGTGGGCACAATCCAGTTTGTCCGAGTTCATTCCGGTTTAAAAAAGCGGGAGCACAGGTGCCCCCAACCTCAGCCTCCTTAGCAGATCATGCATTCACCAGGCCCAGCTTATTTGTTTTTTCAGTCTCCTCAGCTAATATCAGATTTCATCTCAGAAATGAAGAGACTTAAGGGGATCAGCAGAAATAAGGGTCCAGCAGAGACAGACACAGCTAGAAGAGGCACCTCATAAGCTTCACACAGAGCCTATCCCCAGAACCACTAATATGGTTACTAGATGCCTTTTTATTAGATACATAGTCAGGTTGACTAGTGATTTGGTCTATTTTTGTCAACTGTCCTCTTAACCTGTCCAGCCCTAATACTGATATTTGCATGGCAATCCTAACCAGTGTTCCAGAGACAATGTGTAGGAAGAAGATGGGCAACTCTGTATGTGAATATGCAGACCATTCAAGGCTGTTTGCTATTCCAGATATCAATACAATAGAAACAAAAGGAGGTGATCTACTTTCTATGGCCTCTCTAGAGGAAGGGGTTCCTGTGAGATGACTCTTTGGCTGGGGGTTTCATGTCTTCCTTGAAATTTGATTAGGGTCATTTGGGGGTATATTCCTGTCATTTCCTCATGGAGGAATGGCTCATTCCTGAGACCTGGGGATATTTCTTCTCAGCCATTGTTTTTCATGTAGACATGTCCTCGACCTGACAAGTTTATGAGTTAGAACAGTATGTCATGTGTACACACATGTCTTGATGAGAGTGAGACTGAAAGACTCTGCAGCAGTGTTGCATAAACCTGGTCCATTTGGGAACAGATGCTATGAACATGAGGTCTAGGTAAATATTTTAAGAGGATTGAATTTTATGATGTAGGATTCACTGCCTCACACACTCCAGTGTAGCTGTGACCAAGCCTCATTTATTTATTTATTATTGAATTTATACCCCGCCCATCTTCCCTAGGGAACTCTGGGCGGCTTACAAAAGCTGATCAGATCAGCAACATAACAAACAACAATATGACAAAAATAAATTAAATTAAATTAAATTAAACAACATTAAAATAAAAGCATTAGCACCCTTCTTATACATCTGTGGCTCAAACAGGAGCATCACATAATACAGCTAACTAGCTACAGCAGATGGCGGAGGAAAAAAAAACTTAAACCTGATCACCAAAGGCCTCGCAGAAGAGAATAGTTTTCAGGGCTCTGCGGAAGGCCAGCAGGGACTCTGCAGAGCGCACTTCACTGAGGAGGCTGTTCCACAAAGAAGGGGCAGCCACCGAGAAGGCCCGATTACAGGTGGAACTTCTTCGGGCCTCTCAGGGGGTAACAACCCGAAGCGTGTGTGCTCACGACTGCCGGACTGGTCGGGCCGAAGTTGATCGCTGGGCGATCCGCTCTGCCAGGTAGTCGGGGCCCAAGCCATGGAGGGTTTTATAAACTAAAACCAGGACCTTGAATCTGATCCGGGACGCAACGGGCAACCAATGCAGGAGGGCCAGAACTGGGGTAATGTGGTCGTAACGATGCACACCCACCACCAGCCTGGCCACCACATTTTGTACCCGCTGCAGGCACCGGAGGAGATTCAAGGGCAACCCCATGTAGAGGGTGTTGCAGTAGTCCAACCTCGAGATCACCAGTGCTTGAACCACTGTTCTCAGGGAGTCGCCGTCTAGATATGGGCGGATCTGGGCAATTTGACGTAGATGGTAAAAGGCGGTCCGGGACACGGCAGCCACCTGGGCATCCAAGGATAGCGCTGGTTCCAGAACCACACCCAGGTTCCGAACCCTGTCCGCCAGCTGGAGGGAAACACCCTCCAAACTGGGGAGAGGGCCTCCGTATCCAGATGGAGAACTCCAGAAGAACATCACCACAGTCTTCTCAGGATTGAGTTTGAGCCTGTTGGCCCTGGTCCAAGCCATGACTGCCTCCAGGCACTGGTCCAGACAGCTTCCACTGCAGAGGTGGAAAAGGAGAGATAGAGCTGTGTGTCATCAGCGTACTGATGACAGCAGACTCCAAATCTCCGAATGACCCCCGCCAGCGGCCTTACATACATCTTTCAAAATCCCCAGGGAATAACTGATTTGCTGAAATGTTTTTATCTATAAAGGTGTTATCCTATCGGAATGACTTTAAACCAAAGGAACATGGGAGAAATAACTGTACTCTCAAATGGGATATTAGTTGCTTCAGTGAAGTGGAAAAGCAGATTAAAAATATAACACTTTGCAAAACCCTCTCATACGTTCTCTTCTTGGAACGTCCCCATGCTTTCCATGTCGCCTTGAGGTTATCTGAATTTTTAAATGCTGAATTATGCTAAAATATTTAATTAATTTGGTAATCATTATGCAAGGCTTTCAAAATGCAAACAGAGTTGTCCTCTGGGAATTAGAGCTTGCATTTGGCTCACCCAGGGCTAAAACAGGCAGCTTTATGATGTCAAAAGGGGGCATGAGAGTGAGCTTCTGAGATGCCATGCATAATGGTGTCTTACCTACTGCAGCAGTTTTAATGATACTTTATTGTTACGGAGAAGGGGGGAAGAGGTCAGTTCCACATATCAGTTCAGCAAGCTTTTTGTGACTCCTTTGCTTTTTATCACCTGCTATTGAAGAGAGGATGGAAATGAAAAATGAGGCATCATGCATTTTCAAGGTCGCTAGGAGCAACTCATTCTACCCAATGTTTTTATTGCATCCTAAATTTCTGCACCTCAAAAAATAAATAAAGGGCATTCTATTTTCTCACAGGAGCCTTCGTTTGAAGAGATTTCAAAGTTAGTACCTTTTGTCCTGATGTCTTTTGCTTTTTGTAGAAGGATCAGATCAAAAAAGAAACGTCCCACTTCAAGGTCCCAGCTGTGGGGAAAACAAAGCCCATCTTTCATACTACTAATTTACAGCTACACCCTGTTTAATATATGAATCTTGTATGCTGATTTTACATCAGTGGATTAAAGATTGGGTCCCAATCCACGTGGACCATTACTAATCTCACCCTTCTTTTCCCCCCATTACAAAAGACTAGGTGAATATTCTCATAGCACCCCCACAAATATAAGCACTCATGTTTATTTGATTTATCCAGGCTCCATAGTATTACACTGCTTTTAAAAGGCTTGGGCATGGCTCAGAGTCTGGTGAAACACGTTCTTTGAACATCAACTCTCACAACCCCTCAAGCAGCATGAATGTTGGGAGGTGTAGCCCAAAGCTGTAACATTGTTTAGTTCACTACCAGAGTGAATTGTGCCATGCCATGGGAGGAAGTGATTTACCCCAGTGGGACCATGGGAGGGGAACATGGGAGAAGGATCTCTCTCACACTCACTCACTCTCTCTCTCACACACACTGTTTATTAATGTGCCAGCCTTAGCAGGTGTAGCTAGAGAAGGACCAAAGTGTCTTGCTTGGGCAACAAACACCTCTCCCTCCAGCCAAAGTATCTCCAGTCGTGGATATGCTTCTCCCCTTCCCTGGTAGTCACAATATTGCCACAAAAATAAAAATGATAAAAGTAAAAATAAATAAAGAAGAGATAATTGTATTCTCGAAGGCTTTCACAACAAGGATCTGATAGTTGTTGTGAGTTTTTCGGGCTGTTTGGCCATGTTCTGGAAGTTTTTCTTCCTGATGTTTCGTCAGACTCTGTGGCTGGCATCTTCAGAGGGCAAGGAGCTCAGGGAACTAGGAGTTCTGTCTGTGCTCTGGGCTCTCCCTGAGCTCCTTGCCCTCTGAAGATGCCGGCGACGGAGTCTGGCAAAACATCAGGAAGAAAAACTTCCAGAACACAGCCAAACAGCCTGAAAAACTCACAACAACTACCAAACAAGAGATAATTGATCATTTGCTATCTTTCAATAGGCTTTCAAAATCAGAATTGTGAGACCACTAACTCACTCTGCCTGAATAGTTATCAGGGCAGAGTGGTGGTGGTGGTGGGTGAATCAGTTTGACCTCTATTTTAGGTACTTGTCTCAGACCAGCACAGAGCTCTCATCTGCGCCCTATGGGTTGTGCAGAAGAGGCTGTTGAGGACATGTGCCAGAACTTATAAAACAAAACAAATCAAAACCATAATTTTAGTACCAGGATTACACAACACACTAGGTGGGGAGAGCAGAATGGTCTCTCATTTGTGTGTTACAAGAGAAAGCACCTTTGCCTTTCAAAATGTTTATCTATCAATGATGGTGTTCTAGAGTCTATCTGTCAACATGTATTACTGTGTTAATGTGACTATTTTGGGTTGAAATAACAAGGTCCCCTAACACCCTGGTTGTTTTTGCTGCAACAATGACAGCTCTCTCACACTCTCTCAAAATTAGCTACCCATTAGATTTCTTCCCAGTTCTAATAGATGAACCTTTTATGCAACTGATTGGCTTCATTTGGTTTGGATAGATTTCTATCTTGCTATTCTCCCCAAAGTGGAAACCCAACACAGCTTCCAATGTCATTTAAAAACAAATATAATTTAGATCTAAAAGAAAGAAAGAAAAAAATATTGAAATATTGAAGCATCCATTTAATCTTTCATTTGTTTTTTGTTTTTAAAATATGGGTATGTAGTGAAAACAATCATGGTATGAGATGGTGGGACCTATAAAATGCTTGCAATAAATTCCATTCCAGAACAAGTACCTCTGAGATTGCTGCACTGAAAGACATGTGTGCTTCACTTGGCTTAGTGCAGAGTGGTTCCCCAGGGTCTGTAAGATTTCTTGCCCAGACCTGCACCCTGGGACCCTTAAAATCTGGGACTATACCTATATAAAACATATGTCATTTCACACGGCAACAGTCCATCCATGCATAGCAATCAAGTGTTAACTGGTGAGTGTTGGAAGAGTACCCAGTCTATAGCACATTAGATTAAATGAGGTTAGACTCATGTTATTTTGGTAAGGGCACATTTATATGCTTAAATGTCATGCTGCTGGCGTGAGACTGTAAAGCCACCTTGGGGATCCTTCTGGATCAAAAGGTGGGATAGAAAATAGATAAGGAGAAGATGGAGACACGGCTGCAGAAAATAGCCACTGAGTTTCATTTAAAGTTTCTCCTCCCTAACTCTCTCTGTTGACATTTCAGTAATTAGCAAGAGTTGGTGGGGAAAACACTTCTGCACATATAAAGTTTAGAAATTGTTTCATTGTAGCACAAAACTGAGAGATTGGTCCTCTTTGACCTAATACGTAGCAGAAAAGATACTTTTGCAATAGCTGTGGTAAGATGTCTCCCCCCACCCTCAGGGTGGGCAGTGTTGCTAATTGGCATGTGCTAATCAATTATATATTCACATTTACAACTAATTGACTGACTCTGAGCCTGGGCCAAAAATAAATCAGGTGCCAACTCCCATTATGTGATGGCACATATAACAGAAGCTCCTGACAAACACTATCCATTTTCTTACACGTTTGCTTTCCTTAAGCTCATTTGTATCAAACTAATGAAAGGTTCATAAAACACTTGAAGTCTATAGGGCAGTGTGCCTTCTCCCTCCTCTCTGCCAGCTACTACTATGAAAGCAAAGAAACCTGACGGGCCCCTCTCTCTCTTTTACTTTAATGTGCATGGGCCCCAGAGCAGCAGAACCTAACCTGGCGACACAATGCACCTTTGCTATGAAATTGCCTGGGATTGATTCCAATTAAATGCCTACTGTTTTCCCCTCTGTGACATCAAAAGCTTAGATCTAGTGTGTTGATTCACATGAAAAGAAATGCCCTTTGTTCTGTATCTTAGGCTCTTGTTATGCCTATTCACAACCCACTCTATGAAGTAAAAATGCTCCATTTTCACTAGGTGTGGAGGGATGTTTGAGGTTTCTCTACTCAGCCACATAAATGTCAGGAGAAAGTGGAATAACTTGGTTAGGGAATTTCTGAATGGTATGTACACCATGTTGAACCCGCATGGATTGTTTTCCATCTTAGATGTACATCAAAAAACTCTTTCCTTTTAAAGCCAAAATTCCATTTAAATCATGCACATTTTCTTGCTTTGAAGATTCAGTTGTATCGTTCCCTTCTCTTGCCAATAATTTTGTAAACTTCTATATTAGAATTAGTAAATTAAGTTGATTAGTCATGGAAGGGGGCTTTTCAGCCTTCCAAAATGAAATATATTAGAATTTAGCATTTTTGTATGTACATTTTTGGCATATTGAGTTTCAAGGGGCATGTGCTAGAGTGAGTAGATCATATCTCTCTCTCTCTCTCTCTCTCTCTCAAAGAAAAGAAAAGAAAAGAAAAGAAAAGAAAAGAAAAGAAAAGAAAAGAAAAGAAAGACATAGCTAGTGAACTCTTGGCCACCAATGAAATCTGGGCATGCAGGCTCAGATATAAATTCAGGAACACCTCCAAGATGTGTGCCTATGTTTTCAGAGGGGGTGTAACTCCATCCACCATGGGCTGAAGCCCTATTCAGTTTCAGTTTATTCTTCCCCATCCACTCCATTAAGGATTCCGGACAATGATTTAGAACCAAAAACCGTGCCTCCAAGTTCCATCTTGGAGAGACAGCTATGGTTGATGCTATCAAAGGCCACTGAGAGGCCCAGTAGAACCAACTGGGAAACACTCCCCCTGTCCAGTTCCCAGTGCTGGCCATCCACCAAAGTCACCAAAGCAATCACTGTCTCTGAGTTTTCAGGGGTAATGCAACCCCATCCAGCATAGGCTGCATCCCTGTCCCCTGATCTACCTTTCAACTTACCAGAAACACTTCTGTCATATCTGGATTAAGTTTCATTTTATTTACAATCATCTAGCTGATTACTGATCTAAAGCCAACAGTCTCCCCAGAGTTAAATGGCAAGAAGACATTCAGATTCTGTACTTCAGTGTTACACTTGCTATTATCCAGAATATTTGGTCAGGTGGAGCTAACAGTACTACCTATTAAGATGGAGAAAATCTTATAAATGCATAATAGAGATAACAGAGCAGTTTTTGTGAAAAATGCATTTAGAACAGATTTATTGTAACTACTCCATTATAAAACTCATCATTATATTATCTTCACAGTTTCTCAGTACAATAAAAGGTCGATTATTGCTTATTTTGATCTGTTCATGCTGAGAAATAAACAATGACTCCTAGAAGCTAATATGCCATTTCTATTGTAGTCCTCTCCCCTGTGATTTTTCACTTAACATAGATGCAGGAAAACAAATGGAAAAACATCTAAGAAAAAAAAAACATGGTGGAGGCAAAGTCACAATACATGTCCTTGATTATGTTCTGTCTGGTCTCTGTCATTTTCCATCTTTCATACCTACAGTGAGCACCCAAGGACATCTGGGCTAAACACTGAGATGTATTATCATCCCCTAGGTCCCAACTAGAGATGGATATTAATTTAAAAAAATGAATTTGAAAGTATTTTCAAAAATTATTAAGGCATCATTTAGTAATCAGGAATGGGAGACTTCACCACAGTCACCTGAAGGAGACTGTGGTGAAGCCCACTCTTAAATAACCTAGCTTGGCTGTGGACGATATGTCTAACTAATGTTCCTTTTGGGGGCAAGATGGTGGAGCAGGTTGCCACCGGCAACTACAATTATTCCTGGAGGAAGATCTTGTCCTGGATCCTTTCCAATGTGAGTTCAGGCCGCATCACGGGACTGAGACGGTCCTCGCTGCATTGCATGATGACCTATTGAGAGGGGCTGACAGGGGTTGCTCTACCTTGCTGGTCCTGCTCGGTCTGTCTGTGGCCTTTGATACCGTCAACCACAGTATCATCTTGGGCAGACTCTCTGAGGTTGGGATTGGAGTCCTAGACCTGCGCTGGCTCCACTCCTTCCTCGGGGGCCATACTCAGTGAGTGATCTGTGGGGCAGCTGGATACTCTCTTGTAGGGTGCCTCAGGGGTTGGCTATCTCTCCCTTGCTCTTTAACATCTATATGAGGCCATTGGCTGAGGTCATCTGGAGTCATGGGGTCTGCTGTCGTCAGTACGCTAATGACATGCAGCTCTATTTCTCCTTTTCCACCTTTTCAATAGAGGCCGTCCAGACCGTTGATTGCTGCCTGGCTGCCGTTATGAAGGGGACCAGGACTAACAGGCTCAGACTCAACCCCAAGAAGACCAATTTTTTGTTCTTCAGGGTGTGTCTGGATAGGTATAGTGGCCTTTCTCCCAGTCTGGATGGTGCTACCCTGCAGCTGGTTGAGAGAGCTAGGAGTCTGGGCATGGTCTTGGACTCGGTGTTGTCTCTGGAGTCCTGGGTGGTAGCTGTGTTCAAGACAGCCTTTTACCAACTTCAGCTCATTTCGTCCAGATTTTCCCATACCTTGACAAGCCCTCTCTGTGAATTATCGTGCAGGCACTGTTCATCTTGAGGATATATTACTGCAACAGTCTCTACCTGCGGCTTCCCTTGACTCTTGTTCAGCTACTGCAGCGGGTGCAGAATGCAGTGGCCAGATTGGTGGTTGGTGCAGGCAGATTTGAACACACAGCCCCAATTCTGGCTTGGCTGCACTGGTTACTCGTTGCCTCCTGAATAAGGTTCAAGGTATTGGTTTAGGTTTACAAAACCCTCCATGTCCTGGGACCACAGTATCGTGCTACCCTCCCTAGCATTTTCACAGGGCTCCTGCCGAGCTGCCAGTCACAGGACCACTTTAAACCTGGCCCAGTCAGTACCAGGGGGAACCCCTAGTATCAACTGCGCCAGGTTTAAAGGGGTCCAGTGATTGACAGCTCGGCAGGAGCCCCCAGAAAATGGGTCAGGAGGGCAGTGCAGTCGCTGGAACTTCCCTCCCGGCCCATTTTCTGGAGGCTCTTGCTGGGCTATCAGTCGCTTGACCACTTTAAACCTGGTCCAGTCAGTACCAGGGAGACCCCCTGGACTAGGTTTAAAGGGGTACCGCAATTCACAGCCTGGCAGGACCCTTCTGAAAATGCTAGGGAGGGTAGCTGGATGGCTGGAACTCCCCTCCCTAGCATTTTCCTGCTGAGCTGCTGATTGCAGGACTGCTTTAAACCTGGTCCAGTTGGTACAAGGGGGACACACTTTTACCAATTGGCCCAGGATTAAAGGGGTCCAGTGATTGACAGCTCAGTAGGAGCCCTCAGAAAATGGTTCGGGAAGGCAGAGTGATCGCTAGAACATTCTTCCCGACCTGTTTTCTGAAGGCTCCTGCCAGGCTGTCAGTTGCAGGACCACTTTAAACCCAGCCCAGTCAGTACCAGGGGGTGCCCCTGTGGTACTGACTGGGCCAGGTTTAAAGGGATCCAGCCATTGATAGCTAGGCTGGAGCCCACAGAAAACGGTGGAGGAAAGGGTGGGCTTTTAAAAATTTTTCCTGCCAAAGCTTGTGCTACAGCTGATCAGCAGCGCTGGCTTCTGACGGGAAAAAAGCCCACAGTTTCCCCACGCCAATTGGGCACAGGATACCTTTCCCATAGGAAATCATTGCTTCAATGCATTCCTGTGGGAAAACCAAAAATGAAACGAACGAACTGGAGATTCCCATGTATTTTGTTTTGTTTTTCTTTGATGGGTCAATTTGTTATTCATTTTGTTAGGTAACAAAACAAATAATGAATAATGAAATGAATTAAAAATTTGTTTCATGCCCATCTCTAGTTGATACTATTGTTATCTGGGCAAAATGATTTTCCCTGATCTTGTGTTCTTGGAGGAGTTCCATGCCATATATTTGGCAGGAAAAATGTAGCTACCCAATGTGAAGTAAAAGTGGACAGCCAGACAGCCAGACAGCCAGACAGCCAGATAGATAGATAGATAGATAGATAGATAGATAGATAGATAGATAGATAGATAGATAGATAGATAGATAGATACCTGTAGACAGACAGACAGATAGGCAGACAGGCAGGCGGGCAGATGGACAGACAGACATGGGATTAAGGTGATGTGAATGTCATCACGTTATTAAATATTACAATCTGGGTTTATTTCATATTCCCCACTGCATCAAATTAAAGTATACATATGGTTATAACATTGATTTCTTAATTTCATTAAAATTACCCTCCCAACAGCTGGTCTCTTGAACAAATGAATATGTCAGCGGCTAATTATAGATTAATGACAATGCTGTTTCTTCAAAGATGCAGCAGTTTTCATTTAAATTTAGGTCTTTAAGTGGGCTGCTTTAGCGTACACACAGAGACACACACACCCTGACAACTTGTAGGGAGCTGTAGCAATTCTTAAACCACATCCCCTTCAAAGACAGGGTTCCCAAATGCTTACAACTGGCACAGCAAAGCTCGGCATCTACAAAATGAGCCAATCATTACCTGTGCTGCTGGTGTTTCAGCCTTTCCTTAGGAAGCTTCTTAATCAAATGTGCCTCAAGGCATCAAACACTGAAGTAGGAAATTGCATTCTTTCTGGGTTTCCCTCACTCTTAGACTTTCAAACCTGCTTCCCTCTACGTCAAAATTTATTGCTCTTCGAGGTCCTTGGGTGTTTCCTGACCTATAAGCACTGCATGCTGGTTTGATGTTCATCTTCCCATGCTATTCTAGTAAATAGAGTGGGCAATCTGTAGCCCATGGTTGGTTGGTTTCTATGACCTATTTTTCCAGTCATCTCTTGGAAATTGTGCTTCCTTCTTAAAAGATTCAGGATCACACTCCAGAAAGTATAGTTCTTTTGAAGCCAAGCGTTCATTAGAAAGGAACAAGGTTAAATATACTTCAACCTGGAATTGGTTTTCTTCTACCCAGTTTCAACATAAGTGCATAAACATGGTGGATTCCAGGAATGGAAAACTAAATTATAAACTGTCTGACACTGAACACCCCAGTCATAAAGCCAATACCAGCAGACCAGGTTTAGATCCCTTCTTTTCAATTTGGTTG
The DNA here is from genome assembly GCA_037367245.1 of Phrynocephalus guinanensis. Lineage (NCBI taxonomy): Eukaryota > Metazoa > Chordata > Lepidosauria > Squamata > Agamidae > Phrynocephalus > Phrynocephalus guinanensis. Next base: position 12,845,848 of record CM074737.1, on the reverse strand, counting down.
CAATCTTGCTTTAATTATCCACTCCACACCACTATCGTGCCTCATTTATTGATGTAAATAACCAAGAGATCCTGGAGCTAAAGCAAATATTGGACTAAATTAGCTTTTCCGGATATTACAATATGTTTCCTACAGGAACAAATCTCCTTTGTCTCTATAAACAGATGTGCAAAGGCAGGCAGGATTTATGTTCCAATAAAAAGTTACTCTTCTGATTTTTATCTGCTTTTACAAAGAGGAGGGGTTTTGTTGTTGTTGTTTTACCACAGGAGGAAAGATTGATTCTAGATACAAGCCAGCATCTTGAGACCCCTGGGCTTGTGGTAGACAGGTTCCTGAAATTGTTGTCCCAAAATGTGACTGCTGTGAAAAAGGCAACTTCTATGTAGGGTACAATTTTAAGTGGCACTGGGAAATAAAACAAGCGAACTTTTGCTATCCCTTACAAAAATCTATGTTGTGACCATCACTGAAATATTTCCTTCAGTGAGTCCAGGTTTGTGTCCCTAGAACTGCCTACAGAAGCAAAAATAATTTAACTGACTATCATATTTGAGACTAGAGATGCGCAAAAAATGAAAAATGAAACTCTGTTTCATCGTTTTTTCATTTTGTTATTTAAGAAATTACTTTGTTACATAACGAAACAGTAGAATACGTTTTGTCAGGAAATAAAACGAAATGCCATTTTCTCTCTAGAAATGAAATGATTCTTCCTAGAGGAATCAATGGCAGGGAATCACAAACTCTTCCCTGTAAGCGCTTGAAATTTGGAAAAGTTTCGGGGTCAGGGGCTGAGTTACTAAGTTCCAAATGGGGTCCGAGTAGTTAATTGAAAGAGTGTGCATGGCACGCACTACCAATATAGGGGTTAATTAAGCAGCTTAACCCCTATATTGGTGGTGTGCACCATATACACTCTTTCAATTAACAGATCTCGGGCATGTTTTGGCATGGAAATTGCAGGCTAGCTGCTTTCGACTCTTTCCTGTAAGCCGAAAATTTGGAAAAGTTTGGGCCAGAGGGCTGAGTTACTAAGCTCCAAAGGGGGGGGGAGCCCTAGGAAAAAAATCTTTCTAATTGATTATGGATTTGGAAGCCAAGCCATGCCACCAATCACTCACCCACAAGGGGGGGGGGTATTGTGGTTTCCGGATTCAATTTGAAAGATTTTTATTCCTAAGTGCACCACTTTTGGAGCTGAATAACTCAGCCACCTGGCACCTAATTTCACTTTGCTTTCCTATTAGGTTTAGGACCTCATTACTTGTCAGAGCACTTTTTCCCAGGCTAGGCATTTGTTTGAGCGAAGTAACACTGTGAGAGGCCTGAAAGGGAAAAAAGAGAGAAATAGGGCCCTTTCTGCCATTGCCCCTTGCCTGTGGAATAATCTTCCACCTGACATCTGCCTGGTCCCCTCTTTGGCTTTTTTTAATTGAAAACCTGTTTTTTTATATAAAAAAGCAGGCATTTCCTAAAACTTAACATACATCTAGTGTCCACCTATTATAACATGTTTTTGGCCAATTTCCTGGCCAATAATATTATAGTTTTATGGAATGTATATGTTATTTTATGTTGTTTATTTTTATTTTTATTATATTTACTGTATTTTTATGTTGACTTTACATTACTGCATGACTTAGCTGTTTGTTTGTTTGTTTGCACTGAATTGTACTGTATTGATTGTTGTTAACCGCCTAGAGTAGCCTCGTTGCCAGATGGGCGGTATAAAACTCCAATAAATAAATAAGTGAATAAATAAATATTAAATGTGAAATTCAAAGTACCTGACTAGTTAGTAACTGGATGGCACATCGTGAGTTGGATCTCTAAGTAATTTAGGCACCTGGCTGCAGAGCCAGAGATCGGAATTTGGATTCCACACTGGGCCTCAATGACCCATAGGGTCCCTTCCACCTCTGCAGTTCTAGTATCATTCTTGTCATTGTTAACACACTGTGGGTCTCTTCTGATGTTCTGGAAAGATTCCTGTTGGACCCAATCATTTGGACAGTAGTCACAGATGACTGGATTGTGATTTCGAATTTGGAAGAATTCTAGGAAGACTGTCCAAGTAGGCTATTAAGTGAAACGCAAATCCGTTTAAATCTAACGATTGAGTCTCTTAGTACAGCAATCTGTGTTTCATGCTAGTATTACAGAAATGTTCTTAAAACAATACCCTTTCTCAAGGTATCCATGTTAACTGTCTTAGCATCACGCCTTGTAGTTAATAACCGTAATGATAGCATCAGTTGACATGTAGCCTAAGGGTAATTAAGAGAAAACAGGGATTCCTTGAATCCATATGCTACTACACCCCTTCATTAAAATTTATTGGGTCAGAACACTGTAACTGAGATATATATATAATAAATGGCAGACAATTAGACAGAAAACAGAAAGCAGGTCAGAATTAGAAAATCAGCTTTATGGACAATTTATGCCATTAAGAAATGATCACCTTTTCATGCATGAGCCCTTGTTAATTAAAAAAATGTTATAAAAGGGTTTGTGCAGCCTGGCATCACTTTGGGACTGGCAACTTCTATATTTTTCAAGACAATGTACTGGGGCTGGAAAAGCACACCACATCACCACAGGGCTGGATAGGAGCAGGGACAAACAACTTAAGACAGAATGAAATGGACTGAAATAATCCATCTCATCCGGGAACCCCTGGAGCAGGGAAACCACAACCTACTTCAGCACCCCGCTCAAGAATGGCTGACAATTATTCAGTACTGTGAGGTGTAAGTAGGACCTTTTCAATAATGGTCTCACTACTGCCTTTTTTAAAAAGCAAGCAAGGATTCTACCTTGCTGTAAGGAGGTATTCACTATCCCTTGGACCCATTTGGCCAGTCCCTCTCTGGCAACTTTTATCAGTCAGATGGCCAAGGATCTAGCAGACAAGTGGCCTTCACCTCTCCAAGGATCCAGTTCACATCACCCATCAACATTCGACAAACAGGTCCCGTAGTTACATCTATAGGACTTGTATTAACTACAGCATCCAAATCAAAGCAGATCCAGGCAACTTTGACTGCTAAGTGCTGTGCAAATTCTTCACAGTGCATTTTTGAGTGGTCAGCATTATCTTCCTGTGGAGACCACTTGGAAGACCTCAACTGGGTGACTCTGCAGATACAATTGTGGTGGCAAATAATGTTTTCTTTGCTGCCTCCACTACTATGGAATACTATAGCTCACAATCAGTCAGATTCACTCCAAGTTTTCCATAATCTTCACTCTAGTCTCTGTCCCATTCATTTCATGACCACCAGCTCCCTAGTATACCATGAAACTGGTTTGGCTCTACTTTGTGGGAGGGAATGTTTAGGAGCAAATGTGTTAACAGCTCTGCCCATTTTCCATTCCAGAGGTCAACCTGGGCTTCAACCAACTCACCTGCTAAGGCAACAAGAAGCTGCCCAAGGGCTGTCAATAAACCATTTGTATCCATCAGCCTCCTAAGGTGGATGATTTTAACTGGTCCCCCACCCCTCCAGGGGTTCTGAGTTCCAGTGAGTCTAAACCCCACCAGATGGTGGTGTGTCCATGACAACAGACCTACAGAGAGGTCTTCCACATCTTCAAATATAGTTACATGCTTTGAACTTAAGCTCTGAACTTAGAGAATTGTTTTAATCCACAAGAATTCAAATCAAAAGTAGGACTGGATATAAAGCCTAGTGGTAGGAAGGGCTGTGCGATATTGGCAAAAAAAGTTGGCTCAAATAAAGGTATGCTAACCAGGTGCAGAACATAGACTCTGATGGAGCAGCTTTGTCAATTGTGATTCATGTTGTCACAGTAATAATAATTTATTGTTCTGCAATAATCATGGACTATCAGATCAACTCTGACTTATGGAGATTCTTTGCAGGGTTTCCTAGATAGAGGGTATTCAAAAGTGCCTTCTTCAGAGGGAATCCTGGGACTGTGCAGCTTTCCCAAAGGCCATGCAGGCTGGCTCTTCTGGGATGCACAGATGGAAACTGAATTCCCAACCTTTGAGTTCACAGCCAGATAGCAACTGATCATCAAGGCTGGGTTACCCCCCCCCCCATATGCCTTAGTACTAAAATGCCAAATCCTTTACTTGAAGCCTTCAAGTATTTTTAAAGCTATATTTCATATTCATCAGTTGCCACTCACTTTAGTGGAGCACATAATTGGCATATTTATCTTGGCAGGCAATCTCAGTTGGACATCAGGCCAGACCCACTCATCTCAGCAGGTATATATCTAGTATGTTATAAAAGATTGCCTTCTTTGAGACTTTTTATGAGACACCAGTGTGAAGAGAAGCAAAATTGCTTCCCCCAAATCCAAATCTACCATGCAGGCAGAGAGGAGAACTTCATGTAGAAGTCCCCAGAAGTTATGCTAATATCCAAAGACCCACGGAGTTCGGAGTGTCATTCAAATCCCGAATAGGAATACTCTATCTAGTTTTATATTTGCAGATTTCTCATCAAAAAGCACAACCAAATGTCTTTATTGTTGAAAAAAGAAGAAGAAAAAGAAGTCATTACATGCAAAAATTAATCTTTTTTATTTTTATTTAATTGTGGTCATTTTTAAAGCTTGCTAGCCTGTAAGTCAGTCCAGAGCCATCTGCACATGTCCCCGCTTACCAGTTGACGTGTGCAGGTGGCCCCTGGCCTGCAGTGGGACTCTTAAGATGGCTATGGCAGCTGAGAAAGAGGAGGCAGCCCCCTCTTCTCAAGGCTTGATAAGTCCACTTTGTTTCTGCATTAGAAATTCACCGAATGTGCACTCTTATGTGAGAACAGAGTTTAAGAGTTATATCTAGGAAGAATGAACATGATGAAGTCATCAATGACTAAGAAGTAGTAGGATAATGATGGTCTGGGATCCAGAGTCAATTTATGAACTCTTTCCTGGGAGGAATCCCCTTTGCATTCAATGCTTCCTTGCTACTAAGCTTAACTTTGGCATAGGCAGGTCTAAACCTGCATTGTAACTCATATAGTTATAGTGGAGGTTTGAGGGCATATTATTAAGGGCGAATCACAGGTGGCTCATATTGAAAAAGACGAAAGGTGGAATAATCCTAACAACTGCAACTAATATTAATATAGAAACTGCACATTCAGATGAATACCTTTTAATAACTTGATTTCTGGAATTTTCTGCATGACATCAAGGCAGATAAATGAATGTAATGCCACATCAGTCATTTAACTGCAGCTGTTGGCTATTTTTTTACAGACCAAGTGGGAAATATTTAATAAATGAATATCACCTGCGCACTAAATTGGTCATGGACTGTTTCAGTTACTTATAGTGCAATGAAATGACAATGAAACACACCACAGCTACTGAGCTAGTCTGCTAAATAAACTCTTCCTCCTCCGTGTGCTCAAAGTCACCACCACTGCAACCTAGAACTATTAGATCTCACTCCCCTCTGCTACCTGATGCCTTCTCTTCTTTGAGCTCAGCAGCATTATAGACCAGGCAGTAGCAAAACTCATTCATGAAAGGAAAAGACCAACAAAATACAAGGAACAAGATGGGGAGTTCCTAAAAAAAAAAGGATGAAAACTAAACAAAAAATCCAAGGGGTCAAGGAGGCATAGGATGTTTCCCTGGGATAGTCCAAAGTAATCCAAAGACATGAGGAACATGTACACCCCTCTAAATCAATTTAAAAAAAAGGGGGGGGAGAATCTGAGATGCAGGCACAGCTGGCAGATAGACACAAATCAAACATGGAGTGAACCAGTAGATCATCACAGTAATTCCAGAAGGGAATATTGAAAAAAAAGTAACAGTCCTCAGTATGTTCTTGGCCCTTTTATTTATTTATTTATTTATTTATTTATTTATTTATTTATTTATTTATTTATTTCATTTTTATACCGCCCTATCTTCCGAGACGGAACTCAGGGCGGTGTACACTAAAAAACAAATGGCAGCAGACAAACAAGAGAATCCCAAACAGACTCCTGGTAAAAATAGGGGGGTACAATTCCCTCCACAGAGGATGGCGTGGGCGGCAACAAAATGAAAGAGGAAATAAAATAAAATAAAATTTAAATAAAAAGGTTGCCAAATGCCTCCTTGAAGAGATGAGTCTTCAAGGCTTTTTTAAAGGCAGGCAGGGGCACTGCTAGGTGCAACTCACTAGGGAGCTGATTCCACAGTGAAGGACCCACCACAGAGAAGGTGCAGTTATTCAAAGTTCCTGACACCCCCACCCCTGAGATGTTCTGATTGGCTGCTGACAGCCCTGGCACCACGATTGGCTGGAAAATTTCTCAGGCAATTTGTCAGACAAAAGATGAAAGGGCACTGAAATATACATGGGAAAGAGAACACAAAAGAAATACAAAGCTTCAAGTGTGCGTCTTTTTAAAGCATGTCTTGCAGGCTCTCTTTTGACATACACTAAAAGAAAAATTGCATAAAAGACAGTCTCTTTTGTGTTGTGAGTCTTTCGTTTCAATATGGAAGGCCCATCCCTATTTAGATTCCTATGTAGTGACTGTGAGTACCCTTATGAAAACCACAATCTACAAAAGGGCAAAGGAATTCATTCCTTTTCCTCTTCTTTCAAGATGGCTTCTTGGGGTTTCACCGAGTTGCTGAGTTAAAGATGGTTTAAAAATGTTTGTAGTGATCTCTAAACCTATTTTGTATGAGAGGGCTTAATAAGTATATCACATTCCTGTGTTGTGCTTTATATAATAGAAATCTGAAATTTCCCGAACCAGTGAATTTTGGTTGATTTATAAATGTCCTGGTTCACTGCCCCCACCCTTTCCCACTGCCTCCCTACATTCATAAGACAATGCAGGCTTCAAAATTGGAGTCATCTCCAATTATACTAGGGATAGGTGCTCCTTCAGGAGTAGTTGGAAATATAGGTATCTCTCACTATAGTGAACCAGTCCCTTCTAGCCAAGCCTATCTCCTGTAAGTGGCTTAGATGAAAGCCTTATGTGGTTTAAAAGACTTGGGTTAGATGGTATGGGAGAAATAGGAAATGTTCTCTGCACCTGGAATGCTTATTGGGAATATAGGCTGAAGAACTGGTCCTAAATCCTGTCTTGGCTCCTGGTGCTTCTACCTTTAATGTCTAAGATGCATCTCCAAGAAAAATCTTCCTGGACACATAGAAACCCAAAACTTGCAGAGAAGCCTCCCCTCAATCTCCTGTATAATCCCTCCAAGTTTGGTGAACATTGGATTTCCCCAGCCCAGTAGCTAAATGGCACTTACCTAAGGGGGTCTCACTTAGGGCCTTTATACACGACCCCTAAGCTCCGCAGGAAATGGCTGCAAGGTCCGGACCTTACAAGTGTTTTCCCACCAGCTCCGGACTTTGCAGACAATTAAGTGCGACTCCGCCCCCCCAAGCGCGACCCAGCTGCACTTTCTTGTACCTGCTTGAGGTGGGTGAAAATCCCCAGGTCCGGATTTAATCTGGTCAGTGCAGGGCTCTCCTGGCTTCTGCTTGTGTTTTTTTTTTCTCCTGCCCCTTTAAGAGAAGAGGTGGGAGGAAAAAAAGCAAGCAGAAGAGAAACGGAAGAGAAACGGAAGAGAAACGGAGCTCCGGGAAGCTCCTCCAGGTGAGCTGCATTTCCCCCCCCTCTTTCTCTGGTGGGGAGGAAGGAAGGGCAACGAACCCCTAAGATCTTTGGTCTGAATTTAAGGGACCAGCGGATCTTAGGGGTCGTGTGAAAAGGCCCTTAATGGGTGTATAATTCAGATGTTGAAACCCAATCTTCACAAAACCTGGAGGGATTGTATAGAAGAATTTGGAGAATGTTCCCTGAAATTTTGGCATTTCTAGGTGCCTGGGGGCATTTTTCTGGGGGCTGTATTTGGGGATACATAGCTCAGATGTCCTAACCCCAATTTCGCCCCAAAATTGCTGGGCTTCTAGAGGAGAGGCAGAGGAAGCATCCATAAGATTTTAAGGCCTCTATATGACAGGGGGACATTTTCATAACATTTTAAATGGAACATTAATCAATTCAGTGAGCCACAACTGGTAAATCAATGATTTATTGATTTGTTGATTTGTCAGTGCTTATCAATCACAATTTTTAAAAAATTCATCCCCCTTTCCTAGTTTTGTGACTTCATCAAAGTTCAAAATAAAGGATATTCATTGGAGTTCTATCTGGTCCAAAACCATCAGTTAACACAGGAGTTTTACAAAGAAAAAACATCCACACATAACCTCCCCTCCCCAAAAAAACTACTATAGAATGGGATCTTCATTTTAAAAACAGTTCTAAGAATCTTCTGGTTCCCCTGAACTGGGTTTGCCTATTCATTGTGGTAGAAAAGGAAAACTACTTAAGTATTTGCCTTTTTTCATTGTTCTTTTTTCATTGTTTAAATAACTGGTTAGTGGTAATGAAAATTTATTTCCAGTAAATGTACATACACTGTACATTATATGAATTTATTTAATTGATGGGAGAATAAAGGGCAGAAGAAGACTATCACAGAGTTTAATCATAGGCTTCTGCTATATTTAATGCTGCTTATTGGTGCTGTACATTGACATTACAGTGCATATTTTGTGATGTACCATAGGCTAGCAGCTTTTATCATTCAGTTAAAGCAATTAAATGCAGCTCTTGGGAATGGAAAATTGTTATTTCTACTGCAACTTTAAGAATAACTAACTACAGTCAAAATAACCTTTCAAGTCATGTTCTCTCTTTATTCCACTATAAATTTGTCCTCTTAGTGGGTGCAACATTTGACCTGCACCCGAAAATTTGTATTTTCACAATAAAAGTACTGTGAGTATTTTGGTTGGTAAGCGTGAAATTTGATTCAGGACTAAAAAAAACTTTGTGCTATGAAAGTTTCAGAAACAGTGCCCTATATTGCCCCCCCAGGTCGGAATAACAGGCGAGACAGTGAGTTGGGTTGCTGTTGTGGGCCATACTTTATTGAACTTGACATTGATAATGAATCTCTAGAGGGGGCTGCTGATGTGCAGGGAACCGTTGGCCCTGGGGTCACCCATTGGACCCCTCCCAAGGTCATTGCCAGGTGCGGACAAGCCCCTCCATGGCTCCTGGGGGATTCCATTCAAGTCTGGCTCCCCCCCGGGCCAGCTGTGCTAAACCATTTCCCTTCGGAGGCAAGGGGCATCAACTGATCAGTCCCTGCCCCGTTTGGGTTTCAAATGCCACTTCGCCCCAGGTTCTGTGATCTCAGGATTGGCAGTACCTGGGTGTTAGCCGCATCTTAGTTCAGCATTTGGGGCCCTCCTTATGCCCAATTCCCCACACTACCCACCAGCGTGGCTGATGCCACACCACCAGACCCAGTGTGAGATAGGTGAAAAATCCTTCCCCCCTTCTGTGCCAATTATGGGGAGAAGGCAAACATTCCTATCCGGCCCCCGAAGGCGACCACATTATGCTACACTAGCTTGCAAAGAGGTGGCGGGTGGGAGGAAGTGCTGCTGTCCCCAGCGAAAGAGGGGGCGAGGGCGTAGGTGCCAGGTATAAAAAGGGGGAACCCATGCTCCACCCCACCCTGGTCCAGGCCTCTCGAGGCCCCTGTCCTATCTCCCCCCTCCTCCTGGGGACGGCAATGCAGCCCTGGCTCTGGACGGGCCAGTGCCAGAACAGCCCTGTTTGCAAAGAATCTCAGAAAATTCTTATAATTTCCTTTACACTAAGCTGCTTCTGCCACTAAACTACAGTTCACACAAAGTTACTTGAGAAAAAAACAAGAGAAAAAAATGGATGGAGCAAATTAGACCAACCCTATCACAAGGAGATGATATATATGGTCAGGTCACCATTGCTATGAAGCAACATGCTGTAAAGAACATTTCAAGGAGACTACTCAGTCATTCTTCCCTAACAATGAGAGTAATTGTTAATTTGACAAGAGTGAAGGTAGATGTAAGAAACTTAGATCCCTATTGGGTCCACTACTGGGAAACTTTTCTGGGTCAGTTCTACTCTTTTGCTGCATTTTTCTCCTTTTTTTCCTGGTGTTTGGGTAGACAGGATGTTTCAGACATAGGACTATGATGAAATAATGAAAAACGAGAATGTGTTGTGCTAGATGGAAAGCAGATGATAGCTCCAATGAAACTGCAACAAGAAAATGTGTGTCCATGAGCCATCAAGAGACAACTGCCTTACATTTATGTCAATAGAGCTTTCATAGTAAGACATACAGTATATTTAAGGAGTGATATTATCAATTGCACACCCAAGAGAATAGCAAGTATTTGAACCCAGGGCTTTTGAGTCCTAGTCTGTTTTTCTATCTATTATACCATTCAATAGAACTCTTCGGTGTTTAAGACTGTCTTGTGGACTGGGTTTGATTTAATGCTTATGACTGAGGCACCTCTTCAAGATTAAGATACCAAGAACTGATATTCCTGAGTAGGCTGGACAATGGAATATAAAATATCAGAGGTTTCAAATTGTACCCCTGCCTCCATCTTCACTAGCAGGACAGCTGTAGCAGGCATGTCCAAACTTTGGCTCTATAGTTCACAGCTCAATTTGATATCCAGGAAATACTGAAGATGACAGGAAGCCAGCTTCAGTGGTTTCCCTTCCTGTCAGCTCCTACTAGCTTGGTGAGTAGATAAGGGAGGGAGAGTTGGACATAGAAGAACCAACCTTGCTGATGGAAAATCAGTATGGCTTCTCTAAGGGTAAGTCTTACCTGACAAACCTTTCAAATTCTTTGAAAAGGTCAATAGGCATGTGGATTTGGGTGAACCGGTAGATGTTGTCTATCTTGATTTTCAGAAGGCTTTTGACACCGACCCTCACCAAAAGCTGCTGAGAAAATGCACAGTCAAAGGATGAGAGGGCAGGTGCTCTTATGGACTGAGAACTGGTTGAGATCCAAGAAACAAAGAATAGGTGACAATTGGCAATTTTCACAATGGAGAGAGATGAAAAGCGTTGTGCCCCAGGGATCTGTCCTCGGACCGGTGCTTTTCAAACTATTCATAAATGACATGGAGACAGGGATAAGCAGTGAGGTGGCCAAGTTTGCAGATGGCACATAACTTTTCCAGGTGGTAAAAACAAGAGAATATTGTGAAGAGCTCCAGAAGGATCTCTCCAAATTGGGGGAATGGGCTGTGAAATGGCAAATGTGTTTCAAAGTAGAAAAATGTAAAGTAATGCATATTGGAGGGGGGTAATCAAAACTTTATCTATCAACTCATTCTGAGTATCTCCAACAGAAGAACAGGGAAAGGCAACTACATATCCTGCACTTACAATCAAGCCTTGTTTGGGCTGACAGTAGATGGAGAACCCAAGAGAGAAAAGCTGGTTAGAGCTCCTGATTGGAGAAAATGTGAGGAAAAATCCTGCAGGGCTTCTTTTAAGGACAGAAGATATTTATTTATTTATTTATTTATTTATTTATTTATTTATTTATTTATTTATTTATTTTTGTGCTTGTATACCGCCCCATTTCCTGACGGGAACTCTGGGCGGTTCACACGAAAGTTAAAAACAGAACAACAATTAATCTAAAAAGATGCTGGGGAAGAGGCAAAAATTGAAAAATAAAAAAAAATACACCTTGGTACAACCCTGGCAATTGCCAAGGGCATCCCTGAATAACCAGGTCTTTACTGCATTTTTGAAGGACGCCAGCGAAGCGGCCTGGTGTAACTTGCTCAGCAATGAGTTCCAAATTGCTGGGCCTGCCACTGAGAAGGCCCATTTACGGGTAGCCACCTTACGGGCATCCTTAGGTGTGGCATCCTGGAGTGAGACAGCCTTAGAGGATCGGGTGGGTCGGGCCAGCTCTAATCGTTGGGAAATATGCTCTGCCAGATAATGGATCCAAGCCATGGAGGGTTTTGTAAACCAAAACTAACACCTTGAACCTTATTCGGGAGGCAACGGGCAACCAGTGCAGGTGAGCAAGGATGGGGGTGATGCGGTCAAACCTGCCCGCACCAACCACCAACCTAGCATTCTGTACCCGCTGCAGTTGCCAAATAAGGTTCAAGGGGAGCCCCATGTAGAGAGCGTTACAGTAATCTCTCCTCGATATGACCAGCACCTGCACCACTGTCCTCAAGGAGTCCCCATCAAGGTAAGGGCGAATTTGGGCGATAAGCCTAAGATGGTAAAAGGCTTACCTGGTCACGGCTGCCACCTGGGATTCCAGGGACAGATCCGGATCCAGGACGACGCGCAGACTCTTTACTCTTTGCGCCAGCTGGAGGGCAGACCCATCCAGACTGGGAAGAGGGCCATTATACCCATCCAGGCCACCCCCGAAGAACAGGACCTTGGTCTTTCCAGGGTTGAGCTTGAGCCTGTGAGCCCTGGTCCAATCCAATACTGTGGCCAGGCAGCGATCAACGGTCTCAACGGCCTCCACTGCAGAGGTGGAAAAGGAGAGATAGAGCTGCGTGTCATCAGCGTACTGATGACAGCAAGCTCCAAAACTCCGGATGACCTCAGCCAGTGGCCTCATGTAGATGTTAAAAAGCCCTTACAAGGAACTTCCTTCTTGTATGCTTCTTAGGTGATGCCTTGTGCACAAGAAGGCTGTTTTTCCCCATTGGCTAGATGATGGGGAAGCATCCTGGTGCTCTTGCATGTCACACAGGTCCCTGGTAAGGCCCACAATGCCAGCAGATATACAAGATGCTGACTCCCTCTCATCTGACCATCCCACGATTCCAAGCAAATCTCCAGGTAAGTCTGAACCTCACTTTTATGAAGCAATGTTGAGATTTTGGAAATCTCTTCTTTAAAAAAAGAGAAAATATATAAAGTTCTCATGCTGTTCCGAGCATAAATAAGCCCATAGTACCTCCATATTATATTACTCTAAAGCGCTAGAGACATGAATTCTTTCTTATCTGTGAGAAACAAAATTCTCTGCTTATTCTATTTTCCCCCAAAAGCTTGTCCATAAACAGACTAGCTGAGAACTCATATCTCTTCCATCTGAGATCTCCTCCCACCAAGTTCTCTGTCTGCCTTTGTAGTGCTAAAATCAAATGTGTGTGCTTGTCACTTACGAGAAACAAATTTAGAATACTACCGAACACCTCAGGGCAAATCGTTTATTGCACTTAATTCCAAGGAAGAGCAATTTAGGCCTTGAATGACATCACTTTATTATGTCCAATAAAATGAATAGGTAATAAAATGGTTTTTAGTAGTTGAGGGGGAAATTGCATGTGAATTCCACTTGGTCATGTCGCTTCTTGTCCTGATGCATATCATCAACCCTAACCTCTAGATGCTAAAATGTGATTTATCATAAGAGGACTGTATGTGTGCATAATAATAGCACATAATTTGCTACCTTGTGGCATGAAGGAAGGTTTTTTTCTTCTGGGGCTAATCTTTAACCCATACAAAACAAAGATAATTCATTTGTGAGCAAAGCACAAAAAGAGCTGATCAAAGGATATGCTGAGAGAACTCAAAGCAAACGAGCACATCCTTTGAGAAGAGACCATTTCTTTAATTGATCCATCCCTACTGAACTTCAGGCACAGTAAAAATGTAATCCTGCTGCATAGCTCCATCTGCAGAAGGCAAAGGTGTGAACTGCAGAAGCAAAATCCCCCCAAATCCATGAGTATTCATGAATTAGCAGAGAGATGCTGCAACAACATACCATGTATGCATTTTGCAGTCTTAACTATGAGCCTTTTCACACGACCCCTAAAATCCACGGCAAATGGCTCCCAGATCTGGAGCTTAAAATTGTTTCCCCACCAGCTCCGGAATTTACAACAAATTAAGTGCGACCACGCCCACCTAAGCACGTCCCAGCGCATTTTTCAAGTACCTGCTCTCCGGGGGTGAAAAATTCCTGATGAGGATGTAACGTAGAGAGTGCCGGACTCTCTTGGCTTCTGTTTGTTGTTTTTTTGCCCCCCCCCGTCTCTTTAAGAGATCTGAATGCTGCCGGGAGCAGAGTGTAGATGGCAGAACGGAGGTGAGCCTGCATTCTTTTCTTCCTTTTTTTTCTCCCTCCCCTCACGCAGACAGCAGCCAGGAGTGCGGAGGAGGTGGGAACACAGGAACAGCGACAAACCCCCAAGATCTCTGGTCCAAATTTAAGTAGCCAGCGGATCTTAGGGGTTGTGTGAAAAGGCTCTATGCAATAGGATTTTGGCAGAGATTTAGAGCTAGACTTTTAGTAGTTAAGCCATCTGACTGAATGGTGAGGTCTATTAGCCTTGCTTTCTCCCCCGTGTATTCTTATTGTTGTTTTCAAATCTTGCATTCAACTATTTTTACAATATCTGCACATTTTTGAAAGTTCTCCTATCAAATCAAATCTTATGTTAGGCTTCCGTAGTTACAGTTCTCACATTACTGGATCATAAAAAGTTCTCAACTCTTCTCCCCAGTTCTTCTCCCCACAGGAAAGATGGTCAGAAGTGCTGTTGCAGGAAAGGTGAGAATCCACTGTGGCAGATAAAGTCTACGCCTACTGCTGCCCCATCTCCCCCAGCCATCCTTCTTGCCCAAATATTTGTACATGCTCCGAAGTAGAGATGGGAACGACTTGAAAAAAAAAATTTTCGAGTTGTCGTTAGTCGGGCCAGTCCCATTTCGGGTTGTTTCCGGTTTTCGTGAAAATTCGCAAAAATTAGTCGGTTTGTTTTTTCATTTTTTCATTGTCGTTAGTACTGGTTTTTTTTGGGGGGGTAGCGGGCTCCTGGAGGCACCTCTGTGGGGTGGGTGCCTCCTCTGGCCCGCTATAAAGGGAAAGTGGGCTCCTGGAGGCACCCGTGGGTGCCTCCTGCCACTAGGAAGGGGAAGCAGGCTCCAAGAGACACCCCTCTACATGGGGGTCTCCCTTCCTCACCTGCTGCTGCTGCAAAATGCTATGCAATAGCCATATGGATATTGCATAACATAATGTGCAGACGTGAGACCAGTGTGAGAGTGATAGGGTCATACCTTCCCTGCACAAGGCTCCCGCACCACCATGTCTCACACAGAAGGGAATTGTACTTGCTGCGTGTAGTGCAATGCAAGCAAGTAGATCTGGCTTTAAGGTGGCTTAGTGCAAGAGCTAGGGTTAGGCTAGTGACGGGTAAGGTTACGGTGGGCTAGTGGGTTGCACCTCTGGGTGCCTCTCTGACCCACTAAGAAGACAGTCTGTGACATATGGGTACGGAGTCAAGGGTTAGGGTTAGGGCTAGGGCAGGTTTTAGGGGGCTTTTTGGCACATCCCAGAAGTCTCCATGGCCAAGTGGCCATGCGACTGGTGGGATGGCTCCAAAAATTTGCATGGTTGTCCACTCCCACATGGCTGGCCACTCGGCCAGCCCATCATTGCGCAGGTGTAAAAAAAATAAAATAAAATAAAATCAATGGAGGACAGAGGAGGAGAGGAGAGACATTTTGTTGCAAGAAAAAACCCACTGCTACTGTGAAAAATCTGGCAGTTTATAAATTTTCGCGTGTTTCTGTTGTGCTTGTGTGTTTTTGGACCACGATTTCAAAAACAATATTGCGTTCGCCGCCCCATTTTGGATCCCCCGCCCGCACCGCATGGCATGGCGATGGCGACTCGTGAGTCCGGCTGGCCAGGACGGGGGGGAGGCGGGACCCCCCCTCCAGAAACCACCCCTCCGGTAGGTGCCCTGCGCCCTTAGTCAAGCAGGCATTTTTCCGCCTGCTTTTTTGGCCCGGGAATGGGTGGGGGGAGAGTTTAAAAGTTTTTTTCCTGTGCCGTCCGTGCCGCTTGCTTGCGCTTTAATTGCGGCGGCCGGCGGCCGGCGAGACTGGGCTTTTTGCTGGCTGCGAGCCTGCGGCGAGTCCCACCAGAGCAGCCCAGGACGGGGGATGAGGGGGGAGGGCGGGGACCTCCAGAAACAACCCCTCTGGTAGGTGCCCTGAAGCACGGCAGGCATTTTCCCGCCTGCTTTTCGGCTGGGAACCGGGTTTTTTTAACTTTTAAAAACTTTTTTTCTGTGCCGCGTGTGGCATCGTGCGATCTCGCGATGCAAGTAACGAGCACGACAAATCAGACCAAAATTGTTCGTTCGTCGGTTCGAGCTCGAAGTCTGGGGGAGTAATTCCCGTTACCGTTTCCGTAGAGTAACGGAACCGAGTAACGGAAACGGAAACGGGAATACCGCTAAGTCGTGCCCATCTCTACTCCGAAGCATTAGTATAGGACAGGGATGTGGGCATGGGAATGGCCACCCAGAGTAGATTGGACATGTTTCAGGTATTTTACATCTGGGAGTAGAGAACTGTTTGGATTAACATTAATTTACTAATAGGGATTCCAAATGGTGCTGTGGTGGATGTGCTAAACAGACTTAAGAATGCAATTGTTCTGTAATTGGTACCCTCACCTATGCAATATCTAATGAATACCTTGCTTTGTTCTGATGTCCCACTAGTACAAGTCACAGTGAGGCTGTTCATAAATATTAAATATCTCATGGTCATATGGAAGAGTAGCAAAGCACCAGACAGCATGGCACCTGGGCTGACCTCTGAACTTTCCACAGGGCTGTTGCCCTGAGCCTGTCACCTAATTATTAGTACCCAAAGCTTACAGGGATGCTAATGCAGATGATTGTAGTCAGGAGGGGGGAAAACATGAAGTGTCTTTCTAAAGAGAAGCTCTAGAAAGTTCCTAGAGCTCAGATAAAATGAATTATCAATATCAGTGCAAGGTTAGACTATAGGTGATAATAACTTTATAAGCCACTAAATAACAAAAAAATCATTGCAAGCTTTCAAGGGTAATACCCTCTTTTTCAAAGCATGTACCAAAATTCCAAATATGGCACAAGATGTGGTTTGCCAGGAAATTATTCATACCTTTAAAGTTCTTAGCAAGAAGATTTTCCCCAGGCACCTCTGTCTTCGATGAGGCAGGAAACAGCAGGGCTGTTGTTAAACCTGTATCTGAAGTCAAGAATTGAGTTTCTTGCCACAGCTCTTCACAACCAAAGGGACATAGGTTATGCACGCCCACCCTCAACGCATCTCCATTTGGCTCTTCGTTACCTACAAGTCCCTGTTTGGCCAGAGACATGGGGGAGGGGTAGGGGGTTGATGCAGAATACTCCATTTGGGTATTAAGGTACAATTTAGTAAATATCAACGTTCTGCAGCAGTTACTGCCTCAGTCTTAAATATTGAGAAATGAATGACCAATTTTTCAAAATTTGACAAAGTGTCATTATAGTGAAATCATTTGTAGCTAAAAATATAGAGAATATGCCTTTTCCCCCTCTGAAAGGAAGTGGAGTATTGAAAGGAATGGAGCTGTCATACTTTTGTTATGCCCTGTACTTCACCCATGCCACATGCCCCTCTACCAATAGGTTAAATGATCTAATAGAGAGAGTGATGAGCCAATGGCTCTCCAGATTTTTGCTGAGCTCCCAGGAGTCTCAGCTAGTATGGCCAGTGTTCATGGGTGAATTGAATCTGGGTTCCAGTAATGTCTGAAAGGCCACAGGTTCCAATTAGTGGGTGCAACTAATCCAGTCATTATCTTTCCAGACCAACTGTGTTTCACAGGGAGCTTGTCTGGAGGATTAAGATTAAGAAGATCTTTGGGATTCAGCAGTCATACTTGCAATAATGCCCATGTTGAGGTACAAAGACCAACAATGCAACAAGATAATTTGTAAACTGTCAGAGTTGTCACAAACTCCGGCTGTTAAGAATCACTCATCTAATAGTACTTAAGGAACCCACTTCCACTGAAAGGTTGTCTGCGATAATTTTGAACATATAAAAGGCATAATAAGAAGACCTTATAATGCTCAACCTTCACACCTGATGGCCAACTCTGAGGCAGATTTTATCTAAAAAGAAACCTAGAGAGACAGACACCTCCTATCTAATACTGAGACTGGTTTCCAACATCATATTGTCACAAGAAACCCTCAACTAATGCATGAATCATAAAATGTAGAGCTCCCAATTTGGTTGGCTTCCTTTTTTACTACTTAAGATAATGACCCTGATTTTCACTTGACGTCCAATAAAGCTACTCTGATTTTTCCTGAAAATTCAATTTGTAGTTCAGCTGCTTGCTGACTAGAACAAAATTTAATTTAAAAGAGAGAAAGAGGGGAAGAGAAAGAGATTCATATTGCTTAACAGGCATACTAGTGAAATATTATGCAAAAGCAAAGATAACTGAACAAAATAGGTGGTCACAGAAAATAAAATCCAGTAACAGCAGAGAATGAGATGTTTGGATGGCATCATTGATGCAACCAACATGGATTTGACCAAACTCCAGGAGGTAGTGGAAGACTGGAAGGCCTGGTGTGCTCTAGTCCATGGGGTCATGAAGAGTTGTTCAACAAACAAACCTCCAATATCTGCTTCTATGGAGTTACATTAATTATAAAAATGTCTCAAACTGGAAAATATGAGGTGAACTATTATGAAAACAGGAAATTACATTCTACCTGCACAGCTATAGTTGTGTGAGAAAGTTGCCAATCCTGGAACAACTTTCTGACATTGGACATATTGCTCCTGACTGTTTGTATACCTTGCATTCCTGTTTGAATGTTCTGCTGACAAGTATCTAGTTATGGTGGTACCTCAGGTTACAATGTTGATCCATTCCCTATGACTTTCTGTAGCCCGGAAATTATGTAAACCAGAACCGAATGAGGTGCAATGCATCCTTGGAAGTTAAGTCCTTTGGGGAAAATGTGTAAACCACTTTTTGTGTAAAAAATTCATAAACTGTTTTTTTTTTTACATAAAATGTATAAATGGACACATTCTTTTTGAAGGGCTTCATTACATATTCTGGGCCATTTGTAACTGGGAGTAACACTGTACTTGGCTTTTTCCTGTCTCTTGTTTGGAGTGATGGCCCAGTATGGCCTTGATTTAGGGCATGAAAGCAGCTTGGACTCATATTCTGTCACCTGCTTTGAAAAGCCATGACAATGTCTCCCTTATGTACCAACTCAGTCTTGCTCTGAACTTCCCTTTCATCAGCCCCACAGAGATTGGATGCACACTGGGCTTGTCTCCCACTTGCCTTGGCAATTATATCCTAAAGCTTGGCAATGGATATGTGTGCAGATGCATGCTTGACCACTGCTGTAGCCTGAGCATCTGGGTCCAGTGTTGAGTCCATGAAAATATCCAAAGGGAAAAGCTGAGTCTTCTAGGAGAATGTGACTCCGTCCAACCTAGGCTGAACCACTGTTCCCTGACCCACCTTTCAACTAACTAGGAGCATCACTCAGGCCATCGGACTCAGTCCGGAATCTGAGAGTTGTCCTGGACCCGGCGCTCACCATGGAGGCCCAGGTGTCCGCCGTGTCCAGGGCTGCCTTTTTCCACCTTCGTAGAATTGCCCAGATTCGTCCGTACCTGGATGGGGACTCCCTTAGAACAGTGGTCCAGGCGTTGGTGATCTCGAGACTGGACTAT
Source organism: Phrynocephalus guinanensis (assembly GCA_037367245.1). Classification (NCBI taxonomy): domain Eukaryota; kingdom Metazoa; phylum Chordata; class Lepidosauria; order Squamata; family Agamidae; genus Phrynocephalus; species Phrynocephalus guinanensis. Next base: position 12,826,409 of record CM074737.1, on the reverse strand, counting down.
TGCAACGCGCTCTACATGGGGTTGCCCTTGAATCTGATTCGGCGTCTGCAGCGGGTCCAAAATGCGGCGGCCAGACTGGTGGCGGGTGTGCGTCGATTCGAGCACATCACCCCAGTTCTGGCTCGCCTGCACTGGTTACCCGTTGCGGCCCGAATCAGATTCAAGGTCCTGGTTTTGGTTTACAAAACACTCCATGGCCTAGGACCTGGCTACCTGACAGAGCGGATCGACCAACGGTCAACTTCGGCCCGTCCAACTAGGTTGTCGCGGGCGCACATGCTGTGCGTGGCCACGCCCAGGGAGGCTCGGAGAACTTCCACCCGCTCCCGAGCCTTCTCTGTGGCTGGCCCGACGCTGTGGAACCACCTACCAGCAGAAGTGCGCCTAGCAGAGTCCCTGCCTGCCTTCCGGAAGGCTCTTAAAACCCTTCTCTTCCGGGAGGCATTTGGTTGATTTTTTTTTTCCTCTCCCGCCATCGCCATTTCCTGCACTTTGCTGTTTTATCTGTTTAGTTTTTTATTACATTGTGTTTCTGTTGTCTTTTAATATGCTGTAAACCGCCCGGAGTTCCCCACCAGGAAGACGGGCGGTATATAAGTCCCACAATAAATAAATAAATAAATAAATGTCTAGATTAAATTTCAACATAGTCATTTTCTTCAAATCCATTAGAAACACTGATTTAGAACCAGAAAACTTTCTTTGGATAGGAATGAAAAGGAAAAATAAAGTTGGGCTTCACCAATATATGAAACTCAAGTCTTAAGATTTTATGTACATATTGAATAGCATGGGACCAATAGACAAATAGGCAGAGCATCTCAACATCAGTCTGCATGTGCTGCTCAGGAAGGGCTGAATTATTGTTCCATAGAACAATATCTGAATCCCAGTCTAAAATCATGCCCCAGAAGAATAAAATGATCCCAAGAATCTAGCAGTGGCAATGTGGGATTGAACCTCTATTGGTCACAATATAAAATGATGTTTAATTCTTTTTGCCTCATTATTCCACCTCTGTATTTTCTATAGTAATACAATAGAAAAACAAAATCATATGTGATTTGTATTCAATTACAATTCACTTGATCAACTGCAAGGTAATTATAGAAGCAAATGATGCAGTCAGGGCACCAGTTAACTCCTAACATCTGTTGTCTTATCATTCAGGTCTACTGGTATGCAAGCTACTGAACCTCAAGCACCAAGTCACTTATTAAACTGATAATTACTTCTCTCCTCCCCACATAACTTTCAAGTGAGCGTCGTCAGTATGTCAGTGGCTGTCCTGTCAATAAAGATAGCATGCAGCTGCTTCACTTGATCTCGAACTTCAAATGAGGATAACAAAGTGAAAGAAATCCATCAGAAGGAACCATTCCCAAAGAACACCGCTCAGTAGAAACTTAAAAGAGCAATTGTGAATTTCCTAGTGGTTATAATAGTAGTTACGGGGAAGTATCAGGTCTATAAATCATGTTTCAGGTACATAGGTTTTTACATATAGAGACTTCTGGGCATTTTCATAAAGGAGTTAACAGCTACTGCCCGGAATGTAATAGGCCCATTGTTGGCACACACTAATGGGCTTTTTTTCATTTGCTACTTTTCTCTGTGGGTGAGGAAATGGATATTTTATCTTCCTTTTAATTAATAAGAAGCTCAGCAACGAGGCCCATCCTGCAAAAAGTTTGCTTTGAATTTCAATAGAACTATTCAGTGTTTAAGACTGGCTTGTGGACAGGGTTTGATTTAATGCTTATGACTGAGGCACCTCTTCATGATTAAGATGCCTAGAACTGATATTCTTGAGTAGGCTGGACAATAGAATATAAAATATCAGAGGATTCAAATTGTACCCCTGCCTCCATCTTCACTGGCAGGAGAACAGTACAGAATCAGCAACAGAGCTCAAGTCCCAGCTATTTACTCTGAACGCTTCCCAGTGATATCCCAGAATGCTGGGACTGACGCACTGTTCCTATGACTGCATTTCTGATCATTTTGCCTGTGACTTGTAATAATCTACAGGCTCAAAGTTACCTCAACACCCTTGGTTACTTCTAGAGTGCTGTCCAAGGGTCACAAAGAAGAAGGAAAACTGGGACCACAGGTCAATTTTATATCCAGGATGACAGGAGGCCAGCTTCAGTGCTTACCCTTCCTGTCAGCTCCTACTAGCTGGGTCAGTAGGTAAGGGAGCGAGAGCTGGACGTAGAAGAACAAACCTTGCTGAGGGAAAATCAGCATGGCTTCTGTAAGGGTAACTCTTATCTGACTAACCTTTTTGAATTCTTTGAAAAGGTCAACAGGCATGTGGATTTGGGTGAACCTGTGGATACTATCTTGATTTTCAGAAGGCTTTTGACACTGTCCCTCACCAAAAGCTGCTGAGAAAATACACAGTCAGAGGATAGGAGGGCAGGCCTTCTTATGGACTGAGAACAGGTTGAGATTCAAGAAACAAAGAATAGGTGTCAATGGGTAATTTTCACAATGAAGAGAGGTGAAAAGCAGTGTGCACCAGGGATCTGTCCTGGGACTAGTGCTTTTCAATCTGTTCATAAATGACCTGGAGAGAGAGATAAGCAGTGAGGTGGCCAAGTTTGTGATGGCATGTAACTTTTCCATGTGGTAGAAACAAGAGAAGATTGTGAAGAGTTCCAGAAGGATCTCTCCAAACTGCAGGGATGGGCTGTGAAATGGCGAATGCATTTCAATGTAGGAAAATGTAAATTAATGCACATTGGGGCAAAAAATCAAAACTTTATCTATCAACTCATCGGCTTTGAGCTATCTGTGATGGTTCAGGAAAGAGATCTTGGTGAGCCGGTGGACAGCTCAACGAAGGTGTCTACCCAATGTGTGGCACTTATGAAGAAGGCCAATTCCATGCTAGGGTTTATCAAAAAGGGGATTAAAATAAAACAGCCAACTTTATAATGCCATTGTACAAAATGATAGTAATGCCACACCTGGAGTATTGTGTACAATTCTGGTCAACATATCCCCCAAAAAAGACATAGTGGAACTGTAAAAGGTCCAAAAGAGAGGGACTAAAATGATTTCTGGCCTGGGTGACTTCCCTTATGAGAAAATGCTAAAACATTTGGAGCTCTTTATTCTGGAAAAAAGGTGCCTGAGGGAGAATATGATTTTGACATTCAAAATAATGCAGGGCATGAGTAAATTGGATAGAAGGACACTCTTCTCCCTCTCACAAAATACCAGAACTAGAGGACATCCACTCAAACTGAGGGTTGGGAGGATGACAACAGACAAAACACAATATTTTTTTTACCCTGTGTGTTGTTAGTCTGTGGAACTCCCTGCCAGAGGATTTGGTGATGGTACCTAACCCGGGTGCCTTAAAAGGGGGATTGGACAGATTCCTGGAAGAAAAGTCCATCACAGGTTACAAACCATGATGGAGATGTGTAATTTCCAGGCTTAACACCAGGATACTTCAAGGGCCAGACACAGGGGAATGGTATCAGGACACAGATATCTAGTCTCATGCAATATCAGATGCATTGGGTGGGGCACTGTGAGATACAGAAGCTGGATTAGATGGGCCTTTGGCCTGATCCAGCATGGCTCTTCTTATGTTCTCCATTTTTGCTACTTGCAGGGCAGCCCTTGCCACCCCAACCCTGAAAAAAAGAGATAAGAATTGTAGCGCAGGCTTTGGGTGGCACCTTTTCTCCCACCCGTTCGAGTGCAGGGAAACTGGGGATTTATTTTTTTCTGAGCCCCAAGGGCTGATCAGCTGTAGCAGTGGCAAAAAAAAGTTTAAAAATTGCTCCTTCCCCCCCACCCATTGGGTTTTTTTTAAAAAATAATTCCTACAGTTTCAGTGTAGGGAGAAAAAACATATGTTTGATTGCTATGAAAGCAAGCAAGAAAGAGACAATAACAGGTAATTAGCGTAATTACAAGCCCCTGCCATGAGGAGATCATGACCATTCTGCTGTGATTCAGTCCTAGCCATCATACCAATAACCATACACACAAAATTACTCTTTTTGTAATGGTCCTTTCTGGATTTTTATTTGAGTCTAAAACTATTTATTAGAACTAGTGGCTTCTTCTTACTTTTGTTTCAATTTCTCTTCATTTTATTGTTGGGAGGACTATATTAACTTTTTCAATTCTGTAGCATCTGCACTTGGGCTTTAGTATTGCACTAGCGTGGCCCATTATGAATTGCAGTCTCTTACATTGTTCAGGGTATTCTTTTTAATGAGAAAGTAAAAGAAAGTGAGAGCATGATGAAAAGACACAGCACAGAGAAGAAATCTTGTAGATTGGCATACATTTGTATTACGTTTTATTAAGAACCTATTGTGTTTCTCTTTTAAATTATATCAAATCAGACACTAGCACTGAGGGATCACAGGTATATATTTACAAAACGCTCATTAGTCTTGGAAACCATAACCTCTCGTCTATATGGTTCGTAGTCCTTAACACTTGCTCTCTTTCTTTGAAGGTGTTTGTTGTAAGGATGCAAGATTTATCAGCCTTAGAGTATTTTCTCTGAGATTACTAGAATATTCCCCTTGTTTTTCCCACTTAGTGTTTCTTCCAGGCCAATATATGAGATTCCTGGTAGAAGATGCCACTATTAAATATATCATGCTGTTAAAACTCTTAAAATGAGTACAACACAGAGAATGGTGCCCCCAAAGCCAGCATAGTCCAGGGTGGGGGTTCTTTGCCTCTCCCACTTGAAGAGGTGTGAAATGGTGGCATCAGGATCCATTTTGGGGCTGGTGGGGCAGACCATATAAGGGAGTGCCCCAGTCTGCCCCAGTTTCTTCTTGCGATGGTGTGGAGATAGGAGGAGCTTGTTAGCTTGGCTGTGAGATTTTGATTTTGCCTCATGGTCACTGAGTCTCCAGAGCTGCAGACTGTGCATTAGCACCACCCAGATGGTTTTGTTTTAACAAAAAAGGGGGAAAGGAATAGGAAGGAGGTTTGGGCAGAGGACAATGAGGGTGCATTGTTGTTTTTGGGGTGAGTGCAAGGGGGTTGGGCATTAGGGGAAGAGTGGAGGGAGGAATAACAACCCAAAAGGCCTAAGAGAGGAGTGAAGGGGTTGGGTGGAGGGATTGTGTTTGTTTGCAGGGCAGCGTTGTGTGGAATAAGGGTGGGGAGGTCTTCTTGGGACCATTGATTGGAAGCCCTTAGATTTTTAGCAAGTAGTTAACCCTCTGCCCCACCTTTGTTTGGTGATTTGGAATTTTTTTTGGTAAGGTCAGGTTGTATAAATACTATTAGGAATAAGATAAAATATTATTGAAAAGGGAAAGAGAAAAGAAATAACAGAAAGAAGGGGGGTGATAAAGCTGCTGCCTGTATCAGGGGCATAGACTTGTGCAAAATTAATAGAGAAGAAGAAGAAGAAGAAGAACCACACTAGTAATAATTGTACAAGCCATATATATTGATAACATAATAGTAGAGATGGGCACGACTCAGCGAAATTTTCGTTTTCGTTTTCGTTTTTTCATTTTGTTTCGTAACGAAAACAAAAACGAAAATTTTTCAAAAACCAAAACGGAAACGGAAATGAAACAACAAATTTTGCTGTGTTTTTCGTTTTCGTTGCAGCAAATCCATTGAACTGAAAAGAATGCTAACGAAACAGCAATTTTTCGTTTTCATTTTCGTTTTTTTGTTTCATTACGAACCAAAAACGAAATGAAATTTTTTAAAAAAACAAAACGAAAAACAAAAACGAACCAAAACGTATCCCCAAACGACCAAACAAAAAACGAAACACAATTTTTTGAGTCGTGCCCATCTCTACATAATAGATAAAGCTATATAAATAAATAAAAGCAAAAAAAAACTTTGGAAAGGAAAATAGAATTGTTATTCCCCTAGAGGGTTTTTTGGTGCTAGCTATGGTTCCAAAAAAATGAAAGAATGCATGTAAGGGAAAACTGCCCATCAGAAAGAGGGCTCTGGTGAGTCCCCCCTCCCCCAAGAGTGTCTTCTTCAGATGATGAAGACTTTCTAGATTGCAAGGCAATTTGTGGAAAATTAAGTGCCTTGGAGAGAGGGCCAGGGAAAAAGGCATGGCAGGGTCCTTTGGACCTAGGCAGTCATGTAGAGAGTCAAAGGATGGCTGAATTAAAGTGCATGAGGGAACTGATGCTCTCACGTATTGCTGTGTTGGAAGATGAGCATGCAGGGGATTCTGGACAGTGAGCTGCAGCAGAACTTGTAGAGGTCCAGAGAGTCCAAACATCTGACCCCTTGGGATAGTTCGATGAGCAGCCTGCTGTGTCCACATGCAAAAGAAGAACTGAAGCAGAATAGACAGAGGCCACTGGGGAAAGAAGTGCAGCTATTCTGGACTTATTGATGGACCAGCAGGTTGATGCCAGTAGGAGTACTGCAGTGGCTGCCAGCAATTTGAAGTGAGGTAAGGCTATTTTAATTTCTAGCACATCACAGATGGGGTTGTGGCTGTAAGTTACCAGGAATCTGGGGGTGCCGTTTGGCCTTGGCTCTAGTCTCACATTCACCACATAGTTTATCTGTTGAGACAGCCACTCAAACTCTGCCCGTGCTGGCTGGGCCAGCATCAGTAGAAACCTAAACTGAAGGTGGCCGGATGAAGTGTAACACAGGAAGTAGCACAGCTAGGGTTGCCAGTGTAAGTAGGGTATCATATGCTGATCTCCCAGATGGGAATGAGCTATTATTATTATTGCACATTATTACAAGGGTGCCCATATGGTTTTATTTTAAATTGTCTAATTGTCTTGGGGTTGGTATTTGGATATATGCTGAACTGCTCAGCTTTTGTAAGCCGCCTAGAGTTCCCTTTGGGAAGATGGGCAGGGTATAAATTTAATAATAAATAAATAATAATAAATAAATAAATTGCCCTTGGGAGACCATTTATCTCCAGCTACAATCGAAAAGATATTGAGAGGAGAGTTATGTAGATATATTTGAGTGTGTGAACAGGGGAGTTGGAGACCAGAAATACAATAAACTAGATGAAAAAGAAAAATAAAAAATCAAGAGGAAAAAGATAGATCACTTTTGGTTGAACTGGTTTCCAGTGTTTTTCATATATGCTGGAGTTTTTGTGCATGCACACCCTGAGTGGGCCTTTGTGGTGATTCAATTCATGGACCTTATTTACAGGTCCCATTCAAATTTCCCTGGTATGGCATGTATGATGTATGATGAGGGGTTCAGAATGAGGTCTTCCCTTCATCCCAACTTGCTTTGGGACAGGCCCCATTATGCACTGTGATTGTGCATCATGTCCCCTTCCAGATTGCTGGTAGGGGGATCTGCAACAAAGCTCACATTTTGGGGTATTGAGTGGGATACATGTTAACAACTGTGCAGGTTACCTGAGGATAAGCTAGAGGACCTCTGAGGTAGGATAGTGAAAATGTTAGGGCAGCAAAAGGTGATCTTGAAAGAATTTCAGTTTTTAGTTGGGCTCCTAAACATTGCATGCAAGGTCTTTGCACTGGATCAGGTCTTCTTATGAAGGTTGTGTGATGCCATAGTGGGCTTGAATAAGCCACATCATAGGCATAGATTATTGGCAGGTATTAAAGGGTTTTAACAGTCTGGCTTAATTTCCTTTGGGAAGCTCTTTTTAGAGGTCCGATTTTATGTTGGGGTCAGCACTGCAGGTTCATACAGATGCATCAGGTTTTTGCTTGAAAGAGAGGTTGGTGTGAGTTTGGCCTGCTGATCCAGAGCACCTTATGCAATTCACTGTATTCCTTCACTGAAAAGTTTTGGCTCCTCGTTCCATTCAGATGTCAGCTCTGGATTTTTATGCTAGAGCCAGAGGCCTGCCACACTCCATGAGAGATTTTAGGGTGCCAGAAATGATTGAGGGGTGGTCCAGGGAAAGGGGCAGAGCAAGAGATAAGCAAACACCCATTTTTCTGGTGATGCTGATCACATTGAGTGCTAGTTGGGAAGTAGTATGCAGTGATAGTTATAAAGCTGCCTTGTTTAAGGCTGCAACATTAGTGGCCTTTTGGGGGGCTTTACAAATTAGTGAGTTGGTGGCTGCATTCAAAAACGATGAGTCCTGATCCTCGCTGCAGAGAATGGATTTACTGATTATGCAGGAATAAGGCATAGTGACAGTACGCCGATCTAAAACAGACCAGTTGGGTGTGGGTCAGTTAATACATTTGGGGAAGTACCATGTTAAGGAAATCTGCCCATTTCTAGCTGTCACTAGTTACTTGGTCTTGTGAGGTTAGGGCGACAGGAACTTGTTTCTTCATCGTGATAGGAGGCCCCTGATGAAATACCACTTCTGGCAAATTACTTCCAGAGCTCTTGAGGGAATAGGGATTGCTAGATGGAATTTTGGGACACATTCATTCTGAATTGGTGTGGCCTCTACCTCTGCTGTCTTAGGTTACACCATAAAAGAGATTCAGGCTGTGGGGTGATGGACAGAGAAGTACAGAGCTTACGTTCACCCATTACCTGAATGTAGGGCTACTGAAGAGTGACAGAAGCTCATATTACACTTCCCAGGCAAAATAATTTGTAAACTCAATTTGTTTCTTAAGAATAACATTACAACTTCATTTTCCTATAAATCAATGCTTATTCCACAAAAGGTATTTAAACAGCCATTTAAAAATTATTTTGGTGATATTTTTCAGCTAATTAAACATGTAAAGAGTGGCTAAAACTCTGCCCTCATTCTTGTACAATTATTTTTGCCACATTTCTTGTACATCTTCTAATTACTATGAAATTTCCCTAATGGTCCACATTTCCTGGTTTATTTAGTTTTTTTTAATGCCCTGAAAGAATTGTAATTTATAATATTTTACCCTGTGGTTTTTTCCCCCCCTGAAGCGTGGTAAACAGAAGAGGCTCTCAGCTTCCTTGGGGATAATTGTGTGATGAAAATAGGACATTCATAATCACTCATCAGCCACCCTATCAGATCTCCATTGAAACGTGGGTCAATCCCCCAGTTTACCAGTACTGTAAATGATGCCATTTTCACCTTGTAGACAACATTTCCTATTCTTGCTCTGGATATAACCTGCTAATTGAAGTAATTTGCAGTCTGATAGCCCCATCCTTGAGCTAATGATCCATTGTTACTTTGTCATTATATGTATCCTCACCCGATCACATGACTCTATATAAATTAGGGATGGGCACGAAACAGAAAAATTGTGTTTCGTTTCATTTTGTTTCAACCCCCCCCCTGCATTTTCTTTTGTTTTGTCTCAGATGAATTTTGATAACAAAAATTCATACAAAATGAAACAAAAATGAAATGTTTTGTTACCTTGTGGTTGCTCCCTCCAAGGCTCCAGCAGCGGCTCCAAAGGCTCTGGCAGCAGTGGCAGTGGTAGCAGCAGTGGGCCTAGGCTAGCCTGCCAGCTGTTTGCCCTCTCCACCTGGCTGGTGGTGACTCTGGCAGTGGCCACAGAAACTGCAGTGGTGGCAACAGGCCTAGGCTGGCCTGCCAGCCACTCACCCTCTCTGGCCTGGCTGGGTGGTCTCAGCGGCAGTGGTGGTGGCAGAACACCTGCAGGTAACTGACTATTTTACAGACGGAACAAAATGGTTTGTTTAAATGAAAAAATGATGGTTTAGTTTTGTAGAAAACACAATGCTGCTTCATTGTTTCATTTCATTTTGTTACGTAACAAAACAAAACAGCATTTCATTTTTTTGTTTTGTGCCCATCCCTAGAATAAAGCCATCAGTCATATATCCCACAGCCCCCCACCAGCATCTGATGAAGTGATCTTGATCCAGAAAAGCTCACACTGAAAAATAACTGTGACGTTTTAAGGTGCCAACATTGTTGTGGATTGTTTTATATTTATTGTTTTATTTATTTTTTATCAGAGACAGCTGCCTCATAAATAGATAAATAGATACATAGATACATAGATAAATAGATAAATACTTTTTATTTGTTTTGTCAGAGACAGCTGCCTCAGAATTAAATTAAGCACAAAAATCCTGAACCTTGTCCATGTGAAAGTCATTCAGATTTCCCCTCATTCAATTCTTTTTCAAAGGAATCTATTTTCTGTTAGATTTCATGATAATTATTTAAGTGGGAACGACTTCTGCACCGCACTAAAATAGTTACAATTGACTTCTGAACTTCCAAGTGGCTAAATGAAACAACAGTGATTTAACATGAGCGTACCACAGGTCAAGTGTGGATTATATATAGGAGCCTATTTGGCAACCAACCAGGATACAACACCATTACAAATGCAGCCTGAGTTAATATAAGTTTGGTGTTCAAGAAATGTGAATCCTATATGTATGGTAAGACTACTGGCTTTTCCACCGATACTCCCTACAGCAAAAAGCCAGTTTCTTCTGTGAAGTTGAAATAAGTTATTTATTGCTCTTGATATTTCCTTAGTGGCAGAAGTCGTTCTGCCAAAATTAACAAATTGTCCTTGACATTTCTCTCCATTGTAAAATGTCAGTGCCGCATGCCAAGCCACAAAGCATGCATGCAAAGTCCTCTCCCAAGTTTGAGTAAATCACCCTTATTAGATGGAACTGCTTGCACTTTGATCCTCATTAACATTAATGAAAAACATCATGTTTATTCTTTACTGGGTAGGTTAACTGGCTAGAGTACTTCTATATGATGTACTCATTAAAGGCAGGTTATCCTAGGATGTTAAAGTGAGAAAATGTGCTGTAAATGATAGCTAAGTAGAAACATATAACAACCTCTGAGCTATGGCTTGGGGGTGGGGGGAAGCCAGCTGAAATTTCAACACAGTAAAAGACTGAAATCCCACAACCACTAAAAACTGTGTCAAACTGCTCAAAGATGCAGTTAATAAAACTGTGTTCCCACGGCCAGCGGACTTTAAAGGGGGAAAATGTGACCAAACCCACTTAAGCGCAAACCAGCAAGTTTTACAAGTACTTGGTCTCGAGGTGGTACAAAGCTTGTCTCAGTTCCAATGCATATTTTTAACCTGTACTTGAGTCCATGGGGACTTGGAAAATCTGCATCAAAACCTTTTCATTCTGCTGTGTTGCTGTTCCTGCTCGTGGGGACACAAAAGATGTGGTTCTTTAAACTGTGCCTGTGGGGACACAGGAACTGCTTTTTTCAACCATGGGCGTTTATACACGACCCCTAAGCTCCGCCGCAAATGGCTGCAAGGTCCGGACCTTAAAAATGTTTACCCACCAGCTCTGGACTTTGCAGACAATTAAGTGAGACCCCGCCCACTTTAGCGCGACCAAACAGCAGTTTTCTTGTACCTGGTCTTTGATGGTGACAAATATTTGATCCGGTGTAAGGATAGTGAGTGCGGGGCTCTCCTGGCTTCTGTTTGTTCTTTTTTTTGCGCCCCGCCCCTTTAAGAGATCTGAATGCTGCCTGGAACAAAACGGAGTAAGAAGGCATTCTTTTCTTTCTTTTTTCTCCCTCCCTCAGGCAGCCAGCAACCAGGAAGTGCGGAGGAGGGTGGGGACAGAGGAAGAGGAGGAACCCCTAAGATCTCTGGTCCGAATTTAAGTGGCCAGCGGATCTTAGGGGTTGTGTAAAAAGGCCCCATGTGACTGTTCTGGGGAGGGGGAAATCTGAATTTTACTTTGATCTGGATTTTCTGGTTGTGGGATAGCAGCCAAAATGACATTAATGGGAAGTTCTATGATCCTTTCAGGATTCAGTTGTCAAGCAGAAGAAAGTCCACTTCCTAAGCAATGAGAAACTCAAGATGGGATACAATGAGGTTTTTACTTTCCTAATAGGGATTCATGAACATGTTAAGTTTCTTGGAGGTTGGTTTGTCACTGTTGCCTGACACAAAGAAACCAGTGTGTCCCTGCTCCTGTTCTGTTTAAGAAAGGAAACCAGGCTGGTACTTGATTTTTACTTCAGTAAATATGACAGAAGAATGACATTCTCTATGTTGTTTGAGGGCAGCAGGCTAGCACGGAGGTGAAAGGCAGTCTCTATACCACCTGTAGCCCTGTTCTCCAACAACTGAAAATAGCCAGGAGGATGCCAATGAGACAGAAAGTTGTTTCACTTGATCTAATGGTAGAACCACTACCATATTTCTCAGAATAATGTGATCTACCTCCTTCTGCTTACATCGCCAATTGTTTTGACAACCTAGGAACAAATCCTTCATGTATCAACGTTTGCAAGTGTGTCTATAAAAAAAGAAATGAATCCTTTACATTTATGAAATAATAGACAGGCATCGTCCTTGCAATTGCAGCTAGATTGTGTTCATCACCCTCCCTTTGAGCACCTAGAGCTGCACCACGCCTTTCAGTCGATGGCAACGCAGAAGGAATTCTCCTGAACCAGTGAGTGAGCTATGGTGCGGGAGCCTGCATCAAAAAATGACCTTGAGGAATTAATGACTTGTAATGAAGACACACAGAGAGGAAATCAATGTTGCCAGATGGAGGCATCTTTGATCTCTGAAGGGCACAAAGTGGTCTCCAACATGGTGGCTTAATTTTTCAAAGCACACTTTCCTCCCTGTCACACCATTTTGTTTTTTGGACCAGTATGTTATAGGCAGACTGAACTGTGCACATTCATTCATTTCCCTTTTGCTTTTTGAAATACTTGTGTTACAGAAGTGATCTAGGAGGAGGACAAGGAGGGCATCAAGTTCCCCCAGTCATTCTGTCTAGGAGTAAATCATTTAACCCACTTTTAGGCTACTTTCCCAAGTTTACAGTAACTTATGTAAAATTGCTAATAGGGTTAAAACAAGCAAACTCCATAAAATATAGATACATGGAATGTTGCTGCTATGTGAGACATTCTAGGAATGGTCCTCTTAGTTTTCTTAGTCCTATTTCAACACTCTGCTCAACACACAGCTGATTCTTTACTGCTACTTTTAGCTATCACTAGATGGCTACCACTGTAAATTTAGGCACTTGGTTGTGGGGCCAGAGGTTGGGCGTTTGATGCTCCACTGTGCCGCCTTCTGAGAAAAAACAGCCTGTGTGACATTAGACAAATTGCACAGTCCGAGGATTTGCTCCAGAAGAAAGGAAGGGTCAACCACTTCTTGATTTTCTCTACTTGGAATACCCTGTTAAGGATTGTCATAAGTCAGAAGTAAGGTGATGGCACATGATAGTTTTTATCGTAGGGTCGTAATAGCTAAATATATAAATAGATGGGCACGAAACAGAAAAATGGTGTTTTGGTTTCTCGTTTGTTGTTGAGAGGTCTGTTTCGGTTCGTTTCCGTTTGTCGTGAAATTTTTGAAAAGTTTTGTTACCGTTATTCAGACCATAGTCCACCTATGAATCTATTCAGGCTATTTTCCGCCTGACGAGCCTATTCAGACCAGAGGGATGTGAAATCAAGGTGAACTTTAAAATGGAGGGCTCACTAACTTTCCTCAGACTGACGAAGCTGCTGGGATGAGTAGCAAAACATTACAGTCTCTCAAGAAGAGAAGTCCAGTTGCCATGATTCAACTTCCAGATAAACTCACCTGGATGACTGAGAATGTTCACAGACAAACATCCCTAATTTTTGTGTATTTCTTTATTTTAAAGTCACCCAATTGCATATCTTCAAATGTGCCACTTCTTGTCAATGTAAGTATTATTGTATTAATATGCAGCATTAATACAGAACCCTTAAAAATATATACCCTTCTGACTAAATCTAAAATGGAACCCCTAATTTTGTTTTGCAGAGCAGCTGGTTTGCCTACTCTCTTAAAATGGTCATGTCTTTATGTGTAACCATAGAACAGAGATGTTCCTATGGAGTATCTATGGAAATCACACACACACACACACACACACACACACACACACACACACACACACACACACACCATCATATACCCATCAATGTTCATTCCATTGAAAACTTTTCATGAGGACAAAGTCAAATTAGAATGAGCCTTGGGGTTTAGCCCAGACCCAAAGGCAGTGGAAGTGAGCTGGGGAAATGAAGCTTCAGCTAGATGAGGCAAATTGTAGTGACATCTCAAGCTATGATAAATTACCTTTCAATGTGGCAAAATGAATTCCCTGGTTATCCTACACAGTCAAAGTTATCAATCATTGTATGTGCAAGGATGTTTATGAAGTAAAAAAAATAAAAGAAAATAGGGCTTGGGGCAAATCAGAGTAGAAATATGAGAAAACTACAAGAAGAATTATGTCAGCAGCCAAACATTAATAATAAATTTCACACAGAGGTTTTCTGAGCCTTTCCTAATTGGACCTAAATTATTTCTTTGTGGTTAGCAGTCAAGGGGGTGAATGTGTACAGAAAATGTCTTAACTGATAAACTTTGAGAAAGGAGCAAAGTGGATGTAAAATCTGCTGGATATAAATATGTACAGAAGCACTAAGCTGGCAGCCAGTCCATTAAATATTCCAATTCCCATCAAGTTGAGACTGAGACATATGTTCCAGACTTTTCTTTTAGAGATTGCCCAAGCCAGACCTTCCCATGTTAAGATCCAGGTCGGAATCTGGCCATGTCTCTTATCTGATTCCAATTAAGGCCGCGGTAATACCTGTGTTTTCTCCGTAGTTTCCCTTCAGCTAACTGTACATAAAAAGATCATGTTCTAACTGCAAAGAGAAGAAAATTCCAGTCCCGGCCGACCACACTCCTTGAACAGCAGTTTCAGTGAAGTTTCAATAACCACTGACAAGGGCTGGATTCAGAAACTTCACTCAAAAATGCTTACTTATTATGCTTCTGTAACCATGACAGGACACAGAAAATACACAGTAAAATCAGTTGTTCCCCTTTATCAACAGCTTAAACACCATGGAGGTTTGGAAAGTAGAGCCGGAAAGAAGGGGAAAATGTGAAGTAGACAGGTAGAAACGGAACCAGAATAGGAAAATATGACGCAGAAGAGAGGACACTAACTGCACATTAAAAACCATGTGACCGCCCCGAAAAAAAAAATGCATGAAATTTATATACACAGAGAACGCTGGTGTGACTGCAGCCTAAGTTGCTCACTACAATACTGCCCTCTTGCTATCCTCTGTAAGCCATTCATTCACTTCAGGGAGCAGGTCAAGAGTGTGAATTCCCTCAGCAATTGCAGAGATAGACACTACAGATGATCATAAAATGAAAAACAAAATGATGTTTTGTCATTTCATTAGGTAACACAATACTTTGTTACCTATGGAAACTGTAGGAAATGTTTTTTTTGTCACCAAATGCCATTTCCCCACTCTAGAATGAAACAATTTGTCCTAGAGGAATCAATGACAGGGGTACTCAAGCTCTTCCCTGAAAGGTTTGGGGGTCAGGAAGCTCAGTTATGCAGCTCCAAAGAGGGTGCCCCTAGGAAAATAAATCTTCCCAATTGGAATCAGAACTTCAGAAGCTTTTTCAAAAGTAAAGGCCCTTCTTCAGTTGGTAGAAAATCTTCCTCTCCCAAGTTTTCACTTCAGCAGAATTGTTCACCCCTCATGGCAGCTGCCCCTTGCATTCTTGCTTGATTTAGCAAATGACTTCATAAAATCATGTTGTCTCGCCTCCTTTTTCTTGACCCCAAAATATGTGTGGTGGAGTATAAAAATGACTCATGCCTGCAGTCCAAGTTCAGAAATGGACCAAAGAAAGCTACCTATCTTGCACATACCTGTTTCTCATCTGTGCCCAAATTCTCTTTAACATAACATAGGCAAGGAAGAACAGGCTCCAATTATAAATGATGAAATGAAATGATTTATTTTTTTAAAAAAATACTTTGAATTGATAATAAATCAGGGAAACCTTCCTTTTTCTAAATTTGCCATGAAATCATTATGACTAAATAATTATAGAATATTTAATTAAACAGGCAGCTGATTAACACATTATTGGACTAATTAAAATGGTCATTTGCTCTTATACCATATGGTAACTCATTGTTATTACCATTGGCTGATACCCTCTCAAACCCCGACATTATATCTGATACGTACTTTCATTCCACATACCATCTGGCATCAGATTTTCCAGTGTGACGCTATAATGGGCTTGACAAGTACATAATTTAAGGTTCACAGAGGGGTAATAAATAAATTTGCCGCCGGTTGAGAAGCGTGTCAGGGCGGATCTCAGATGGTGGCTGTTCAACAACGGCCTGTTTAGGCCATAAGGACGCACGCTAGCATCTTTTTCATTAGCTTTGGCAAGTTGAACAGTATCAGAAGTTAACACTAATAACATTTATGTTATTAATATAAATATATTTATGTTATATTTATGCCAAGTGTTCAGAGAACAAGACCACTTTAATTCTGGTTGCCTCCTCCAACCAGAAGGCCTGGAATCAGAAATGTACATGAGGTTGAAGCTATTATGTAATGGACGTTAAGCTGGTTTCTGAAGTGATATTTTCATTAAACCTAGTGAAAAATGTTTTATTGCAAAAAGAGAGCTGCAATATTGTTTTCATTGGAAAAACTCCAAAATGAAGTTGAATGACTGGCTGACTGCAGCTTCCAAAGTGAAAGCTTTAAAATTTAATGCAAAAACCAGCCGGACCCTTTTTGCTTCTGATTCAGATTTTTTTAATTTTTTTTAATTTAATTTTTGATTATTATTATTATTTTCGGCTTGACACTGGGGGCTTCCACTGTTTTAAAGCCAGAGTGTTTCAAACAAGGTTTTCCCATGTGATCAGTTTCATTTTCCAAAAGGAGAAGACAGGTGGCATTCTGGTAACATACTAAGCTAGGCATAATATTCTAGAGATGGCATGCTCCTTCACTTCACTGTGATCTTTCTTCCTATATGCATGGAAATGGTTCTTTAAACAATCAAACAACAAAGTTTTGCACCAGATCACCTCTGCAGGGACAAAAAGAGAGAGGTAAAAGTCAATATGAAACAGAAACAACTACAACCACAACCAACTACATAGCAGACTGCTATGCTTCCTCAGTATATATGCTTGTGACTGTCCCAAAGAACTTTGGAAAAGTGTCCCTTTTCTCTGATGCTATGAAACACTTTAAACAGCCCACACATTTTGCAATGTACTGTAAAAGAGGATTTGGGGATCATTGGAGGGCAAGACCAAAGAGGTTGTGCTGTGGGCCGTGATACAAATCAAACCACATTGGATTAATGGGTCACATTGGATTAATGGTGGTTCAGTGGACTAAGGGTTCCGAAAACTGTCAGCTGCAAAGTCGGCAGCTTGGCGGTTTGAATCCCAGGTGCCACACAGCGGAGCGAGCTCCCGCCAGCTCCTGCCAACCTAGCAATTCGAAAGCATGTCAATGCAAGTAGATAAATAGGTACCGCTGTAAAAAGCGGGAAGGTAAAACAGTGTTTCCTTGCAGCCATGCTGGCCATGTGGCCATGGACTTGCACAACACTGGCTCTTCGGCTTGAATATGGAGATGAGCACCACCCCTAGAGTCGGACACGACTAGCATGCATGTGTGTGGGGAAACCTTTACCTTTACCTTTTATGCACACCGACTTGGGGCGTGGTGGCTCAGTGGACTAAGGCTCCAAAAACTGTCGGCTGCAAAAATGGCAGCTTGGTGGTTCAAATCCCGGGTACCACGCAGTGGAGTGAGCACACACCAACAATCTGCAGTCTCAATGCAATGACCTAATCTAAATAAAAGAATAAAATAGCCTGTGAATGGAGCTGAAACAATGCCAGATCCCTCCAATTCAGCTTGTTAGCACAGCTGCAGCCTTGGAAATATATATATATATTTTATAGTGGTCAAAAATCAAAGCTTCCAATCATCTCTTCTCATGGGTGGGGAAGACAAGAAAGATCAGGCTGAGAACAACAGGTTATGAGTTTTTCTTTCATCTATATCATGCGTTTCTGTGCCTACAACTGATGTGACCAATAGAAATTAATCCAAACGTTCATTTTGTTAAGATATTTGTTTACTTTTCGTACATAATACAACATTTCACATTTTATCAGTTTTGATTGCTTTTTACACATGGTTTAGATAGGGGAGACATTTAACTATCATTTGTCTAATATTATAAAGCCAAAAACATTGCTTTTCTCTGTACTATTGGGTTGAAAGGAATGTAGAATATCTAATATTACTTAGGTAATAAAAGTAACTTGACTCGCATCCGTTTAAATGCAGTCATCATTTATAAATATGTCGATTATGTAGCCTCACTTGCTGTGTCTGGCAGCACCTCTGCAGTTACCTTGAGAGCAGGCTTGAGCCTCACAAGGACCATGAGGGAAGCATCAGTTGTATGAACAGGAGGTTCCAGCATCTGCATACAAAGTGTCAGGTAAGGTTTATCTGAGTGACTGATTACTTGGAACGTATGTGACTTTTAGATGGACAGTTATGAACTACTGCTTGGATTGAATTTGTAGTACTACTTGTGTTTTTCCATTTTTAATTTTCCATATCTCAGGGTTGCATTTTTTTAAAAAAATTATTTGTTTGCTTATTGTTCTTAACTTTCATACTCCCTTTTTAATTATGCAAGATGCCTCTTCCCAGTCATTGTCCTTAGCTTTGAATATATTTAATTTTTTTGTAACTGCTGTACATTCATTGTCTCTGACGTTGTATATTGTCCTTCAATGTTGTGTCTTGATTCTTTTCCAGGAAGAAAGTCAGAGTAAAAATAACTTAAATAAAATAAGTAAGGTATGTGAAAGCCTTCAGGTGAATGGTTGTAGCCATTTCTGTAATTACAAATTGTATACTACGAAATAATCAAATTTATAATTCCATTGTATGGCTCTTGCGGTTATTTTAATAATCTTTATAATTCCTATCGTCCCAATATCCACTAAGCATTGTGCTGTCTTGAAGTAAAATCAACACCTGCTATTCCTTGTTTGTTTGTTTGTTTGTTTTCTTTAGAATATTTTTACCCCACCTTTCTCCTTGCAAAAGGATCCATTGCAGTTTACAGTAATCAGGGACACTATACAGTCCGGTACAATTAAGACGTATTCAAGTTTGAGAACAGGGAATTGAGGGACACCTTACAGCAGTAAAAGACAACATTAAAGCTAGAAGTGATTGTGAGCAGTTAAAGAGAGGGTAAAAATTCCATGTAATCATCCATGGTAGACCATCCAAGAGTTATGGGTGATGGAGACTAACATTGAAAACATAGTGTCAATGCAATCACACATGAGGAGATATAAACACAAAGATATAAGTGGTTATAAACACAAAGTCTATACAACCATGTATGGTAAATAACATAAAGACACATAAAAGGTAGTCCATCATTCAGGGAAAGTTTGTCTGAAGAGAAAAGTCTTTGCCTCTTTCAGGAAAGACAGCAGAGATGCGGCAGTCCTGGTCTATAGTGGGAGGGAGCTTCAGAGTCTGAGTGCAGCAGCCAACAAGGCCCTTTCATGTGTTCCCATGAGACGTACCTGTGAGGGTGGCAGGATGGAAAGATACGCCTCTCCTGATGACCTTAGCATCTGGGCCTCTTCATAATATGAGGTTCTATCTTTGAAGTAGCTAGGACCCAGGCCGTATAGTGCTTTGTAGCACTTTGAATTAGTAGCCAGTGGAGCTGCTTTAGTAGAAGTGTTATTTATTTATTTATTTATTTATTTATTTATTTATTTATTTATTTATTTATTTATTGCATTTTTATACTGCCCATCTGGCAGCGAAGTCACTGAAATGCTGGCGGAGACCCAGCTAACTGAAGTTGTCTCAGCAGTTTATTGCAGAGCTCTGGGCCAGCCACCAAGAAGGCTTGACCATGGGTAGAGATCTTGCAGTCTTCCCTGGGGGTGGCCACCCAGAGCGAGAGGGCCAGCAAAGCTCTGATGGCCCAGGATGAAACTGCAATCTCCAAATAAGGGTCAAGAGAAGACCCATGTAGGGAGTGTTACAATAACCTATCCATTTGGTGCCCCTAGATGCTGCAGGGGGCAGATGTCCCCTTCTGACCCTCCATAGTTACGCAACTGGTCAGAGACATGGATAGAATGGCTCCCTGGCATGTGGCAGTGGGCTGGGGGATCAGAATGGGGGATGGGCACCAGTTGCCTGACCGTAGTTTTGCTTACCCAATCAACCCCCCACTAGACTGGAGCATATCTTCCATGCCCTGACATCATCAGAATAGGAGCCACCAGCCCTGGTGATTCTTGCATTTCACAAAGGGGAGGAAAATGAGACATGTGGACACAAAATCAACAAAACAAGAAATCCCACCACCACCACCCCGCACCCAACAACAACCTATCTCAGGGCGTTTATACACGGCCCCTAAGCTCCGCCGCAAATGGCTGCAAGGTCCAGACCTTAAAAATGTTTACCCACTAGCTCCGGACTTTGCAGACAATTAAGTGCGACCCCGCCCACTTTAGCGTGACCAAACAGCAGTTTTCTTGTACCTGGGCTTTGATGGTGACAAATATTTGATCCGGTGTAAGGATAGTGAGTGCGGGGCTCTCCTGGCTTCCGTTTGTTCTTTTTTTGTGCCCCGCCCCTTTAAGAGATCTGAATGCTGCCCGGAACAAAACGGAGGTAAGAAGGCATTCTTTTCTTTCTTTTTTCTCCGTCCCTCAGGCAGCCAGCAACCAGGAAGTGTGGAGGGGGGTGGGGACAGAGGAAGAGCGAGGAACCCCTAAGATCTCTGGTCCGAATTTAAGTGGCCAGCGGATCTTAGGGGTCATGTAAAAAGGCCCTCATTCACCACCCTGCTTTAAAAAAAACACCAGAGAAAATAGGTAAATCCAAACAAACATAACAGTCAGCCAGAGCCCTGGTGACCTGGTCTGATGACACCAACTGAAACTGATTCCAGCAATTAGACAATGATGGTGCATTGGATATCTCTATTTGATTGACTTCATCGAAACTGGACTAGAAATCCCTACAGATGGCCTCAACCTTGTCCGTAAAACTCATGGCAAACTCATTACAGGCTGGCACATTAGGCTGCTTTGTATCCAGGAACGCATGAGTGATGTAAAATAGCTGTGACTCATTATTTTTAGGTTGCTGGACTCTTGAAGTCATGTATGCCCTCCTTACAGATTTTATCCAGTTAGGATACTTAGCAGAGAATACTACCACTGCAGTCAGATTTCCATCCGAGGGAGGCTCATTTGTAAATGGAAATATAGTCTTTCAGATGGGCCTAAGTCATATAGAGCTTTACAGGCCATAACCAGTACTTTAATTGTGCATCTGAATGGAAAGAGCCAGTAAACCTGCTGTAGTGAGGAACCAGAATAAATTCACTGTTGCACTTTAGTTTCATTTATAAATGTAAAAAAAACAACCACTTTTCTTTTGTAGAAAATATCCTGCATTCAGTTGTTCTACATCAAATGTGGTAGAAGTGCTACAGCTGGTTTCCTTACGTAACTGTCAGAAGTTGCTGGAAGAAGCAGGGCCTGGGGAAGCAGATGTCCACAAAAAGCACTAGCTGGAAGAGGGTGAATTCTTTGAGTTGAAAATCTCCAGGCCTGCTGTCAAAAAGATAGTGTGATTTCTGTTCTCTTTATCCCTAGAGAAAATCACTGCTGGAAGTTTGCCACAGGAAAAACAGACTGACAGACAAACAAACAAACAAAAACCAGAACACAAAACAAAACAGAAAACACAAGAAAGTATCAGCAGCAACTCTGGAGGAGGTCTTCTTGTCTTCCTGTATGTTCATAGTACTGTATTGTCCAGAAATCATGTTTCTGTCTCTCTGGGGAAATAATAAACTTTTGAAATGGCATGCAACATACTAATATAAGTCTGCAAAAGCTTTCACACCCAACATATTTTGGACCTCAATACAGAACACCTGTAAGGCCAAAGGTTCCCCGCCCCATAAAAACAGAACACATATCAGCCAGTGACATCTATCAAAATTAGTTTCATTGTAAAATCCTTGGCTTGAATTGCAAGATGGGTTATCCAGTGCTATTCATGCCGTGCTAATATTTTCTGCTGTAGAAAACATCCCTCATGCATCTTCATTGTGTGAAAACCCTGTCATCTTATTAGCTCTGGAAAGGCCAGCTCATGTGTATTGCAAAAGATATATTCCAGAAAAGGCTTTGCTCCCTTGATTGAATAACCTCAACAGTGTAACCTTCAGGCCATTGTTCATCTTATGAGCCTATTTCAGACCAGGGTGACATGAGGCCAAAGTGGAATATAAAATGGAGGACTGGCAACTAGCTTTCCTCAGACTGATGAAGCTGTTTGGATGAGAAGCGAAATGTTTCAGTCTCTCAAGAAAAGAAGTCTAGTTGCCGTGACTCAACTTCCAGATAAGGATTTGGATAGAAGTCAAAATTAGAGATGGGCACGAAATGAAAAAAAATTGTGTTTCTTTTTTCAGTTCGTTTCCCTTCATTTACTTACAATTTAATTTCATTGTGTGTTCTGCTTCATTTTTCATTTTTTCTTAAAACACTGTCTCTCGGCTCCCCCCCCCCCCCGGTGCATTGGTGGTAAATAGTATGGGGTTTTTAAACTGTCTTTGAGCCATCAAAACAAGGGGCAATGGCTGCAGCTGCTGTTTGTTTCAGTGGCTCAAAGATAGTTTAAAAACCCTGCTCCCCCCCCCCCCAATCAGGCATGTAGGGGGGAATAGTGCGGGGTTTTTAAACTGCCTTTGAGATAGCAAAGCAAGTGGCAATGGCCGCAGCCGCTGCTTACTTCAGTGGTTCAAATACAGAATAAAAACCTTGTGCCTCCCCCCCACAACACACAAGGCACATGGAGGGGGATGAAAAACAAATCAGAACGTACCAAACATTTCCAGTTCATTTCGTTTCATTTGTCTTTTAAAAGCATTTCATTTTTCATTTTGATCTGAAACAAAGCGAAAAACAAAAAATGAAATAAAAAAGTCATTTCATGCCCATCTCTAGTCAACATATAGGCCATAATCCCTGACCCCCTGAACAACCTCTTAGGGACATGTATTGCTATTTCCCAGGATGACCCTGGTGCTATGTAAAATGCAAACGGTTGCTCCCCCTTTTCATTACTACTCATGGGCCTTTTGTAGCTGCCATGTGAAATTCCAGGGAGACCCAGTGACATGGAATAGGCCCCATTGGAAGCCATTACTCCTGAGGGCTTTCTCATACTTGCAGTCATACTCCCAGTAACTCTGTCTTGTCATCATAATTGGATGGGCGAGAGCCTGAAGCCTACACATTCTTTTCAAAACCCTTTCAAAATTCCTGGATTTCTTTCATTTCAGACATCTCTCCAATTGGCCTGGATTGGTTGTGTCCTTTGTAGGAAAATATGCAGCTTTTGTTGCAGCCTTTTTGGGGGTCTGCTTTGGTCCAAGTTAGAATTCATTTTAAGACAGCAAGAACTAAGTCTGAGTATAAAATGGATTCATCTGGTGAAAGTGATTTTTTAAAAGTCACTTAGTACTTCAAATGTAATTTATTGTTACAGCCACCAGATGAAATTCAGGTGTTTTATTATTATATTATCGCACACTGGAAAAGGATAAGACTTTCTGAAAAGCAGACCCTAATAAATCTTAATGTTATACAGAGAAGTGAATATGGCAATAACTCAGAGTTGTCATAAAAGGTCACTATTCCCATGATTTGACACTGCACTGAATAAAGTCCCATTTTTTTTCTGAAGGAAGTGTTAACCTGCAATGCCAAATACAAACCGACACTGAATCACAAGCCAGATGGAGAGCAGGCACAAAATGTCAAAGACAGTGACTTAACTACAACTAGGATAAATCTGCCCTCATGAATTTTCTGCCTAATTTCTGGACTTGACAGTTTCTGTATCTAAGTATTCAATTGGCCCAGCCTACTGGTAATGTTGGCTTCATAGTAGGATAGGTAAGCCCTGCTACTGCACAGACATTCATATATCAGTAGACCTGAGTTTCAGCATATGCTTTGTGCCCTTTTGAAGGTGCTTCTGAGAAAGAGGTACCATGAGAGGGAGGAGAAGTCAATTTGTAATTTCTCAGCATGGCCATGGACTTGACCTTGGATCCAGAATTGTACTGGGTACAAAGAAAAAGTGGATGCCCTTCAACAGCTGTGCCAGTTGGCAGTCTTCTTGCAGAGGGAAGGGGTAAAATGGTACAGGTCACCTCCCTGCTGTTATTTGCAAAGGGAGATATGTTGTCCAACAGCATCCCAGTTCTGTTCAGGCACCACTGCCCGTATTTGAGGAGAAATGGGATATATCAGTTTGCTTCTTCTTCTTCTTCTTCTTCTTCTTCTTCTTCTTCTTCTTCTTCTTCTTCTTCTTCTTCTTCTTCTTCTTCTTCTTCTTCTTCTTCTTCTTTTTTTTTTGGCTTTCAGTTTTTCATCTGCTGCCTTTCTCACCATTGGGGACCCATTCTTTTCCTAACTGTAGCATCTGAATCATCTTTATGGGCTGCACCATGTGTAGCCTCTTGTAGCTGTCTAACCAAGAGTTTAACAGGGGATGGATACTGCTCAAAAGACTGTCAAGCATATTTAATGGTTGTAGGGTACAAAAGAATGTCCATTTCTATTACTTCATTTGTGTCTTGAATTTTCTCTTAAATTGATGGCTTTTAAAAAGCAAACTCTTAGAATTTGAGATTTAATGAGATTTGATGTTTTGGAATTAATATTTTTGACTTTTAGTACATACTAACCTACCTTTTCAAGTAGGAGTCATTGATTCGACAGTTAATGTGCAGATCTATTGGCATTTATATTGGATATTTTATATATCCACTATTTCATCACCAGCATTTATGTCAGCTACCAGAAGTCTACACTTGATGTAGATATTTAAAATCAATATTAGTTGGACATGCCAAAAGATTCCAGTTAATTCTTTGCATTATCTGGCGGAAGCTCACTTTTGTCAGCACTTAATTGAATTCCTTGGTGATGCAAACATATTTAGCCTTTGCCTTAACTGTGTGATGGGTCCAGTGCTTGTTGTAAAGTAATTCATCCTGGTGATCATCAGCAGAGTTACAAAGGAAATTTGATTGTCAAAGAAACAAACAAATAAACAAATAAGACTTTAAAAACAAAACAGAAGGAAGAAATTTGCTCTTTCTCTAACTGCTGTTATCTTCCCCATATTATTTCTGAACACTGGAATATTTAGCTTTGCCAACACAGTTACACTAAATAGAGAAGTATAACAAATGTAAAGAATATATTCTTATGGTGCATTTACTTGCTGCTAGTATTTTACATTTTCAAATTGATAGCTGCCTTTTAGATATTATTTTAAATGTGCATGCAGCAGGCACACACAGAGAGAGGGGGGGAGTACCAATCTCAAGGAGCTATTCTCTTCAAAACTGAAGATGGCACATGTTGAGTCTAATGTGCATAATTTGTCCAAATTACCTTGGCATGGAGGACCAAGTTAACTTTCTATCATTCCCTATGGATGTGGATCCCTGCTTGTACACAATGTTACTGCCTTTGGCACTACTGGTGAATATAAAACCAATGGTGTGCAACACTAACATTTGGTAGTGATCAAGTATGAAGAAGGCTAAATTATCAGATGAAATCAAAAGGCAACAATAGGATTCAAAAGTTAAATAGCAAGAAAAGGAGAGATAGACAGAGAGGGAAAAGACAGAATTAACCAGGGATGCTAGACGTTAAGTTCAGCTATATGTGCTCAGACTTTTTTTCAGTTTCAATAAGTCAATATTTTCTTTTCTTTTCTTTTCTTTCCTTTTCTTTCTTTATTTTGAAATAAATAATTAATTGACCAGCACTTCTGAAATCAGTTGACAACAGCCCTATCAACAGCCTATTTTTACTGTGGGGATTGCAGTTAAAGCTGTACAAAACAATCCAACAAGGATTTTGTTGCACACAATGTTTCACCAGAGCCCTGCAAACCTGAGTGTAAAGCAATCAAAAAGTCATGATTGGATGACTCCAGGTATAAAGATCACCCCATGACACATCCTAGAATGACAGCAGGAATTTTTTTCCAAAGCAGCATGCTAAATGACCTATAAAAGTCAACTTTGCTCACCAAGATCACTACTTGATCAGTTTCATTCTTTTCTTGTATCTCTACAGGTCTTTAGAAATCATTCTTCCCATTGCCCTTCTTTCCAATGGAACAAAGGATATTGCATTTCAGGATGATTCAGAAAGGTCAGAGAGCACTATTGCCCCTGGGGTCAAGCTATCTGGAAATATTTCAATATGATTCAGACCCAGTGGAGGACACTGAGAACATGAATTTGTGTCCATTTACTGTATTTTGGTTTCAATTGATGGAAGTGTCTGACATCCAGGATTCTTTCTTGAACAAATAGTTAGGCCAGGTGAGTTCCACACCAAGAGAGACGAAGAGAAATGTCATGATGAGATGAGGTTATTGTACTGCATCTGCAGCAAGTGACATTGCACACCAGGAGTACAATGCACAACTTGAATGACAGACATTGGCAAAATGGTTACCCCCACAGTACTCTTCAGCCTTGATCTGCACATCTGACACAGAAGGCTACAGGAGATGGGGAGGAGAGACCTATTTCTGTTGGTGTCAGATGCCAAAGTTACAGTACTGAATATCTTGGCCCTTATTATCATGAGGGCCCTTGCAGTTTTCCTGAATACAGTCCTTCTTTTCCTCTGTGTAACAGAGACAGCCCTGTCTCTACTAGCTTTCCTTAGGGGAAAAGATGGGATGATGGCACAAGACTTGCTTGGCAAAGAATTCCACACATTACCAAGGATATACCGGTATGTACCCAATAGAACTGCTGCTAAAATACAGATTAGTCTTAGCAGCCATACTCTTAAAAACAACCCCAGACAGGGTCTTATGGGATCAGTTTTTCTGTCAACATCAGAATTAAATTCTGAATGTGCGTAACATTGTTTCTTAAGGATCTCACAGGGAAGAATTGCAAAAGAGATGCTGGGAAGAATTGAAGCTTTACTCTAGAACTCATCAATTGCATTCCAATTGATTTCTAGACACCTCAAGGAGGATGCAGACAAACTGGAACAAGACAAGAGGAATGGGGAAAAGCATGATGAATAATGAAAACAACGCCCTATGAGGAAAAACCGAAAGAACTGGGATGTTGAGCCTTAAGAAAAGAGGACCATGTGTGTGGTCGGACCTATGACATGTTTTCCAGTTATGACTCATTGATCTTAGAATTTCAATCTGCAGTCAAACAATTCAAGGTCATTACCAAATCTTTTACTCTGCTCCCGTACTAACTCTGTGTCAATTCATGCCCACCTGGATTCTTCTGTTGTTTTTGTTCCAGGCATATTGTGGAACATTTACTTCCAAGATGTCCCGTCTGCACCACTGTACCAAAACTTTTTCTGGGAAAGCCATCAGGTGATGCTGCTACCACTACTGTCTTTTTGCTGTCTCTTTATTTTATTTTATTTTTCTGTGACCAAAGTGTTGATGTGTCAGAAACGTATGCTTTCAAGCATCTGTACTTCACTTATCTGCAGATCCTTCCACCGAATGCTCCTTCCTCCGAACTCATAACCAATCCAGAGGGAAATATTCTGGTACCAAAGTGTAGCGGAATCAAATCGTATCAAATTTTAGGAAAATGTTGTGATAATTAAAAAACACATCAGGGTGCACATGCTCATGGATACATACCACGTGACTATGAAGCAAGACAAGAGATGATAAGTCTCAGAAAAAAAGAGGACCTTTTTGCTTGTGTCAGTGTGGACTAAGGGTAGGGTCTCTATTCTCAATCATCCCAGAGTGCAGGACTTGCAACAATGGGCTCAGGTTAGAAGAAATCACATTTCCGTTGAATATCAGGAAGCTCCCTGTTAAAGCAGTAAACCATGGAACCAATTACCTTGAAAGGTGATAAGCACTCCACCTCTGGGGGCATTCAAGGGAAAGTAAGACAACCATCCATCAGACATATTTTGATTTGGAATCCTGCACTGACTTTAGGATTAGATTCTATAGCTTTCTAGGCTACTTCTACTTTATTCTACTATTTTAATCCTACCTGTTATGTGTATCAAACTTGAGTGGGGCCATGTTATATTTATTTCTTTAATTTGGCTCAACATTGCACATTCCTAGGTTTATGCTAGTGCATCTGTTCATCTCAATGCATTTTTATTTTTATTTTTATTTTTTGCACATATGGGACAGATTATTCATCTCAGTGGGTCAAAACACAGAAATACACACCACCACAAACAGACACTCCTGCCTCCAGTGTTCCTCAACACATGCATAGAACTTCTATGAATATAAACTGAACTGAAAGCCAGGGTGGGAGTTTTGGGATACCTTTGCTAGCACGGAATTTGTTTCCTTCTTTTTCCCCAAATCATCATGAAATGATTTTTCCCACTGAATCAAAGAGTACTATAATGTATCAATATCTGCTGGAATATATCCTCATGCACCTGTACAGGTTGATGGGTGTTTGAAACTTGAACTCAGAGATACAATATGCTGCATGGGAAACTGATGTTGACCAGAAAATACACTCCTTTCTCAGATCTAATACACAAGCTCTTGTTGTTTCCTTAATATCCTCTGAACTAGATCTGCTTGAGATATTATCCCAGATTTCTACCATTATTTTCAAAGCAGTTAGTGCCATCATTAACATTTGTTACTATGTCAGGCCTTTGCCCCATTCCCCATAGATATCACTGGAGTTGGACTTCTTCACTCCATTACTAAAAGCATGCATCCCCTTGTAACAAAATTAAACCAGTCTGTCTCTTTAATATAGTGAGCTTCATGTGGGAGAATTAACTTCTACCTGAGCCCCCTGTCACTATGAACTGCTGGTGCAGTAAATTAACTGCTTTAATGCTCAAATCTTCCACCTCTTGCTGTTGCTTCTCATGTCTGAAATGATTTTCCTGTTCCAAAAGAGGTTCCTTGATCTCCAAGAAGGCAAAAGTGTTGTATTATGAAAAACTTTTTAATGGCACAGATTAAACTTAAGCTTCTATTCTTATTTTAAAAAAAATTGGAGATGGAGAATATGAGTAGAAGTAATTTCCTTTCATCACAAAGACAAAATAATGAATCTTTAGAAATTGATGCACTCTGTAAAATGATATGAGACAAAGATTTGTATTTGTTTAATTAAAACTTTTCATGTAGTACCTCTCATGTTCTAAATTTCATGGCAAATAATTCACATTGATTTAAAAGCACAGAAGATCATTGTGTTGCATGGCAATGCTATCAAACAGCCTTCCATGGTTCATAACCTACACATAAACAGTTTGCAGTACATCAGGAGGGCTCCAGGTTTGGGATGACTTCAGTAAATCAATAAAATAAAATAACAACAGTCTAGACAATTAATTTGATCCTGCTTTGCAATTTTGCAATGCTCCAAGTGCTCAAACCATAGTTTCCTGTTAAACTCTGGTTTGACTAAACAGAAAATGTATTTATTAAGCTGATCCTGTTAAAAAGAGAAGTGATTGTAGATTATTTAATTCTCATCCTCCAAATTATGTCTTAAATGGCTTGAGGAGAAAGCACCTCAATGTGTCTCACCTCTTCAAAAGAATACCAACACAGTGGACCCTTGTATAACGTACAGCTCATATAACAGAATATCCGTACAACGGAAAAAAATTCCATCACCACTCCCCCTCCCCCTCCAACATGGGTGCAGACGGTCTCTGGGGCTCTTTACTGATGATGCAAGCTGGCAATGGAGTGGTGGAGGAGGCCCAGGCCAGCCTGTGGAGCCCGGCTGGGCACCCCCAGCAGCGGTGGCTTCGGCGGTGGAGGAGGAGGAGGAGGGCTAGGTCAGCCCACATGGCTTGGCTGAGCAACCACAGCAAAACTTTCTCAGGGATGCCCACTCATCTCTTTTCCTTTCCCCCTTTCTTTCTCTCTTTCTCTTCCCCCTCCCTACAACTGCACCTCATCCCCTCCCACACCACCCGGCACCCACGCCCAGTGAGCCCGAGCTGTGCAGCGCAAGAGAGCCAAGGTCACCCGATGGTGCTGTAGATCAGCACTGCCGGAGCTGGCGCCAGCGGAGGAGGTGGTGGGACGTGCCCCAGACAGGCAGCGCAGTCGGCCCTTTCGCAGAGCCTGTCTTTGGCGGCTGCTGCTCCTGTTGCTCAGTCCTGCAGGCGGTTTTGCTTTCCCCCTGAGCAGCAGCAGAAGCACCTCTGCCGTCCCTTCCTCCTTTGTCTCTCTCCCAGCCCCTCATTCATCAGTTGGAGCCTCTGCTCCGTAGGCTTCAACTCACGTGTTCCTCTCCCTTGCTAGCTTCCAGAGCCCCGGAGCCATGCTCAGGCCAGGCGCAGTGTGTGTTTGTATGTCTGCAGGGAAGGAAAAGATGATAGAGGCTGGTTCCTAGGCTGGGCCTGCTCCCTGGCTGCTGTGCAACACCTCCCTGCACTGCTTGTGCAGTGGTATGAGCCAGAACATTTGGATGCCTTTCTTACATCCTCATCTTCCTCCTCTCCAGCCCGGAAGAATTAACCCTTCTGCTGCCGCTCTCCACCCGATATCTGTGTGTGTGTGTGTGTGTGTGTGTGTGTGTGTGTGTGTGTGTGTGTGTGTGTGTGTGTGTGTGTGTGTGTGAGCCTGTTTGCATTTTGGCATTTCTGTTCCCCAAAATTATACATGTACTGTACTGTAGTTTGTGTCATTTTTCTCTGCATTGGAACAGATTACTCCATTTTCAATGCATTCCTATGGGAAATTGCAATTTGTATAAAGGAAAATTTGTTTAACATAATTTCATTTGGAATGAATTAATTCCTTTATACAAGGTACAACTGTACTTTGTTTTCCTGACAAAGTAACAATGGATATAAATCTGAAACAGTTGCCTAGTATTGTAGCAATCAATGGAAGATTTTTACTTACTTTTGCCAGGAGATAGTCCATGAACTATGATGACATTGCATGGTTCGACACAGTTTTCCCCCCAAGTTTATTAGACTATGAATTTCATAATTCTCTATTCTGGAAGATCTATTTGACAAACAAGCCACCTTATCAACACCTGAAACAAAGGCTTCAATTGGAAGACTTTGAAGCTCTGCCTAGCTTCCGGTTTAGAAAAAAAAACTCCCATCCAGCTTTAGGTCAGGAAATGGAAGCTTGGGTGGAGCTAAGCCTGGTTTAGATGCAAAGCCTTCCAATTAAGGTTTTATCTCAAGTAATCCACATTCATTTGTTTGTTCGTTTGTTCATTTGTTCTTTCATTTGCTTTTGTTTGTTTGTTTGCCACTTTCCTCCCAAGGCGGCTCACAACAGGTACAATTAAAATCTAGGTGTAGCTGAGTCATGTCAAACTCTCAAAGTGGAGAATTATGGAATCATGTCTCGTTTTCCTGAGCATTCCAAAACCTCATTGGGCCTTCACAATCAATAATTTATAGGATGTCGACATACCTGAAATGAAGAAGCCTAACTTCAAGATCAAAAGAAGATGCTTCATGCATGTTTGATTAGCAGTATTTCTCATTACGGACACTAATCATGGTTATCTGCTATCTTCATTCCAAGTAATATTGCCAAGTAACATTTATATTTTCCATGTTGTTAATGCCTTAATAAAAACACTTCAATTAAAAGTTAAATTTAATTGTAAACAGAGACAGACCTCATCAGTTAATGAGCCTATATGTAGTATCTCAGTAGTGGAAGAGCCACTGCTCCACACGTTTCTCTTGCCTATTCTAATCCAACTGGAATTTGTAACATTCTTGCATATTGCCAGCTTCCCCAACACACATATGTCTAAAGCGAACCATTAAAACATTGCCCAGGGAACTTGCCTAATCAATATAGGATGAGAATCAGTTTAAAAGAAGAATGCAAGAAGATGCCAAGTATTTGGTAAAATCTTGCCAAGGCTGATGAAAGTATGGTGTCAAAACAGAAGGATGCTCAGTTTAATTCCAAGCTTATGAACAGAAGATGCACAACAATGCATGTTGGCATGCTGTTTTAGTAACATGAAAGCCACTTCTATAGAACACAATACCACTCTACTACTGTAATTTAAGGATGTATAACCATTGGGGTAGAAGTGATCATCAAAGTGATTTCTACCTTACTGTCACATCCTTACTTGATTCCACCCCCTGGGTTAATTAGTTTGGAAGGACTTTGACTTAAGAACATAAGAACATAAGAACATAAGAACATAAGAACATAAGAACATAAGAAGAGCCATGCTGGATCAGGCCAAAGGCCCATCTAGTCCAGCTTCCTGTATCTCACAGCGGCTCCACCAGATGTGTTTGGGAGCGCATGAGACTAGATATCTGTCTCCTGATACCACTCCCCTGCATCTGGCCCTTGAAGTACCCTGGTTTAAAGCCTGGAGACTACACATCTCCATCATGATTTGTAACCTGTGATGGACTTTTCCTCCAGGAATCTGTCCAATCCCCTTTTGAAGGCATCCAGGCCAGATGCCATCACCACATCCTGTGGCAGGGAGTTCCATAGACTTACAATGCGCTGGGTGAAAAAATATTTTCTTTTGTCAGTTCTTACTCTCCCGGCCCTCAATTTATGTCCCCTAGTTCTGGTATTTTGGGAGAGAGAGAATAGCTCCACTTTACTCATACCCTGCATTATTTTGTATGTCTCAATCATATCCCCCCCCAAGCGCCTTTTTTCCAGACTAAAGAGGCCCAAATGTTTTAGCCTTTCTTCATAAGGGAGGTGCCCCAACCCGGTAATCATTTTAGTCACTCTCTTCTGCACCTTTTCCAGTTCCACTATGTCTTTCTTGAGATGTGGTGACCAGAATTGTACACAATACTCCAGGTGGGGCCTTACTATTGCTTTGTATAATGGCATTATAATATTGGCTGTTTTATTTTCAATCCCCTTTTTGATAATCCCTAGCATGGAATTGGCCTTCTTCACCGCTGCCGCACATTGGGGAGACACCTTCATGGAGCTGTCCACCAACACACCAAGATCTCTTTCCTGATCCGTCACGGATAACTCAGAGCCCATGAGTTGACCTGCTCATGTTGTTTGGTTCCCCTGTGTTAATGAAGCATGGAAGCTCACAATAGGAACAAAGATTGGTTAAATATTGAGAAAGACAGCATCTACAGGATGGTGTGTGTGTGTGTGCGCACACATGCTATTTTCTCTTCACTCTTCTTAAGTTATGTCAAGAACCCAATGTAGGCATCACATGGGTGGGTTGGAAGGATACATTGGCCCTGAGCATATGGAGGACCCTTTGCATGGCCTGGTGCCCTACCATTTTTTATTATGCTTCACCACAGCAAGTGTCAATGTATTTGCCCCCATGTGACCTCCATGGAGTCTGCCTGCAGCCCTACCATTTTTATATCTATTTGGCTCCCAAACATTTTCGCCACAGCAAGTGCTTCCCCAAATACAACACTTTGATGGGGGGGGGGGGAACAGAGGACAGAAACCCAGACTATGTAGTTCTTCCAATAATTCTGTGGCACCTGTGGCTGGGCTTGGTGGCATCGTGGGGTACCGTTTGGGAATTACTGATCTAGTGCTATGGCTATTCTGGTCCTCATTTTTCTTTCAGTGTTCCACTTGGAATTCTCTGGATGGCAAACATTCATATTTTGCTTTGAAATTAAGTACATAAGTGTGTGTGTGTGTGTGTGTGTGTGTGTGTGTGTGTGTGTGTGTGTGTGTGTGTGTGTGTGTGTGTGTGTGTGTGTGTGTGTGAGAGAGAGAGAGAGAGAGAGAGGGGGGGGTTAAAAATGGGCTAAATTCTGTAGCCATTGTTCTTGTTTTAAAGAACAGTCCTGAAAAGGGGGGTTTTAGGTAACACACGTGACATGAATAAAAGTGAAAATCACTCTCATTGAAAAAAACATTCACACACATACAAAAAAAAACCCACAGGAATTTTGAAGCCACTCCCTACCTGCCAATTATGACAAAAGCTTCTTTAAATATAGTCCTTAGAAAAGCCTAAATTTTGAACCTCAGTATTTTATTGGGGAAAGGGGGTTGGTTCTGATAAAGAGACGGTTAAATATCATAAGTAAAACCCTCCAATTATTCAAATAACCATCTTAGTAGATTGCTTGTCTACTGGTGGGGCCTGTCTTCTTCCTGTTTTCCTAAACATACATCTCCAAGCATAACAGTCTGCATTTTCATCTCCATGGCAACCACAGAATATGACAAGACAGTGAGCTCAGTGATCGAACCCTAATCCTAGTTCTTGCTTGATAATAACCTTACATTTTAAATTTCCTATTCTGCTTTATCCAGTGTGACAGCTTTTGTAATTATCCTGGAATACATAAAACAATCACAGTCACTGTTGGTAACTGCCATGGATTAATTTTGTTCCATTTCATCTGGATGGGATTGGTACACGTTGTGAAGTCCATTCCATGAGGGCAGTCAGAGGCAGAAACAATGAACCTTTTAAAGAATCTATCTATCTCAGGTATAAAGGCTATGTTATTGGGCAAAAGAAAGAATAAGAACCTCATGGAAGATGTCTGTGCAGGGGGACAT
Source organism: Phrynocephalus guinanensis (assembly GCA_037367245.1). NCBI lineage: Eukaryota > Metazoa > Chordata > Lepidosauria > Squamata > Agamidae > Phrynocephalus > Phrynocephalus guinanensis. Next base: position 12,791,950 of record CM074737.1, on the reverse strand, counting down.
GATTTTTTTCAGGCCAGCTACAGACGTGCTTTGCTTTGAAGAATGAAACAATTGCCATCATGGTTCCAAGGACAACAGAGTAAGTAATTGTTATCACAGTTATGCTTTAAAGGTAGATTCCTCTTTGCCCCCCCCCCCCCAAGCCTGGAAATAAAGAGGCGAGACAATTTCAGCTTTTGGGTACAATGGGCCACAACTTTATTTATAACTTATCAAGTTATTAACTGGGTTAGTCAGGACCTGTGAAGGGGACCTGAGCCGTAGTGCAAACTGGTAACGAGATGGAATGCAATACTTTAGCCAACAAGCTCTAAACTCAGGTAAATTCGCCCAGGTGAGCAGCCGCCCACCTGTTGAGCATCGCGATAGGATGGGCGAATCTGGAAGCCCGGCACAGCCCTCGAGATGCCTCAATTCATATTCCAACAATGATCGTCTGATGACATAGCCAATGGTGATAGCCAGAATTCGAGGGCTGTAAATCGCCGAATGGGTTACCTAATTAGAGCTTAACCTGAAATCGGTTACCAGTTGCACTACCCGCCAAGTTAGTGACCAACGTGAAAGAAGCCCATCCCCTAAGTGAGGAGAATGGGATGGGCGAAAACGCGTGGCCACTCCCGGCCAATCTGAGTAGCCACCAAAAATTCCCATCCGGCCCCAAAAGGCGACCAGCTAATCTCATTCTCCGACCAAAAAGGGGGGAGGGCGGGGCTGAGGATCTCGTGACTGACATCCGGGAATGGGGCAGGAGCCTACTTATAGACTCCCGTCCCCGAGGAGGAAGTCCCGGATGGGCGCGAAGTTTCCGCACCCAAAGTCCGGGACTGGGGCGGCAAATGCGCCCTTCCCCCAATGAATGGGGGTCAGAGCTGCCCTTGCCCCCTCAAGCCCAGAAATAAAGAGGCGAGACAACTTCAGCTTTTGGGTACAATGGGCCACAACTTTATTTATAACTTATCAAGTTATTAACTGGGTTAGTCAGGACCTGTGAAGGGGACCTGAGCCGTAGTGCAAACTGGTAATGAGATGGAATGCAGTACTTTAGCCAACAAGCTCTAAACTCAGGTAAATTTGCCCAGGTGAGCAGCCGCCCACCTGTTGAGCATCGCGATAGGATGGGCGAATCTGGAAGCCCGGCACAGCCCTCGAGATGCCTCAATTCATATTCCAACAATGATCGTCTGATGACATAGCCAATGATGATATACTGAATTCGAGGGCTGTAAATCACCGAATTGGTTACCTAATTAGAGCTTAACCTGAAATCGGTTACCAGTTGCACTACCCGCCACATAAGAGCCAGGGGCTCTTACCCCAACAAGCCGAGCAGCTTGGCCCTCAGGCCCCCTTGTAGGTCAGATAGGAAAATATCCAAACCAGGGTTAGATAGGTGGACCCCATCTCCTCGGTAAAGGTGAAGGGCACGGTAGGAGATACCCGGGTGGGCTATGACAGACCCACATCCGTGCAGAAGAAAACTAGCAACCTCACCAATTACCATTAAGAGGGCTCTGTAAACAAGGAAAAGGTCATGGGCTGACCGCCACTCTAAGCGTGGGATCAACACGGACCAAAGAATGTGGGTGCTAGGAAAATAAAACAAAAATTCACTCAAGTCCTGCAGGATCTTGAGGAGCAAAACATCTCTCGGTACATGAGCGATATCGTTGCCGCCCAGGTGCAGCAACCGGACATCTGAAGGGTTATGCAGAGGGATACGGCATGCTCAACGGCGGAACTCAGTCCACAGGATGCCCCTGCGACCCAGCCAGTCCAAGGTGGCACACGCGCCCAGGCCAAATCTCGGCCCCAGTGAGAATTTGCAGCATACTCAGCTGCCCAGAAGACAAAGCTATGGCCAAAGATGACCACTCTGGCTCTTGACTTCACGTCAGATCCTGGAACGATAGAAAAGTTAAAACATTCGGACAAGGTGGCACATGCGCCCAGGCCCAAATCTCGGCCCCCGAGGGAATTTGCAGCATACTCGGCTGCGAGAAGACAAAGCTATGGCCGAAGATGACCACTCTGGCTCTTGTCTTCATGTCGGATCCTGGAACGATAGAAAAGTTAAAACATTCGGACAACCGCTAAAACTTCGGCAATGACCGAACATAAACGTGAAACTTCTGCGACCTCCAACAGCCAATACGCTGTGTTCCAGCTGCGTCATTGCCCAAGGCTGCCGCCGTGGAGGCCACCCCAATCCTGAATGAGTGGGAGCCGAAATGCCATCCCACAATACCAGCCCTGGCCAAGGCGTCAGCAGTGATAATCCAAAACTGATAACGGGAAAGAGGGGTCCCGTTCACATGGACGAAAAGGAAACCGGGTGCATCACCCCTCAGCAACAGGAAATCTCGCAGTGCCCGGAGTGGGCCTATTGCAGGCACATGGCAAGGGCCCAAAATTAGCTCCTGCCCCCTGGCCCATTGGTCCGTCTTGGACCTACGAATACGTAATCAAAGGCCCACTGGAAGCCCGCTAAGATCAGATCTAAGGAGGGCTGTATAATACAAGTCAGACCTAGACAAGTCAAGCAGCTCGCTGATACAGAGAGCAGCAAAGAAAGCAACTAGGGCGGCTGCCCTGAATAACACTGTCTCGAAAGGGCCATTGCAAACTACTGGCCACTGAGCTGTAAGCCGAGATAAAATCTCCGGCGTAAATGGGGCACGGTCATCCTTGCTCCTGCCCTGCTCCTCAGACCAGCCCCGCAGCATCTTTTGCAGCAAAAGTCACACGAAGGGAGCTCCGAACGCTGGGCCTTGGCATAAAACGCCAATGCAGACAGTCGACCTTGAATGGTCCAGGGGGCCAATCCCTTAAAATAAAGGTGGCCAGCAAACTGAGTCAGCTGATCAGCGGTGGCACGCCACTGGTTATGATAAAAATGCCATAACCACAGGGCCCAGATGCATCCGTCTGTACCTGCAGCTTAGCACCCAACATCAGCTCAGAGCGCCAGAAGGAGACTCCATTGAACTGGGACAAGAACCTAAGCCAGACCTTGACGTCTTCGTGCATCTCCGCCGAAATTCTCCTACGATGGTGGGGCTTATTCAGCCCAGCCGTGGCTTCGCAAAGCCGCCTAAGGAATGCCCTACCAGGCGTGATGACCCGGCAAGTGAAATTAAGGTGGCCGGTGATGACTTGTAGTTCCCTAGGGCATGCCATGCGCTAACCTAGAAGGTCGCGCAAGAGGACCCTGAAGGCACTGAGTTTGGGCTCCGGCAGTCTACTAGGCTGCCGGACGGTGTCTAATTCCATGCCCAAGAATGTGATGCAAGTGGAGGGGCCTTCGGTCTTTTCCCTAGCTAAAGGGACCCCCAGGTCGGCTGCCAGACGCTCAAACTAGACCATGAGGAAGGCATAATGATCAGAGTCAGCAGCCCCACAAAAAAGGTAGTCATCCAAATAATGCACAACAAGATGGCTACCTGTCCTCTCCTGAAAGGCCCACTCCAAAATGGTGCTAAAAGCCTCGAAGGCCGCACACGAGATGGAGCATCCGAAAGGGAGCGCCCTATCAGCGTAAAATTAACCCTCAAATGAGAGGCCCAACAATTCAAAATCCCCTGGGAAGACAGGCAGGAGCCTAAAGGCTGATTTTATGTCACACTTGCCAATCTCAGCCCAAGGGCCACATGTCTTAACCATGGAGATGGCAGTGTCAAGAGAAGTGTACTGTACCGTACACCCCTCAAGAGGAATCTTATCATTTACTGGCGAACCCTCCGGGTAGGACAGTTGGTGGATAAGCCTGTACTCACCCGGAGTCTTATTGGGGACAATGCCCAAAGGTGACACTCAAAAGTGAGGGGTGGGAAGAGCCAGGAATGGTCCCCAGACCCAACACTCAGCCACCTCCTTGTTAATTTTGTCCCGGACTAGAACCACAAAGCCCTTAATGGATTTAAGATTGCAGGCAAACATGGGTGCCCTGGGGCCCAACGCAGGAATGGGGAAATCCCAAAGAAAGCCCCGAAGAAGGTACGGGGCAGCAGCCCTGTCTGGGTAGCGTTGAAGCAATTTACACAAAGGATGGAGTTTAATAGGGCTAGGTCCCTTTGGGAACCGACCCCACTCCTGGAAGGATTTTCTTGGCACCACCATCAGTGCCTGAGGGTGAAGTTCACTTACCCTAGGGGCAGGCAGTAGCTGCATGCCCGCCTCCCCAGCCAGAGCAGATGTGCTAAATCTGTGCTAGCGTCGGTTGCATGTGCCCTTGTAGATAAACCCCAGCAAGCCAGGCGGGGAAGAACAAACCTGGCCCACCGCCAGGTGGGCTGATGCCGGCTGGCTGGATCTGCATACCAGATGGCCACTGTCAAAGTGGTCAGCTGACATGGGCCTGACCAGTGACATGATTTTCATCCCGAGGGGCCCGTGTGGTTCATCCCATCGGAGGTTGGGAGAATGGGCAGCGTGCCGGCAGAAACGTTCATCAAACCACAACTATGCCGAAACAGCAAATTCCAAAGGGGGCCCTGTGAATGGTATCCATGTACTCCACCAGGGCTAAAGCACTCTCAGGGTGAGCCTTAAGAATGATTCCCACGTAGATAAAACATGCTGAGAGCCAGTTGGTCCAGCATCTTACGGGCTAGCGTTTGCGAAGTGTCTCTCGCCCTTACTCATCACGCCTCCTAAAAGACTCCCTATCAATCTCCCTGTTCGACAGGTCAAATACATTGACATAGCCACTACTGAGAATAATTCCAATGGTCGCTGGCGAAAGGTGATCCCCAGGGGCAGGCACTCGTCACCCACCGGCAAGTCCAATGGAGACACCACAGCCGGTGCCAAGGACCCAGAGGACGATGCACGAGCTGCCGGACAATCACGGCCAGCGAAGAAAAGATAGAGGGCCAGGTCCTGGGCCATCTGCGCCCCAGGGGTGCCCTGCCTGGGTCCTCCGCCGGTCCATCCGTCAGCAGGTAAGGCACCCGCGGAGGACGCCTCATAAGGGGCTGCCTGTTGGAGCTGGGCGGCCGCAGACACACCTTGGCGAGTAAGAGCAGCCCGCTCACCTGGAGTATTGTGTAAAATTCTGGTCACCGCATCTCAAGAAAGACACAGTGAAACTGGAAAATTTGCAGAAGAAAGTGACCAAAATGACCACTGGGCTGGGGCACCTCCCCCATGAGGAAAGGTCAAAACATTTGGACCTCTTTAGTCTGCAAAAAAGGTGCCTGAGGGGAGACATGGTTGAGACGTACAACACAATGCAGGGCATGAGCAAAAAGGATAGAGGGAAGCTCTACTCCCTCTCAGAAAATACCAGGACTAGAGGACATACACTCAAATTGAGGGCTGGAAGAGCAAGAACAGACAAAAGAGAATATCCTTTACCCAGCACGTTGTAAGTCTAAGGAACTCCCTGCCACAGGATGTGGCGATGGCATCTGGCCTGGATGCCATAAAAAGCGGACTGGACAAATTCCTGGAGGAAAAGTCCACCGCAGGTCACAAACCATTATGGAGATGTGCAATCTCTAGACCTAAAACCAGGACACCCCAAGGGCCAGATGCAAGGGCATGGTACCAAGAGACAGACATCCAGTCCCATGAGCCCCCTGACGCATCCAGTGGGGCCACCGTGAGACACAGAAAGCTGGACCAGATGGGCCCTGGCCCGATCCAGCATGGCACTTCTTATGTTCTTTTGTTCTTAACGTAACCAAAAGCACGATAATAGTCTACTAAATGTGTATGTGCTTCTTAGTCTTATTTAACAGAAACTGTGGGGATGGAGCCCAACCAAGACAGGCAGGCTCCAAAACCCCAGGACACCGACCACTGAGGGAAGCCCGCGGGTCCCCCACAACGAGCTGCCGGACAGGGAAGCGCAAAATGGCGCCACTAGGTGTGCCCAAAATGGTGGCCGCCACCCCCCCACACACCAGGTGCTGGCCAGGAGAAGCCGCCCCGCGGGTCACAAAGGCCGGCTGCAGCGGCCAAAGGACTCGCCCACCCCCGGGGACTGTGCCCTAAACCCTAACTACTACCCTCCCGGCGCGGGAACAACGTGGCTGGCCCGCCCGGGTCCCTACCTAACCAACCCCCTAAACCCTCCCACCAACAGCCCCGAGTAAACCAGGCGGCCCGGCTGAGGCACGGGCCGCATAGTAAAAGGCGCATCCTCGCGCTGCTTGGTGTTGATGATGCTGCGCGCCACCACCGAGGCCGCTGTGGCTCCTGCCACCAGAGCCCTTATCAGGGCTCCGATCGGGGAGCCCAGCGGATCGGCGGCCTGTCAGCTAAAGGAAACAGACCGGCCGGGGAGCAGCGAGGCCGCGCGCCTCCACCACTGCCGCCGCCGGTCACGACCGGTCCACCACTGCCATGTCTGCCGATCGCCTTGCTTGACCAAGGCCCCGATCCTTGGCCGCAAGGACGAAGCCGGGAGCCCTCCCCAGGTAAGGAGAAAGAGCCTCTGATGGGGGGGGCGCCAGCTGGAGCGGACGAACTGCGCGTCCAGAGCAGCCGAGGATCTCGCGACTGACAGCCAGGAATGGGGCGGGAGCCTACTTATAGACTCCCGTCCCCGAGAAGGAAGTCCCGGATGGGCGCGAAGTTTCCGCACCCAAAGTCCGGGACTGGGGCGGCAAATGCGCCCTTCCCCCAATGAATGGGTGTCAGAGCTGCCCTTGGAAGGGATTCCAGGGACTCAATTGTCCACGCAATCACTTTCACTGGCTTGCCCAAGTGCAATGATAGTGAACCTTCAGAACTCAAGTAGTTTTGGAACCACAACTCCCACTGCCCTAGTGCAACCCAGAAATCACCCGGTTTAATGCAATAAGTGAGATAAGAGAGTGGATAAACGATTCAGAAGATACTGATCTTGCAGATGAGGAGTGGAGTGTCAGAATTAAAGTGAGAGGTTTATGCTTTTGAATCTGTATCGATATACAGAGCCTATGATGTAACAAGGATAAATGAACAGAGGGTATTGTGCTCCATGGGTAGAAGACTTTTGGATGTCACATAGCTCATGGCACATTTTTGGAAGTTTATTTCATTTATAAACTGTTCAATCCCTACCATGTTAAAGACAGCACGATGTAATGTATTTACCACATGCAAATATGAATCAGATGATAGATAGATAGATAGATAGATAGATAGATAGATAGATAGATAGATAGATAGATAGATAGATAGATAGATAGATAGATAGATATTATAGGTTCAGATAAATACATAGGCAAAAATATAAGCATGTCCTGCAAAATTGATAGAAAATGAGAATCCATAAAAAGTGAACCTTTGATCTTCTTCTGGCAATTGACCCTGAAGTCAAAGGAAGTTTTATCCTTATAAAATGTTATCAAGAATGACAAATTGAGAACTTGTAGAATGTTCAACTTACCTGTATCGTCATCTGGTAAATGATATAATTTGTCCGTATCCGGGTCTTTACCATGACAGAATAAATTGTGTTGCTGGTGAATTTGAAGTCTCATCCAATTTTAATGCTAGCAGTGGTGATATCTTGGTGCTGCACCATGTGGATCACCTACACCAGATTGAATTCTCCAAACAGCAACATGTTTAATGTCTGTATAGATTATTTATTTCCTCATCTTGCTTCCAGCCATTTCCATTTTGTAAGCATGGGCTCATTCAATCAAAAGGCAGGCCACATCGTTTACAGGATTGGGTCATTCTGCCTTTTGACCTTTGGAGTTCTCTTTAAGGCCATACTAAATGTGTCCTGACAATGAAAATGGACTTGCTGTCTCCTCTGTGCCCTCTCTCTGTGGCTTACAAGTCCCATTTTTCACCTGCACAAAGCAGACTCTTGTTGAGCAAGACTTACTGGCACAGAAGAAATTAGAAATACGCAACAGAGGGGGAAGGAGGGGAAGAAAGGAAGAATTGCTTTCTCAACAGGTCAGAAGAGAGAATGAAAACAGATTTTGTGGAAATGTTTCAGCTTTGCTGAAGAAGGTACAGTGTGATTGCACTTGCAAAAGAGTGAGTCATTGTAAACATGCCATTTATTCTTATTAACAAACATTAGTCATACATGGTTTCTTAGGAATCGATAACTGCTAACGAATTCTTCATCACTATTTATGTCCAAACTTTGACCTCCCATGAGCAGAAAACACTGCATGGTGCACTACGGTATTTCTATTAGATACTCCTGGTAAAACTGAGTTGAGGGAGTCCATAGGGCAGTAGGAGCACATACTGTATGTTCCACGTAACACCTATTTAGGCCCTACTGGAAGCAAAGAAATTTGGACTGCATTAGAAAAGAGACACATGAGGAACAGTCCAATTATGAACAATAAAACCCTGTCACTAAATCATCAGTTGTATGGGTACAGGTAATGATGTGCTTACTCTGCTATACATCTTCCTGAATTTAATGAAACTTGTTCCCAATTAGGTGTGCATAGGATAATAGCCTGGAGCAGCATCTCCATCATTTCCATCTTATCATCATCCCTTCAGGAAAACAGGATGATAAAAAGGGACTCCTGTGATAGACAGAGCATGTCATGAAACAGCTGGTCCATGTGCTTACTGACTGTTTGTATCTATGTGGCTTGGGGGTGCAGATTGTTTTATTATAAACACAAAGTAAACACACCCTGGCACAAAAACTTCTAGCTTCATAAATCATTTGTTTGAGCAGATGTTGTTATTCTTGCACTGTCATTGTTTGGGGATATTTTGTTGATGGATTAGCACCTGGCAAATATGCCATGCATCTCCTTTCAAGAGAAGCATGGCAGATACAGTCCTGTATCTGTTAGCTGATGAGCCAATGTCGAGTCCAGAGCAGAAATGGTGATGATGATGTTGACTTACTGCTTTTGTTGCCTCCAAAATGCCACATGGGCTCCCTGGCTACTCTAATACTATGACTTCCCTTCTGTCATTTCTTGCAGTTTTACCCAACTATTTTCTTTCAGCAGTTGAGAAGAGAAAAAGAGGAGAAAGACTGTATGTGCTATATGCTATCAAGGAAAAACTGACTTATAGTGACCCTAACTGGGCTTTCAAAGTAAGCAAAACACTTAAGGAGTGATTTTACCAGTTCCATCAATTGTTTTATTGTTCATGGCCAAGTCAGTATTCTCCGTCTATCACTCTATCCACTTCACTACGAGTCTCTCAAAATAAAAATAGTATGAGTTACACAGCTAATAAACAAGACCTAAAAACCCATGCTCCAAACTAATTTTTAAAAAATGACCAGCAAAAGACAAATAGCTCCAAACCAAATTATTATCCATAATGGGGCACCAAAAGAGGGAGGGGAGCTTGATTATGCCCACAGAGGAGAGTGCACAGAATCTATCTGTTAGCGGCGGGAAAAATACTAATTCAAAAACCTGCAAATGAACTTAAATTAATTAAATATCAACTGTTAAAAGCAAAATGAACAGCTATTAAATGCTCCGTCCCACCACGCGACACCGCACGTTTGAGGAAAAGAAACTTCCTCCACTCTCCTTGCAATTAACTTAAAGTGAATCAAGTACACTACAAAACAGCCAAACGAATTAAAGAATCAACTAAATTAAATTAAGTATTAAATTAGCTATTAAGGGACAAGGTTTTTGCCCCACAGTGCTATCACCACTCCAAGGTTCCGGGTTCGGAAAGTGAAACCAGGTCCTGGCAAACGGTGAAGCTCTGCAGTGTTAATCTGTTCTGACCAAAAGGAAGGGCAAAACGTGGCTCACTGCTTTTAAAGACAGCTGAGAATAATGTAAATAAAGCCTGCACAAATGAAACCCTGCCTGATATCTCACTGATAAAACCCCAATAAAGCACTGATAAAAGAAGACCAAAAACAGCTGTCACTGGAGACAGGATGGGGAAACTGGTATAGGTGGGTGTTGGACTGGTCTGGGCATAATGTGGGTGGGAGGGAGGTATGTGTACTTTCAAGGAAAGAAAATAAAGAATAAAGCCTGCCCCAACCCTCCCAAATACAGTATAATATAAAATTAAATTAAATAAGAAAGGTGGTGGTGGGTGGCACTGGCTGCCACTGGCTGCTCAGACAGAGGCAGTCCAGTGACCTGGCCAGCCTCACTCTCTACACAAACATACAGAAAGAGAAAAACTCTTTCTTACACACTTCTCAACAACAACAACAACAACAACAACAACAACAACAACAACAACAACAACAACAACAACAACAACAACACAGCTTTGCTGCAATCACAGCAGCAGAAGGGGGAAAAGCCAGTCAGACACCCAAGCCAAGAGCTCAGCTAACTATAAACTAATTAACTTCCCAATTCCAGATAGAGCTGTCTCTCCTCCTCTCTAACTCCCAGATGACTCCCCAAACTGGAAGTACTGACCTCTTTATATACCCTGATGCCAGGAGGCGATAGCCGCAAGCAAAAACCACTTCCCCGTTCCCAAGCCAACAAACAAACAAAATCAATGTATTCCTATGGGCACCCTCTTTGGCATTGAATAACTTCACTCCCTCCACCCCAAAACTCTCCAAATTTGGGATGCCTTGAGGGGAGACTTTGCGAAAGGTCTACAGTGATTTCCATGCTGCTAGGTGCCTGGGACCAGTATTTCCAAGTACTTTAAATTTACAAAAGTTCTACCCCATTTGGAGTTGAATAACTTGCCCCCTGTTCCCCAAATGTCTCCAAATTAGGGGTGCTTAAAGGGGAGAGCTTGAGGAAGGTCAACTGCAATTTTCATGTTGCTAGCTGCCCGGGAACAGTATTTCCAAGCACAGAAAATGGTGCTTAGAAATGTTTTTTCCATGGGGCATCCAATTTGAAGTTCAATAACGTGCCCCACCCCCAAACACCAAATCACTCCAAATGTGTAGGGCTTACAGGGGAGAGTCCAAGGATGGATAACTCCAAATTTGGTGTCTCTAGGACCCCAGGGGAACTTTATAGAGAAATGAATACGTTCATTTCAATGTAAAAAATGTCAATTTGTTTCGTAACAACACGGCACACCCTTGTTTTGTTTTGTTACCTAATAGAGATGGGCACGACCATGAAATTTTTTTTTCGAGTTGTCGTTTTTCGGGACGGGTCCATTTTGGGTCGTTTCCGTTTGCCGCGAAATTTTTCAAAAATTTGTCGTTTCGTCATGTCGTTTGTCGTTTGTCGTTTCCACCGCAATTTAGTGCGATTTGACGTCCCAGTCCCGGACATCCCATTGGCGTCCCCACGCAATCAGGGCTGGCGCGCTACGCGTTTTTGCGCCCTAGGCGGGGGGCGGGGGATGGGGGGACGGGGGTGGGGAGGTGCGGGTGGGCAGCGGGGGCGGGGGGCATGGGCAGGCGGAGGGCATGGGTGGGCAGCGACAGCGGCAGGGGGGAGGGGCAGGTGCACGGTTTGCCAAGCTGGAAGCAATTCAATTGAATCAATTATTCCCTCCCTGTCTGCCTAACTGAAATCTAAAGGCTCCGCGAAATCGAAACTAGTCTAGCACAGCAGCCAGCTACAGCCCTCTCCACCCATATCCAAACCCGGACTGCGAGTGTTCTCGGAGTGCCTCGCCTTTTTATACCCTCTGGCACATCCAGAAGTGTCAGTCAAAACCTGGCCATGCGATTGGTGGAATAGGTCCAAAAATTTGCATGGTCCCATCCCATGGCCAGCCCATCATTGCGCACATGTAAAAAAATAAAAATAAAATAAAATAAAATAAAATAAAATAAAATGGAGAGACGTTTTGTTGCAAGAAAAACCCACTGCTGCTACTATAAAAATCAGGCATATAAAATAGCTAATTTTTGCATGTTTCTGTGGTGCTTTGGTGGGTTTTTGGACCACGATTTAAAAAAAATATTGCGGTCGCCATTTTGGATCCCCCCGCACCGCATGGCAAATGGAGACGCCACCGAGGATGCCCCCTCCCAGCCTGGTACAAGCAGCCCAGGATGGGGAGGGGGGAAGGCTGGAGTGGGGACCCCCCCCCCAGAAACCACCCCTCTGGTAGGTGCCCTCAGGCAGGCATATTTTCGCCTGCTTTTTTGGCCGGGAATCAGGGTTTTTCCTATTAAAACTTTTTTTCTGTGCCACTTGCGCTTGGCATCGCGCGATCGCCACGCGATGCCAGGAACGACAACGACAAATCAGACCCAATTTTTCTTTTTTCGGTTCGAGTTTGAGTTCTGACGGCTTAATTGTCGTTACCGTTTCCATTGCGTAACGGAAACGAGGCACGGAAACGGAAATGAGAATTTCGCCAAGTCGTGCCCATGTCTCTTAGCTCACGAAATGATGAAATGGTGTGTCATTTTTTGTTTGGTGCCCATCCCTAATTGACATGCAGTGTAGTCAATCTCGCATTCATCCAAAATGATGTGCCATACTTCAAAGCAACACTGTTTAGTATGATATGTATCTATCCAAGCCTGGATAATTGGGTCATTTAGCCACACCCTTAAACATTAAAATTCTCTTTGACCGTAAATAGGTTACTCAAGTGTTATGCAGAATAGCCAGACCCTGGACTCCCCTTTGCAGTACAAGGAATAATAAAGCACTTGCATGAATATGTCTGTGAAGATTCTCAGTCATCCAGGTGAGTTTATCTGGAAGTTGAGTCATGGCAACTAGACTTCTTTTTCTTGAGAGATTGAAACGTTTCACTGCTCATCCAATCAGTCTGAATAATGTCTGACTGTTAACATTAACTATATGCAAAACTAGGGGTAGGTGATACCTTTACAGGTCACTAACAAAATAAAAAGTGCAAGCTGAGCTTTGGATGGCAAGCCATCTTTATCAAAGCATTGTACCAAAATACAGCTTTGGCAAAAGATGTAGTCTGCCAGACACTGAGATTCTTTGTGTTCAGATGATATCAGCCAGGTGCTGTTCTGATGGGGCAGGAAGCAAAACTGGTGCTAAAACTGAATCAAAGTTCAGGATTGAGTTACAAACCCAGCTCTCCAAACAAAGGGACATAGTCCATGCCCACCCAATCCCCTTCTTCCCTCCATTTGGCTCTCTCGAGACCATGGTCCCTGTGGCCAGAGGGAGTGTGGGGGAGGTAGAGGCAAAAAAAGGTATTCCATTTGGAAGTTGGACAAAATTTACTAAAACTCACTGGGTGTAGTCAAATGGGGCCACAATAAAATGAAGTAATTTTACCCAGTGGTTGCACTTAATAGCTCAGCTTGCATTTTTTTTTTTTTAATTAGTGACCCATAAGGGTATCACCTAGCCTAGTTTTGCAAAAAAAAATGTTTTTGGTCAAACAGTTCAAACCGCCCCCCCCTTTTTTTTTTTTTACTTCTATGGATTAACTATATGCCATCAGCAACATTGAAGGAGCTACAGTTCGTATTATTCTGGGTCTGGATTACTGTTTAGCTAAATCCACATTATCACTCTCATATAAATGAAAGAAGATAGTCAATTGGGTTGGTTAAATCTTTTTTGTCCTTTCTAACTGTCCCCTGTTTCTTGGTTTACTCAACAGGCTTCTGTTTTACTTTCCTATTTCTGAATAATGCACAGAAGACATCCATCAATTTGCTCTTCCATATATTTTCCCTCAAAGCAGGCAATTGATAATTCGGAAACAATCATGAAGCTTCTATGAGGTGGTAGGTCCTTTCAATAAGTTAGACCAAAGGCCTGGAAGTATCTCCCAATGATGCCCTTAACGAGGACCACTTCATGCATGAACATGTGTTCAACCATCTGTATGTTGCACCACTGTCAAAATTTAGTGGTTTGGATTTAACACTGGCCCATCAGAAGGCATACTACGCACTTGTACTGGTTGGACTTCTGGAACAGATCGACACATGGAGACACAGATTGCCAAGCTGGAAGCAAAGTTCTCCTGCCAGGACATTAGTACCACATTTGAACTGGTTTCATTGGTTTCCCACATCACAAAACCAACTAGAGTGTCACCATGTGTGACAACACCCTGGAAGGAGGAGAAATGCATATGTAAATCATCAGCCAATCCCATCAGGAGGGCGAGGTATGGTATGGTATAAAAAGGGTGGAGCCTGGTCTGTGAGAGTCAGTTCAGTTGAGTCACGCCATGGTCCGTTCTTCTGCCCTGAATATTCACAAGTACATTAAATGGAATTGATTTCCTCCTTGCAGTCAAGAGCAATGAGAAAGGGTCTGGGTGGACAGTGAAATGTCCTTTTGAACCAACAGAACCACCTTCTGATCTGCTGGTCTGGTTACCAATACACAAATGCTATGGAGATGAGATTGGTATATAGAAAAAAAATCTAATTCCGGAAGATTCTCTGAGTCTTGCCATGCTAAGACTCCCCACTGCCACCTTCTGGAGTAGCAAGATTTCCCAGCTTCCTCTGAAAACAAGATTCTAGTCTTCTTGTTTCCTCTGCCCCCCCCCTTTTCTGCACAAGGAATGACTGTATTGTTTTCATCTTAATCCTTATTATGAAGGATGCTGTGCATTGCTCAGTACATCTTCTACCCTTTTCAGATGAGTTCTGTGCAAGGGATATTTCATTCTGTGCATGAAGTATAATAATTTTGTTCATGTTTTATTCTAGAAAAGAATGTCTACAAACCTTCAGAAGAATCCCATCAAATTTCTCCTTAGGTTCCTGGCAGAAAAGAATCTCACTTGGAGAAATATCTCAGCAAGGAGAAAAGAAGTCCGCTCCCCACCACCCCCTGATTCTTATCAAGAGTGAGAGGGTGCAAGATGCATTAGCTCAGGAAAAAATATTTTCCCCCTCCTCAAAGCGGGAGGGAATTGAACTTTCTGCTTGTAATAAGAGTTTATATGTTCCAGTAACACTTTTAGCTCTTCCTTTCTGAACTGTAGAAACTAGTATGTGTTTATGTTTGGATGCAGAGATTATGTTCAGATGCAAGGATTAAATGGATTTTTTTTAAAATGGAGAAATAAGACTTTGGCTTTCAGCAAGGAGGAAAAACACTCTAAGGTCACATTTGAAATTTGGAATTAATATCAAGTTTGAATTCCTGAAGCTTAAAGATACTAACCACAGCTGCATAACCAGTCATTGTTTGTTCCAAACACTGGGGCAAACAAATTAGGGTTTGCAGTGTCACATACAAACATGCCTGCTTCCTGTTCCAAGTGATTTCTGAAAGAAATTGCTAAGGCTAATGTTTGCCAGGACTCTCACTGCTGAAAGACAAAAGCAGCACAGTGACGAATCATATAGAGAGCATGTTTCTGTCTGGATGATAACTGGTAAATATTAAGACTTATTCATTAGGATGGAAATATTGGACCAACTGATTATGTAAAAATATCACCATAGCTGTGTTGTGTGATGCCTACATTTTATGGAGTTCAAAAGAATCAGGAAGCATGTTATCTTGATTTAAATATTTTAATTGAGATAGATATCTACTTGTTAAGGTTCCACAGCTAATAAAACAGATTCTCAGTGCCATTATTGTGACAACTTGGCTGGAGGAATAAGTTGTTAGTTTTCAGTCTAGTGGGTTGTAGCACCACTAGTACAACTAACCAAAAGGAATAACTTTTTATCATAGCAATTCCTGAAGAAGTTCCAACTTTGATTACAAGGGCAATTATACAGTAATATCTTGGTTTATCAGTACAAGTAATACCTTGGATAACAAATGCCTCTGATAAAAAATAATTCAGATAGTGAATAGGAATTTCCAGGAATAGGGCTGCCTTGGATAATGAATGTTCACTATGGGATGCCTCCAATAACTTATTTTTCATCATGCCTTGCAAAAAAAGTGTACCCAGGATTCATTGCACACACACCCATAGTTTGTGGTGGGGTGGAAGGAGTTAGAGTGTTTTTATGGTGTTTTGGAGTTATTTGGGACATTTTTGGAGGGATTTGGACCTTTTGAACATGGAAAGGCAGGGAGTGGTGTTTTCTTGATGTTTTGTGTCCATTTTCATTGCTTTCATTTGCAATGCGGAGGGGTGAGCTGAGGTTTCCTTACTTTTTCCTGTCTGTTTGCATTGCTTATTCTTCCAATGTGGAGGGGTGAGCTTAGAATCATCCTGCCTTTTTTTCCTGTACGTTAGAGATGGGCACAAATTAAAAAAAATGGTGTTTTGTTTGTTGTTTGTCGTTTAGTTTGTTTCTGTTTTTCGCGAATTTTTGCAAAAAAAATCATTTTTGTTTTTGTTCATTTTGTTACTGCTTCATTACCATTTCTTTCAATTTTTGTGATTTTTTTTAGCATTTAAAGCAGTTCAATGTATTGCCATAACAAAAACGAAATGGACGACAAAATTTCTGGTGTTTCTGTTCATTTCGTTTCATTTTAGAGACAAAATTCGTTTGTCGTTTTGTTATGTAACGAAACAAAAAATGAAAACGGAAATGAAAAATTGTTCGTTTCGTGCCCATCTTTACTGTACGTTTGGTGCGAATGACCAGGTGTTCGGTTTGGTTTGGAGCTTGGTTTTATTGATCTTTGAACTGATTTGCATTGCAGCTTGAGTGGGAGATCTTTGAACTGCTTTGCATTGGACTTTGGGTGGGAACAGGCTAGGGGTAGTCTTTGCTGCTTTCTTTTGTCCATGTTTGCATTGCACTGCGGGGTGGGTGGTAGTTCTGAGGGGGTGTTCTAGCACTGCAAGCCTTTAAAGTGCACTTTATAAAGACACTCCAGGCGTCACTGGCTCACTTGTGACCATGTTACCTGCTCCGGTGCTTTTATCGCAAGACATTGCTTGTTAATCAAGACAAAATTGATCAGAAATGGTTGCTCATCAAGCAAAACATTCTTAAAGTACAGTGGTACCTCTGACAGTGAATTTAATTCATTCTCTGAGGCAATTTGTTATCCAAAAAATTCATTATCCAAGAAGTCACTTTAGTGACTTTAGCTAGGCCATAATTTAAACATGAATATTAAGGGACAGTTTTGTTCTCTACTTCTGCTGTTATCTATGGAATGTGTCAACAAGAACTCAGTGAAGACCAAAGAGAAATCCTATTGGACAATATATCACATGTGACTATTTTCCCATGTCAACGTATTGTGAGCAGAGCCAAGGACAGACAAGAGTGGCAAGATGAAGCTTAGGAAAATATTCAAAGGTGTTTGGCCTTGTAGTCTTTTTGAAGTAATAGAGTGGTAAATATTAAGCTTTGCTATTTTCCATACAGAAGCAAATATGTGTAATCCTCATTAGCTTTTAATAAATGAATTTAATTATAAAAGTTGTCTGGAGTCTGTGTTGGTAAGCTATCTAGAACATTATAGCATTAAAAAGGCTTGAAATCTTTTAAAAGAACCCACAGGGTTTAGCAACTTCCAGACCTTTGCAGTAAGACTTCTGAGGAAGATTTATAACACAGGGTGGTCTGAGGAGAGGTTGCAGATAAACTTGCCCAGAGAAGGACTCTGGAATATTGTTACAATTATTGAGAATCATTTACATGAGTATCCAATAGAGATGGGCATGAAATGATTTTTTAATTTGTTTTGTTATTTGTTTTGTTATTTTTAAATAAAGAAAGTAAAAAAGTGCCGACCCAGCCCCTGAGGCCACATGGTTGGCACTGGGGAAAAAAAGCAGTGGCTGGATGGTCTACTGGGCCAGGCGGTGGTAAACCATCCCGCCGCCACCTCCAGAGGCCCACTGCTGGGCCTCCAGGCATGGTGGTGGGACGGTCTACTGCCACCCGTCCTGACCACAGTGGCAGGACTGTCTACCACTGACCAGCCCGGCCATGGCAGCGGGACTGTATACCGCTGACTGGCCTGGCCATGGCGGTGAGTCTGTCTACTGCTGCCTGGCCTGGTCATGGTGGCAGGACAGTCTTCTGCCACCTGGCCAAGTTTGGCTCGGTTCAGGTTTGTATGATTTTTTTTAAAACAATCGTACAAACCCGAACCTGAACCAAACCAAGGGTGAGTCCAAAACAGAACCAACCAAACCATCAGTTTTCTGCTTCGTGCCCACACCTAGTATCCAATCATGATAAAATCATGCACAAAACAAAAAACAAAATGCTGTTTCATCATGTCATTACATATCAAAATGAAATGAAGCAAAACAACATGAGAAAGCAGCATGTCATTACAGATGAAACAAAATGGTGTTTTTGTTGAAATGAACCATTTTGTTCCATCTGTAAGCCACTTGGGGGAGGGAAAAATTTTTTTTTTAAAAGCCCAGGACTTTTTTCCTCCTCCACTTTCCAGTCCCCCCACACAAACCACTTCGTTAGTGGTTCGTTTTATACAAATTTTGTTGAAAAAATTGTATGAAATGAAATAAAAAGTGGGGGGAGGAAAGGAAATGAAAATAAACATAATATTTCCATTTTGTGTCCATACCTAATCAAGAGCCATCTAGTCCAATCCCCTGCCATGCAGGAACCCCTATCAAAGTACTCCCAACAGATGGCCATCCAGCCTCTGTTCCTAAAGAAGGAGACTCTACCACACTCCGTGGCAGCATATTCCACTGCCGAACAGCTCTAACTGTCATGAAGTTCTTCCTAATGTTCAAATTGAATCTCTTTTCCTATAGTTTGAGACCATAGCCCCGTGTCCCAATCTCTGAAGCCATGGAAAACAAACCAGTCCTCTTCAATCTGACCAAATATTTAAACATAGCTATCATATCCCCTCTCAGCCTTTTTTTTCGTAAGGCTAAACATCCCTAGCTCCTTAAACCACTCCTCATATGACATTTATTCCAGACACTCAATCATCTTGGTCATCCTCTTCTGGACCCATTCAAGGTTGTCAACATCCTTTTTAAAATGAGGTGCAGAGAACTGGACACAGTACTCCAGGTGGGGTCTGGCAAGAGCAGAATAGAGTGACCTAGTCATTATGCTTCTGTTGATGCAACCAAGAATTGCATTGGCTTTCTTGGCTACCACATCACACTGCTGACTCGTGTTCAATTTGTTGTCCATCAAGACTCCCAGATCTCTTTCATAGGTACTCTTTTCCAGCCAAGTGTCTCCCATCCTATATCTGTGCAATTCATTCCTTGTACCTAGATGTACCACCCTACATTTCCCTCTGTTGAACCCCATTCCATTAGGTTTGGTCAGGACTCTAATCTGTCAAGATCCTTTTGGATTTTCATTCTATCCTCTAGGGAATTAGGAGTCCCTCCCAATTTTGTATCATCTGCAAATTTGATTAGCCTACTCTCTATTTCTTCCTCCAAGTCATTAATAAAGATATTGAATAGCACCGGACCCAGAACAGAATCTTGGGGCACCCTACTGGTCATTACTCTCCAAGCTGAAGAGAAGCCATTAATGATCACCCTTTCGTTAGCCAATTACAAATCTATTTAATGTGGCACTATCTATCCCCCATTCTACTAACTTCTTTGCAAGTGTACCATGGGGGAACTTATTGAATGCCTTACTGAAGTTTAGATAAGCAATATCCACATTGTTCCCCTCATCCACCAGGCCTGTAATTCTATCAAAGAAAGAGATCAAATTGGTCTGCATGATTTGTTTTTAAGAAACCCATGTTGACTTCTCATAACGATAGCACTGCTAGTTAAATAATTACAGACTGTCTGCTTAATAATTTGTTCTAGGATCATGCCAGGAATTGAAGCAAAGCTGACTGGCCAGTAATTATTTGGGTCCTCCATTCACCCTCCTCCAATCAATGGGGACTTCCCCTGTTCTACAGGACTTCTCAAAGATTATTGCCAAAATGGTACTGAAATTACTTCCACTAGTTCTTTTAATATCCCTGGGTGTAATTCATCTGGCCCAGGAGACTTAAATTCATTTAATGTTTCCAGGTGTTCTTGTACTACCTCTCTACCAATTTTATGTTGCAATTCCCATCCTACCTGATCTACTCTTTGTGCCAAGGGAACTTTTTTTTCCTTTTTCGAGAAAACTGAAGCAAAGAAGGTGTTGAGTAGTTCTGCATTTTCCTTATTTCCTGTTAGTAATTGGTTATCACTGTCATGCAGACAGCCTATCATTTCCTTATTTTTCCTTTTGCTGAGGACATAACTGAAGAAACCCTTTTTACTATCTTTAATCTCTGGCAAGTCTATGTTCATTTTGTGCTTTAGTATTTTTTTACTATCCCCCTGCATATAGTAGCTATTTGCTTTTATTCCTCTTTGGTGCATTCCCCATTTTTCCATTTCTTGTACTTTTTCCCCCCTTATACTTTGCTGAGTTGAAAGTATTTTAGTAAACCATTGTGGTTTGTTTAGACATCTCCCAATTTTTTCTTCTTGTTGCAACAGTTTTAGATTGTGCCTTTAATATCTCACTTTTAAGGAACTCCCATCCATCTTGGACTCCTGTCCCTTTCAGTGTTTTGGTCCATGGAATCACAGCAATAATTTCCTAAGTTTACAAAAATGGCTTTCCTAAAGTCCCTTCCAACTGTATAACAAATTTCAAGAGGGCATGGTCACTTTTATCTAAAGATCCCACCACTTCAGCCCCATTTACAAGGTCCTCCCTATTAGTTAAGACCAAATCTAAAATGGCTGCTCCTCTTGTTGCCTCCTCTACCTTCTGGACCATGAAATTGTCTTCAAGGGCATCAAGGAATCTCTTGGGCCTTGCATTCTTAGCTGACTTGAACTGCCAGCATTGTTGTTGTTGTTGTTCAGTCGTTCAGTCGTGTCCGACTCTTCGTGACCCCATGGACCAGAGCTCGCCAGGCCTTCCTATCCTCCACTGCCTCCCGGAGTTTTGTCAAATTCATTTTGGTTGCATCGATGACACCATCCAACCATCTCATTCTCTGTCGTCCTCTTTTCCTTTTGCCTTCGGTTTTTCCCAGCATCAGGGACTTTTCCAGGGAGTCCTCTCTTCTTATGAGGTGGCCAAAGTACTGGAGCCTCAGCTTCAAAATCTGTCCTTCCAGTGAACATTCGGGGTTGATTTCTTTCAGAATGGATAGGTTTGATCTCTTTGCAGTCCAGGGGACTCTCAAGACTCTCCGCCAGCACCACAGCTCAAAAGCATCAATTCTGCGGCAATCAGCCTTCTTTATAGTCCAGCTCTCACTTCCATACATCACTACTGGAAAAACCATAGCTTTAACCATCCTGACCTTAGTTGGCAAAGTGATGTCTCTGCTCTTTAGGATGCTATCTAGGTTTGCCATTGCTTTCCTCCCAAGAAGCAGGCGTCTTTTTATTTCGTTGCTGCAGTCGCCATCTGCAGTGATCAAGGAGCCCAAGAAAATAAACTCTGTCATTGCCTCCATTTCTTCCCCTTCTATTTGCCAGGAGGTGATGGGAACGGTGGCCATGATCTTAGGTTTTTTGCCAGTATATATCAGGATAATTAAAATCTCCCATTAGTACTATATCTCTCCCTTTTGACTGTGTGGCCATCTGCTCACAGAAAGCATCATCCCACACCTCTGGCTGGCTTGGGGGGGTCTATACTATACCCTCACACTGACAGCTCTCTCATGTTTCTCACCATTAATTCTGACCCAAATACTCTCAACCTGCTTTCCTTGTTGTATATCTTGTATTTCTTCAGCAGTATATATTTCCTTAACATATAAAGCCACTTCTCCTCTTTTTTTTACTAGGTCTGTTCCTTTGAAACATTTTATACCCTCTAATAACAACATTCCAGTCATAAGTCTCATCCCATCAGGTTTCAGTGATTCCAATTATGTCATATTTATTTTGCTGTATTATGAGTTTCACCAATGCTCTGTGGTTTTGGTATAGAGACATTTGATGCCAAGTGTATTTCTTGCAAGCCCTTTGCTTAACCTGTTTTTCCTCACAATGATGGTCTGTAATACTCCTTGTCCTACTCCAACTTCAACATTTGGGCTACTCTCTACAACCCCTTCTGGATCTCTTCCTTTAAGAAATTATTTTCCCTCCCCCTGAAAACTCAGTGTAAACCTCTCCTTATAAAATTTTCAAGCCTCTTGGCAAAAAGATCCCTTCCAGCAGTGGTGAGATACAACAGCCCATCTGGATAAAATATTAAACCATGGTCCAAGAATCCAAATTGTTCCTGCAGACACCATCTCTGAAGCTAGTTGTTGACCTCCACTATTTACATGCTGATTAATATATATTTTAGCATTGGACAGACTGATGTTGCTTATAATGATTGCAGCAATGAAAAGATGTACAACGGACCCTTGTATAACAAACAGCTTGTATAACATAAAATTTGTACAACATAAAAATTCTGGAGATAGGGGAAATTTGCTTAACACAATCGCCTATGGGAAGAATCCGTACAACATAAAAATGGGATCACTCCATTTTCAATGCATTCCTATGGGATTTGTATAAAGGAAAATTTGCTTAACATAATTTCATTTGGAATGAATTAATTCCTTTATACAAGGTACCACTGTATACTGTACCTTGATACCCTGTTGAATTATTGATATGATTAGAAATGGTGGGCTGATTTCATTTTGAAATTAACACTTTTCTGGGATAGCTGATAGGCTTCTGAATATTAGCTAGAGGTTTGTAAACTTCTATATGGTTCTTAAGGGGATGTTCAGATATCAGACACACTAACCTCTCATTTTTGTTGAGCCAGCCAATAGATCCAGAAGATTTAGGCACCTAGGTTTTTACACTGCAGCCACTAGTCAAACAATAGACAGGGAGAAAAGTGTAGCTCTAGTAATTTGCACTGCTCTTCGAGAAAGTGCACAGTGAATTGTCCATTCCTGACTGGTTCTGGCCTTCAGGAAAAGTATTAACTTCTAAAAATATAATAGAAGAGAATATATTCTTGACTCTGACTGCCATAGTTCCATATCTCTGAAACCTAGTGACCTGAAAAGTGGTGTAAATATTATGGAGACCTTGAGGCCATGCATTGTGAAATAATTTTATTTTTAAAATGGAGTAAATGGGAATAATTCATTAAAAACTTTCTCCAACCTGAAAGAGTTTCTTCACTCAAAAGTGGAAAACTCAAAGCTTTTCAGACATAGCAGTTCTCCTAAAGAGTAAGGAACTTCTCAAAAACATGAAGCATGGACTTTGAGGTCAAATATTGAAGGTGAGCTGGCACGAGTTTAGAATTGGCTTACATGGCCTGCTGGGACCACACCAAATATCTCTACTATCTAACTCAGAAGCCTTGTGAACTTTTCCTGTTCCTGGATTTCAATGGGTTCAAGTGCAATGCATGCACTAACATAGGTAGAGTGAAACAGAATTAGCATCCGTGCTGCGTGACATGGTAGGAAAATGAGGAAAAGCAGAAAAGGAAGAATAGAAAAGTGGAAATGAAGGCAAAGAAAAGCCAGAGAGAAAGAAAAAACATTGAAGGGTTTCATTATCACAATCTTCAGTTCACAGGGTTTTATTTAAATTATAGGCATGCCATCTGGTTCCTAACTTTGTCATTTGCTGGCCTGGATTCTCAGATGTAATTAAAAGTGTGTGAATGTGTGTTTAGAGGTACACCTTGCGGGAATAGGGCCCCTGGGCTTGCCATAACCAGCAACAATACAGTAAGGCAACAGCTTCCTGATGGCAAAGGTCCGAGTTTCTCTGCAACAGCAGGCAGATCATGTCAGCATAGTAGCCCTCCCTTACTTCTCCCCCTTTACTTCTTTTATTACACAGTTAAGCTTGCCAATTAGAGCAATCTCTCTTATCACTAAGCTAAAGCTTACCAATTGGAGCAATACACATAGTTAAACTTATACATGTAAAAATGCACAATAATTTAGACCTCCTATGTAACGCCTATGTTACATAGGCATTACATGTTAAAATATTTGGGGAATTTTTTGCTGCACCACAAAGAAATGATATAATCAGTTATGTTAGATGGGTTAATAAAAGGAGACCTTGGGAGACAAAGAGAGGCTCCGCTGGTTCAGATCTCTCTCTCTCTCTCTCTCTCTCTCTCTCTCTCTCTCTCTCTCTCTCTCTCTCTCTCATTCTCTGTGTGTGTGTGTGTGTGTGTGTGTGTGTGTGTGTGTGTGTGTGTGTGTGTGTGTGTGTGTGTGTGTGTGTGTGTTCTTCAAAGTGCTTCCCCGTTACTCAGGCATCTGGTGCCCCACTTCAACATCTGGTGCCCCACTCCGACACACCTGCACAACCCATTTATATCAGTTTTATGTCACTTTAATTTCCACAAGTTTTGACTAAGAATTATAGAGTCTATAATTTGGAACAGTTCAGAGCTCATACCAAGGTGCCTTGGAAGTCATCGACTAAAGGATTAAATTGGTTTAAATCTATAGCATGGGCAATATAGGCACTGAAGGCATCCTGGAAATGGTTGGTTGGCTTAGTGAGCCAGAGATCTCTAGCAGAAGAGTTGACTCCACACACATTCAGTTGGCCTACTAAGGGCACACCTTATCACACCAAGCAACAGGATCTCAGCCATAATTTTAGGAATGCAAGTATAGGCACTGTTCACTGTGTGCTCTGTGCACTACTAATTTAAAAACAGTCACGTGAGTAATAGAGATGGGCACGACTTAGCGGTATTTCCGTTTCCATTTCCGTTACTCTACGGAAACGGTAACGGGAATTACTCCCCCAGACTTCGAGCTCGAACCGACGAACGAACAATTTTGGTCTGATTTGTCGTGCTCGTTCCTTGCATCGCGAGATCGCGCGATGCCACACGCGGCACAGAAAAAAAGTTTTTAAAAGTTAAAAAAACCCGGTTCCCGGCCAAAAAGCAGGTGGGAAAATGCCTGCCGTGCCTCAGGGCACCTACCAGAGGGGTTGTTTCTGGACGTCCCCGGCCTCCCCCCTCATCCCCCGTCCTGGGCTGCTCTGGTGGGACTCGCCGCAGGCTCGCAGCCAGCAAAAAGCCCAGTCTCGCCGCCGGCCGCCGCAATTAAAGCGCAAGCAAGCGGCACGGACGGCACAGGAAAAAAACTTTTTAAACTCTCCCCCCACCCATTTCCCGGGCCAAAAAAGCAGGCGGAAAAATGCCTGCTTGACTAAGGGCGCAGGGCACCTACCGGAGGGGTGGTTTCTGGAGGGGGGGGGGGTCCCGCCTCCCCCCCGTCCTGGGCAGCCGGACTCGCGAGTCGCCATCGCCATGCCATGCGGTGCGGGCGGGGGATCCAAAATGGGGCGGCAAACGCAATATTGTTTTTGAAATCGTGGTCCAAAAACACACAAGCACAACAGAAACACGCGAAAAATTTATAAACTGCCAGATTTTTCACAGTAGCAGTGGGTTTTTTCTTGCAACAAAATGTCTCTCCTCTCCTCCTCTGTCCTCCATTGATTTTATTTTATTTTATTTTATTTACACCTGTGCAATGATGGGCTGGCCAAGTGGCCAGCCATGTGGGAGTGGACAACCATGCAAATTTTTGGAGCCATCCCACCAGTCGCATGGCCACTTGGCCATGGAGACTTCTGGGATGTGCCAAAAAGCCCCCTAAAACCTGCCCTAGCCCTAACCCTAACCCTTGACTCCGTACCCATACGTCACAGACTGTCTTCTTAGTGGGTCAGAGAGGCACCCAGAGGTGCAACCCACTAGCCCACCGTAACCTTACCCGTCACTAGCCTAACCCTAGCTCTTGCACTAAGCCACCTTAAAGCCAGATCTACTTGCTTGCATTGCACTACACGCAGCAAGTACAATTCCCTTCTGTGTGAGACATGGTGGTGCGGGAGCCTTGTGAAGGGAAGGTATGACCCTATCACTCTCACACTGGTCTCACGTCTGCACATTATGTTATGCAATATCCATATGGCTATTGCATAGCATTTTGCAGCAGCAGCAGGTGAGGAAGGGAGACCCCCATGTAGAGGGGTCTCTTGGAGCCTGCTTCCCCTTCCTAGTGGCAGGAGGCACCCACGGGTGCCTCCAGGAGCCCACTTTCCCTTTATAGCGGGCCAGAGGAGGCACCCACCCCACAGAGGTGCCTCCAGGAGCCCGCTCCCCCCCCCAAAAAAACCAGTACTAACGAAAACGAAAAAACGAAAAAACGAACCGACTAATTTTTGCGAATTTTCGTGAAAACCGGAAACGACCCGAAATGGGACTGGCCCGACTAACGACAACTCGAAAAAAAAATTTTTCAAGTCGTGCCCATCTCTAGTGAGTAATAATGTGAAGGCAACCTGGGAAGCAGGACAATGGATCGCAGACCCGTTTTCAGGATCTCTTCATTTTGTAGCTTTAATCTAGAGCTTATTGTCATTTATTTGTGCTTGATTATACATCCAGTTATCCTTGGGACAAGTTCAATCAGGAACGTAATGAAGCAGTACATGCAAGCTTATCTATGCAAAAAGAAAAAAGAAAAGAAAAGAAAATTCTAAGACAAGAAGAGAATGACATCAATTGCCTGCAAGATTCTGAATGGTCATTTTACCCTCTAGATTTCAGCCTCTATATTGTTCAGCAAAAATACTGATTTTTTAAAAGAGTAATGTGATAAGCTAAGATGTTCCCTCTGCGGGGTTGTAGATGAATGTTCATAATTGTCCAAAGGTTTTAGAATATCGCCACTGCTTCAGTAACACACACAGCAATGGTGTCTAGGAGGCACTGTTGAATAATATGGAGACTTTTGCATGCAGGTGCCCAACTATGATTCAGAACAGAATCATATTGCTCGGATCCCAACATCTGAACTGGAAGCACAGTGCAGACAGCTATGTATAATGTCCGTGCCATAAGCAATTATGATCATATTTGCACTGAGGAGAAAAGGCACCTGCTATTATGGATAATGGTACTGAATACTGGATGCCAGAATGAGCAACAGGCTGGCAATCCAGTGAACACAGGAGGGGGGGGGAACCCATCTGCATTTGCACATTTTTTACTTTTTGTTTGTGTGTGTGTCTCTTACTCTCAACAAAAACACACACAAACTGCATGTGAAAAATGATCTTAGTTCTGTAGTTTACTTGAAATGGTATCTTTATATGGGTGAAATGGTCAATCTGTGTTACTTAAAAATGAAAGTAATACAATTGTCGTAGGATGGGAAGAGGGTTATCATGCCTCCAAAACATGTTTAACCCTGTAAAAGTAATTAGAAAAAGTACTATGCACACATTGTCTATTACAAATGGGAACGTATCACCATTTTCTTCTTCCTAGCATTTTCCTGCAGGTGTGGAATCCACGTTTTGGATTCTGAAACGCCACTTTGCCCAGTCAACCATGTATTCAGGGCGCAGGGCGACATTTCACATGACATTATTGACAATATCCTGTCATCTCTGCTTTGGTCACCCACATGGCCTCCTGCCATCGATCTTCAGGTGGTATGCCATTTGGGCAATGGTGGAAGATGTTGGTCTGAGGACATGTCCATACCAACAGAGCCAGCTGGTGGCATCATGTTTTTCTTTGGGGGGGGTGCATGTTCTGAGAAAGTGACTACATGTTCTGGAGAAAATGTCTAGGATGACCTACAACTTTCAGATGAAACAGTTAGTCAGAGGGAACAATATCAAACTGACATAAAAAAAATAAGTTTGAAGAAATCTACTAGAAGTCTCCAGATGAGTTTTATGCAACCTTCATGAAAGTTCTTACCTTCTCTACTGGTTTATATGTCCTTTAAAGTTATCTGAAACTTTGCTTACTTGGTGATATACATTTTGTTACTAAAATTTACATAAGAGGCCTTTTGCTGAAATCAGCTATTTCTGGCTCAGTGTCACTGAAGGTGCCAGCTGAGACAGCATTGGGGCTGAGAGATTCTTCTTGACATCCTGAGCTATTTTAATTGGCTAAGGTGACATACCATTCAACCTGTGCTCTCCTTAGCCTCTGGAAATGTCTCCTGCAATCCTGGTGTATCTTGCACTTGCTCCCTCCATTTTCTAGCTTAAGTATGCCACTTATAACTTAATATCATAATATAGTCCATGAATTTAGCTTCACTAAAGCTGACTCCTTTTTTCAGAATGTACATTGTCTGTTGTAGCTTTTAATTAAGAGTGCTCAACCCAAGAAAGAATAGAGCTTCCCCCCCCTTAAAACAGTTGATTCATTTCAATCCATTTGAAAAGGATTTTTCATCCAGAGTCGCTTTTAAGATATCTACTGTTTGCACAGTTTTCCTTATCTAGTTTTTCTTCAACCTAGGATCTTGCTAGGAAGTTATCTCTCACTCAAGGTTAAGAGTGTTTGGACATTGGAATGCCTGGAGGAGTTATATCCCTCGAGTCCCGGTTTTCCATAACTGCTCCTGCTCCTGCTAATTTCCACAGCCTTCTACTACCGCAGCTGCTTTTTTCGCAGAAGAGATCGGGAAGTGCTGCGTGAATGAGAGAGAAAGCTGGAAGCTCAAGGTACTGTCTCAGAGTTATAGAATTAGTTGTTTGGCAGTGATTAATTAAAGCTCTGTAAGACAGAGGCTTCCACCTCTGGCTAGGGCCAGCTGTTTCAGCAGGATAGCTGAGAGGGGAGAGAATTGAGAAGACACCAAAGTAGTCAGAATGATAACTTCTGCACCCAGTGAAGAGGAGGAAGTTCTGGATGTCTCCCTCCCTACTCCAGTATTATCTCAGCTTCAGAGGACCATGTCAACAGCCATTACACCTATCTCGGACCTTAGAGAAACCAGTAGCAGAGAGCATTTGTTCACTCCCCTACAAGCCAGGGCGAGTAGCTCGGGACCTGTTACACGTCCCTCCCCCCTGCTCAGGTGTCATATGTAGAGATGGGCACGACTTGAAAAAAAAATTTTTCGAGTTGTCGTTAGTCGGGCCGGTCCCGTTTCGGGTCGTTTCCGGTTTTCGCGAAAATTCGCAAAAATTAGTCGGTTCGTTTTCATTTTTTCGTTGTCGTTAGTACTGGTTTTTTTGGGGGGGGAGCGGGCTCCTGGAGGCACCTCTGTGGGGTGGGTGCCTCCTCTGGCCCACTATAAAGGGAAAGTGGGCTCCTGGAGGCACCCGTGGGTGCCTCCTGCCACTAGGAAGGGGAAGCAGGCTCCAAGAGAGACCCCTCTACATGGGGGTCTCCCTTCCTCACCTGCTGCTGCTGCAAAATGCTATGCAATAGCCATATGGATATTGCATAACATAATGTGCAGACGTGAGACCAGTGTGAGAGTGATAGGGTCATACCTTCCCTTCACAAGGCTCCCACACCACCATGTCTCACACAGAAGGGAATTGTACTTGCTGCGTGTAGTGCAATGCAAGCAAGTAGATCTGGCTTTAAGGTGGCTTAGTGCAAGAGCTAGGGTTAGGCTAGTGACGGGTAAGGTTACGGTGGGCTAGTGGGTTGCACCTCTGGGTGCCTCTCTGACCCACTAAGAAGACAGTCTGTGACGTATGGGTACGGAGTCAAGGGTTAGGGTTAGGGCTAGGGCAGGTTTTTAGGGGGCTTTTTGGCACATCCCAGAAGTCTCCATGGCCAAGTGGCCATGCGACTGGTGGGATGGCTCCAAAAATTTGCATGGTTGTCCACTCCCACATGGCTGGCCACTTGGCCAGCCCATCATTGCGCACTGCGCAGGTGTAAATAAAATAAAATAAAATAAAATCAATGGAGGACAGAGGAGGAGAGGAGAGACATTTTGTTGCAAGAAAAAACCCACTGCTACTGTGAAAAATCTGGCAGTTTATAAATTTTCGCGTGTTTCTGTTGTGCTTGTGTGTTTTTGGACCACGATTTCAAAAACAATATTGCGTTCGCCGCCCCATTTTGGATCCCCCGCCTGCACCGCATGGCATGGCGATGGCGACTCGCGAGTCCGGCTGCCCAGGACGGGGGGGAGGCGGGACCCCCCCTCCAGAAACCACCCCTCCGGTAGGTGCCCTGCGCCCTTAGTCAAGCAGGCATTTTTCCGCCTGCTTTTTTGGCCCGGGAATGGGTGGGGGGAGAGTTTAAAAGTTTTTTCCTGTGCCATCCGTGCCGCTTGCTTGCGCTTTAATTGCGGCGGCCGGCGGCGAGACTGGGCTTTTTGCTGGCTGCGAGCCTGCGGCTAGTCCCACCAGAGCAGCCGAGGACGGGGGATGAGGGGGGAGGCCGGGGACCTCCAGAAACAACCCCTCTGGTAGGTGCCGTGAGGCACGGCAGGCATTTTCCCGCCTGCTTTTTGGCCGGGAACTGGGTTTTTTTAACTTTTAAAAACTTTTTTTCTGTGCCGCGTGTGGCATCGCGCGATCTCGCGATGCAAGTAACGAGCACGACAAATCAGACCAAAATTGTTCATTCGTCGGTTCGAGCTCGAAGTCTGGGGGAGTAATTCCCGTTACCGTTTCCGTAGAGTAACGGAACCGAGTAACGGAAACGGAAACGGGAATACCGCTAAGTCGTGCCCATCTCTAGTCATATGCAATCTATGAGGAAGAACAAGCCTCTGATTGCTGCTAAATATTACAGCAGAATAACGAGCAAGATGAAGCAAACCACTATAACTGATTATCTCAAAAGAGGGGAACCTGCCACAACTAGGGTGGATCAAAGCAGACTGACCCCTTCTGGGATGTATGGAACACAGCCAATAGACTTACCAGCAATTGTTATGAAGGACTATCAAATCCTGGATTGCAGCTACTTAGAAAATAATTTAAATGCTGATTTTGGTGAACTAAGGACAATAGAAACATTATACTCCCCTGTGGGTCCAATATTGTGGTCAACAATTTGCAAAAAGACACCGCTGCATCATTTACAAACCTAGACACGCCCTCCTGTACTAGGGACAATGACTCCTCATTAAATCAGAAATCTGTTGATGAAATTAGAGATCTACTAAAGGACATTAAAGAGCTTATTGTGACTATGCTTGGATGCTTGCTAGAAGCCAAAAAATCACCTGAATTGACGACCCAGAGTACAGGGCAAAGGGAGAATGTTGTTGACCACCTGCCTCCAACAGACGAAGTGGAATACTACAACTTATCCCCTGAAACTATCAACAAAATCACAGGGTTAAATATGGAAGAACTGCTTTTGTGTGCTGGTCCATCAACTATTATGCAAACCAGATCACCTCTCCTGATCCCACCCATTGTTGACACGGAAGGGGATGCTGCCAGTTATACCAGCTCCACCCTCATTGAGGTAAAGGGTCCCACACAAAGAACTGTGGAGATGCATGATGGTGGGCTAAGAACAAAAGACAAGAAGAAAGATCCCTCACAAAAGAAGCTACCCCTGTCAACTGATGGAGAAAAGGAAATGCAGAAGCAAAATAGATAGCAACCATTATGCCAAGGGGAACAGGAGGATGGACTTTAAACCTTTATTCAAACAGCTAGAGCCCAAAGATCGTCCTAAGAGATCCAAACAGGGTAAATCCAGTTCACATCATAAGAAGTTAAACCTAAAAGAAACACAGGGGGGACACTCACCAGTGTCGGGGACAGCAGTAGAAGAGATGCCTTCACCTGCCAGCCATGTCCAGAAGCAAGAGGGAGGTAGTCACCCAAAGAAGCAAGATTTACAGGAAAAGGCTCAACAACAACAGTCGGCATTAAGGAAGAATTCTGAATTGATAGGAGCCTCCCAAGAATCTACAAAGCTGGACACCTATATGAGTAAGCCTATCCCAGTTTTGATCAGACCTAGACCCACTGTCCCAAATCCTAGAAGGAAGAAGAATGTGTGGAGTAAACCAAAACACACAAAATGGAACAAAACTCAGAGAAGCTTGGACACCTTCAACAACCAAATTACTGAAACTCCTCCCTGTTGGTGGCAGAGACATTATGTAAAGGATAATTGGGGCTGGCTCCAGCGAGACTGACTTGGGGATAATAATTTAGCCATGTGCAAAGCTGAACTCTTAAATTTTTCCAGTTGTGAGCTTGGCTCAACCCCAGCACCTTTTACCTCTCCCTCAACTCATAAGCAGAGGGATCTAAATCATCAGATGAGCCAAGCTTCCTTTCAATATGACCACATTTTGTTCCCCCAAAGTGATTCAAACAATAATCTGTCACTGAGACAACATATGAGGGCAGATGATAATACAATTGAAATTCTCTCTTGGAATGAAGCTGGATGGCAACGTTGCCTCCACTCATATATGGATGCTCATTTCGTAAAGAAAGTGTATGACATTATCCTTCTGCAGGAAACATGGACAGCAGAAATGCCTCTTCTGAATGGCTATTATTCCTTTAACTTAGAGGCATCTGCTGGGAAAGGTCTGGGAAGATTAATGGGTGGGCTGGTTATATTTGTTTCAACTACCTTAAAGGTAAAATGTGTTTTGAAACCACCCTTAGCCCACCTGGCAATGGCCGTACTGATGAGCGGGGTGAACGGCAGCCTTCTTATAATAAATGCCTATCTTCCACCTAGAACAAAGAAATTCTCTATTGAAGAAAACTGGTCGGCCTTAGATAATTATATATCAGATCTGTTAGCTGGGTGTCCCGAAGCAGAAATCTTGTTGGCAGGTGATTTTAATGCCTGAGTTGGACCAAATGATATATTTCTAGCAAAGAAATATAATCTGGTCTTAGAGGATCTATATGGGGAATCATATGGACTCCTCTCTACATGCACATCTAAAGACCCAAAGGCGAACTATGCAGGTGCATGCCTTGCTAAGTTATCACGTAGGAGAGAGCTTCATATTCTTAATGGGGCATTCTATGGGGACTGCCCAGGTGAATATACTTTTATGGCAGGTAAGAGGGCTAGTTCTATTGATTATATGCTTGTCTGCAATGTTTTACTACCTAGGATTAAAACATTTAAAATTCTGCCATTCTTGGAAGGGGATCATCTACCTCTAAGCCTAAAACTGTCTCTTCCTCTGAATCCAACACAACCAAAGGACCAGTATACTCCACAGCTAGAAACTTATAGGAAAAAGGTTAAAATGGTCTAGAACCAGTAGTACCAAAGTGAAAGAAATACTAACTACAGAGAAATTGCAATATCATCTCTTGCTCTTTAGTAACTTAAGTCCAGAGCAAGACCCTCTTGTAAACTTTCAGGCTTTGACCCAGGAAGTAAACTCAGTTTTGACTGTCCCTTCAGAGAACAAAGTATACCCTGCTTATAGGAACACGAAACCTTGGTTTGACCATGAATGTGTACAAGTTAAAAAAGAGCTTAACACCCTGTACCATCTGTCCCTGAACAAAGGTCAGGAGGAAAGACCTGAAATACATCTTCAGCTGCTAGCTCAAAAGAAATTATATAAAACCACCATTCAGAGGAAGAAAAAAGAGCATGTAAGGAACTTATGGGAGGAGCTAATCCAGTCAGCCAAACAAAAGAACTCAGCTCAGTTTTGGAAACTTATTAATGCTGGAAGGGCGAAGAATTCATCACCACTAGATATGCATGTTCCAGCAAATAAATGGGCCACTTTTTTTCAAAATCTCTATGATGATTCTGTGCAAGGCACTCCTATAGGAGACCTAAGGAATTTGCCTATATGGTCCCCAGTCAGCCCAAGAGAGATAAAAGACCATATTGGCGGTCTAAAAATAGGAAAGGCTCCAGGATCGGATGAAATTCCACCCAAAGTCGTCAAAGAAAATGTTGATTGGTGGGCACATTATCTAGCAGAATTATTCACATTTATAGACCAATCTGGCCGGATTCCCAAGCAATGGGGGATGGCTATTGTGGTTCCAATTTATAAGAAAGGTGATAAGAAAGACCCAGCGAACTATAGACCCATCAGCCTGCTAAACATCATTAGTAAGCTATACACAAGACATCTCTTAGAAAAACTAGAATTATGGCTTGAGCAAGAAGAATGCATTCCATTATAACAAGCAGGCTTTAGAGGAGGAAGAGCGACAATGGAGCACTGTCTGATACTCCAACAATTAATTGAAAAATATGCCTCTAAAGGCCCAATCTCCCTATATGCTGCATTTATAGATCTGAAGGCCGCCTTTGACTCTATCTGAAGGCAGAGGTTATGGCAAAAACCAGGCTCTTCTAGCATTGATAAAAGACTTCTTTACCTTATCCAAGCCCTCCATCAGGAAACATACCTTAAAGTAAGATGTAACCCACAAGGCTTACTAACAAATTCTATCAAAACCTCCAAGGGAGTCAGGCAAGGCTGCCTGTTGGCCCCCACATTGTTCATCTATTATATAAGCAATATGGTGAAGCATATGAGTGACTTAAAATTTCACCCACCAAAGCTTGCTTCACGGCACCTCCCAATACTGATTTATGCTGATGATACTGTTATTCTATCGAGGTCTCCAGTAGGTCTCCAAAGGGCCTTGGATAGCTTCACAGCCTACTGTGATAAAGAACACTTGACTATTAATTGTGATAAAACAAAAGTGATGGCCTTCGGCAGACGGCCAAAAATAAGATCTTGGATAATAAAAGGGAAGAAAGTTGAGCAAGTGCATAAATTCACCTATCTGGGGGTGATCGTGCAAGAATCTGGGGCTAACAATGCACACTGTAATTGGAGAACTGAGAAGGCTGAGCAGTCTGCTAATGCTATTGTGAGATTCTTCCGAACAAAGGGAGGTCTCTTTGTTCCAGCAGCATTAAGGATGTACCAACACAAAGTCATAGCTCAGCTCCTATATGGCACCTATACAGGAATATATCTGGCTGATCTGGCTGTGTTAGAGAAGGTACAATCCAAGTTCTTCCGTTCTATCTTACAAGTCCCTCCAGGTGTTTCCAATGCTTTGATACGATTAGAACTGGGTCAAATGAAACTAGAAGCCAGAATACTTATTGCCTCTGTTTGTCAGTGGCTTAAGAGCTTCTCAGACCAAAAAGGCCTTCTCCCTTTAATAAACCAAGACCCTTTTCAACCTAGGTGGATACAAACTTTAAAAAGAAAATTAGAATCTATGGGGCTCTCAATAGATGACCTACTGGTTCAGAGTACTACACAGGCCAAAGCACTTATTAAACAAAGGATCCAAGACAATGAGCACCAACGAGATATAGCACAATCCCCTTTGTTTAGGGCTCCTATGGAGACCAGATATGTTATGAGAATGGCCAACTATCTCTTACAACTGGAAGAGCCTGCTTACCGGAGAGCCTTTACTTTAGCCCGCTGTTCAGTTATTCCTTCAATGGTTTTAGAAGGGAGATATAAGAAAATTCCCTATGAAGATAGACGCTGCATGTGCTCCCAAAGGGAGGTGGAATCTATGGTACATATGTTTTTCTTTGTTGTCCTCTTCACAATCTTTACAGAGAGAGATTCATTCACCCATGCTTAGATAGACTTACAGTAGACCCAAACGAGATGGGACTGGAAAGACTTTTAAGGGATGAAAACTCTTTTATTACCAATCAAATAGCCAAATTCTGCTTATACCTGATTAAATTCCATTCTAAGAAGGCGGGCTAGTTTTAACTAGAAAATTCTCTATTTTCTTTTACTGGTTTAGTTTCTTTTTTCATTTTAATATTTCTATGTATACTGTTATATCTACACTGTTTTTGTAACTCTACAATTTTGCAATCATGTTTTAGTGACTTTTAATGACTTTTATGGTTTTATACTGCAATAAAAACCTGACTGACTGACATCCAGAGTCCCTATTCAATCCTGTTATAGAGTTATGGAATAATTCCCTGATTATATACTTTTACCCATCTAGTGAGTAGTATGTAGTTGTGTGTTGGCCCTATGAACTGCGGGAGGAATGGCATAAGATCACAGTGCTGAATCAGACCAAGCTCCACCATTCTGTATGTAACAATATGCCAGATGCAAACCATAAACTGTCTTTGAGCATCCCTGGTGTGATTCTCTGGTGTGGTAATGAGCCTTCTCCAATTATTCTGCAATTTCATCTGTTGGATCTGATCCAGGACAGTGTCTCCTCCAACAAGGAAGACCTCTCGGCCAAAAGATGCTGGAATGAATTCTATGACACCAAACTGAATTCATAGACCTGGTTACCCCGGAAGAGCTTCCACAAAGCCTGTTTCTAAGGATGACAACAAAATGCCCCTGTGAGTGGTTCCCAACTTGATTGTGGTCAAACAACCAGTGGCTGAGTAGGGTGAGTTGCCAGAAAGCCTAAGCACAAGCAGGAAGAAATGTTTACTTGAAAGCTCAGTATAATGAACCCATTCATGAGTAGAGATGGGCACGAAATGAACTTTTAGTTTGTTTCATTATTTGTTATTCATTTCATTCCGTAGCTAAATGAATGACAAACCATAGTGAATTTAAAACAAAATGAAACGAAGTGAGAAAAAATACTTTGTTTCATTTTGTTTCATTAATGGTGGCGATCAACGGAAAGAGCTGTTTTTAAATGTTTTAAAACAATGTGAAACACTTCAAAATATGTGAAAATTATTTTTATGTCTGATTATACCTATTAGGTTGATGACCAGTGCTTAAAACATCTAAACATGTGTTTTTAAAGAGATATTTTGTTTTTTGAGAGAACAAAATGGCTGCCGCATGCTTTTGTTAATGGCGGCAAATCTGTGCAGAATGGACTCCTTGGTTTTCTAGCTCAATCTTGTCTTTGGAGTTTCTTAAAATGTTGGCTATTTTTTGTTCGGTGCAAAAGGCTGTCTTGATATTGTGTTTGTGGAGAATTTTGCTGATTTTGTCTGTGGTGCCTTTGATGAAAGGGAGGAGGGCAGTGCCGTTGTTCTCTTCTGTTTCTTGGTTCTTGGGGGGGTGTTTCTTTTTGGATTAGTTTGGTGATGGTGTTTTTTTGGAATCCGTTCGCAATTAAAGCATTCGAGAGAGTGTGTAATTCAGTTTTTAGGTGGTCTTTGTCAGCGAGGCGTTTGGTTCTGGAGATGAGGGTTTTTACTACGGAGTTGATCTGTGCAGGGTGGTGGTGTGATTGTGCATTTAAGTAGCGGTTTGTATGTGTTTTTTTCCGGTAGATGGTATGTCCTAAGGAGCCGTCGGGTTTTTTGTAGATTAGGACGTCCAGGAAGGGAAGTTGGTTGTTGGCTTCTATTTCCATAGTGAATTGTATTTTGGGGTGTAGGCTGTTGAGATGTGTGAGGAAGTTGTTCAGTTTGTCTTTCCCGTGTGGCCAGATAACAAAGGTGTTGTCAACATATCTGAGCCAGAGTTTGGGTTTATGTTCGGACTTCTGTAACGCGTTGGTTTCAAAGTGTTCCATATATAGGTTTGCGATGACTGGTGAGAGGGGTGATCCCATGGGTGCTCCTTCTATCTGTTTGTATCTTTGTCCATTGTGGATGAAGTATGTGTTGGTTAGGCAGTGGTTGGTCAGATCTAGGATGTGCTTGGGGGGTTGTATTTGTTGTGGATAGCTGTCAAGGCTTCTTGAATGGGCACTTGTGTGAAGAGCGAAACAACATCGAAGCTCACGAGTAGGTCATTGGGTGTAGGTCTTGTTTCTTTATAATTTCTATGAAGTGGAACGAGTTTTGTACGTATGAAGAGATGGATTCTGCCTAGGGCTGGAGTTGTTTGGCAAGAAATTTGGCGAGGTTTTGTAGGGGTGAGCCTATGGAGCTGACTATGGGTCTGAGAGGTGTTCCTTCTTTGTGAATCTTGGGGAGGCCGTAGAGCTTGGGGCATCTGGATGATTTCTCTCTGGGGATGATGCTTGGCTTGATTTATTCACTTAAGGGTGAGGCTTTTATTTTGGCTTTGGTGGTTTTTTCCAGGTAGGTGGTGGGGTCTGTGTTCAAAGGTATGTAAGCAGGGTCTTGTAGTAGGTTGGATAGTTTGGCTTGGTAGTCAGATGTGTTCATCACCACTGTGGCATTGCCTTTGTCTGCTGGGAGAATGATTATGTTGTTGTCTTTCCTCAGGTTGGTGAGGGCTTTTTGTTCTTCTTTGTGTAAATTGCTTCTGGGTGGTTTGCTGGAGCAGAGGATATTGGTGACTTCGAGTCTGATTTTGTTGGCTTCATCTGGGTTGATTTTGGTTAGGCTGGCTTCCACTCCGCATATGATGTTTTCAGTGGGGATGTGTCTGGGGGCGACTGCAAAGTTGAATCCTTTGGACAGGACTTTGGTCTCTGCGATGGTGAGTGTCCTGTCTGATATGTTGTGAACTGTTTGTTTCATGGGCTGCTGTGGGGGGTTGGGCTTCTGGCGTTTTTCCAGTTTGTGGAGTTTGTTGGTGTGTATGTCTGTCTTGTGGGAGGTCTCTGTTTCAGCTCTCCAGGCGGCGAGTTGCTTGGATTTGTTCCAGAGTGTTGGGTGGATTTTGTTGCTGAGTTTGAGGTGGAGAGTGAGTAGGTCTCTGTTGGTTTGATCTAGTAGGTATCTTTTCTTGTGTAGTTCGTTTCTGATTAGGGCTAGTTCTGTTCTTTTCAGGATCCTTTCGCTGGATGGGGTTTTTGAGTGGAATTTCAGTTGGAAGCTTGTGGGGATCACATTTTTATCTCGGCAGTTGCGTAGGAATGCAATGCCACATAAGATGGTGGCTCTTCGGACTTCTAGTTTCTCGTAGGTTCTGGTCAGCTGGAAGGTTTCCTCCCCGTAGAGGTCAGATATTTGTTTTCGTAGATTTTCACGGGTATAGGTATGCATGTTAGGGTGGATTCGGGTTTCTTCCCGTGTAGAAATCTGGTTGTTTTGGCGACGTTTCGACGAGGTCTCACTCGTCATCTTCAGGCTGGTGTTCTGGCTTCTTTCTTCTTGAAGCAAAGCGTGATCTCAGTTGAAGTCCTTCTATAAATACTGCTGGGGGTGTGTGGTTTGCTTGCTCTGTTGCTGATTGTAGGTTCGTTTGTTCTTTTGTGATCTGCTGTGTGGCTGAGGCGATCGTTAAGGGCTTAACTGCTGGTGGGTTAGATGGCTGTTTAGAGACATCATGTGTGGGTGAGGTGCTGGATGTGTGTCTATTAGCCTTTTGTTTCTTAACGACCTTGGTGATGGGTGTTCTGGCAGCATCCTGGGCTTTGGTGGAGTGGGGTCCTGTGTCTTGTGAATTCATTTTGGTCTGGCTGCGTGTCGAAATACCATGCAAAGTCTGCCCAGCCACATACATCGGACAGACAAACAGGAGAATAAGCGCACGCATCGCAGAACACAAGAACGCAGTCAAAAAAGAAGAAAAATCTTCCTCTCTCTTCCAGCACATAAATACAACAGGTCATGAAATTGATTTTAAAAGAACCAAACTCATCTCCAAAACTGAACACTTCAACAGTCGAATAATCATGGAAGCCATTGAAATAGAGAAACACCCAAACAACATGAATAAACGTGATGACACCTCCCGCTTGCCTGACATCTGGAAACTAGCCCTGGTCAATAGACGAGCCTCTGTCACAAAGACTGACACCAGGTCCAAAAGGACACAAGATGCCACCACCTTCCATCCACACCAAACACAAACCCAGACCCTTCCCACAGACGAAACAAAACCACCATCCAATAACAAAACCACGACTGCACCATCTACCGCTACTCCCCACTCCAGCCACCACATGGAACACACTTACACACGCCAAAAAAACATTGGGAGACCACAGACACGCAGCCAGACCAAAATGAATTCACAAGACACAGGACCCCACTCCACCAAAGCCCAGGATGCTGCCAGAACACCCATCACCAAGGTCGTTAAGAAACAAAAGGCTAATAGACACACATCCAGCACCTCACCCACACATGATGTCTCTAAACAGCCATCTAACCCACCAGCAGTTAAGCCCTTAACGATCGCCTCAGCCACACAGCAGATCACAAAAGAACAAACGAACCTACAATCAGCAACAGAGCAAGCAAACCACACACCCCCAGCAGTATTTATAGAAGGACTTCAACTGAGATCACGCTTTGCTTCAAGAAGAAAGAAGCCAGAACACCAGCCTGAAGATGACGAGTGAGACCTCGTCGAAACGTCGCCAAAACAACCAGATTTCTACACGGGAAGAAACCCGAATCCACCCTAACATGCATACCTATACCCGTGAAAATCTACGAAAACAAATATCTGACCTCTACGGGGAGGAAACCTTCCAGCTGACCAGAACCTACGAGAAACTAGAAGTCCGAAGAGCCACCATCTTATGTGGCATTGCATTCCTACGCAACTGCCGAGATAAAAATGTGATCCCCACAAGCTTCCAACTGAAATTCCACTCAAAAACCCCATCCAGCGAAAGGATCCTGAAAAGAACAGAACTAGCCCTAATCAGAAACGAACTACACAAGAAAAGATACCTACTAGATCAAACCAACAGAGACCTACTCACTCTCCACCTCAAACTCAGCAACAAAATCCACCCAACACTCTGGAACAAATCCAAGCAACTCGCCGCCTGGAGAGCTGAAACAGAGACCTCCCACAAGACAGACATACACACCAACAAACTCCACAAACTGGAAAAACGCCAGAAGCCCAACCCCCCACAGCAGCCCATGAAACAAACAGTTCACAACATATCAGACAGGACACTCACCATCGCAGAGACCAAAGTCCTGTCCAAAGGATTCAACTTTGCAGTCGCCCCCAGACACATCCCCACTGAAAACATCATATGCGGAGTAGAAGCCAGCCTAACCAAAATCAACCCAGATGAAGCCAACAAAATCAGACTTGAAGTCACCAATATCCTCTGCTCCAGCAAACCACCCAGAAGCAATTTACACAAAGAAGAACAAAAAGCCCTCACCAACCTGAGGAAAGACAACAACATAATCATTCTCCCAGCAGACAAAGGCAATGCCACAGTGGTGATGAACACATCTGACTACCAAGCCAAACTATCCAACCTACTACAAGACCCTGCTTACATACCTTTGAACACAGACCCCACCACCTACCTGGAAAAAACCACCAAAGCCAAAATAAAAGCCTCACCCTTAAGTGAAGAAATCAAGCCAAGCATCATCCCCAGAAAGAAATCATCCAGATGCCCCAAGCTCTACGGCCTCCCCAAGATTCACAAAGAAGAAACACCTCTCAGACCCATAGTCAGCTCCATAGGCTCACCCCTACAAAACCTCGCCAAATTTCTTGCCAAACAACTCCAGCCCTAGGCAGAATCCATCTCTTCATACGTACAAAACTCGTTCCACTTCATAGAAATTATAAAGAAACAAGACCTACAACCCAATGACCTACTCGTGAGCTTCGATGTTGTTTCGCTCTTCACACAAGTGCCCATTCAAGAAGCCTTGACAGCTATCCACAACAAATACAACCCCCCCAAGCACATCCTAGATCTGACCAACCACTGCCTAACCAACACATACTTCATCCACAATGGACAAAGATACAAACAGATAGAAGGAGCACCCATGGGATCACCCCTCTCACCGGTCATCGCAAACCTATATATGGAACACTTTGAAACCAACGCGTTACAGAAGTCCGAACATAAACCCAAACTCTGGCTCAGATATGTTGACGACACCTTTGTTATCTGGCCACACGGGAAAGACAAACTGAACAACTTCCTCACACATCTCAACAGCCTACACCCCAAAATACAATTCACTATGGAAATAGAAGCCAACAACCAACTTCCCTTCCTGGACGTCCTAATCTACAAAAAACCCGACGGCTCCTTAGGACATACCATCTACCGGAAAAAAAACACATACAAACCGCTACTTAAATGCACAATCACACCACCACCCTGCACAGATCAACTCCGTAGTAAAAACCCTCATCTCCAGAACCAAACGCCTCGCTGACAAAGACCACCTAAAAACTGAATTACACACTCTCTCGAATGCTTTAATTGCGAACGGATTCCAAAAAAACACCATCACCAAACTAATCCAAAAAGAAACACCCCCCCAAGAACCAAGAAACAGAAGAGAACAACGGCACTGCCCTCCTCCCTTACATCAAAGGCACCACAGACAAAATCAGCAAAATTCTCCACAAACACAATATCAAGACAGCCTTTTGCACCGAACAAAAAATAGCCAACATTTTAAGAAACCCCAAAGACAAGATTGAGCTAGAAAACCAAGGAGTCTACGAAATACCATGCAAAGTCTGCCCAGCCACATACATCGGACAGACAAACAGGAGAATAAGCGCACGCATCGCAGAACACAAGAACGCAGTCAAAAAAGAAGAAAAATCTTCCTCTCTCTTCCAGCACATAAAAACAACAGGTCATGAAATTGATTTTTAAAAGAACCAAACTCATCTCCAAAACTGAACACTTCAACAGTCGAATAATCATGGAAGCCATTGAAATAGAGAAACACCCAAACAACATGAATAAACGTGATGACACCTCCCGCTTGCCTGACATCTGGAAACTAGCCCTGGTCAACAGACGAGCCTCTGTCACAAAGACTGACACCAGGTCCAAAAGGACACAAGATGCCACCACCTTCCATCCACACCAAGCACAAACCCAGACCCTTCCCACAGACGAAACGAAACCACCATCCAATAACAAAACCACGACTGCACCATCTACCGCTACTCCCCACTCCAGCCACCACATGGAGCACACTTACACACGCCAAAAAAACATTGGGAGACCACAGACACGCAGCCAGACCAAAATGAATTCACAAGACACAGGACCCCACTCCACCAAAGCCCAGGATGCTGCCAGAACACCCATCACCAAGGTCGTTAAGAAACAAAAGGCTAATAGACACACATCCAGCACCTCACCCACACATGATGTCTCTAAACAGCCATCTAACCCACCAGCAGTTAAGCCCTTAACGATCGCCTCAGCCACACAGCAGATCACAAAAGAACAAACGAACCTACAATCAGCAACAGAGCAAGCAAACCACACACACCCAGCAGTATTTATAGAAGGACTTCAACTGAGATCACGCTTTGCTTCAAGAAGAAAGAAGCCAGAACACCAGCCTGAAGATGACGAGTGAGACCTCGTCGAAACGTCACCAAAACAACCAGATTTCTACACGGGAAGAAACCCGAATCCACCCTAACATGCATATATATATATATATATATATATATATATATATATATATATATATATATATTTGTTTTCGTAGATTTTCACGGGTATAGGTATGCATGTTAGGGTGGATTCGGGTTTCTTCCCGAATCCACCCTAACATGCATATATATATATATATATATATATATATATATATATATATATATATATATATATATATATATATATATATATATATATATATATATATATATATATATATATATATATATATATATATATATATATATATATATATATATATATACACATTTTTGGAGGCTTAAAGTGGCAGGCAGAGGCAAATATGTTTCCTTCCTTTTTATTTTATTAGGGTTAATTGGGGATGGATGAATGAGATTCATTGATGTGTGACACACACGATTGATAAAATAGCACACAACACACAACAGCACAAGGATGATAGTCATGATGATGATGTGGATGATGAGGATGAGGATACTGCCAGTCCAATTTGTGCAATTGTCAATGTCTGTGTTTCTTTTTATTATTTTTTTAATGTTTTCTATCTGGTCTGAGGCAGTGGGATGCCTGTGTGCCGTCAAATGTATTAAATTGCGC
Organism: Phrynocephalus guinanensis; assembly: GCA_037367245.1. Taxonomy (NCBI): domain Eukaryota; kingdom Metazoa; phylum Chordata; class Lepidosauria; order Squamata; family Agamidae; genus Phrynocephalus; species Phrynocephalus guinanensis. Next base: position 12,748,642 of record CM074737.1, on the reverse strand, counting down.
AAAGCGGGAAAAAACAAATAATGAATCAAAAATGAACGAACGAAACAAATATTTCAAAAAAATAATCATTAAAAATAAACCAAACCAAACTGAACCATAATGAATTGCCATTTTTTCAGTTCGTGCCCATCTCTATTCATGAGTAAGCATGGCTTGCCAGATAGCTTATTACACCATTTGTATACATGTATGATTATAGTGCTTGCTGATGTCTAGAAGCAGAATTTGGAAGAGCAGGTACATTAGCTTTCACTTGTGGTCTAACAGTTGTTGTTCTTCAACTTCTGGACTCTTGAGAAACATGGTGCACAACTTTAATCAAATTGTAACTGATGCCCAGTGTGGCTGACTCCTGGTCCCCTGCATCAGGCACGGCTTTTCTATCTGTTCTATTTCTGGACTGGCTTTTGATTTCTACTTTATTTTTCTTTCTGGATTGCCCTTCCCTTTGCCTTGATGCTACCACTGTATTTATGACTGTATCCTGCTTTCTGACACATTAGGTGGGGAGTAGCCTCACTCTGTCTTCAAGGATGGCCTTTTGACCTCAGTATGGTGGAATGGAATCTGACATTTAGAGAGACACTGTTCCTGAACACAGAAGTCTCCTTTAGCTTTGGTGGGTTATTACTATGCTTTCTGCCACAACATGTCTACTTAATTTTTAAACAAAGCCATTACCGCATGCCAGGATAGTGAATTTGATAGGAAAATTACACATTTGCCTAGAGAAATATCATTCTCATAGCTTATTTTCAGTGGCCTGACTTCTGCTGTGGGTTCAGATCATGAACTTTGAAGAAGGATGTTCCAAGGCTTTCTCTCATCTGCATTTTAAAGCAACCCATCTCCATGATGATTAATATGCTCGTAGGGAAGCCCTTAAGTTTCACATTTCATACTTCACCCAGAGTAGTGATCCAGACTTTAGCTTTAAAAGCTCTCTAAATATGTATAAAATATATATTTTTTATGTTAAAATGTCCATAAAAATCTTACTTTACTTACTTTCTTATTGCTCCACAGCCAATCAGGCTGTATGCATAAACAGAAATTAAAACCACTCTTAAAAGATTACAGTTAATATTTAATATATGAATAAATATAAGTAATTAGAAAATCATAAAATAATAAAAAATAAAGTCATTCTCACACAAGTAACAATCGCTAAGATTAGCTTTCAGAGATTGTGAAACTGGCAATGAGTTTTGTGTTTTCCCAGCTCATTTAATAAATTTGGCAGTCTTATAGGATATATCATACCCTGTGCCAGCTAGGAGAAATAAAAATATCCATAAGAGAGAGTTAAAGCTGGTAAAAGATTTAAGATATTGATCCCTCAGATCCACATAAAGAGGGCATTCTGTTAGAAAATGTTCCATGTCCTCCATCTTCAAGCACCCTGCTGGGCAATATCTACTTGCACCAGGTTGGCAAACATGTAATCCCTGAAACTTTTCTTCACTGCAAGGACTCCAATCTGAATTTGTTTAGCAGCTGTCTCACCTCATGTAAGCTAATGGGGGATAAATATGGGGGAAACATTCAAAAAGGGAAGGACAAAATTTTATATATCCTATTGGAGCAGCAGCTAGACAGAGATGTTATGGTAGTATGGATGTCAAAGTTGGATAGTCTTTTAACAATATATCCTTGAACAGTGTGATACCCCTTCCTATGGAAGAAAGTTCGCGAATAGCCAAACTTACCTATATGTGCAGCTGCCCAGGAGCCTCTTTCTATTTCCTTTTAGGCCAGTAGCACCAGGGATGAAGTCAACTGGAACCAAAACAAAATTATTGTTTCAAGCTCAAAAGAACAATCTAACAATAATAACAAATTAAATGGGAGGGATGAGACTGGGGATCTCATTTTCGCTGGAAATTGAAATAAGTTAATATTGGTTCTGGAGGATGCCTTGGTGAAGAATTCTGATGTGGTAAAACTAGAGATGGGCACAAAATGTTTTGTTTCATTTTGTTTCATTTCAGTCTTCATTTTGTTTTGTTTCATTAATAATGGATTTTTTTAAAAGAATTTTTCTCATGAAACTAAACGCTTCCCAAGGATATAAATAAATTTTAATTTATTTTTTATTTATATATTTTTATACCACCTATCTTCCAGAGGAACTCTGAGCAGTTTACAGTGGCAAATGAACAATCGTCAAACTAGCAACAAAATATACTGATAGTAATAAGAAGAGAAATGAAAGATATATAAATAAAATTAAACAATACTAAGAAAGAAAGAAAGAAAGAAAGAAAGAAAGAAAGAAAGAAAGAAAGAAAGAAAAAGAAAGAAAGAAAAAGAAAGAAAGAAAGAAAGAAAGAAAGAAAGAAAGAAAGAAAGAAAGAAAGAAAGAAAGAAAGAAAGAGATGGAATATTCGGCAAGATGGCAGGGCCGGAGTTTTTTTTTTTTTTTAAAGACTAATTAAGGCCAAATGCCTCACGAAAAAGCCAGGTCTTTGAGGCTTTTTTAAAGGCAGGCAGGGACTGTGCTTGGTGCAACTCATTCGGGAGATGGTTCCAAAGCAGGGGGCCAGCCACAGAGAAGGCTTGGTTGCAGGTTACCGCTTTCCTAGCCTCCCTGGGTGTAGCCACCCAGAGTGACAGTGTCTGCGACATTCTAATACAGTGATGGAGAACCTTTTAGAGACTGAGTGCCCAAACTGCAATTCAAAACCCACTATTTGTTTTTTGTTTTTGCAAAGTGCCAATACAGTAATTTAACTTGTATGCAGATGGCTATGAAGGGGCAATGCCGGGTGCCCACAGAAAGGGCTCTGAGTGCCACCTTTGTCACCCATGCCATAGTTTCACCATCACTGTTCTAGTAGGTCGGGCCTCAGTTGATCGCTGGTAGATCTGCTCTCCCAGGTATTCTGGTCCCAAGCCATGGACGGCTTTGTAAATCAAAACCAGGACCTTGAATCTTATTCAGGATGCAACGGGCAACCAATGCAAGTGAGCCAGAGCTAGGGTGATGTGGTCATATTGACCTGCACCAACCACCAGTCTGGCTGCAGCATTTTGTACCCATTGAAGCCTCTGAATAAGAGTCAAGGGCAACCCCACGTAGAGAGCATTGCAATAGTCTAGCTTTGAAATCACAAGTGCCTGCCCAACTGTTCTCACTGACTCCTCATCCAGATATGGGCGAATCTGGGCAATCTGTTGAAGGTGGAAAAAGGCAGTCCTGGAAATGGCAGCCACCTGAGCTTCCATGGATAGTGCTGGATCCAGGATCAGACCCAGATTCCTGACTCTGTGCCAGCAGGAGGGTAGTACCCCCCAAACTGGGGAGAGGGCCACTGTATCCAACTGAGGATACCCCAAAGAACATAATCTCGGTCTTCTCTGGGTTGAGCTTCAGTCTGTTACTCCTAGTCCATTCCATGACCGCATCCAGGCACAAGTCAAGGGTCTGTACCGCCTCCACTGCAGAGGTGGAAAAGGAGAGATAGAGCAGTGTATCATCGGCATACTGATGACAGTAGACTCTAAATCCCCTAATGACCTCAGCCTGTGGCCTCATATAGACGTTGAACAGCATGGGGGAGAATGCAGACCCCTGGGGAACCCCACATGGGAGTGTCCAAGGGGCTGACAACTCTCCCCCAAGCTGCACATGCTGGGGGCGGCCTACCAGGAAGGACCGGAGCCAGCAGAGTGCTGGACCTCCGATCCCCACCTCAGAGAGGTGGTTGACGGTATCAAAAGTTGCTGACAAATCTAGGAGGATCAACAAGGTAGAGCAACCCGTCGGCCCCCCTAAGGAGGTCATCTTGCAGCGCAACCAGGGCAGTCTCAGTCCCCTGACCAGGCCTGAACCCAGATTGGAATGGACCAAGGACATGTTCTCCCTCCAGGAACAACTGGAGCCGGACAGCGGCCACCCTCTCAATCACCTTGCCCAGGAAGGAAACATTGGTGATTGGATGGTAGTTAGACAGATCATCCAGTGCTAAGCCAGTTTTCTTTAGAATGGGCTTCACCACTGTCTCCTTCAGGTGAGAGGGAAAAATCCCTTACCTGAAGCATACAGTGGAAATAACTAAAGCCCACTCTGGCATGCTCCCTCCGGCAGATTTAATAGGCCAAGATGGGCAAGGGTCAAAGGGGGAGGCTGCCACCCAACAATGAGCCAGTGCCCTGGAGGCCTCAAATGAGGAAACAGGCCTGAACTCAACCAGACTAGGAGAACAAGGGGTGTGTGGCACTTGGGATAGTCGGAGAGGGACTAGAGCAACCGGAGTCTAAAACAGTTCAGATGGCCTCTATTATTTTAGTTCTTTAAAGGGCTGCAAAAGTCTCACTAGTGAAATCACTAGGAGGAGGCCTAGACTGACCAGAGTTGGTCAGGTCTCGAACCACCTGGAACAACTCTACCTGGTGGTTCGAGGCCGTATCAATTCTTGGGGAGGCATAGGATCGTTTAGTCTCCCTGACCACACGAACATAGCACCTGGTCAGTGCACAAACAGCAGCCCAATTAATTGTTGACTGATCCTTCCACCATCTGCTCTCAAGCCTTCTTCTTTCTTGCTTCATTGTTCTCAACCCAGCTGTGAACCATGATGAGGAGCGAGCTCCACAATGAAGGAAACACTTGGGAGCAATCCGGTCAACCACCAGGGTGGTATCCTCATATCATCTCTCCCCCAGGGCTTCCACCGGATCATCAGTCAGACCATCAGGAAATTTCCCAAAGGCCTCCAGGAACCGTGCAGGGTCCAGAAGCCTTCAGGGACAGGCCCAAACAAGGGGTCAAGGCTCCCCGCGGGGTGGGGCAGCAATCGACAGTGGGGAGCTTTCTTTTTTATTTAACAGGGAGCCCACTGCTCTAAATAAAAAACACTCAAACCTTCCAATCAATTTGCTTTCAAGTAAAGAACCCTCTGTAAACAAGCTAGAAACCTAATAGCTAGCTGCTGCACAGAGAGATTGGGGGAGATAAACTCAACATCTGATTGGTGCAGCGAGGGAAGGAAAGAAAATATTTTTTAAAAAATAACCTTCACAGTCCTACTCAAAAGGGAAAGGAAAATAATCAGTTTAAATCAACTTGCAAACACAGCCAGCAGCTCCTGGGCTGGCTAGCTTCAGGCAGATCAAGACTGGAGATAACCTAACTCACCAGCTGAGGTATGGGAAGAAAGGAAAACAAATCAAAAATAAACCTCCTGTTCTCAAGATGGCTGGATCAAGAGGCTAGGATGAATCGTTTCATTTCCAAAACAAAAAATAGTGTTTCGTTTCATTTCTTGATGACACGCTGTTTGCTATTTTGTTTTATTTTGTAAAGTCTCATTACTTACAAAATGACAAAACAGCATGCCATTTTTTGTAAGGTGCACATCCCTAGGTGAAACTCAGAAAATAATCAAGAATAAGAATTTTATCAAATGCCTCCAAGGCCCCTATACTCTACATTACATTGCATTACTTAACTAAATACTTGTTTTATTCCCTGAGAGAGTCCTGGAGAAAGCTTGCATACTTATTTAATTAACAAGACTCTTAAAATAATGATACAGAAAAGCTAAAACATATAAAACACCAGGAAGCACCTACAGTAAAAGACACAGTGGCAACAAGCAATATAGATTACATATACGGTAACCCTGTTCTCCTCAATAGGCAGGTGCATAGCCAATACTGAATACTGATGACTTGACTGATTTCTGAATGTTGAAGAATGCACTACATTGCTTGCAGATGCAACTTCGCCACCAATATCTTTTGTGTGTGTGCTAAAAATGAAGCATTGGGCCTCTGCTTGACTTTCTCAGAGCTATATTCTATAGTACAATATGTTCTGGGGTGAAAAGCCAGAGGAAAGACTGCTTTCCCATTTGGGAAATGGAATCAGCAAGTGTTGGGAAGGATGTTGGTTCACTCTTTTCTTAGGTTTACACTCCACAAGTCAAAAGTGCAACACAGTCCCCATGCAATCTCATTATCATGTTCTGCGAAAACTGAATTTGCTTTGCGGGGAGGGGAGAGTTAAACCTGTCTTTCATGTGTAAACAAAAATAATGCTGTTCTGTGGCAATGTGTGAAATGATCAGCAACCACAATAATAGAGGAATTTTATCTGACTGTGCAAATTCCCATGGGATTTCTCTAGAGGTTTCTCTGAATAGAACAGTACTGAGATATACTCAGACATCGGGCACTGAGATCCAGAGATTTTGCACACTTGCAGCACAAGTTAGGTTTAAATTATGTGTCACAGTGCAAACTAGATCTTATAGACAATTATCTCCTCCTCATTCATTTTGATGGTTTGATTAAATCTACTCTCAGTCCAGCATGAGGCATCAATGCAGAAGATAAAATCCAGAATGCATACAATAAATTCCATAGGTCTTCCTGATCTTTGGCATATATACCAGAATCTCCCCTTGCCTTTGACATTTGTGGCACATGCACTTTTAAGTTTTTCTCCCAACTTCAGAGACCAGAAGTAGGTGGGAAATAACTTGAACCTGTAGAAGACAATTTGTCAACTTCTAGATGTTCTAAGCACATCCGATGCCGCCTGATTTTCGAAGCTAAGCAAGGTCAGCCCAGGTTAGTAGTTGGATGGGCAACCACCAGGGAATACCAGGTGCTGTAGGCGCCTGGAGTAGGAACTGGCTAACCACTCCAGTATTCCTGCCAAGAAAACTCAATGGACATGGATTCACGAAGAGTTGGTAACGACTGTAACGACACACATTAGACCATTTAGTTGTAGTTATTTCAGGAAATCTTGTGAATAATTCTTGACTTGGGGGTTACATGAGCATTTGCTCTGCTGTAATCATTCCATTGGGGGTGGGTGAGCCAGTAGACTCCTCTTGCTAGTGATCAGATGATGCCATTTATAGAGCAAACCAGCCCACCCCACACAGCATTCCTATCTGTACCTTTCTGAGTCCCTGTAAGGAGCTTTTGTTCTTTTGCTGCATGTATGATTGCTCCATTTTGGTTCCGTTCCAGGACCACTGATCTCTCAGATAGAACCAAAATGGAGCTTGCTGTTTTCAATTTCTCATACAGTTTCAATTTTCCCATTTTGTTGAGCTTACCTAATTAACAATGTTGGGAAATTAAAACCTCCCTCTGCTTCTCTATGATGGGGTAAAATAAGCAAAGTTTTTAAAAGCCTATTAGAGCAGTGCTGATATGCTGTATCTTTTTAGGTGAAAAATGAAAAATTCATTCCAGTAGGAAGAAGAACCTGCAGGGAGCAAAATTTTTGTTAGTTAATTTGTTTTCTACATTTTCTAATGATAAATGGGCCAAATGGGGTCACTTCAAGTGTGGATGCCATGTGGATGCTAGGATAGTACTAAATGGCATCCTGTATTTCTATGCAATGTTAAAAACTCCTATTTAGGGTGCTCCAACCTGCTCCAATTCAGCCATACAGTCACCCCCGCCATTTCGCGGTTCAGGTACTGCGGTCCCACTACATTGTGGGATCGCAGTACCTGCACCTCAGAGCTGTGCGGGGGCGGGGGGCGATCGGGTCACTCTGTGCTGCCCCCGCGCTCCTCTGAGAAGCCTTGGAGCCGCACGGGGCGGGGGGGGCAATCCTGTTCTCTGTGCTGCCCCCGCACTCCTCCGAGAAGCCTCAGACAGGCGCGCAATCGCCCCCCGCCCCCACCCAACCCACTTCCACATATTGTGGATTTTCATGCATCGCAGGTGGGGTGGGTCCCTAACCCCCGCAATCGGCGGGGGGTGACTGTATAATAAAGACCTTGGTGACCTCGTCAGCAAGACTATTTAGCAAGGAGACATAGTCATAAATACTTAATACAGAATAGTTATATATTTGGTCACAGTAGTATTCTGCATTGTAACTGTAAATTCAGTCTCCCCATCCCCACTGAATCACCTGGATTTCAAGTTAAGGAAACCAAAACACTATGGGAGACTGAAGTTGGCCTGATCCTATTATTAGCCATCAGGTAGTCCACACAGATGTGACAGATGAGACCATTTTGTGTTCTGAGTAGCGGTTTCCTCCAAAGAAGCTACAACACAAACCTGACTGATGACTCAACATGCTATCAACGATTATAAGCTTTGATAAATAACCTTTGAGATGATGCATGTCAGTTCCATCTGGAAAATCCAGCTAGGGCGGTAGGCAATGAATGCTCTGTTGGGAAGCTGCATTTATCAGATTTGAAACACAAATTATACAGATTGTTCTTAAAAATATCAGTTCAGACTTCCTTTGAATATGAAACACAGTGCCCTCTCTTTGAAGGCATTCTGCAAATGAAATTTTAAAAAAACCCACACAGGGATTGGCTAGCATGAGATAATCACTCTGGGAATTAAATGGATTTGACTACATCATATGCCTAGAAAGGCCCCCAGGGCTTGATTACATCTTGATAACTGCACCCCTGTAGTGTCTAATTGCTTTTCTTTTGATACAAGACATGATTAATTGAATTAGATAATGATCTGTGTTTCATTGCCCTATATAAAGTATATTTTCTGTTTGTTCTTAGTAGATGCAATCTTGGTAACATTTTTTCAGTTCATGAGATAATTCACTGAAGGACCCCTGAGTGTCTTTGTAAACCATTTATAATGTCAGATGTATGGTTTTACAAGTAATAATTGTAACCAACAAATGATTTAAGTGGGAAAGGAAACTTCATTTTCTGCCAAAACAAATAGGACTGAGTTCCAAGGTTACCCGGACATGTATTCTCTAATACCAATTCTCCACTACTCAAATAATTATGGTGATGCTGGTAGGCTCTACAATGCCACTGGTGCTGGAGAGTGCAAATTCTGCCATCCGGGTCTTCAGAATTTAATTTTCTATTCACCATCAAGGAGGAAGATTTTTTAAGAGATTTGATAAGACTTAGAAAATTTCTAATTCACAATGATGTTCTGAGTTTCACCTTGCCAACACTTCCAATGCAATGATTTTCCAGTCAGATTTCCTGGCTTTCTGTGGAAATGAGCTCCCAGTTTTATCCTTGCTTTCTTTTTCTCCTCCTCTCTGTTGTTCTGCGCAGGAAACTGCCAAATCTTGTATATAAGAACATAAGAACATAAGAAGAGCCATGCTGGATCAGGCCAAAGGCCCATCTAGTCCAGCTTCCTGTATCTCACAGCGGCCCCACCAGATGTGTTTGGGAGCGCATGAGACTAGATATCTGTCTCCTGATACCACTCCCCTGCATCTGGCCCTTGAAGTACCCTGATTTCTCCATCATGGTTTGTAACCTGTGATGGACTTTTCCTCCAGGAATCTGTCCAATCCCCTTTTGAAGGCATCCAGGCCAGATGCCATCACCACATCCTGTGGCAGGGAGTTCCATAGACTTACAACGCGCTGGGTGAAAAAATATTTTCTTTTGTCAGTTCTTACTCTCCCAGCCCTCAATTTGAGTGTATGTCCCCTAGTTCTGATATTTTGGGAGAGAGAGAAGAGCTTCCCTCTATCCACTTTACTCATACCCTGCATTATTTTGTATGTCTCAATCATATCCCCCCTCAAGCGCCTTTTTTCCAGACTAAAGAGGCCCAAATGTTTTAGCCTTTCTTCATAAGGGAGGTGCCCCAGCCCAGTAATCATTTTAGTCGCTCTCTTCTGCACCTTTTCCAGTTCCACTATGTCTTTCTTGAGATGTGGTGACCAGAATTCTACACAATACTCCAGGTGGGGCCTTACTATTGTTTTGTATAATGGCATTATAATTTTGGCTGTTTTATTTTCAATCCCCTTTTTGATAATCCCTAGCATGGAATTGGCCTTCTTCACTGCTGCCGCACATTGGGGAGACACCTTCATGGAGCTGTCCACCAACACACCAAGATCTCTTTCCTGATCCGTCACGGATAACTCAGAGCTCATGAGTTGATAGATAAAGTTTTGATTTTTCACCCCAATATGCATTACTTTACATTTGGCTACATTAAAACGCATTTGCCATTTCTCAGCCCATTCCCCCAGTTTGGAGAGATCCTTCTGGAGCTCTTCACAATCTTCTCTGGTTTTCACCACACGGAAATGTTTTGTGTCATCTGCAAACTTGGCCACCTCACTGTTTATCCCTGTCTCCAGGTCATTTATGAACAGATTGAAAAGCACCGGTCCCAGGACAGAGCCCTGGGGCACACCGCTTTTCACTTCTCTCCATTGTGAAAATTTCCCATTGACACCTACTCTTTTCCCCCCGGGATCTTAACCAGTTCTCAATCCATAAGAGGACCTGTCCTCTTATCCCCTGACTGTGCAATTTTCTCAGCAGCCTTTGGTGAGGGACTGTGTCAAAAGCCTTTTGAAAATCCAGATAGACTAAATCCACCGGTTCACCCAAATCCATGTGCCTGTTGACCTTTTCAAAAAATTCTAAAAGGTTTGACAGACAAGATTTACCCTTACAGAAGCCATGCTGATTTTCTCTCAGCAAGGTTTGTTCTTTTATGTGTTTTAAGATTTTCTCTTGGATGAGGCTTTCCACCATCTTTCCTGGGACAGATGTAAGACTAACTGGCCTGTAGTTTCTCGGGTCTCCCCTTCTTCGTTTTTTAAAAATTGGTGTGACATCCGCTATCCTCCAGTCCTCCGGCACTGTGACCGTTTTAAGAGACAAGTTGCATATTACCATTAAGAGATCTGCAGTTTCATTTCTCAGTTCCCTAATAACCCTTGGGTGGATGCCATCTGGGCCCGGTGACTTGTTAATCCTCAATTTATCGATTAGTCCTAAAACCTCCTCTCTTTTAACCTGTATTTTATTTAATTCTTTAGTCAAGAGGGGCGGCTCAGGCAGCGGAATCCGCTCAAGGTCCTCTGTCGTGAAGACAGACGCAAAGAAGTCATTCAATTTCTCTGCAATGTCCAAGTCCTTCTTAACCTCCCCTTTTCCTCCCTCACCATCCAGAGGGCCAACTAGTTCTCTGGCCGGTTTTCTACTTCTAACATATTTAAAGAAGCTTTTATTATTACCCTTTATATTGCTAGCCATGCGTTCCTCAAAATCTTTCTTTGCCTCCCTTATCATCTTACATTTCTTTTGCCAGAGTTTGTGTTCCGTTTTATTTTCCTCATTTGGGGAGGATTTCCATTTACAGAAAGACCTCTCCTTGCGCTTTAGAGCCTCTCTAACTCCACTTGTTAACCATGCTGGTGTCCTCTTGGACTTAAATGAGCTCTTCTTTCTTTGTGGTATGCAGTTGTGCTGGGCCTCTATTATTGTTGTTTTAAACAGGCTCCATGCACTCTGAAGAGATTGGATTCTTCTAACCTTCCCGTTCAATTTCTCTCTAACTAGTTTCCTCTTCTGAGGAAAGTTTGCCCTTCGAAAATCATGGGTTTTTATGTCTGATTTGGTTGACAGTCTTCCTTCGACATGGATGGCAAAGGAAATTGCAGCATGGTCACTGTTCCCCAGAGGCTCAGTGACATTCACATCCCTGACCAGGTCCTGAGTATCACACAGTATTAGATCCAGAGTTGCCTGTTCTCGGGTGGGCTCCATGACAAGTTGCTTTAAGGCACAGTCATTCAGCAAGTCGAGAAACCCAGTTTCTCTTTCTTGCCCAGAGCTCGCATTGGCCCAGTCAATGTGGGGATAATTAAAGTCCCCCATGATTACTATCCTATCCCTCTTAGCCACCTCCATGATTTCTCTCCTCATTTCAAGGTCCCCCTCAAGTTTTTGATCTGGTGGACGATAGAATACTCCAACTATTACATCACCCCTGTGACCTGGTAGTTTAACCCAAAGTGATTCTATGGTGGAGTCAGACCCTCTGTCCATCTCCATTCTGCTGGATTTTACCCCTTCTTTGACATAGATGGCCACTCCTCCTCCAACCCGCCCCTCTCTATCCCTTCTATAGAGTTTATAGCCTGGGATTGCTGTATCCCACTGGTTCTCCACATTCCACCAGGTTTCCGTTATGGCTATTATATCTATGTTATCCCTAGCTGCCAAATGTTCAAGTTCTCCCATCTTTGCTCAGAGGCTTCGAGCATTGGAGTAGAAGCACCTATACAGTGGGTCCCGCAACAACAGCTGCTGCCTTGTACTTTTCCCCTCACAGCTTTTATTTTCAGTAGACAAACTGTCACAGTCCATTATTCTCCCAGTGCTAATGCCTGCTATGTCATCACTATGTGATTCTCTACCCTCTCCAACCTCGTTCCCCGAGGATGAGGTGTTCCGAACCGGATGCCACTCAGCTCCTGTCGGCTTTCCCCCAGTTATCAGTTTAAAAGCTGCTCTGCTGCCTTTTTGAGGTTGAGTGCCAGCAATCTGGTCCCATCATGATTCAAGTGCAACCCATCCCTCCTGAACAGGTTTGGCTTGTCCCAAAATGTTCTCCAGTTCCTGACAAATCTAAAGCCCTCCTCTCGACACCATCGCCTCATCCACGCATTGAGGCTTCTGAGTTCTGCCTGCCTGGCGGGTCCTGCACGAGGAACAGGTAGCACTTCTGAAAATGCTACCTTGGAAGCCCGGGACTTCAATCTTCTACCTAACAACCTGAATTTGGCTTCCAAGACTGACCGCTTGACCTTCCCGACATCATTGGTGCCAATGTGTACCATGACCACTGGCTCCTTCCCAGTTCTCTCTAACAAGCTATCTATATTTCTGGTGATGTCTGCAACCTTTGCACCTGGCAGGCAAGTGACCATACGGTTATCATGGTCCTCACAAATCCATCCCTCTGTATTTCTAATTATAGAATCCTCTAGTACAAGGAGCTTATCTCCTGCAGCCTGCTGATCTACATGTACCTGATCTTGTATCTCATCAATAGTGATGAGGGAGATATCCTCAGGTGGAACCAATTGTTCCTCGGTGTGTGCCTCATGAGGTGTGCTGAGGGAAAGAGCCTCAAATTGATTGTGCAATATGAGAATCTCTGAGCGATCCCTTGGCCATCTACTCCTTTGAGTCACATTCCTCCATACATCTACCTCCTGGGTTGGGGAAGTGATTACATCCTCAGAAGTGTGCCCTGTCTCTTCTTGGACCTGGATAGTCTGTTCCGCTCTGTCCAAGAACCGCTCAAGCTCCTTAATATGTTGCTGGTCCGATATGCGACCCTCTAGCTGCTGGACCTTTTCTTCCAATAGCGCAACCAACTTGCACTTGCAGCAAATGTAGTTCTGCACACGCTCTGTCAAGATGACAAACATGGCACAAGTACTGCAGGTAACTACAGCTGCTCCCTCCAACTCCATTTTAACGAGCGCAATAAAATGTATTCAAGGTCTCAAAAATGTAAACTTACACTTTTTTTATCTAGTAAGACTATTTACTTCTTTTGTTGTTTATTCAAGATCTAACAGTGTAGGGGCCGCTAAAGCATTTGCTAATGTGCGTAGGATCTCCTCAGGAGTAGCTTGGCTTGGGAACTCAAATATAACCAGAAGAAAATATGTTTTTTATTTTATTTTTAGTTTCCACGTGCCGTCAGGCGCGTGCTGCTGGGAGCAGCTATTTCAAGATAAAACTCCGCCCCTTACTTCCTGCAAGGACAGGAAGTAAGCTCTATGCCCTCTGGCCATGTGCTTCCTCTCACAGCCGTGTGCTTCCTCTCACAGCCTGCTTCCTCTCTGCTTCTCTGCAAGAAAAGGACTGGGAGGCTGCTGGGAGCAGCTATTTAAAGATAAAACTCCGCCCCTTACTTCCTGCAAGGACAGGAAGTAAGCTCTATGCCCTCTGGCCATGTGCTTCCTCTCACAGCCATGTGCTTCCTCTCACAGTCTGCTTCCTCTCTGCTTCTCTGCAAGAAAAGGGCTGGGAGGCTGCTGTGAGCAGCTATTTAAAGATAAAACTCCGCCCCTTACTTCCTGCAAGGACAGGAAGTAAGCTCTATGCCCTCTGGCTGTGTGCTTCCTCTCACAGCCGTGTGCTTCCTCTCACAGCCTGCTTCCTCTCTGCTTCTCTGCAAGAAAAGGACTGGGAGGCTGCTGGGAGCAGCTATTTAAAGATAAAACTCCACCCCTTACTTCCTGCAAGGACAGGAAGTAAGCTCTATGCCCTCTGGCCGTGTGCTTCCTCTCACAGCCGTGTGCTTCCTCTCACAGCCTGCTTCCTCTCTGCTTCTCTGCAAGAAAAGGGCTGGGAGGCTGCTGGGAGCAAGGACAGGAAGTAAGCTCTATGCCCTCTGGCCGTGTGCTTCCTCTTACAGCCGTGCGCTTCCTCTCACGGCCTGCTTCCTCTCTGCTTCTCTGCAAGAAAAGGGCTGGGAGGCTGCTGGGAGCAGCTATTTAAAGATAAAACTCTGCCCCTTACTTCCTGCAAGGACAGGAAGTAAGCTCTATGCCCTCTGGCCGTGTGCTTCCTCTCACAGCCGTGTGCTTCCTCTCACAGCCTGCTTCCTCTCTGCTTCTCTGCAAGAAAAGGGCTGGGAGGCTGCTGGGAGCAGCTATTTAAAGATAAAACTCCGCCCCTTACTTCCTGCTCCTGCCTAAATCACTGGAAAATAACCTTCCAAACTTGTTTTATCTTTCTCTGGAGCACAGATTCCCAACTTGTGGGTCATGGTCCCCAAAGGCAGCAAAGTGTTTTTGGGGGGTTGCCATGGTTCTGGCCACACTATTCAACATGTCAGGGTATAACGTGCAGGTGAATCCAAATTGTGGCACTCAAGAGAGGAGGGTGGGGTGCTCAGGCCTTGTGAGGTGGCTTAAGGAAGAGCAGTCAGCATTCATCCAAAAAAGACTGTATGCACCACTTCCTCCTCTGCTTTCCCACTCAACTTTTCATTTCTGCTTTTTGCTAGGGAGGAGGAGAACAGGAGAACAGGAGGGGAAGGAAAAGGAAAAGATAGCAGTTAGGAAGAACGAAGCAAGAGAGCAGCACTGTTTTAGGCCTACCCTTCTTTTTGGCTGTCATGAGGGATGTAGGAGTGATGACTGGGGCAGAAGTTGTCAGTGAAGTATCAGACAGTCTGCTCTGGGTGTCTGAGTGGTAGTACTCCTTGCTACTGTGAAAGTCAAACCTATAGGGATTGTCACAAACTATTTTTTTTAGGGAGATGTGCTAAATTTACCAGCAGGAACCAACTGATGATAGCTTGGGGGTTGCATCTTACTGGGCTTTTATAAAAAGGGGATCCCAACTTGTAAAATGTTAGGGGAAAAATAAGTTCAGGCAACTCTAGCTTGTCTAATTCTATCAGCTCTATCCATTCACATTTCTTCTAAGTTCAATAAGCATAAAACTACTTCATTTTAATTTTATGTGTACACAAAGAACACAATGAATATGAAAAAATACATACCTAAAAAGATTAATAACAGAAAACAGCATAAATATTGCAATGCGTTCTCGAAATATAAATACTGCAATTAAACAAAAGCTGCTTCCCCAGAAGTGAGACAATTTGGAGATATAAACAATTTCCCTTCTATTTATAGAGACTCCTTCTCCTTCCAAAACTGCTTCGAGTGTTGCAAAAGTGCACATATCTTCCCCTTTATTAATACAAAACCAACAGTTTCCCCAGCTATCTATAAAAATGTTTTGATTTGGAATATTTATCCCTGAATATTTAATAGAATTACAATTATTATCATCATCCCCCCTTAATTATCTCTTTTTAATCTTTATCAAGATTAAATAACATCACCTCTGATATATGGCAGTTTATCTGTACCCTCATTATCTCTACAAATTCTTTTAAATATAATTTTACCTTATCCTTAACCATTAATTTTATATTGTTTAACTTTATTGTTAATAAAGTCTCTAAAACCAGAGGTGTATCTAGGGGGGCAGAAGGGTGCCTATGCCCTGGGGTGAGTAGCAATCTGGAAGTGCCTGGAGGGGGAGCAGCAGCAGGAGGAAACTGCTCCCCCTCCAGTGCCCCATGAAGCAGCTCCCAAGCTGCGTGGCAGGGGGTGTGACTATTGCACCCCATCAGGAGGGTGACAGTGGCCGTGTAAGACTGGGCTGGGGTGCTGGGGCTCTTTCAGACTTAGCTATTTCATCCCCCTTTCTCTCCCCCCCAACCGCCACCTGTAAGCATGCCACGTCCCTTGGCTTGGCTGCTCCAGGACGCAGGGAAGCCTTGCTGGGGGCACTGAGTGTGCCTGAGCATCAGAGGCAGGCATACGCTGTTCGTTCTGTTTTAGAACCGGGAGTGGGGAGGGGAGGGGCTCATCTGGAAGCTGCAGGGACCTGATGGGGGTGCAATGGGAGGACAAGGCAGCAGGCTGGCAGAGGTGTAGACAAGGCAGCAGTTGGAGCTGTCAGCTTGCAGTGTCCCGGAATGAGGGACTGCCGTCCATTCCCCTTAGACCTGGTCCTCCACCCCTCCTCCTCCTGACTGTTCTCAAAACTCTGTCCTATGAGTCCAAAGGCTTCTTCCCTTCCTGGTCCAGGTAAAAGGCAGATCTTTGAAACCAATAAGGGATCCTCTTGACTTCATATGGATTTTAGCATGAAATCCTTCCCAAATCACCATAAAATCATACATCTGGTCCCCCAGCACATGGATATGCAGTTGTGCAGAAACATGGATCCAAGGCATGGATCCTGAAGGATCTAACTGATTTTCATCCAGGATCACCTGCAAACCACTCTCCCAATGTATTATCCATTTCTGCACACAGAATGCACACCAAAAATCAGTGGTCCATTAGTGCATGGCCCTACGTGGTGCAAAAACATGGATCCAATGCATGGATCCACTTGATTTCCTATGATTTTTACACTGGAATATACTAAAACCACTGCCACATCATAGACCCCATCTTTGCACACAGATTGCATACCAGGAATCATGGGTCCATCAGTGTGTGGCTCTGCAGTGGAGCAAAAGCATGCATCCAAGGCATGGATCTTTAAGTTTCTAACTAATTTTTATCCAGGATCCCCCCCCCCCAAAAAAAACCACTCTTCCACTGTCAGCCCCATCTCTGCCCACAGACTGCACACCAAAATTCATGGGTCCGTCATACCCTCAGGTGCAATGGAGAATAAATCAATTCCCTCTTCCCCATGGCAACCCTTCAGGTATTGTAGGACTGCTATTGTGTCTCCTCTAGAGATGGGCATGACCAGGAAAAATGACGTTTCGAGTTGTCGTTTGTCAGGACGGGTCCGTTTTGGCTCATTTCCGTTTGTCGAGGAAATTTTCAAAAAATTGTCATTTCCGTTTTTCATTTGTCATTTGTCATTTGTGTTGGGGTTGGGGTTGGGGTAAGTGGGCTCTGCGAGGCACCTCTCTGGGTGCCTCTCTGACGTCTGACCCACTAAGAAGGGAAGCAAGGGAAGCACTTCGCGGAGCCGCCGTGTACCATACATTACATTATGTTAGGGTGGGGTGGCAGAGGCACCTCTCTGGGTGCCTCTGACTCAGTAAGAAGGGAAGCATACTAGCGTACTGCTGTACAGGTTAGGGAATGGGATAGGGGATAGTGGGCTCTGCGAGGCACCTCTCTGGGGGCCTCACTTTGACTCACTAAGAAGGGGAGCGTACTAGCGTATTGATGTACAGGTTAGGGAATGGGTTAGGGGTAGGGGATATTGGGCTGTGGGAGGCACCTCTCTGGGTGCCTGGGACCCACTAAGAAGGAAAGTGTACTTGCGTACGGATCTGGGTTAGGGTTGGGGTTAGGGTAAGGGCTAGGCTTAGGGTTATGGTTAAGGTTAGGGTGGGTTAGTGGGCTGCACCTCTGGGTGCCTCTGACCCACTAAGAAGGACAGCGTACTGGCGTATGAGTTAGGGTTGGGTTAGGGTTAGGGTTAGGGTTAGGGTTAGGGTTTGTGGGCTTTTAATGCCTTCTCTGGCACACCCAGAAGTCTCAGTCAAAACCTGGCCATGCTATTGGTGGAATGGGTCCAAAAAATTGCATGGTCCCATCCCATGGCCAGCCCATCATTGCGCATGTGCAGGTGTAAAAAAATAAAAATAAAAATAAAATAAAAATAAAATAAAATTAATGGAGATGTTTTATTGCAAGAAAAACCCACTGCTGCTACTATAAAAATTCCGGCAGTTAAAATACCTAATTTTCAAATGTTTCTGTGGTGCTTTGGTGGGTTTTTGGACTGCGATTTAAAAATAAATATTGCGGTCACCATTTTGGATCCCCCACCACCACATGGCAAATGGAGATGACGAGGATGCCCCCGCAGCCTGGTACCAGCAGCCCAGGACAGGAGGGGGGGGAAGGCTGGGGGACCCCCCCCCCCAGAAACCACCCCTCTCTGGTAGGTGCCCTCACTGAGGCAGGCATATTTTCGCCTGCTTTTATGGCCGGGAATCGGGGTTTTTTTATTTTTAAAACTTTTTTCTGTGCTGCTTGCTTGGCATCGCGCGATCGCCGCGATGCCATGAACAACAACGACAAATCAGACCCAATTTATCTTTATCGGGTCGGGTTCCAGCTGGAGCAGAGTAATTGTCGTTACTGTTCCACGTTAGGTAACGGAAACGACGAACGGAAACGGAAACGAGGATTTCGCCGAGTCGTGCCCATGTCTAGTCTCCTCTCTGTCTTCTCTTTGTCAGGCTAAACATACCTAGTTCCTTTAGTCATTCTTCATGCAATTTATCCTTCAGTCCCCTTATCATCTTTGTTGCTCTTCTCTGCACTTTTCTTCGGCCTCTGTGTCTTGTTTGTATTTTGGTGACCAGAACTGGACACTATATTCCAAATGTGGCCTCACTAGGGCAGTCTAGAGTGGTACTATCACTTTCCGTGATCTTGCTGCTATCCCCCTCTTGATGAAGCCTAGGACCATGTTCACTATTTTGGCAGCTGCGGAACACAGCTGCCTCATCCTTAGGTGGTGGTCCACCAGGACACCCAAATCCCTCTCACTGGTACTACTGTTGACCCAGGTATCACCTATCCTGTACCAGTGCATCTGGATCGTCCTGCCTAATTGCTGAGTCTTACTTTTCTCACAATTGAGCTGCATCTTGTTGGACACAGCCCAATGTACAAGACTGTCAAGACTCTTCTGAACGTTGAGTCTATCTTCCAAAATATTGGTTTCCCACCCACCCCCATCTTTGTGTCATCTGCCAATTTTATGAATTCTTCTTTAATCACTTTGTCAAGGTAATTTACAGAGATGCTGAAGAGCACTGGCCCCATGATAGAACTTTGAGGGAATCCACTGCTCACTTCCCTCCATGTAGATGTGATTCCATTGAGGACCACACGTTGGGTGTGATTGCAAATCCATCTGGTAGTTGCACTGTCTATTCCACTTAGTCCTATCTTATACAGAAAGAGGTTGTGTTCCACCTTATTAAATGTGGAGCCTTGTGCTGATGGACCCATGATTCCTGGTGTGCAATCTGTGGGCCGAGATGGGGGCCTATGATGTGAGAGTGGTTTTAGAATGCTGCAATGTAATAATCATGTGAAATAAGGTGCATCTGCACCTTGGATCCATGCTTTTGCACCACTGCAGAGCCATGTGCTGATGGACCTATGATTTTTGGTGTGCAATCTGTTTGCAGAGATGGGCCCTATAATAGGAGATTGGTTTGGTGATGATCCCCTGGCACTGCAAACCCTAGCTACGCCTCTGTTTAAAACCTATACCACAGATTAATTTATCTCCTCTGATGAAATTTACAGACATTTCTACAACTAAAGCCAACAAAATTGGGAGATAAAGCCATGTCTCCTATCATGGCCTGGGTATATCTGCTCTGTTACACCATGTACTAGCATTGTTGTAATTAGAGATGGGCACGACTTAGCGGTATTCCCATTTCCGTTTCCGTTACTCGTTTCCGTTACTCTACGGAAACGGTAACGGGAATTACTCTGCCAGACTTCGAGCTCGAACCGACGAACGAACAATTTTGGTCTGATTTGTCGTGCTCGTTACTTGCATCGCGGAGATCGCGCAATGCCAAGCAGCACAGAAAAAAAGTTTTTAAAAGTTAAAAAAAACCCGATTCCCGGCCCTAAAAGTAGGCGAAAACTGTCTGAGGGCACCTACCAGGCCAGAAGGGTGTTTTATTTGGGGGGGTCCCCGCCCCCCTCTCCTTGGCTATTGCTACTGCTGCGCTGCTGGTACCAGGCTGGGAGGGTGCATCCATTTGCCATGCAGTGCGGGGGATCCAAAATGGCGACCGCAATATTTTTTTTGAAATCGTTGCCCAAAACCCCACCAAAGCACCACAGAAACATGCGAAAATTAGCTATTTTAAATGCTTGAATTTTTACAGTAGCAGCAGTGGGTTTTTCTTGCAAAAAAAAGTCTCCGTTGATTTTATTTTATTTTATTTTATTTTATTTTTTTACACCTGCACATTCGCAATGATGGGCTCGCCCATTGGAGTGGACCATGCAAATTTTCCACCAATCGCATGGCCACTTGGCCAGGTTGACCACAGAGACTTCTGGGATGTGCCAATCGGGCATAAACAGCCCACTAATCGTAGCCCAAACCCGAACCCTAAGCCTAACCCATACGCCAGTACACTGTCCTTCTAAGTGGGTCAGAGAGGCACCCAGATGCACCCCAATACTCACCCTAACCTCACCCGTAACTAGCCTAACCCTAGCCCTTGCGCTAACCTGTCTTAACCCTAAGCCAGATCTACTTGCATTGCACTACATGCAAGTACGTGAGACACAGCGGGTGCAAAGAGTCTGCCAGTCCGTCACTTGTGGCTCTGGCTGACTCCTGCAGCTCCCTCCAGGAGCCTGCTACCCCCCCAAACCAGTACTAATGACAACGAAAAAACGAAAAAACAAACTGACTAATTTTTACGAAATTTCGTGAAAAACGGAAACGAGCCGAAACACGACAACTCGAAAACGTCATTTTCCCTAGTCGTGCCCATCTCTAGTTGTAATATTCTCTGAATACAGTTGATTTATCAGGCCTGTAAACTGATCCCCAAATGTACCTTTTTATTATCATATTTAAAGTTTGCCATTTCCCACAATGAAATACTTAAGAATCTGATGAAAGTATTCCCACCTTCAACTTTTTTTACATTTAATAATCTCCTGGTCAAATTTACCATTTGTCTTCATATTAAAAATTCAATAGAAATTTAATATATTTTTTAAATAAAAATGATTTTTTTATTTCGCACCATTTCATTTTTAACTACCCCAAATAAAAGATCTTAGTTTTTTTAAAAAAGTATCTCTAGCTAATATTTTCAATTTTATTATAAATTCAATTCAATATGTCCCTAGTTAACATATTCAATTTTTATGTTAACTAGGGACATAAAAATCTCTTTTCAAATGGATTAAATTCCTCTGAGTTTCCTTTCAGTTTCAATATTCTTCAACTCTTTTTTGCTTGCATTTTAATAAGGTTTTAAAAATCTCTACCCTTTATATATTTAATCTTCAAAAACCTATTTCTTCCTCAACCCTTTTCACACGTTTCTTTTTGTCTTTTAAACTATATGTTTCTCTAATAGTAATTGCTCTTATATTTCATTGGATCTCAAATAATACTGCTGCTGTAACCTTCTCTGCAATTTATCTGCAATAGTTCACTCATTTCTTTTTCTTTTTCTTTTTCTATTACATTCTTTTGGTGAAAAATACATGTATCTTTCCTCTAAATTCCCTATAATTTTAATATTCATATCCCATAAAGCACAGTTACTTTTATAATACCTACATCAGTACTAGTCACTCCCAAAATCATACAGTTATATTCTACATACAATTATATGCACTGAGGAACAAAATGTAAATTTTGCTTCTTTCAATCTCCTCAAACATCTTTTGAATTAATTCTTGTTATTTTATTCAAAAATATTATATTATTATTTTCTCCTTTTTGGTATGGTTTTATTTATCTTTATCTATTACCATATTAAAACCACTCTTGTATATTTCCTCTTATTCATTAAGCAAGAACATCTCCTTGACTAATAACCCGATGCGATAACCTCCCAACCACTTCTTCTTGATCTTCTCCCTCAGAGCTGGTAGACTGGTCTTGTGCTTTCTCCTCCATTTTTTGACATCTTGTTTCCATTGTTTATCGTCAATATCCGCTCATGGAGCAAATATGGGCCTTGAACCAATGATGTTGTCTTATTATATAACAGGCTGCAGGCAAATAAGCTTTTAGGTAGAAAAATTACACACAATAAATTAATTATTATTCCAATCAAAACTAAGGGCTTATAGCTTTAAAAACACATTTTGTAAAAAAAAAAATGTAAAGTTCTTTATAAATAGAAATATGTTTCTTGGACTTTTAGCATATGTGAAAAACAAAATGCTAAACAAATGTGAAAAATAATATGCTTTCTAAGTCCTCACCTAGCCATCAGTCATTTAAAATCTAGAGATGAAAATCCATGATTTCTATGTGTTGCCTCTGTGCTGCAGTATCTCCAGATGCTCCTGTTACATTATACTTTTCCTCCTCTGGCTTCTCAGCTTGTCTTGGCTTCACTAGCTCTTTGCTGACTGGTATCTTGCTTATAGCAAACCAGTTGTTTTATATGCATTGGGAATTTTTGTTTCTCATTTGCACACTTTCTCCTAACTTGCAGATCACATTAGTAGAGATAGCAGGGTAATGTAAAATCTTATAGACCAAAGGTCAGCTGATAAATGAAACATATGCAATTTCTCTTATCTGATTATTCTCCTAACTGAACAAACGTAATAGTTTTTTTTTAAATAGGGATTGCTTCAGTAGAGACTTCCATCCAGTTAAGCTTGTTGTTCACATGACAAATGTAGAACTGGGTCCTGTAAAGTTATAAGAATACATTAGTTTGGATAGGAGTTTGTTAAATACTCTACAGTGACCTTTAATGGAAGTTATTTAAACGGTTGCTTCTTCATTACAACTCATTTCCAATCTGTTTGCCCTAAACTAACTTCAATCCTGTCCAAACCTTTGTGTTATAATTATTCTTCACATTTTTAAAGCCTCAATTCTTTTAGCCCTTAATCATTAAATACTTTGTTGACATACAATTTCAGATATTGGCATCTTCTCCCTCCACAATCAAATGAGTGTGGGGATATGGTGCTTGTAAATTATCTCTGTTGTTCAATAATCAGACTTAGCAGTCTGGACACAGAAGTCGTAATAGTTCCACACACCTTGTCATTTCTTACAAATGAATAAATCAGAAAATCTGAGAAAAGCTCGAAGATTTCCTGTGAGATTTCTCAGAGAGAATAACCAAAAATATGGCACCGGGTTCTTCCCTTCATTTTTGCAGAAGTCTGCAAGATTCACCTACTAGAAACATTTCCGTGTTATGTATTTTCATGTTGAATTTAACAAATATAGTGCTGCATTGATTTTTTTAAAATACAGTATATATAAAATATCCCAAATTGACAAAAATTATGATTATCATTTTACAAAACTGATCACTTACTCTAAACCTTACATGGCACATTGTTTCGGTGTGGCATGCAAGCGTGAAAAATGCACACAAAAACAGTACAATGAAATATTATTTTAAAATAAATGCTAGAATACCTTGTTATCTTGGTATTCAGCTTGATATGACATGCATAGAAAACAATTGCAGACAACCTTTCTCTGTGTCATTAGGAAGGACTCTGGACTATGGTACATTTTCCAACACAATTGGGATTCATTTTTAATGGCAAACTACTGAGTAGCTTAATGTCGGATCACTTGAAAGACTGAGGTGACATTAGCAGCAGGTAATTTTTTTTGACATGATAAAGGACTGATGCATATAAGGTCAGCACATGTATCAGAGAGAATGCAGAAGACAAAGAAATCACATTGTGCATGCATACAACAATGTAGTTCTGTGCCAGCAGTCGGTCAATGATGTGTCATTGTGAAGGTCTTGAAGGTGTATAAATAAATTAAGTATAACTACCCAAAATCATAACATTTCCCATTCTTCTTTCACACCCATAACCTAACCTTCTAAAGAATGAACACAGTCTGTTAATAAACCAGCTCACCCAGATGGGGACTCTCATTACTGGCATATCACACATTCTTGGACATATGTCCAAACATCTGTTTTCTAAAAAGTTAATGAGCTCCTCCTAAATTTGCTTCCTAATGAATTTCTCATACTTTCCACATAACCTTTTGGAGCTATTATTCTTATTTTATTTTTTATGCTTTCCCACAGCCAAAAACAACACTTGCTTCCTTTGTTATAGGTGTATTCTGGAGTTGGCTTACTCATGTAGCCATTGAGTCCATCCCTTTGCTCAACACAAGAATTTAAATCAAAATGTATTTGACAATGGCCAATTTTCTCTCAAATTCATCCAGCGTCTTGATCCAGCATACTGCCTCTTGCCCTTCACTCTGCTTGATACATTCTTCTTGTATGTAGAATGTTTTTCTGATCCTTCCAAAGCAATTATTTTTAAATCTGAGAATCCAGTATAGCATTTCTGTAAATTAATCATCTTCAATATCTGGTGTGTGTGTGTGTGTGTGTGTGTGTGTGTGTGTGTGTGTGTGTGTGTGTGTGTGTGTGTGTTTTGGAGGGGGGAGGGTAGTATTAGAGATTATAGCATTTAACAAGAGACAATCATGTGTCCTATCCAGTCTGCCAATCAAGACAGGAAAACAAGATGTAATAAAAGATGGCTTCCACTGAAGCATTAACTTCAATTAACATTTCATTTCTGGCTGAAGTTACCATTCAGGCTTACATGATCTTGATTTGTGAGCAAATGCAGTGGTGCTAATAATTACTGTAGGAGGCAAACTAAGGTGTGCAAGGAAGCTTATACAATTAAGATAGTTCCTAAAGGATGTGTAGTGTTTTAGAGAAAATGGAGAAAAAATGCATTTTGAAGTCTATCAGTGCTCCCCAATTAATATTCTCTTCTGACCAATATGAAAAAGGCTCAAGTGACCAATGGTCACAAGGAGTGTGCCAAATTTCAAAAATACATGTTTGGATAAGCGCAAAATACTTTAAAAATCATTTATATATCTATCTATATCTATATCTATATCTATCTATCTATCTATCTATCTATCTATCTATCTATCTATCTATCTATCTATCTATCTATCTATCTAGATAGATAGATAGATAGATAGATAGATAGATAGATAGATAGATATAGATATAGATATAGATATAGATATAGATATAGATATAGATAGATAGATATAGATATAGATATAGATATAGATATAGATATAGATATAGATAGATATAGATATAGATATAGATATATATTAGCTGTTCTGCTGCTTTAAAGCATCAACAGGAAGGCAGAACCATATTTCCAATATTAATTTTTAATGAATTTGTTTTTAATCAGTGCTGAGCAACATTTGAAAATGTATTCACAAACAGAACAAGAGATTTCAATATTTTGTATAAAACGGTTGGAAAGCAAAATTTAGACGTCAGGATTTTTGTGTATTTTTATAGGAAAGTATTAAGAAGCACTGTCCTACATTGATTATGTGCTTTTTAAAGAGATGGTTTATACTGTGAACTTGTTCATTTTTTCAGATGTGTACATGCTTTCAAAGATTTCTTCCCTTTGTTTCACAGAATACATCACAAGCCCAGAAGTGCACATATTTCCAAACAAAAATTCCATCCAGTTCAGTGGATACAGATGTACTAATCTTAATACAAAACCATCCAGTTGGATAAGACTGCTTAACTTTAGGCCTGACCACCACCTGCCACCTTCAGTATTTTCAATACTATGGGATCATCAATGGGACATGAGTGTCTCTGCAGCTTAAATTGCTGAACCACTGGGGTCATCAATTGAAAGGTCAACAATTTGAAGCCACATGATGTGGGGTGAGGACCAGCATGTGTTCCAGCTCTTGCCAATGCAACAATTTAAAAGCACATTTAAAAATGCAAGCAGATGAATAGGTAGCACTTTGGTGGGAAGATATCTGTGTGCTTCTGCATTTAGTCATGCCAGCCACATGACCATGGAAATATGTAGACAAATGACAGCTCCTCAGCTTACAAATAGAGATGAGCACTGCCAATTGAGTCAGAAACACAACTGAACTTAATTGTCAGATGTAAACTTTATCTTTATATAGTCAACAAATAAATGCAGTTCTCTTGTGAGCTACAAATGGCGATAAATCATGCATTTGGCATGGGTAGGTAGATGAAGTTTTTTTCTGCATTATTAGAACTTTCCTGACTTCTTCATAAACAAGGCAGAAAGACCTTCACATTAAAAACAAACTGAAGGAAGGAAGCAGTAAAACTGACATATTCATCTATCCCAGTGATGGCGAACCTTTTAGAGACCGAGTGCCCAAACTGCAATTCAAAACCCACTAATTTTTTTTTGCAAAGTGCCAATACAGTAATTGAACCTGTATACAGGTGGCTGTGAAGGGGCGATGCCCAAAGAAAGGGCTCTGAGTGCCACCTTTGGCACCTGTGCCATAGGTTCGCCATCACTGATCTATCCCTAGTCTAGGCCACTGTTCATTCCACAAATTGTGCCAGTGAAAGTCAGAAGGCATGGCTAGTGTCCCATGTAACTCCGGAAACAATGTTCCTCAGTTCCCTGCAATGCACAGGAGGGTTCCAAAGCAATGATGCAGATGCTCATCAATAGATTAGTCCAAGCGGAAATTCTTACAGCAGTCAAAAACCAAAAACAAACCTGCAAAAAGCCTCCACAATAGTTAGATCAAGTAATGCCATACTTAAAGGAGCACAAAAAAATGTAATCACAGAAAGCTTGATATTTTTCACATTTTGTTCTAAAAAATTAAAAGGGCATAAATTCATCCATTTCTTTCTGGTAAGGAAAAACTAAAAATAAGAAAATAGCTTGAGCATCTTCATAACTATGTTTCACAACAGAAGTAATAATAAACAAATCATACACTCACACACTATTTTGAAGGATTTTGTATTCCTTATCATTTCTACCTCACTGTTCTCCTTAAATATGACACAAGGTGACTTCTATAATTAGAAGACAACATGTAAAGGTAGCAATAGTGAACATACAAATATTAAAAAGGATAAAACAGCTCCAGTTAGCAATCTGGCTGCCACATTTTGGACCTGCTGAAGTTTCCTGATACTTTTAGGGGTAGCCTCACTTACAATGCATGATAGTAACCCAGGCATAATGTAACTAAATAATGTTTCACTGTGGCCTGTAGAGATGGGCACGACCAGGAAAAATGATGTTTCGAGTTGTTGTGTGTCGGAGCCGGCCCGTTTCAGCTCGTTTCCGTTTGTCGCGAAATTTTTCAAAAATTTGTCATTTCGTTTGTCGTCTGTCGTTAGTACTGGTGTAGCGGGGGTAGGGTAGTGGGCTCCTGGAGGCACCTCTCTGGGGTGGGTGCCTCCTCTGGCCCGCTATGAAGGGAAGGCATTTAGCAGGCTCCTGGAGGCACCTCTCTGGGGTGGATGCCCCCTCTGGCCCCCTACAAAGAGAAAAGGAAGGGTACATGGCCGTGTAGCCATTGCGTACCAAGTGGCACTGGCAGAGGCACCTCTCTTTTGGGTGCCTCTAGCTCACCAAGAAGGACAACATACTCGTGTACAGGTTTGGAGTTTTCTGGAACTTTGGACTGTAAGCGAGGTGAGAGAAGAATGCCTCTGCTGGGTGCCCTCTGACTCACTAAGAAGGACAGTGTACTTGCATGTAGTGCAATGCGAGTACATATCTGGCTTAAGGTTGGGGTTAGGGCAAGGGCTAGGCTTAGGGTTATTACGGGTAAGGTTAGGGTGAGTTAGTGGGCTGCACCTCTGGGTGCCTCTGACCCACTAAGAAGGACAGTGTACTGGCGTATGGGTTAGGGTTAGGGTTAGGGTTAGGGCTAGGGCTAGGGTTATAGTGGGCTTTTTATGCCCGACTGGCACATCCCAGAAGTCTCAGTCAAAACCTGGCCAAGTGGCCATGCGATTGGTGGAATGGCTCCAAAAATTTGCATGGTCCCATCCCATGGCCAGCCCATCATTGCGCAGGTGTAAAAAAATAAAAATAAAAATAAAAATAAAATAAAATAAATGGGATTGGAGACAGACGTTTATTGCAAGAAAAACCCGCTGCTGCTACTGTAAAAATTCAGGCAGTTAAAATACCTAATTTTTGCATGTTTCTGTGTGGTGCTTTGGTGGGTTTTTGGACCACGATTTCAAAAAAAATATTGCGGTCGCCATTTTGGATCCCCCCCGCACCGCATGGCATGGCGAGACGATGAGGATGCCCCCCACCAGAGCAGCCCAGGACAGGAGAGGGGGCAAGGCCGGGGACCCCCCCCCCCCAGAAACCACCCCTCTGGTAGGTGGCCTCACTCAGGCAGGCATATTTTCGCCTGCTTTTTTGGCCGGGAATCAGGTTTTTTTTTAACTTTTCTGTGCCACTTGGCATCGCGCGATCGCCGCGATGCCATGAATGACAACGACAAATCAGACCCATTTTTCTTTTATCGGTTCGAGTTCGAGTTCTGACGGCTTAATTGTTGTTACCGTTTCCGTTGCGTAATGGAAACGAGAATTTTGCTAAGTCGTGCCCATGTCTAGTGGCCTGATCAGACTTCTCAAAGAACAGGTGCACTTGGAGCACAATGTTTTAATTATGCAAAGGCACTCCTGGCCACGGCTGAAACCTGGGCGTCCAGGCTCAGAGACGAATCCAGGAGTACTTTCAAATTGTATATCTCTTTTCCATTATCTGCCTTTCAGAAGACCAGGAGCTGTTGTGTCTGGATTAAGTTTCAGTTTATTCACTCTTACCAATGCTATTATTGACACTATACACTGATCTAGGGCAGAAACAGCTTCTTGCAACTGAGATAAAAACTAGAGTTGTGTGTCAGCTGTATACTGGTAATGCCAAATTCCAAAACTCAATACAACATCTCTCAATGCTTTCATATAGATTTGAAATAACACAGGAAGCATAATAGAATCCTGAGAGATCCCATGTACTAGTAGACAGGGTTTGAAACGGGAGTCTCCCAACACCATATTCTGAGTTCTCTCCTCCAGGGAGGATCTCAGTGTAAAACAGTGCCTCAAAGTCCCATCCAAGAGAGACAGCTCAGGAATATACTATGGTTGATCAAAACCTGCTGAGAGGTCCAGAAGAACCAAACAGGGACACAGTCCTCTTCTCCATTTCCCAGTGTAGGTCATCCAGCAAGGTGACCAGAGCAGTCTTCGTCCAATAACTATATTTGAAGCAAGATATTGAAATGAATCTAGATTATCTATGTCAGTGTTGGCGAACCTATGGCACGGGTGCCAAAGGTGGCACTTGGAGCCCTTTCTGTGGGCACCTGAGATTGGCCCCTTCACGGACACCTGTATTCAGGTTAAATTGGGTTAAATGGCTGTATTGGCACTTTGTGAATCATTAGTGGGTTTTTGAATCGCAGTTTGGGCACTCGGTCTGTAAAAGTTTCGCCATCACTGATCTATGTCATCCAGGAACCCCACAACCTGCTCCGACACTTTCCCAATAATGGGATATTAGAGAATGGCTGATAATTATTCAATAGTATGGGGTCTAAGGAGGGCTTTTCCAATAATGGACCTCCTTTAAACATATTGAGATTGTACCTTGTGGTAAAGAGGCACCACTCCCCACTCCCCAGTCAACAAGTAAGGGCCTTTTCACACGACCCCTAAGATCCGCTGGCCACTTAAATTCGGACCAGAGATCTTAGGAGTTTGTCGCCGTTCCTGCGTTCCCACCCCCTCTACACTCCTGGCTGCTGGCTGCGTGAGGGGAGGGAGAAAAAAAGGAAGAAAAGAATGCCGCTCACCTCCGTTCTGCCATCTCGCTTTGCTTCCGGCACTGCATTCAGATCTCTTAAAGGGGCGGGCAGGGGGGGGAGAACAAACAGAAGCAAGGAGAGCCCAGCAGTCACTACTGTTATATCCGCATCAGGAATTTTCACCCTCCGAGAGCAGGTACATGAAAAGTGCGCTGGGACGCGCTTAGGTAGCCGTGGTCACACTTAATTATCTGTAAACTCCGGAGCTGGTGGGGAAATAATTTTAAGCTCCAGAGCTGGGAGCCATTTGCCGCGGAGTTTAGGGGTCATGTGAAAAGACCCAGTGTCAGTTTCTTGCAGCATTTAAAAGCCAGGAAGGGCAAGGGTCCAGTATCAAGGGATAGCCTTCACATCTTCAGGCTGCAGACACTGAAGCTCATCCAGTGACAAAGGTTGTGGGAGTTTGCCGGAAAAGTTCCAAAGCAAATTGATCTTGATTATAGAAATAAACAGACAAAGACAAAATGCTTTTTTTCTCAGCCAGCTGGGAAGAAAGCACTGCACAGACATGTAGACAAAGACTGACCTGCATCTTCTCCAGAAGGCTTGTTTTATTCATCTTATCTAAATTCATAAGCAGAGATTGGAGCATTTATGAAAACATTGATTCTGATAGCAGGCAGGTGCCCTTTAGCCCTGCCCCAAAGCAAAAGTCAGAGAAAATAAAAGGTCACTTCCCTCCAAATATGACACGTTGGCAAAAGTCAGGTGTGTGCACTGCTGTCAAACTTCCCAAAAAAGTATACTCTGAAGAAAGGTTCCCACGTCTCCGTTTCCCCTTTCCTTTCTTTTTCTTTTTCTTTTTTTCTTCTGTTTTTAAGAAAAGCACATATACAGTCATATATTTACAAGATGCAAACAAGTCTTTTAAAACTAAAAAGAGCAGCTGTGAGGCAGGTGATGACTACATAAAATAATGTAGGTATGCACTGAATAGCAATTGATACATAGAAACATTTCTGTAGCAAGACCTTATATGTAACATCTACAGATGCTTTACAACAGGAAGTAAGCAATTTCCTAATAAATCATTCATATGCAAATTATCATTGGCTTCTACAATGCATAGTGGAGCAATTCCACAAAGAAGAAAGCATTACTACAGAGGCTTTGAGTTAGCTTCCAGCTGTGAAATCACAGCTGCTAGAAAGGTCTCAAGAGTCTCTGGAGTCCCTTGACAGGCTAAAGATGCATTTGCATCAGCAGTTGATGTCTTCAGCATTTTCCATGTGACTTTGGGTTGGTTCCATTCATGGTATGCTGGTCATTTCTGCCTGTGCATGGTCATCTGGTTCTGCTGGTCCAGGGCTATTGCCATGGTGAACTCTGGAACTGGGTCTTGCAAGTCATGATGCCAGCTCATTCCTTCTTTGGTAGGGCTGCACACATTGAGTAGGGAACCGCAAAACACCTGTAAGAGAAAGCACAGCAGCATACCCGCACCCCCACCTTAGTAAAGGTGCAGGACCTTCCCATTGATGGCTGGGAGGTTGTGGGAGGTTGTTTATAAGTTACCAATGGCTGTTCCATAGGGATCTCTTTATGAAAATGTCTCTCTAGTGGTGACAGCTTTTGTTGACCTGCTGAAATAGTTAAATGATTTAATGTGAATAAAGCTATTGACACCACATCAGGTATATCTTGAAGCCTTATATGCCTGTCTTTTGTCTGCCTTGACAAAAGAAATTTGAAAGATTATGAGCCCGTTCCACAATGGCTTGGCCTGTGGAGTTTTAGAGTATGTCATGTAAGAGGTGAATTTCCCACTTAGAGCAGAAGGTGGCCAAAGCTTGAGAAGTATAACAAAGACCATTGTCAACATTTAAACTGCCAAAGAACTTAAACAATGTTGTATGACATGGCAAAAAGTCTCTCCATGAAGGGGAGTGACCCAAATATAGCCCAAATAAGTGTCAATAGTGAGATGCACATAAGACAGAGGCGCAAGGGTTGGGACTTGTGTTATGCCCATCTGCCAAAGCTGACATGAATTACTTCCCTGTGGGTTAAAAACATCAAAAGAAAAGGAGATAGGACATCTGGAACATGATGGGCATGCAGAAACAATGTCCCTAACCTGCAAAAGAGGAATAGAAAACTGCGTATGGGGTTGCTTCACTCTTTGGTGGAAAAATGAATGACTGTCAAGGGGGTTCGAAAACAGAGGACACAGGGTGTGAAGGCTGGAGTCAGAGTGACGATTCTCTTCTGGAACAGCATAATCAAACCCTGTATAGGAATAGATGTGAGATGTAAAAAACACACACGTTGTGAGCAGTTATTAAGGAGATGTTTCAGAGTGAGGAACAAGGAAAACAACAAAAAATCAAGCGAAGGAGAAAGGCATGTGGCAAATGAGTCTAAATATTAAATACATATTGAGTGTCCATAATGAGATACACAGGTTGATCCTGAAACATCTGAAAGGCATGAATGACAGCTGCCATCTCTGTGCACTGGGCAGAGGTCTGGGTGGAGGTAAATAAAGTTTTCCAGGTTCCTGGAGACTGTTGAAAGGTCACAACCCTCTGGTGGGTGCACCATCAATGAAAACAGTCAAAGCATCAAGGAGAGAGGTAGAAGTGAAGGCGGAGGAAAGGCAAATGGGTACATGTTGAAAAAATGTTAACTGGGGGTCTTTTGGTGCATTGAATTTTACTTTGCCAACATAATCTGCAAGAGCAATCTGACGGGTTAATGATGAG
The DNA here is from genome assembly GCA_037367245.1 of Phrynocephalus guinanensis. Taxonomy (NCBI): domain Eukaryota; kingdom Metazoa; phylum Chordata; class Lepidosauria; order Squamata; family Agamidae; genus Phrynocephalus; species Phrynocephalus guinanensis. The sequence goes on along the minus strand of CM074737.1, from coordinate 12,716,196 downwards.
GCCATTAAATGATCATGTTCAGCTCTTGAAATTGGGAGATAGCAGCATACAAGGTCACATCCTATAAGCTGATTGGCACAATTACATCCTTTAGCCAGGAGATCTGTGATATAGCATCTGTAACATTGCCATTGCCATCATCTTTGTTCCTTTTGATTTTTATGTGAACCGCCCTGAGTTCCCACTTGGGAAGTAGGAGTGGTATATAAGTGTGAAAAATAAATAAATAAATAAATAACAGAGTAATCATTTTTATAATGTGTATTAGGCAAGTACTGGGATTCAATGATTGAGATGGCTTTATCTGGACTGCATAGCAAGGCAGTCGAGAGATGAGGAGTGTTTAGGGTGACCATGTGCAGTGGACTGAGAGAATGGATGTGATCCACCATGCTACGTTTTAGAGCAACATTTATCTGATGCATAGCATGTTGCATCACTTTGGTAACAGGTATAGGAATTGCAGGAGACTGATGTCCTCAGAGGGTATTAAACAAATATTGCAACTCATGAGTATGGAGGCACAAAAATGGATGGACCCAATTCAATTGTCCTAGAAACTGTTGTGAATTCAATGAATTCAGAGTGAATTCAGATGGAATCTTCAGTTCAGGCAAAAATGGAGAGGAAGAAGCTTCTAACAGCTCGTGTCCCAAATAAAGGAATGGAGACTTGGTTTTTATTTTCTCTGGGGCTATATGCGGGCTCCTTGTCTGCAAGCTATCAGCTAAGGATGCACAGATCTGTGGTAGAAGGGAGAGAGCAGAATTCTTTTCAGATGTTTCATTAACCATTATTCGAGATATCATGTTCTGCAAAGGTGCTCTAGGTGGCAGCAGAGAGCACATTGGAGCAACACCGAACTCTGCAGAAGGGTGGGTCATAGGAGGATGAGTGGGTGGTAATTCTGTGGAGGGTAAAGAAGTAGGCAAGACTGGAGATGAGAAAGAATTGCAGGGAGGCAGAGGAGGAGGGGAGGAGGGGGCAGGTCTGGAGGCTTGGCAGGAGGCAAAATCTGAGACTCTGGAGATAAGCCAGATGAAGGCTGTGTTATTATTTATTTATTTATTTATTTTTCAAATTTATATACCGCTCCTACTTCCCGGGCGGGAACTCAGGGCGGTTCACATAAAAATTTAAAAGCAGAAAAAAATCACAAAGCAGGAGCAATCTCTATAAGAATAAATAAGGCGGGGCAAAAGTAAGCAACACAGGGGGAAAAAACCTAGTCATTATTGAAGGCGTCCCTAAAGAGTAAGGTTTTTAGGCCTTTTTTTAAAGGACGCCAACGATGGGGCCTGTCGCAATTCACTCGGCAAGTCGTTCCAACTGGACAGACCCACCACCAAGAAGGCCCATCCACGAGTACTCACTTTGCGGGCCTCCCTCGGGGGAACAGTCCGGAGTGAAAGGGCCAATGATGATCGGGTGGGTCGGGCCAGATTTAGTTGTCAGTGAAGGCGCTCTGCCAGATAATCAGGGACCAAGCCATGATTAATGAGCTTTGCAATGGCATGTCTGCAAAGATGCCAACTCTGAAGTTCCTTAATCAGAGAGATAGGATCATCATGCAAGGAGTTCCCACTTTTATCCCAGAAAAAAACCCTTCCCCCTTCTGGATACCAAGGGCAACACCTATAAATATCTCTTAATAGGTCCTCAAGCAGAGACTCCTGGTGACCTTCCATGTGTAACAAAGAGATACAATCCATCTTGTATTGTTACTAGACTACTGATAAGAAATTTCTCATGCCTTGTTTTAACCATTTATTTACCCTAAAAGGGATCCAATTTCTGGATGAGATGAGACACATCTTTGTAAGCTCAGGCAGAGTTGGGTAAGCTAAGCTAAATTTACAGAAGTAAACAGACAAAGGCAAAATGTTGCTTTCTGCTTGTGACACATTCGAACCTGGATTGTATCACACTGGGTCTGCAAGGTATTCTCAGCCACTTATCCTACTCAAGTACAAGAATTTACCCATTTGAGAGGGTATGAAACATAGCCTGATTCTTAAAACATCGAGCTTCCAGATTGCTATGTAATAACAATTTTATAATGCTTCTTTACTTAATTAAATACATGCACGTAAAAGCAGGTAAACTTTCAAAAAGTTGCTGTAGCACTGGGATAGAAATGTGAAATTTTCTTCCTCAGACACCCAAGTCTGTCAGACTATTAGAAGATGGTGAGGAGCCACTTCTAATAGGTTGTGAATTTTGTTTCTGGCTACTGAAACTGTGACTAACGCAGTGGAAAATGCACAGACATTTGAAATATTAAATACTTCATATTTCATATTTCATGCATAGCTGAAATCAGAGTTCAGAGAAAGGTTTTCCGAATGTTTTCTGCCACAAGATGTCTGCTGAGTAGGCCTCAAATTTAGAATTTTGAAAGTTGCTGGGGAAACCTAGACTACATGGTAATATTTCTACCTTTCTACCTTTTTGTATTATGTAGGATGACTGCATATATTCCAAGTTTTCAGAGATGAAAATAGGATATGCATGTATAATATCAAATTAGTTCTCAGATGAAGGATTTCTGTTTGAGTCCTGTCTCACTGCATCAAGAGAGAAGATGCCTAGCCCTTCAGATAATTTAGATGGAAATACTTATAGTTCCTTACCATTGGAGAGCAGCTGTAGCCAAAAACTATATAGAGCCAAATTTTATTCATGCCACACATTGCTGAAGGATTTTATGTACTTTCTGTATGATCTGTTTTTTATATGGCAGACCATGGGAGTTTTTTTTTAAAACAGTTAATCAACCAATCACTTAATCAGTGTTTTCAGAATGACAAATCTTCAATTCCTGGGATAATACATGGATTATAATATAGTGATTATTTGGATTATTTCTTCCTTGAATGTTGCAGTGCATGTCTTGTGTTGAATACTGCATACAAAAATGCTGCAACTACATGCAGATATTATGGAAAGTTATATGGAGCAATAAATGAGATTGTTATGTTAGAAAAATCAGACTGTGGTAGAAATTGAGTGGAACTGACAAGACATGGGTTGGGTATATCAATAAGTCACTTGATAGCATTCTGTGGCAGGGTAAGTTTGATGAGATGACATTTGTGAATTTGAAAAGAAATTAATTTAATGAGGTATGGACTAAAGTGCTATTTTTTTAACTTATTAAGAAAAAGGTATGGCTGGATCTTTTGAGTCCCACAGGCTTTGTGGGGAATCTAAGGCTTGTAAGATGGCTGAATTGAAAACAATGTGGGAAATGATGCTTTTTTGAATTATGGTTCTTGAAGGTGAGTGTGCTGGACCCTCTGATGTGGCAGTCATGGTTCCCCCTGCAGATACTGACTGGGCTGATGTTGGATCCTCCAACCCAGATGGTAGCAGTGCCTGGCATTGCAAACAGCTATATGTCAGTGCAGCCTATGCTATCAGCTAGTGATGAGCCACAGATCTTGGACCTGTCATTGGTGTGGCAAGGGCCAGGAGCTGGCTCCACGGTGGTGAGGCCACCATAGGTGAGAACCCAGTGATGCAAATTTGATCCATCATGAAGGGTGTTTGGCCTTGGGGGCCTTGGCAGCCTGCAGCTGCAGGATCCCTCTGCCTTGCTGCCCTTTACATCAACACCAGTGAAAAAACACTACTTCAGGGAATGCCTAGTCAGCAACAGTTCCCCCATTTGTCTAGTCAGGCCCCTGGCACAGTGCTAGTGGATGTAGGGCAAATCAGGTCACCTACAATAGCGCCAGGCCAGGCAATCTTGATGGCCTCTGGAGCAGTTACAACTGGTGGCCCTGCACAACAACTTAGTGCCTTTGTAGCTGCAAGCTTTGCTGACTGCGATCAGTCACTTCCCTTGTGATCAATTTGCTGACTGTGATCAGTTGCTTCCCTTGGGAGACCATCTCCTACCTGCCACTGTTAAGAAGATCTGGTGAGATTATGTCAATGTTTTTGATTTATTAAATAAGGAGGTTGATGAGAAAAAGTTTGGAAAGCTGGATGAAAGGGACTAGGAAAGAGTTAGAAAAAAGAAAAAGATATCAGACAGCTGTTGGGCTAACTGGTTACCAGCCTTCTTTATTTACGCAGGCACAATAGTTACAGCACACCCCGAATGGGCCTTCAGTCTTATCCAGTACTTGGATTTGATTTATAGGTCTTATGTTGAGTTTCCTGTTCCCGCCTGGTTATCTACTGAAATGCATGGGATAATCTAATCTGCTGGGATTTCAATTCCAGAGGTTTTTGTTCTGCTGGGATTTCAATTCCAGAGGTTTTTGTTCTGCTGGGATTTCAATTCCAGAGGTTTTTGTTTGCATAGACCCTGCAGATTTAAACATCAATGTTCCACATACTCAGGCCCACATGCTGCCTTTGCATGCCCCAGAGGGTGCCCTGGTGGTGCAGGGGGAAGGGATGTGGGAGGCAAGAATTCCCCTTCCCCCGGCTCAGGTACCCTTCCCAAAGAGCTGTATAGAGCTGATGGTGGACACCTCTCTGACTTGGTCCTTGACATCTTTCTAAGAAAACTGAAGATAGTCCTCCAGGGTGAAATTTATAGTTTTTTTTTTTGGGGGGGGGACAAAAAGCATACCTAGTAGCCCCTTTGCCTTGGCAGGTAGTGCAAGGTTTGTACTAAAGGGAGTTCTTGATATCTGTCCCTTAATAGGATACAAGCCAGCTTTTTGCAACCAAATTGGAGGGTCATAGGATCACTTAGCATAGAATTAATAAGATAAAATAGGTTAGAAAGAAGATTCATTAAATATGTGTAAGGCCGCCTAGACAAAAATTATCTATTAGGTGGGAAAGGGTGCTTAACATTAAAGGTAAACACTCCCCCAAAATAGCAACTAACACAAAGGACATTAGGGTTGAGGTCACCCGAGGACCCAACCCATCCTTACGTGCACTGGAGTAGGCCCACCTTTACAAAGGAAATTTGCAATTGAAATTTTAATAAAGTTGTGGCCCAATTTTAACTCCATATAATTTTGTGTTGACTCTATTCAGCTCTTGTGGGGGCAATGGGTTATTCTGAATATTCAGTCTCCAATGATATTATCAGGATGATAGGAACCAGAAGGGAACCTTTGTGATGTGAATTAGAAACATATAATGTTTGAAAAAAATCACTGTAACTGATGATATAATCAGCCTTTTGTGGCAAAAATTCTGCTACTGGATTTCAGCCAAAGGTTTCTTTAAATAGAGAGATATTATTGGTGATTATTTTGTATTTATGTTGCTTTGGATGTCAACCATTCAGAGTAGTTTCCAGAGCTAATTGGTGAGGTAGACAAGTATAATCAAACAATCAATGCTAGTATTTTTAGTGCTAGATCCATGAGCAAATTGCTCAGATCTTACTTAAGGGTTTGTCAGTATTTTTCCCATTGGACTTCCTTTTCGTAATTTCATAACTGCTTGAGTCAGAAATAAACAGTGACATGCAGTGAACATTATTAGCAAAATTTCAGCACATGGCTTAACTGTTGACTGCAGGAAATATTAATGAACCAACGGCAACAGCTAGAAACCATACTATACATTGACACTCTGTGCCACCGGGATCAAAATATATTAACATTAATATATTTCTATTAAATATTATGCCAGAAATTAATGATGATAAAACAAAACATTTATTATTGTATATGTTAACTATAGCTAGGATATATTTAGCTAAATATTGGAAAAACAAGAGAAATTCCGGAGTGGCAAAAAGTATTGAACACATATTTGGAAACAGCAGAAATGGTCATACTGTCAGAACTACTTAGAGAGAAGGACATACAGAAGATTGGAGACCACTATATGTTTATTATGAGAAAGAAGCTGGCAACTGACCTGACTCCTACCATAGACTAAATTTATAAGTAGATTTCAGTATAAGAATTGGAAATGAGTTTGAGGTTTTATGTAATCATTTCCTTTTTTACCTATAGATTTCCCCTTCCCCCCTACCCTGTAGCCCTTGATCTGAAATTTATATATATACAGTGGTACCTTGTATAAAGGAATTAATTTGTTCCAAATGAAATTCTGTTAAGAAAATTTTCCTTGATACAAATTTCTCATAGGAATGAATTGAAAACAGAGTGAACCCTAACTGTGGCCATTTTATGTTGTATGGATTTGCCCCATAGGTGATTCTGTTAAGCAAATTTCCCCTATCTCTGGAATTTTTATGTTGTACAGATTTTATGTTATACAAACCGTTTGTTATATGAGGGTCCACTGTATATAGCAGTAATTTACCTCACATTCAAACTCACCCCATATTTATTTTTATTTACAGCCAGCTGTATATTCTGCAAAATGCTGCCTTTTATACTAAAGTGTCTGCCTTGGCTCGATTAGCATTCCTTGGCATCTTTCCTAGAGAGATACATGCATGCCTAATTGTTAAGCAGAACTACAGTTCTTTTCATATAGTGGCATAATTTATGTTTTTCAAATCAGATGTTGGTGGGAGGGAGAGCAGATCCTACTATTACTGCTGAAGAGTGTGGGGTTTTTTAAAATGCATAAATCACTGCATCTAACAAACTAGCAAATTTTGCTTTACTTTTTAGAAAATGTCAGAAACCTTCTCAGGAGGCTCATTGACACATTTTTTCATCCCAGGACTAGAGATATTCCTTTCAAACACCTTGTGCTGTAGGAGATGATGTCATTGTAGTGCTTCCTATTTATTCATGTCCCTCTCCATCAACAACTCTACTCCTTCATCAGTCATAGTGGGGAAAAATAGGGGGTGGAGCTTAGTTGTTTTACCTGAGGAGATTCCAGTTATAATCATTGGTGCTTCTAGATTTTCATAATTTGCCGTCCCACCGGAGTTAGGGGGGACATTAGCCAGAATGAACTGGCAACCCTAAACAACAGATATGAATGATTTTAAAAAGAGGTAAACATAGTTATCTGCTTTGCTACTGTTGCATCTTCACTACCAAGTATGGGGGAGAGGTCATTACGGAATTTGCTACAAAACTAATTTTGCTCACTTTGGCATTATGCACTATGACTAGAGAGGGGTCTGGATTCAGATCCCTCCCTATACATTTTGTAGCTGCCACATGAACCCTCTGCCCGCCTTCTGGACCAGCAAAACCATTCACCTTCCACTGCATATCATCAGGGCTCATTGTTGCCTCCAGTGTGGCAGCATGAGATGGAGCTTGGTTATCCCATCCCTTCCTCCTCTAGCAGCTGACCAGTCCTAGGCTGAACAGGAAGAAGCCCCATCCTGCCTTCTTGTCAGTCAGTTGCCAGAGGAAGCAGAGACAAGATGGCTGACCTCCATCCCATATTGTTGTGCCACCCACAGCAAAGGACCCTGACAGCACATGACAGAAGGCAAATGGTTCTGCTTGTCCAGGGGGTGGGGAAAGGGTCTTCACAACAGCTGTGCTGTCACATGATAAAGTTCATAGAAAGGGGTCGGCATTAATTCAGGCCCATCTCTGCACTTGACTTGAGTGGATGTCGTCACTACCATTCACACATATTGAAGAACAGCCCTGACAGTGTTCATTATTTTGGGTGAGAAATTGTTAACTGATGAAAATGGGGGTCACTTTTAAAAGTTATCCTTGTCTGGTGTCATTTCACAAATGGGAGTGAGAAGAAAAGAGTATTCTGTAGACCACCTTGACTGCTGCCATTGGTGTTGTCAGCATTCATGCTGAATTTTTCTATTTAAAGCTGGGCATTCTTTTTCCTTCTGGCAATCCAAGCACAATATTGTGCAGAAATATTGGGCCATTCTGTGGCATTTCGAATCAGGGATACAGGAAGCACAATATCCCACAATCATAAACTGGATTTTTTTAAAAAAAAGAATTGAATTACTTTTTTAGAAATGATTCAGTACTGCAAGGCATTTAAAAAAAAGGAAAAAAACTTAATAAAATCAGACACAAGCACTGAAGGATAGAACTAAAGAGCTATTTCTGTTGAAACAATTGCCTTTATAAGTACTAGGCACAGAACGGAATCCCTAGAGAGCCATAAGACTGCACCTTTATATTCCCCCCCCCCCCCCAGTTTGGATTCATCTATGCAGCCAGACACTCTCTGAAATGTCAGGGCCTGAGAAGATTTATTTCAGCCTGACAAAAGCGGGCAGATGAGCAGAGTTCAGATAATATCAGCTTAACGAAAATTGCCCAGTAATTGTGTGTCTCAGTTTTTAAAGCAAGGTGGGAATGTGCTGAGTTTGGTTTGGGGAAATGCGGAGAGACATTGGGGCTGTTCTTTTATACCTGAAACCGTTTCTGGACCTCGGATGCAGCAAGGGAATAAACCAAAGATGTGTAAAGCTCCCCTGACAGTGTTCCTTATCTTAAACTGAAGATAAATGTACCGGCTGCAGCAGACATCTCCACTGTGTTTCAGGGTGTCTGGCCTGCCTGGTAGAGAATGTATGTCCCCATAATATCTACCACTGCTGAAAGACTGCATCCATAAGGAACTTCTTGTAGTTCTATCCTCTTGGTAGTGGGGTGGCTAAAAGTGTTTGAAAATAAATAAATAAATAAATAAATAAATAAATAAATAAATAAATAAATAAATAAATAAATAAATAAATAAATAAAACAAAGATTTGGACTTAAACACCAAAAAGAGCAGCCGGCTACAGTTTTTTATCCATCTACAGCACTGCCGGATTTTCCCACCAGATGCGTGCAAGCACATAGACAGCACTGATGCAAGGCTAGTAGTGCCTCATAATAGTGGGGTCACTTTTCCAGGTGAAAAGAGGGCTGGATTTTTATTGGGCAAGCATTAGCATTGCAAAAAGTGAAGTGGAAATAAGTTTTGATTCCTTTTTTAAAATGTAAACCAGATGGGAAGAAATCTTTGCTTCTGTTTAAAGTGGCTCCAGGAGCAAAGCACCTTTTGGTCTGGAAATAATGCATCCTTCCTGGGGCATTGCTATTGGGAAAACTGATCAGTAGACATGGGCACGACTAGGCGAAATTGTCGTTTCTGTTTTCGGTTATCGTTTCCGTTACGTAATGGAAACGGTAATGATAATTAAGCTGTCAGAACTCGAGCTCGAACCGAAAAAAGAAAAATTTGGTCGGGTTTTTCGTTTCCGTTTGTGGCATCACGGCGATCGAGCAATGCGAAGCACAGAAAAAGTTTTTAAAAGTTTTTTTAAAAAACCCCGACTCCCGGCCAAAAAAGCAGGCGAAAATATGCCTGCCTGAGGCTTTGCCACCTACCAGAGGGGTGGTTTCTGGGGGGCCCCCCGGCCTTTCCCCCCCTCTTCTCCTGTCCTGGGCTGCTTGCACCAGGCTGGGGGGGGTCATCCCCATCATCTCGCCATGCCATGCAGTGGGGGGGATCCAAAATGGTGACCACAATTTTTCTTTTGAAATCATGGTCAAAAAACACACCAAATCACCACAGAAACATGTGAAATTTATTTATTTTAAATGCCTGAATTTTAATAGTAGCAGCAGTGGTTTTTTATAGCAATAAAACATCATATTTATTTTATTTTATTTTATTTATTTTTTTAGACCTGCCCATTTGGGCTGGGCATGGGATGGGACCATGCAAATTGTTTGAACCATTCCACCAATGGCATCGCCAGGTTTTTGAGTGACACTTCTGGATGTCTCGGAGGGCATAAAAAGCTGAGGCACCTTCCAGAAATCGCAGTCGGGTGTATGGATGTGGTTGAGGGAGGAGGGCTGGCTGCTGCTGGTGGTGTGATCCGATCGAGATTGAGGAGGGAGGCTGGAGGCTTTAGGATTTAAGTTAGGCAGGCAGGGAGTTGATTGAATTTAGAAAATAATTTCTTTGATTCCTTGCAGCTTTGTCTGCTGAAGGGAATAGCAGTTTATTCTTTATTTCTTCTCTGGCAGTTTGTGAGAATTTTTTTCTGATATTGGATAAAGGGGGAGGTTCGACTGGGAGTGGGAGGTGTGGATTTATTTTAAAAATATATTATATACTACCATTTATTTTCTATTTTCCCAACTTCAATTTGCTTGCACACACACACATTTGGGGTGCAAGCCAAGAACAGAACCTCTATCCTAAGTGATACCCTAACTGCCCACTCGCCCATCTGCCCGCGCCGCCGTCCGCCTGCGGCCCGCGCCACTGCCCGCCCACTCGCTCGCCCGCGGCCACCGGCCACCGGCCGCCCGCTCGCCCGCCCGCTCGCCCGCCCCCACCCCACCCGCCACCTAGGGCGCAAACACGCCTAACGCTGGCCCTGATTGCGGGATGCCCCTATGCTCTGGAAAGTCAAATTGCGCTAAATTGTGGTGGAAACGACAAATGACAAACGGAAATGACAAATTGTTGAAAAATTTCGCGACAAACGGAAATGACCTGAAATGGACCCGTTCCGACAAACGAAAACTCAAAACATCATTTTTTCTGGTCGTGCCCATGTCTTCTGCTCAGTGGGGAGGGAAAGTAAAGAGACCTATGTGAGGGAGATATGTAGCTTACGAAACATTCCTTCTTTGCATTCTGATTAACTTTGTAGCCCTTTTTTAATTTCCTGTCAAAAAATATCCCATCCAAAACAAGATTTCAGGGTATATCAATAGCCAGTCTAGTTTGCCTAGCCTCAGTAGCCCCATCTCATCTGCAGTCCAGAACTTATTTATGTATACAGCTTTGTGCTCCATTTATTTGCATGCAGTCCCTTTTTAATGTGAGCAAAGGGTCAAATTAGAACTATGGATCAGTCTGGAAGATTAACACTGTGAGTCCACAGTGTATGAGCCTAGATATTTATGAATCTATGGCTGTGGGCTGGCAGAGAGGTACACTCATTGGGAAAAATACTAGTCACAAAGTATGATGATAAGTGAGAAAAATGATAAAGGAGGATAGAACACCACATATATATATATATATAGCTGGCACCAGCCACCCCTCCATGCCTAAATAAGGGCCCATCCTGCACCATTTAGAAACACTGCAACTTTAGCCTTGTTTGTTGTGTTCACAACATCTATGGTGAACTTTGGCACACTCATTATTTATTTATTTATTTGATTTGATTTATATATTGCACCATCTGACCAAAGGTCACTCTGGGCTGTTTAGAAAAAATTAAACATAAGCAATACAATAAATATACTATATAATATATAACTAAATAAAAATCACAAATAAACCATAATTAAATCAAATAACAAAATAATAATGATAAATATAATATAACATACAAGAAAAGTCAGACAGAGGTGGATTAAAATGTTAGAAGCCAGACCAGAGGGATAATGAGCACTAATTAGGGAAAGCAAGTCTATACAGCCAGGTCTTGAGCTGTGTTTTAAAGGCTTACTATTCCAAGTATCAGCCACTGTCTCTCAATTTATTTTATTTGCATGAAAATTAACAAAACTTGTTTCCAAAACAATTATTTTCCATTGGCAATAATATGATATGAGGCATTGGTTCTCAAACTTATGTAGTCCAAGTACTTGTGGACACCAGTTCTCACAAGCTTTCACCACCAGCTGTGCTGACCAGGGTTTCTGGGAGTTGCATTCCAAAAACAACTGGGTTACCCCTAGTTAGGAACACTGTTATAGGGCACCGATAGCAAAATGTGGGCATTTCAGATACAGTGGTACCTCTACTTACGAGTGGCTCGACTTAAGCGCAATTAGACTTAAGAGTGAAAAACCGTTGCCATTTTAACTGCTGTCTTACAAATTTTAGATGCGGTCTGCTCTACTTAATTTATGTTTTTCCATTTATTTATTTATTTATTTATTTATTTATTTATTTATTTGATAGGGCTGCTGTACTTAACAGTTGTTCAACTTACGAGCATGCATTCAGAACGGATTAAAATTGTAAATAGTGGTACCACTGTAGTTTGGACTTCAACTCCCAGAAGCATAACCAAAGGAATGTTTTATGACACTTCAAATATTTGTAAGATCAAATGTTTTCCCTCCCTAATATGGAAAGATCCAGAGTGGAGTGTGAAACATGTTTATGTCCACAAATCTAGAAAAATCTCACTTTTTGACTTAGAAATGAAATAATCTTGGCCATCGGTTCTAAAACTTGGGTCCCCAGATGTTCTTGGACTACAGCTCCCAGAAATCCTGGTTTGCACAGATAGTGGTGAAGGCTTCTGCGAGTTTTAATACAAGTTCAAGAATCACTGATCTAGATAACTAACCAGAAGTGACAAAAGTCTGCCAACACCCCATTCTCTTTCTTGGTGTTTGTGTGTCTGTCTGTGTGTGTTTTTAATTTCAGTAGTGATCTGAAAGAACATGCTAGTGTAATGTTCTAGGTTCCCCTTTACTCCAGGTATACTCTCTGTCCTCATACTGGGATGTTTAAAGGCAAGTTTGTGAATATTCTTTCTCATCCTGCCATTTAAAAGAATCACACCCTAAATGGTTTAGAACACAAGGCTAATCAGTCTTTCCTCTTTCCCATTAGGCAGAAAGGCCATAATTAATGGAGACACGGAACAGTCAACTGCTCTCAACACAGAATACTGAAAACGTCAACATAGTAGAGAGAATGAGTATTTATAGATCTCTCTGATATTAGAATTTCTGTGCACTTTTTAGTTCCTAAAAAAAAGACTGTCAGCAAATCAATACCTCTCCTGATAAAGTATGATGAGATTGAGAAAATAGCATCTAATTACACCACTCACTGCTTGTTTAAAAGGACAATAAAGTTATTTTTGGAAAAAAATCCATCGTTCTTTCAGAGAGCCCCTGGGAAACCTCTTTTTTTGAGCTTGCTTCCTTAAGGAAAAATATTTCCTTTTCATTAGTTATTAGAACACTTTTACCCAATAGAAAAATATGACAAATGCTTTGCTATTTTTGCCATCTTGGTCAATTCAAATTTAGATATCTGCTGCTGCAAACTTTACAACTATTATGTATGGCCTAAATTCTTCTTGAAGTTTATAGGCAGTGAAACCTACAAGTCTTAGAAATACTGGCTCCCTCAATATGTCAATACTTTCAGAGGAATAGAAATGTGATACTTTTACATTGTAAGGAAATTTGCATCCTGTTCAGGTTAGAGATGGGGATGACTTAAGAAAATGAATCACATTTTTTAACAAATGAGGCTGATTTGTCAAAATTTGTCAATTTGTATTTGTCATACACTTGCAGAGGTGTGACACAGACATGGTACATCATGCAGTGTACAGGTTATACATATGAACCACAAAACCAGCAGATATTTTCAAGAAACCATGAAAGCATGAAAAAAAAACACCACATGGATCAGAGATGTGAAAATGATAGGAGAAACAGGGGACATGAGGCTTCATGTCATGCATTTGCAAATGTTTGACTTTTTCTTCATCTTCCGCCCAAACATTCACATCCTAATGGATGGATTCATGGTTAACAGAATAATGGCCAAGGGAAGGGGGCGCAAAGGCAATGGTAAAGATAGGGTGAAAAGCCTAAGTACAACAAATAATACATCTTTCTCTACCATAGGGCAAGGGAAGAATCCTTGCAGTCATATGGGGAGGGTGTGGCAAAGAAACACAAAGTTCATATATTTACATATTCCACAGGCAAGAGAAGATACAAATATTTTCTTTCTAAGGTAATCCCACTGATTTGGAAGCTTACCATGGGCATAGCTTACCCAAGTCTTTATTACTGATCTGCAGCTACCTTCATGTAGACCAGCAGTTCTTAATGCATTGCCTTCCAGATCCTTTGGACCACAATTCCTTGAAACTTCAGCCAGCATGGATAATGGTAAAAGATTGCCAGATTTGATATTCGAACCATCAGGTGAGCCAAAGACAGAAAATTATTGCTGTGCAAGCAGTAATTGATACAAGGGACAAACAGTTGGGTTGAGAGACCTGCTTGGTACAGAATGCAGGGCAAAACTGGAGTTCAAAAGGCAAGAGTCTATAAATAAATCTATTAGACATGGGCACGGAGCGGTGAAATTCTCATTTCCGTTTTCGGTTATCGTTATCGTTATGTAATGGAAACGGTAACGAGAATTACTCCGCTTCAGCTCGAACCTGACCCGAAAAAATTAAAATTGGCTCGGGTTTATCGTTGTCGTTCATGGTATCACGGCGATCGCGCGATGCCATTGCCAACAGCAGTACAGGAAAAACGTTTTTAAAAGTTAAAAAAAACCCCGATTCACGGCCAAAAAAGCAGGCGAAAATATGCCTGCCTGAGGACACCTACCAGAGGGGTGCTTTCTAGGGGGGGCGGCCTTCCCCCCCCCTCCTGTCCTGGGCTGCTTGCACCAGGCTGGGGGGGGTCGGTCATCCTCGTCGTCTCCATGTGCCATGCGGTGGGGGGGATCCAAAATGGCAACCACAACATTTATTTTGAAATCGTGGTCCAAAAACACTCCAAAGCACAACAGAAACATGTGGAATTTAGGTATTTTAAATGCCTGAATTTTTATAGTAGCAGCAGTGGGTTTTTCTTGCAATAAAACGTCTCCATTGATTTTATTTTATTTTATTTTATTTTTATTTTTTTACACCTGCGCAATGATGGGCTGGCCATGGGATGGGACCATGCAATTATTTTGAGCCATTTCACCAATCACATGGCCAGGTTTTGACTGAGACTTCTGGATGTGCCAGAGGGCATAAAAAGACCACTAACCCTAACCCTAACCCTAACCCTAACCCTAACCCTAACCCATACGCCAGTACACTGTCCTTCTTAGTGGGTCAGAGAGGCACCCAGAGGTGCAGCCTGCTAACCCACCCTAACCCTAACTGTAACCCTAAGCCTAACCCTTACCCTAACCCCAACCCTAACCCTAACCTGTACGCCAGTACGCTTCCCTTCTTAGTGGGTCAGAGGCACCCAGAGAGGTGCCTCCCAGAGCCCACTATACCCCTACCCCTACCCCTAACCCTAACCCTAACCTGTACGCCAGTACGCTTTCCTTCTTAGTGGGTCAGAGTAGTGGCACCCAGAGAGGTGCCTCCCAGAGCCCATTACCCTAACCCCAACCCTAACCCTAACCTGTACGCCAGTACACTTCCCTTCTTAGTGGGTCAGAGGCACCCAAAGGTGCAGCCCAGAGCCCACAAACCCTAACCCCAACCCTAACCCCAACCCTAACCCTAACCCCATGCTCTGGGATGTCAAATCGCGCTAAATCGCAGTGGAAATGACAAACGACAAACGGAAACGACAACTTTTTGTAAATTATCACGACAAACGGAAACGACCCGAAACGGACCCGTTCCGACAAACGACTACTCGAAACATCATTTTTTTCTGGTCGTGCCCATCTCTAAAATCTATTTCTGACTAATCCAAGGAAAATAGCAGATAATAAAAAACTGATGAAGCTGCTTGGATGAGAAGCAAAGCCTTTCGAACTTGCCAAAACTGCACTGATTCAATGAGCCTATTCTAGTGTTGCTTACTGTACTAAGCAAGAGGATTTCA
The DNA here is from genome assembly GCA_037367245.1 of Phrynocephalus guinanensis. NCBI lineage: Eukaryota > Metazoa > Chordata > Lepidosauria > Squamata > Agamidae > Phrynocephalus > Phrynocephalus guinanensis. The sequence continues at coordinate 12,700,762 of CM074737.1, read as the reverse complement.
CCCATTATCTGTTGCGTAGATAATAGCTACAGAAATTTTTTAGTTTGTGGCAGTTTTCATCTGACAGCTATGCTGTTTGCATACCTGTGTAACAGACGTTCAGCCATTGCCAACACTCTCAAAAGCATCATCGTCCCCACTGCAGAATATTATTGGCATTACTGCCAATTTGGGGTTAACTGCCAATATCCAAAACTTCATTAATGCAGGAGTGCAGGTGAAGTGGAACATCTGAAACTGAGAACCGTTCATTTCCTCCTTTATGAGATTAAACTTGATTTCCAGAGTGAGTAGGCAATTCTATTGAAATCCACGTGGGCTCAATGCAAATCTCTCTGTGGGCACAAAACAGGAAGGTGATAAAAGTAACAGGAGAAGTTTAGGATAAAAATGGTGATGTCATCGGAGAGAACATAGACATGCAAGGAGGAGGGGCTTATGGGAAATGGGTGGCATATCTATCTCTGTACTTGGTAGGCAAGCATTTGATGAACAATTAGACTCCACCTCTAATAGTTAGTTATGACAGCATGAGTGTAACCATATAAACTGCAGTGATAAACTGCTACTTGTTAACAAATCTTTGGCTAGTGGGCAGCATATAAACAAAAACAAACAAATAAATAAATAAAAATAAATAAATAAATAAATAAATAAATAAATAAATATGATTCTGCTGCTATATATCTGAAGTGGATGTGCCCATGAAATAGTACATTAAAATCAGAATCAGAATCAGAATCAGAGTACTTTTATTGGTCAAGTGTGGTTGGACACACCCAGATTTTTTTTTGGTAAAATATGCTCTCCATATATAAAAGGAAATATAAGAATCATATAGTCAACAGTAAAAACACAGTACAACAATACAATATAACCTATTATTTAAAAAGGAAGAGAAGTAAAATTTAATTATTCAACATGAAAAATATGAAAGTTAGTCTTTAAGGTGCCACATGTTTTGTGTCTTTTGTTTTGTTTTTCTTTGATTTTTGCCTGCAATTCTTGGAAAGACTAACATGGCTACCCTCTCTGAAACTTCTAAATAAATAAAGTGTATGTACATTAGACTGTGAGGTAGACAATGTGGACTTTCCACATTGCCTTCTAAACAAATATTATACATACAGATTTGTAGCACTCAGGTATCAGAATGAAGCTAGAAGTTGAGAATTCAATTCCCCACTGTGTCTTCCAGAAAAACAGCCAGCCTGTGCATCCTTGGGCAAGCTGCAAAGCTCAGGGTACCTACTGAAGAAGGAAATGGTAAATATATTCATAAATAAATGTAGTGGTGTGAATCACACTGAATTGCCAATAATGAACAAGTTGCTGCTTGCATCTCTCATTGTGCTCCAAGTGATGCCTCTGGTGCACATCAGGGGAATGTGGGAACTCCATTGCAGTCAATATTTATACCATATAGCCAATATCTCCCACTTCTAAAAAAAATGCACAAACAGGCAAAACTTGTTTAAAGGATTTCCTTGTGTCCCCTGACCCCTTCACAGTGGCTGTCCCAAACAAAGAGAGTGCACACCAACAGCCAACAGTGCCTAGGTATTAGGAAATGACTGTTGTGGACATACAGTTTGAACCCTGAACAGTGGGAATGCCAGCAGGAAAGGCTAGAAGCTTTGGGGGAGCAAAGGACAGGTCACAGAAGTAGAAAAATATCCCGGGCAACACTAGCAGGTAGTGATGGGCACAAAATGCAAAAATGGCATTTTGTTTCATTTTTGTTTCATTTGTTTTTGTTTCTTTTTGTTTGAAATGAATTTTTAACTTTTCTTAAAAGAAATTCATTTCATTTTTGTTTGTTTTGTTTTTCATTTTTATCTAATTTTATTTAAGCGTGTGCAGGGCTCTGCTGGCTGCCCCCCCCTCAAAGTGCCAATCAGCTGGCATGCTGGACTTTGGTGACAAATAAAAGGTTTAAAAAGCCCGTACTTTCTGCCACCCAATCAGGCACATTGTGGGGAATGGCAGAGCCTTTTAAAACTTTTTTTTGCTGCACCAGCTGATCGGCACTTACTTTTGCAGCAAAAAAAAAAGTTTTAAAAGCCCACACTTTCCCCCACCCAATTGGAGGGAATGTTGCAGTGGGTTAACCTTTTTTTTTTTTTGGCTGCTGAATCAAGTGCCAATCAGCTGGCATACAGGGCTTCGGCAGCAAAAAAAAAAGTTTTAAAATATCATGCCAATTGGGTGGGGGGATGGCGCAGGGTTTGAAAAACAAAATTGAACAAACCAAAAAAATTCATATCATTTCATTTTTTCTATTTAATGGTGCAGTTCATTTTTCATTTCATTAGGGAATGGACTGAAAAATGAAAAACAAAAAACAAAAAAAAGTTTCTTGTCCATCTCTACTAGCAGGCATAACAGAGCAGCAGATAACGTGTGGAGGCTGGGGTGCTGTGCCAACAGCATGGGGCATGGCACAGTCAAGTGAGTGAGCACAGGCTTCGAGTAGTAGTTGGAAGAATGAAAGAGGGACCAAACAGAAGCATTGTGCACCTAGTACTGTGAGCAGAGTACATCATTCTCTCTTATTTAAAGGAGACTTCTGGGAAGCCCATTAATGTGTAGTGGAGCAGGTCTCTTAGCTTGATGGCCAGGGCCACTACATCAGGCCAGAAAAAATGCTGTCCTCCTTCTATGGAAGGCCCCATCGACTTAGACTGTTGCCTCTCCAGCATGTCAACAAAGCCATGGAACATTGGGATCACCTGGCTAAGGGTGGCTATCTGCCCACTAAGGACTTATGTTTTACTCATGGCTTAGGCAGTCATAGACCACATTACCCACAATGCTTATGCCTCTCTACCCTGAGAATCAACCACACCAAATGGAAGTCTTGAGTGCCAAGTTGCAAATTGCCCTTTGCTACTTCAAACCTCTTTCAAGCAAGTAGACAATGCAGTTCCATCAAGTTGTCATGTCCTGGTTTAGATTTTAGAGTAGCAATCCCTATTTTTCTTGCCTCTACTCCTACAGCTCACAGTCCCTGAACACTGTGGGGAAATTGTCATGACACATATAACTGAGTAAATCTCCATGCCCTGAAAAGCACCCCAAAATCTAGATTGAGAGTGTGGACTATACACAAAACCCATTTCATTTTCCCACCCTGCAGTGCTACCAACCCATGTATGTGACCTTGGATTTCTGTAGCTAAAAATCAATTGCTGTAGCATGTCCCTCAGAGCCACTTGAATATTGTGAATTGTGTCTGTCCTCCATCACAGCAACATTCAACAGGTCTGACCTGTAACCTTCTCCTGTATGTTGCCCTAACCCTGATTACTCCAGTTCCAATCAGTGTCCTGTCAGGGGAGAGATAGGCATGTTTGGCATCCTAGCTGCTCTAGATGGCACATAAAATGTATCACCTGTGCCCTGTTTTGTTGCTACCACACTTTCCTAGTAGTGACACAAAACCACATGTTTACAAGCCACCATGTCCGAACTTCTGACTATCTCCAAAACATCTGACATTTCTGAAGAATGAAATGAGATTCTGTATGCCAAGAGGGCATTCATCATGTATTTGAACATTTTTCTAAGCAGAGGCAGCTTTGCTAGCTGAACCAGAAATAGCAAATTTAGAACGAATCAAGAATCATAAGTGTTGTTTTACTGAATCAGACTGCAGATCTATTTAGTGTAACTCCCTGTATCTGAATAGGGCTTGCAAGATGAACCTCCAAGTAAGCAATTATACACATTTGCCATTAAGTAAGATTCATAGGAAAACTCACTTTGAGTAAACATTAAAAACATAAAGAAGCCACCAGTAACCATTGCTTCTGTCACTTTATATTAAAATAACTGGCATCCCAGTGCCTTGTGCAAGTATTGCTGAAAAAGAAAAAAGAGAAAAAAAGAAAAAGTGACAAACACTATTTGTGATTTACGCTTGAACAAAGTTAATCACATGCATCTTGATGGCTGCATATTAATAACATGCTCATTGTATACCCAAGTGCATAGCTAATTGAATAATTGGTGGTGCTCAGGAAGGCAACTAGAGCCTTGATTACAGGTAACTACTTATCACGAAGACTTGTGCAGTTTCATTTACACAAACATAAAATTGCCCATTGGATGTTAGCCAATAGTAGCCAAAGCCCTGACACCGCAACAATCATGTGCCTAAAATGAAGTTATAAAAATGAAAAGAGCTAAAATACAGCAGGCTGCTTCCCTGGAGGTTCTCCCAGAAAAACTGTCTTGACCTGTTGACCATAATAGACATCTGTTTCTGACTAGGGATGGGCACGAAATGGAAAAAATAATGTTCCATTTCCTTTTCATTTCATGCTCACTCCTGTTTCATTTCATGTCTTATGATTTTTTAAAAAATATCATCTGAAATGAAATGAACCAAAATGAAACTGCTCCCCTGGGTCCTAGAGGCACAGGATTTGGTGCCTGGGAGCCATTTTTAAAGGGCTCCTGCCAAGCAGTTATCGGCTGGACCCCTTTAAAACTGGCCCTGCTGGCACCAGGGAATCCCCCTGGTGGCAACTGGGCCATTTTTAAAGGGGTCCAGCCCATGACAGCTTGGTAGGAGCCCTCTGAAAATGGCTCCCCGGCACAATATACCATGTCTCTAAGACCCAGGGGAGCACTGGAGTGTTGTCGGTGACCCACTGAGGAACATGAGAAAGTGTGGAAGGAGGTTTCTTAGATTTTCAGTTTGTGAAAAAGAAAATTTAAGGGGACTTAAGCCATAAGAATACAAAGAGATGGAGCGTGCAGTAGCCATAAAATGTCAGATGCCAGCTGGAAGAGAGACAGGGGGATGTAAATAGTTGTTGTGAAGGCAATGTATGTTTGGATTAATATTGAAGAGAAGAATTCCTATTGAAAGATCGCAACACACTGTGAATGAGACTTTTTTGTTACAGCTCTCACTTTCTACCTCTGCACATGAAGGTTCCATTCATGATTATCATTCATAATCGCCATTGATATTTTTGTTCCCCGATTGCCAAATCAAATCCAGAAGCGATCTGTGTCCTCATTTATCACAGCAACTTCAAATACATCAACAGACTGTACTGTCCATATCTGATTTCAGGAGGAGGAAGAGGAAATGTGGTCAGGATTTCTTTTTCAGTGCAGTAAGGGAGAAGCAGCTGATCCCTGTTCAGGAGATCAAAAGTGATCCAGATGTCTTTGAAAATAATATGAAAGGTTTCATTAGGAGGAAAAATGCTGTAGTAAATCTTTTACAGAAAATGAATTATTTAGGATAAGACTGAAATCTGATTATCACTGATCAAGGTAATGTAGGATTACGAGTTTCTTACATCTAACTTTAAAAAAGAAAGATTTAGGTTTTACAAAGTTCACACTCCATTTCTGAATCATGTTTTCCATTTGGGATAGTCATCCGTGCTTTATCATAAGCTGAAGGGACTGATACTATACTGCATATGCACAAAAGTACATAGGGACATTTCTACAATGATATTTGAGACTAAAACAAGATTTGAAATGAATTCTGGAGCATCCCTTCTAACAAAAGAACATCAGAATGTTCAGGGAATCCAATATAGGATCAAAATGGTTGATACATTTTCTTAGGGAGGAATAGTGGTGTCTACAAATCTTTGAGGTACAGTTTATCACATTCCCCTAAGACCAGGGGAGGCAAATTGAAAATAATTCTTGCCCTCCCATGGCGAATAACAACACAAGACAACAATGTTGGGGATTAACCTGGCCACACTTTATTAACAAACATTATAACACAGGTCTCAACTACCTGAAACTTCTAGAGGGGCCTGCCACTGTGCAGGTTCACGTTGGGTACACGGGGTCTCTCAAGACCCCTCCGACTCTGGAGCTTTTGGGCGAGTTCTACTCCCTGGCGGGCTGATGATCCTTCAGCCCATCAGGGCCAGCCAATTCCCATCCCCTCACCCGGGTCCCATAAGAAGAGAACATAAGAAGAGCCATGCTGGATCAGGCCAAAGACGCATCTAGTCCAGCTTCCTGTATCTCACAGTGGCCCCACCAGATGCGTTTGGGAGCGCATGAAACTAGATATCTGTCTCCTGATACCACTCCCCTGCTTCTGGCCCTGCATTGCTCGTGGCTCATGACCCAGGCAGGGCCTCCACTGACATCCTTCCCCGCACTGTAATCTGCCGATCTGCATCATATTGGGTCCGATGTCAACAGAGGAAATCTTAGAATTGTACCCACCAGCTCCATTCCCCCTTACAACCACCAGTGTGACCATAAGCAACAAACTCAAGGACTGTGATACCACCCCCGAGTGCCAGTGTGGGATCAGTGAAAAAACACCCGCCCCTCAAGGCCAATCCTGGGGCGGGCCAAAAATTCCTATCCGGCCCCATGAAGCAACCAGTCAGACTCATGCTAGCACTTTGCAGACGTGGTGGGTGGGTGGGGAACGTGCCAAAGGAACAAAGAAGCAGCCTTGCGGATGGGAGCCACCTTTATAGGCCAGACCCACCCGCCATCTGGGAACTCCAGAGTCCTTTCCCCATCTCAATAGATTTGTCAGGGGAAGGGCAAAGAAGCTCCTGGTGGCAGACTCGCTGCCTCGGAGAGAACATTGGATGAAGTTCTTGTAGACTGGTTAGTAGATCATCTGCCTTTACCTTTGATGAAGGTGTGCATGGACAATGGAGAACAAACAAGTCCTGAAAGCTTGTGAGGATTGGGGTTCAGATGTTTGAGCTATGTGCTGTCAAAGAGGGACCACCAGGTATCTAGAGACACCAAACTTGCTTCTCCTATGTGTCCTCTACAACTTCTCTAAGTTTACTGAAGATTGGGTTTCAGACACCTGAGATATACATCCATAAAATGGGGAGACCTAGGAAAGTGCTCTTTAGAAACCAGAAGCTAACTTGGGGAAACTCAATGTTCATAAACCTGGAGAGATTGCCACAGAGAGTCAAGAAATGCTTCCGTCCATTTTTAGTGATTCTAAGCCATTTTATGACCTGATGAATTGATGATCAAACAAAAATCTCTAACAATATATCAATTTGTATTCATATGAATCAAATTGGGCAACAGCACCATAAAACATGATTCATTTTTCAGTTTGTCCCCATTTCAAATAAAATACATGCTATCAAGGAGATTCTTACCAAGAGCAGGTCTTTCCATGTTTATTGGGCTACAGAGTACTCAGATATGATTTGCCATTCATTTCTTCTGGGGATGTTCTGGCACTGTGTAACTTACCCAAGACCACTCAGGTTGGCCCTTCTCCAAGTAGGCATTAAGGGGAATCAAACTCTCAACCCTTGGTCCAGCTCCTGAGCTATCCTATCAGTGGTAGTGAACACTAGGGGCCCTATAATTTGAAGTATCAAAAATTAGACTTGATGTTTATGCATAACAGACAGGAGTCTATTCAAAAAACTAAAAATAATCATCATTTGAAACAAGTATTCAGTCAATGGGACATGTTCTATAAGATCAACTATAACTCTTATATAATGTTCAAAAACAGTTCTTCTGCATCGATGTCTTAAGTTGTTTTGAGTAGTTTTCATATCATTTGGTACATCAACACAAACCAACTGATCAACAACATGGTTCCATGTGTTCTATATTCCACAACAAATTGCCATTTACAAAATGGTTGCCTGCATTTGAAGTATGTGCATTTGGGATTGTGATTGTTGAATAAAGCTCATGAAGTATGCTTTATTTCTAGGTAGAGACTGACATGACATGGTTAGTGTGCTCACAGATGTGTCACTATACTGCTGTACACCCACCCAACCTCCAGTACTCATGCTGTTTGGTAAGCACAAGGAGACAAGGATCCAGACAGGATCCACAACAATCACAATGGAAATGGAAATTGGAATCCAACAACTTCTGAGTCCTAGTTAAGGTTTCAGAAAATTGTTAATCTGAATGTGTGCTGAGTTCCCCACTGCTCTGCTATCATTCCAAGTGTTGACAAAAGTCTGAAGAGAAGACAGTGTGCTACTCATGAATGCTTTTCAAATTGTAGAGACCATGAAGCATGAGCATTTCCAACCATGTGAGGGGGCTCTACATGTAGAGAGCACCCTTTTCACATGTTACTCTCCACACTTGCTGTCGGCCATTGTCAGAGACAAGCTAGCTCCATCCTCTACGTGTCCAGCTGCTAGAGAACACTTTTCTCAGGCATTGCAGGTCCAATCTTTGCCAAACTTGGAAGGGGTGGGGAGGAGAGTGATCGCAAACCTCATTGCAGGTTTATATAGTGGATGTCCTGTTGCTCCCATAATTCCAGGAATGGTTTATTTTGTCAGAAAGTTTGTGAAAGGCCATGGTTTGTGAATAGTGATGAACTGTGAACCATCACAAAACACTATTTTCCTGGTCATCTCATCTGTATTCAAGATCCTTCCTTCTGAGACACCCTGACTTACCCAACAACAACTCTTATTCTAAAGAGATTTAACCTGCAGTTGCACCCATCACTCCTATACAGCCCATTTTTTCTGATGTTGTATCATCCATGTCTTTCTACTTTCAATGAAGTATCTTTTTATATTGTGTTTATTTCTAATGATCCTTCCCATGCATTTTATATACAAGATGCTTTGCAAATCTGAGTCTTTTATAATCTGGGGGAGAGGAGAGAGAGAGAGAGAGAGAGAGAGAGAGAGAGATGCTATTTCAGCAGGAAGAAAACTTTGGGAAATGTTTACAGTGTTGGACTTCAATATAAGAAAGGGGAAAAAAGCTTAGTATAATATTTCAGGGAGACTTGACACCAAAAATTTCCATTGACCCTGACAAAAATACAATTTCCTGTCATTTTATTTGGAGAAAGCCTTTGGAACAGCAGTGATTTCCAGAGGGTGCTTGATGGCACCAAAGTGTTTTCCTGTTTATTCACACTGAAATAAATTCATTGTACAAAGTGTGATGTAAGCTGCTTACTAATGTACCTGTAGAGCATCTTCAAGGGTCCACAGTTGCAAAGGAGGGAGTGCTACAGAATGCAGTCAACCTTGCCATATTGCAGGCATTCTGCATTTGTGTCCTACTGTTTTGGAGAATTTGTAGTGAACTGAGGTTTGGGGAAATGAAATCTCTGAACACTAGAGATGGGTACGAAATGAACTTTTAGTTCATTTTGTTATTCGTTATTCGTTTCATTAGGTAATGAAATGAATAACCCCAAGCAAAGCTACGTACTCATTTTATCAACTTTGGAAGGATGGAAGGCTGAGTCAGCCATGAGCCTGCTACCTGGGATTGAACCCCAGGGAGTGAGCACAGTTCTACCTGCAGTACAGGCATTTAACCACTGTACCATGGGGCTCCTTTAATTTCTTTTAATTTCTTTTTTTATTTGCTGTGTATTGGTTTGATGTATTGTTAGCTGCCCAGAGTGGCCTTTGGCTGGATGGGCGAGATAACAATGTATGAAATAAAATAAAATAAAATAAAATAAAATAAATCTCCACTAGATGGTTAGAGTGCAATGTCCAGTACGCCTCAGTATGTATAATGCAACCTGACTTATTTCCCATATTAACAATTTGATGTATGAGGTTTCTTCTCTATATACTAAGATCCATTATTTTTTAAATTTCCTCAGTATCCAAACATTATTGCAAACATTCATGAAGAGATGGAAACAGGTGTTTCCAGTGTCTTGGTCAAACATGTCTATCTTAAATTAGTATACTAATTATCATTCTTGTTGGAATATCATAAATATTACTGCAAGCACTTGAAAGGCTATGATAAGGGATTAAATACTAATGTACTCTCAAAATTTTCAAAATTATATTTGTGACTTGCATTCTACATTTCTTTATTGATTGACACGTCCACTATATGTGGAACAGTTCACTGACCTGTTGACCCTGCATTTCCAACATTTAAATCTTATAGCAGCAATGTTCTTGTTAAGTTGTGCAAATACCAGGTACCATTAGAAAATCAATTTGCTCTGTGTATCCTGAATTGATAGGGTAATTGGAATCCTTATGTTCGAAGACTCTGACACAACAGTCTCTGAGATATCCAAGGCCCTGCTAGATTCTTGCAATTAGGGTATATAGTGATACCTCTACTGATGAGCGGCTCGACTTAAGAGGGAAAAACCATTGGCCTTTTAACTGCTGCCTTACAAATTTTAGATGTGGCCACTCTACTTACATTTGTTTAATTTTTTCAATGTATTTATTTATTATATATTTTTTCATTCGTAACAGATTAAACTCATAAGTAGAGGTACCACTGTACATTCATAGCAGATATATTTCCACTGTAGCTATGCAGATAATGTGTTTATTTTACTATAACTCCCAGACTTATCCAGGCAACATGCTATGTAGGGAATTCTGAGATTTGCAGCCCCCAAAGCCAAATATGCACAGCTCTAGCTTTCTTTTGTACCAAACTGTTTTTTATTTCTGCTTTTATGGACTCTCCCTGATTGGAATCTATGGAAGAAACTGATCTATGCCAGCCCCGTAGAGCAGAAGCCAGTTTCAGACACGAGAACTGAGGATACTTAAGATCCACAACCGCTGTCAGCACACCTCTTGTCAGACACAACTTCTTTCCCCACATCAAGGTCAAGTAGAGATGGGCACGAATAAAAAAAATGGCATTTCATTTGTGGTTTGTCGTTTGGAGGGTCCGTTTCAGTTTGTTTCCATTTTTCGCGAATTTTTGCAAAAAAATCATTTTCATTTTTGTTCGTTTTGTTACCATTTCGTTACCATTTATTTCATTTTTTGTGATTTTTTTTAGGATTTTAAGCAATTCACTCATATTGCAGTAACGGAAACGAAACACACGACAAAATTTCCGGTGTTTCTTTCATTTCATTTTAGAGACAAAATTCAAAACGAAAATGGAAACGAAAAATTGTTCATTTCGTGCCCATCTCTAAGGTCAAGAGCTCTGACAACACAGAGAGAGTAGCCATAGAGCCACAGTGGCTGGAAGGGTAGATCCAAGTAGACATCTTTCCTCTGAACATGGACATCTCTGCCTTCAGGATAGGAGCCTCATATATATGTGGCCCTTGGGATGCCCTCCTAGGGATGAAAGGGCTCCATGGCATGGGCTGAGAAAATGAACTACAAAAAAGAGCCTGACTGGCTTTTTTTTCTGAGGTAACAATGATATGTGTTGAATCCTAATAACAGTCACAAAGGCACTTTTCTGTCTATGTTTTGTAATGCCTACTGCAGCTTGTATGTGTCCTAACATCACAATATCCCCAGTCAGTAATGTAGGTTGAGAAAAATACTCAACATCATCATACCACATGGTGGGAGAAACGTCTATGCTGTGCACCGATAATTAAACTGATTAGTGTTGTGCTCAGGGGCACCGGCAAAGGCATATGCAGCATGGCACATCTCTGCCTTGTCGTGGGAAACCAAGATCCAGATGCAGGATTTCAAGCATAGCTTCAATAGCATGACTGCATGATAAGGCCTCCAACCATAGCCATGGTGCAGCACTAGTAATCGGTAAGGTTATTAGCTGAAGTAGATGTAGCAGAGGGGAAAATAGACTGCTGATATTTTCAGCCGCAAACATGTGTGTATGTGTGTGAGAATCTCATTTATGTCTCAACAAAGTTTTCCTCTGGCCAGCTTTATCTGTATTACACATATTAGGCCTTTTTCTTCTGCCAAAAAATGCTTCACAAGATATAAATTTAAGGCAAGATTATTATTATTTTTAAATAAAGAAGCCATAAATAAAACTAGTGTATATATATATATATATATATATATATATACATAGATCTGGTAAATCCCCTTAACCACTTGCAAGAAAGAAAGGTTTTTAGAGCTTAATAAGGAAGATGGGGGAAACAGTTATAATTTTATTTCTCCATAGCTATTAAACAGGGGGAATACAAAATTATTTACATATTTTTCAATCATCATTTGTCTTCTCTATTTGTGGGTGAGGGTAAATATAATGCATTTTCTGTCCTTCATTTAAAACTTCCCATAAGTTCTTTAAGTGTCTTCAGTTTTAAAAGTTTTCTCATAAATTCACTCCACTTCACCTTAACCTCCCTTTGTAAATATATAATTCACACATTTAAACTTTCAATTTGCGCTTTTATTGGCAAATATTTTCCACCTCACAGCTTTGCTGTGGTAAATTCAGGCAAGTCATGACTCTCAAAATTGCCCTTCTCATCACAACATACCAACTTAAAACAGAGTTTATTCCTCTCACATAAGGTAGTAAATGAGAAAGTGCCAGTAAATGAGAGTTTGAATCCCTTTAACCCATAAAATGAGTGTAAGATGCTTTCAGACTGTTTGTGGTAAAACTTTTCATGGAGTTTACAAAACTAGGCATGACTCATCATAATTTGAGTTGCATATACCATGCATTTTGTGTGCTTGCCTATTGCTGGCTCCGTGGGTGGTTAATCCGCCCAACGGAGCCGATTTGCCCTCTCGCGAGAAGACAAGAGAGGAGCAGGACGCAGGGAGAGTCCTAGATGGGAGGGGGGAGGAGCACCCTAGAAAAGGGCTGCTCTGACCCACTCCAACAGGCATTTTTCACCGGCGTTCCCCACCCGCTCACCACTTTTTAAAGGACTAGTGTGAGTCTAACTGGTCGCCTATTTGGGGCCGGATAGGAATTTTTGACCCGCACTCTAAATTGGCCGTTGAGAGTGGGGATTTTTCGCCTATCCCACACTGGTGCCTGGGCAGTAGGACGTTCACCTCACTTTTGGTCACACTGGCAGCTGAAGTGGATGGAGGGCAGCGGTGAGTATACAACAAACATCTGTCCCCAAGTACCCTATACCCACAGCACGGTGGATCCGGAGGTCACCGTGCCTGGGTGGATACACAGGGACACCTCCCTGAACTGGGAATTACCCAACTTAAGGCCATCTACTGCAGGGAGAGGTAATGACATCAACTGACCTGGTGGGTGCAGTCGGCTGACTGCACCATCTGGGGGTTGTAGCTCACCCTATGCTGCCCGGTTGGAGGGGTCCTGGGTGACCCCTCTGATCCAACCATGTATGCTGAAGCCAGGCCCCTCCTGTTGTTGCTGTTTAAGTTGAATGTTGTGTTAATAAAGTGTGGCCCAGTTAAACCCGATTCACTGCCTCGTCTCGTCATTTCGAGTGGGAGAGCAAATATGTGTGACTTAGGAGTCCTTAAATAAGGGCAAAACATACCTACTTAGTCCTACATTCTACTTTTCCATTGTTGCTTCCAAGTATAATGCAAAATATCTCTTTTAAGGTGAATGCCAATCAGGAAGTAAGGAAAGAACTAGGTGTAAAGAGTGCTTATTCTTTCCCTCAAATGACAATTCTAATCCAAATATGTCCTCTGTTGTCATGTTTCCATTTTAGCCTTTGGACTTTTAAAACAGGCTAAGGGAGAAGAGGCATGGGGGGGGGACAAGCAGATGTGGGAGTCTGCCTTGATTGTGCTATGAAGCCAGGAAAAAAAAATTGTGCTAACTTTAGTCTGTGAGGGTTACAACTCCCTTATCACCGTCTCCCACATGAGCTTATCCCAGATGGATATGAAATCTCACAGCCTCCCTCCCTCTGGGACAAACAAGGGAAAAATGCCTCTTTTGCTTCCTTCCTGTAGATATTTCTCTGCATGAAATTTTTTCCACAGTTTAAACACAAGAAATCTCACATAACTTTTCTCAGAATCTTTGTGGTATTTTTTTCTGAGACAAAAATGCTAACCCGTGCAGGATAATTATAAATCTTATGGAGATTTCTTTTTCTTTATAGCAACAGCAGAAAGGGCAGAAGAAAAGCCAACCTATGCAGTATTCTTACAACTCACGTACAAAATGCTGGCTCCTGTTAAAAAAAAAAAGCATAACAAAGCAAACAAATTAAAGTTGAAAAAAAGCTGGGGAGGGAACCAGGATCTCCCTTTCATGGAAGCTGGAAATATTCCCCCCAGAAAGTCTCAGAATGGCATGTTGCAGAATTTTGAATTTTTGCTTTAAAAACAACAACAAGCAAACAAAAAGACCATACACTGGATGACCAAAGTGCAGGGACTTACAGAACACAATTAGCTTCAAGGATCTCAGATTCGACCACTCCTTTGTTCCCATCAACTGGTACTTATAGCCTCAATAACTCTCTTTGAGCCATTTGTAAGATAAGTATACAAAAGACCCAGTTCTGCATACTGTACAAAAATGACTCCATTCCCTGCAACCTACTTTTGCATGACTGCACACACTTTTAGCTGTCGTAAGATTAAAAGAAAGGTGAAAAGATACAAGCAAAGAGGTGTGGCTGTCTTTGAAACCAGATACTTGGAAGGAATAATTGGTTACAGCTGGATTAATTGACAGTCAACGCAGCCCACAAAGGTCCCTCCCAGCCAAACCTATTAAAGGCTGCATGTGAGGTTGGCAAAAACCCCAGCATGACAAGATTCAGAAAAACACTGTGAATGAAAAATACGCAAGTGCACATCAGATCCTTAATGCTAACTAAACTTTCCACATCTTTGTTGCTTTTGTTTAAACTAATTAATATGGCTCCCTTTCTGAAAACTGTAAGTACCCCAGGACTTTCCTTTTCATGTGTTCATATCATCTTGGTGCTATTACGGTTAAAAGCCAGAAATCAACAGGGAATTCATTCACATGAATGATAAAGAAAAGTAACTTTGCTGGTGCTCCTGTAGTAGAAACAGAACACTTTAAGAATATTTAAGAATATCTCACATCTCAGGTAGCATTTCTGGTTGACTGTTGCACCGAAAATGTAACTCTAGAAGAGCACTTTTGGGTAGGGATCAACACTCCCTCTGTGTCCACAGTGTTCCAGCTGTGACCAGAAGCAAATGGATGACTCTGATCCAGCACTGTGCAGCCTCAGTCCATTACTGTTCAACCACACATCCATGCAGCTTAGCGGGAACATTGGTGGGGATGATTCCCCTTCTTTTGTGTTGCATCTCATACAGTATTTAAATATTTGTCAAGAATACATGCTGTGTAAATATAACTGTAATAAATGCTGCTTAAGTATGCTGATTTTCTGACAAACTGATTTTGAATATAAGCAAGAAGAAGACACTGGGTATTGTCAATGGGGCAGGAATTATCATTTAATGCCACTCTGAGATTCCTGTTGTTTTCTATTGATGGACATGCTGTGATAACTCTGAATCAGCCCTTTACAGCCACAGCTAAAGAGGTAAGAAATGCACCATTTCATTTGCTCAGAATAGGAAATGGTAGAGATACTAAGAACTTGTTTACATGGCTGTACTGGAACAGATTAAACAGGGTTGCTAGAAGGTGTGGTGTGCCATTTGTTGTGATCCTGACATCCCCATGACAAACAGACCATAAGTGACCCTATTTAGTCCACCAAACACACACACCTAATTTTCTCTTAAAAGTCCAGTGGGAAGCCTGGCTGCAGCCTAATGCACATACTTACTACCTGTCTTAATATATTTCTTTTCCTTGTCTTCAAGGAACTGCTGCAGCCAAATCAACAGTGATGGATTTAATTGTAGACTATTTCTTGACCAAACCTTTAAGGTAAAGGAAAGGAAATTTTTTAAAAAAGTGACAGTCCCAATGGAGCTTTTTTTAAAAATAATAATAATAATAACTAGGTAGGAATTATCTGAGGAGGGCCTGGTTTGCTCCAGCAAGGATGTCACCTGATTGCAAACTATTCTATGGGAGCAATCTTTGCAACCCTTAAAGTCCTAAAAAAGATATATCAAGTCATAAAATGCCAGCTTTGTTGTTAACAGCCCTAATGTTTTAGCTGAGACAATGCAAACCTATTTTAATTGCAGTCACTCAGGTTCCAGGAGAACATTTTCTTGATAGCTCAGTTAAGTGCTTGTGTTTGTTTGTTTTTCATTTAAATTGTGTACAGGACACTGCCTTACTCACAGCTATCTCAGAAGACTGGGAGATGATTGGGCCTCCTTTCCCAGTTCCAAGTGTACAAGTAATCTTGGGTAAGTAAGCGCAGAGTCACCATTTAATTGAGTAGCACACTGTTGTTTTTTAATAGAGCTTCCCAGCATGACACATTTATGTTGATTGTGAGGAAAATGTGTTTATTAGCAAACACACTGGGAAGTCAGAATTAATTGCTGTTGCTCGATTATAATGATAGTAAGGAATTATCTGCTCAGTCATTTAAATCATACACACAGGACAAACCAGTTTACGTGCAGTAGGGATTATTTTCTCTTTATGTTCTTCCTGTGTTGGTATAATATTACATGCACAATAGTACTATATGCACAATTGAATCACTGGAACCAATGTTGTGAATTAGAGATGGGCACGGAAGGAACATTTCTTCATTTCCGTTATTCGTTAGTTGTTCTGTTACATAACAAAACGAGAAACAAAAATTGTGATGAAAATGCAACGAAACGAACAGAACCACGAAAATTGTGGTCGTTACGTTTCGTTTCCATTAATGGCGACGCACAATGAAATGAGCTGTTTTAAATGTTAAAAAATGCCCTGGACATCTGTAAGCACGCAGCGATAATTATTTATATTGTCTGATAATACCTACCGGGGGGTTGGGTTCCTTAAAAGGTGCATGTATGTCCTTCCTCAGATCGCTGTATTTTTTCCCTTTAAGGGGAGTTAGGGGACATCGACCCAAAATGGCTCCCAGATGCCTAATATTGATTGATTTTTTGGGTATTAAAACACCCTGGACATCTGTAAAAACACAGTGATAATAGGATAATTATTTGAAATTATTACCTACCAGGGGGTTGGGGTCCTTAAAACGTTTGTTTTTGTCTTCTCCCATCGCGATGTATTTTTCTTTTCCCTTTAAAATGGATGTTGCCACCAGCCACAAAATGGAGGCAAGCCATGTGATGGGATCATGTTCAACCAATAGCATGACCAGGCAGACTGGGCAGGTCTGGCAGCCACAGAGGGCATAAAAAGCTCTGGCAGCCCCCGTCCTCCTTGCAGTCTCTGGTGGGAGTTAGGGTGGAATTGCTGCTGTCTCTGCGACTCTAGCTTCAGTCCTGCAGCCTCCCTGTGTGTGTGTGTGTGTGCTGTGTACCTCTCGGTAAGTACCCTCCCTTGCCCTCAGTGCAGTCACTCTGCAGCTGCCTTGCACCCTGGGCAATGCCCACCGCTGCATTTGCAGCCTCCCTGCATACCTAGTCTATACTGTGTCTCTGCCAGCATCCCTGGGCAATGCCCACCGCTGCATTTGCAGCCTCCCTGCATACCTAGTCTATACTGTGTCTCTGCCAGCATCCATTTTTTTATTGTTTTCCCTCTGGTCTGGGGTGTTGGGGGATGCCTGCACATGGAAATGCTTTAAAAATCGCACAAAAAGTGGGTAGAAACGACAAACGAAAAAACAAAAAACAGAAACGATTTTTTTCCAAAAATTTGTGACAAATGGAAATGAACCAAAACAGACCTCTCAACGACAAACAAAAAACCAAAACACCTTTTTTTGTTTCGTGCCCATCTCTATTGTTAATGTTTCACACACACACATAACATCAGCAGTCCTCACCATGTGAATATGTATCTGTGGAAAGGAAACACAACTGTTGACTCAGACAGTTCCCTTCTGCACATGCTTTGAACATAATGTAGGGCAAACTATGGGCAGCTGCTTATGCCTCACTGAGAGTGTTCACCAGATGCCATAGTTGCAAACAGACCACATAGCCAAGCACAGCCCCTCAGCCATGATGCTGATGTTCATGCATATATAAAAATGAGCAAAGAATGCATGTCCTTGCTGTTCTCTACACAAGGTAGGAAATTGCATTTCTCCCTCCTCCTCATCCTGTAAAAATATGAGACATTATCAGAAGCTACTGTCTTGATGGTTTTATGCAACATGATTAACTTGTAGCAGCTGCATAACTTGTAGTATCTGTTTTTTTTTAATTTTTCTTAGACCTTAAAAAGATTGAAGCATCTGATGGGTTCTTTGTATCTTTTAAAACAATCAACTCAGCCTCCTGTGTTTTATATGTATGTGGCTCTCTGTTTATGTGTATGTGTGCTTTGCTTCTTCAAGGGGAAAAACTCTGGGTTTGATGTAAACTACCATAGAGCCAGGTTGAATTACCTGGGGGAAATCAGATAGATAACCAGAGCCAATATTTCTTGTTATCTTATTGGAGGGAAGCATTTTGTTGGGACCTGAAAACTCATCATCTGCTGTTTTATCATGTTAAAACAGATGAAGTGAGCAAGCATGTGGAGTTCCACATGCTTTCTTTTGAACCCAAGATGATTTTACCATCATTCTCTGCTGAAACATTGGGATCTATATGACAAAACTACTTTCTTTAGCCAGGTATTAATATGCTGTCCTCAGGGATGGTTGTAAAACACTCTAGATGTCACCTGAGTAGAGGTTTGACTGTGCAGCAAGGGAAATAAGAATTCACTCTCATTCTGTGCAAAGGCACACCAGGGAGCTCTGTTCTGTGCCAGACAGGCAGTGCAAGAAAAGCCTTCCTATCACAGTTCTATTGCAGTTCTGTTGGAACACACCTGTAGGTGGCATGGATCAAAGGATATTCTTGAAAAAGATTTTCATCTTGACAGCAGGAGAGCTCATTAAACTGTTAACAAGCAAACAAACAAACAAGATGTGTGTCTGTCCAGGAGAAGCTACAATGAAGAAGTGTTTTGGGGGAGAGGCTTTGCTGAGAGAGGTGAGTGCTGGTGTTGCTTGTATGTGTGTGTGTTTGTGCATGACTGCTTGCATCACCTTCTCTCAGGCAAGAAGAAAGTTGTTTTGACAAAGAATCTCTTTCTTTTCTTTTCTTTCTTTTTTTTTTGCTGCATGTGCTCACTTGATCTTTCTTTCTGCACCAGTTCAAGCAATCATATTCTTTGAACCAAAGTGAAAGGATTTGAAAATAATAAAAGAGTCTCTGGTGAGGTAGAAGAACAACAGACTGGGACGGGAACACTCCAGGCTGATCCAAATTTCCTCTTGCATCATGTGATCAATGGAAAAAATGTGAATGCATGCCCCAATCCCTTAGCATTTCCCACATTTTCCTGTGTAATCAGACTCGAAGACTCTGTGCAAATAAAAGAATTCACTCAGCATATGAAGAGCAGAATGTTTCAAGTATTTGTGCATGCTGACCTCATGAGCACAAAGAGTATTTTAGCCTTACCTTCCCACTATTATGTTGCCTGTCTACAGGTGGAAAACGGTGAATCTAAAGAAAAAGTCCTCTGTTGTCCATGCACAATTTCCATATGAAAACCAGGGTCGTATAATGTAGATATGTACCATGACAGTAGACACATCAACTTCCTTGTGTGGTAGGGCAACAAAAACAGGAATACAGGTGGTGGATCTAGAGTGCTCCATTCATCACAAGAGTGCACATGAAAAATGCCTGAATTTGGCTGAAGTCACTCACCTGAGCTGCTGAAGCTAAGATGGAGGCAGGGATTATAGCTAGGCAAGCATTTGTGTGCAGATGGACTTGCAAGACCTTCTAATGGGTTAACCTGAGAGGGCAGTTGCGAATTGGACTATGTAGCATTCAGAAAAATATATCTGGACAACACTGAGTGAACGTGTATAAATTGTTTTTGGTAAGAAAAAAGCTAGAGAAATGCAAATTACTGAGGCTTGGCTGATGAGATTTGAGGAAATACAAATGGCAATTTAATATCACTCAGTTTCAGCATAATGTCAGTTATTCTGCTTTTAAAAACACAAAGCTTTGCAGAATCCCAGAACAATTTATTTTTCAACAGCTTTTGAAAGAAACATGGACAATTAGCTTAAAGAGAAATGTATAAACTTCTTACTAAGAAATATTGGCTCCACTGTCTGATCTTCTCATGTCTTGTCAACAACAGCATCAACATTTGAAATGAAGAAGCACACTCTTTTAATTTTAGTTGACCTTTAGAAATGATGTCAGACGACTGTGGCAAAGACACAAGCAAAAGTACCTGTTAAATTTATCTAATTTAAAATTGTATATGCTCAAGCAAAATACATGAATAGTCTGAGCAAAAAAAAAAAGTTTTCATGAGGCTGCCACCTCCACTGGGGGGACCACCCCACTTTTGTTTAATCTTATCTGATGGACACCTTGGCATCTATGGGGAGAATGAAGCTAGGAGAACTTGACAAGAAAACAAAGTGTGAGCCAACTGGAGCTGGCTAATACAACTTCGAGATGGGCATGCATAATAGTATATAAAAAAACCAATATTTGTCAGAAATCACCAATTCATAAAAAAAAATTCGTTGCTTTGGGTTCATTCAGTTCAATCTCCACAAAAATGTAAAGTGATGAATTTGTACACATTTTTATTTGTTGATTCATCAACTCCTTTTTTGAATTTTTTTGGGGGGCATGTGCCATCTGCAGCCTCGGTCACTTTCCTGGGATGCGTTCTTTGGGGCTACATAATTTGGATGTCTGAAATCCAAACTTCACCAAACTTGGAGGAATTATAAAAGAGAGTGAGGGTAAGGCTTTTTGTGGTTTTGGAGTCTCTCACTGCCTGGGGGTATTTTATAGGGTTATTAAAGGGTGCATAAAAATACATTTGTGATTAATGATTTGTTAACATCAGTGAATCACAATTTTTCCAATTTGTGCCTATGTCTAGCACAAACCTTTAAAGAACATCCTGAGTGTTCAGGATGTTATTTGAGCAACAATCCAATTCACAGTTATCTGAAGTTTGGTTTATTTACAGGGCTGAGGAGGGTTATTGTGAAGCCCTCTAAACTGTCATAAGATTAGCACATTTAGGGCCTTTTCACACGACCCCTAAGATCCGCTGGTCCCTTATATTTGGACCAGAGATCTTGGGGGTTCATTTCTGTTCCTGCGTCCCCACCCCTCAGCACTTCCTGCTCCTGTTGGCGTGAGGGGGGGAGGGGGGAAAAGGACAAAAGAAGCCTTTACTAACCTGCCGGTGCCGGTCGAAGTTGCCACGAGCCCCGTTACTTCCTGGTTCCGTCTCAAGGAGCTCTTAAAGGGGCGGGAGGCAAAAGAACAACAGACAAGCCAGGAGAGCCCGGCACTCTTATCCGCATCAATTTTTTTTCACCTCCAAAGAGAAGGTACAAGGAAAGTGCGCTGGGTCGCGCTAAAGTGGGCGGGGTCGCACTTAATTGTCTCCAAACTCTGGAGCTGGTGGGAAAACATTTCTAAGCTCCGGAGCTGGGAGCCATTTGCAGCGCAGCTTAGGGGTCGTGTATAAACGCCCTTAATCTCCTTTTTGGATAGGAAGATATTTCCACTAATAAGCTTGATTGTGTACTCTTTTTGGTCCACCTAACGATTACCTCATTGGCTGATGAGGTCTGAAAGTAAGAATATCTTGTTGAGCATCCCAAGTCATTTTTTAAGGTGAAGGGATATCGGGATAGCTCAATGGTTTAGGACTGCAGAACCAGAGATTGGGAGTTTAGTTCCATACTTGAGCAGGAATGGTCTTGATGATTCATAGGGTCCCTCCCAAAGATGATGATCATGATCGAGGTGGCTTCTCAAATGTGCTAGTCAAGAACGCAAGTTACTTTTGGGCTCTGGCTTGGTCTTCCCATCTAATAAACTCAGTTTGAGTAGCTGCCAGAAAGAGTCATAACTCTGCAACCAACAAACCAACTAATCCACCAAATAAATAAATAAATAAATAAATAAATAAATAAATAAATAAATAAATAAATAGCATACCTGGTGGTGAGGAGAAAAGTAGAAGGAATATAAGGCAGCTTATCAATTTGCCAGTTTTCCCCAGAGTGGAATTGCTGATGAGAGGCTGAAGTTAGCCATCTCTCCCAGCTCCCTCCTAGATTCTGAACAAAAATATTACTTAATTGCTTACTGGTTTTAACTCAGTGTAAAATATGTCAAATTGATAAGCATGCTACTTCTATTTATGTCTTACATTACTATTCTGGTTGGGGATGGATAGATGGTTTCAGAAATACATAACCAGGTTAGTAGATAAATTGTGTCACATAATATGTCTACCACCAGCAGACAGCAGTCGGTCCTGCTTAGGATATGTGCAAGGAGGGTAGGAAATTGCAAAATAATCCTCCTTGCCTCAGAAGAAGATGGATTTTGTGGTGCTCTTGACAAGAGAATGAAACAGACTCTTTTTTTGCACAAATGTGAGCAAAACTGTACAAACAACACAAATTATGGGAAATGATGGTAGCTGCTTTGTTGCATGTGTTTTTTAAGGATTAGAGGCATCCAAGGGGTAGTTTCTGTCTTTTAATAATCATTTTGTGTGGTTGTTTTTTGTAGGTGTTCTGCTTCCTAAGGAGAAAGGACACTTGTTTTGTACAACAACCTTAATGATAAAATAACTCTCTTTCTCTTATGATAGTTTAAAATTCCTCACTGAGGTGAATCATTAATTACTTTGGTATGGAATTTAATAAGTCTTCTTCACATTCCTATGAGTATCCAGGTGGGTGAAGAACTCTACAGAGGTTCATAAGGCCCCACATTTTCCATTTGGGATGTGCAGAATCTCCTTGATCTCTTGCTATTTAAACTATTCTTTTTCCTTCCCATTTAATTACACACTTTTTTTACCTGAGGCACAATGTTCAAATTCCCATTGAAATATCAGTTTAAGTGAAATGTGATGGCAACTGAAGCTTGCTTATGAAGAAGCAGATCGTATTGAAAAATTGAAAATAATGCTAATTAATATAATTTAGACCTGGGCGACATCTTCACATTTCTTTGTTCCTACAAATAATTACTGCAACTTACCATAATTGTATCCATCCTTTCTGTAGTCTTAAAGAAATTGGTTTTTTTTAAGTCCAGTATTTTACATTGTCTAGAAGAATGCAGTTAAACTTTTAAATTCTTCATCCCATGGTGCTTCATAGGTCTATTTGGAAAATATTGGTGACATTCATCATTTTCTTACAAGTTTCTCTATTAGAAAGGCAAGTCTTCAGTTTTATGGTGAACAAGAGCTGAAGAAATTCAGAACAAGTATAGAATCTCTCTCCTATGAAGGATGAGTGTAATGTTTCTCTCATGTGTGTGAGAGAAAGACCCATAACTCATGACTACTGGCTTTCTGTGGGAATGATGAAGTGCTAGAAAAAAGTATTCAGCTTAAATGGGTTCGCTATTTTATCCATTCACTCAGTATTCATAGCATTTGATTTTACTGTAAACAGCAGAAGGGATTGGACCATTTCTTTCAAGTGGAATAAAATGCAATATCTAATTACTCCCAAATCTGAGCAAACTGCAAAGAAGCATATACAGATTCATATTAAATTTCACTTAGAAGTCACTCTTGAAGAAAGAGGAACCAAACAAATATCTAAGATGAAAAACTAGTAAATTGCATTTTCTATCATCCATCACAATTGGTTATGTTGGCCATGGCTTATGGGACTTGCAGTCCAAAAATACTTTGGGGACCATAAAAAGTTGTCCAACACAAATATTGCCATTGTTATACTGCTGAAGTGTGGTGGCCTCTCCCTAAGGTGTGTGCAGGAGATCCAGCAAGTACCTGCAATAAAATGTCCTAAAAGAAACATAGACTAATTCAATTAGCAGTTCTTCAACAACATCATTATAAGAGAGGCAACAGGTCTGCGGTCAATTTTCAATATGGGTGGAATTCTTTCTTAGCCACCACTAATTAGGTGGTAAATCTGTTCTGATGAAGGAGAAAATGGTTCTCCCTCTTGCTTGTTGTAAGTCCCAGGCGCCATCTGGCATTAATAGATTTTTGAGGCCAGTGACTGAGCTATAGCTTGGCAAGATGGTAAACTGGGCAGGAAATTGCCATGTGTCAAATTCTTTCATGAAATATGCAACAAACATACAGTGTGGTCTCCAACAAGCGTAGCATTAGGATTTTATTACCATAAACATCCAAAGCATAGGGGTTCATCATAAAACATAAGTATCATCACTACAGATTGAATTATATAATGTAAGTATGCTATTTCAGCCTCTTTGTAAATAGAGTGCCTTCGGTTTGATGCGTCTTGCACCTGAAAGAAAACGCAAATGGAGAAGACTAGGATAATCCACTGCTGCTTCTTAATGCCATTTAAAAGTATATCCACACCCTTGTATTGTAGGCCTGTTTATTATTAGTGAGCAATGAAATGTGAAGGCTCAGTAAATATTTGTTCCGTTTAGTCAGCCAAAGGCAGTTTGCAGACTTGATTTATTTTTCTCAGCAACCAATTTGCAATTAATTCAAAAGACATTCTGCTCCTGTATTAGCTGATCACATGAGGTTCATACCCACCAGTGAAGTCTTTGCATAAGCATTGAGAAAAAATAGCTTGGTATGGTACACAGAACTCCTTACTAGTCTGAGGGCCTTTTTACACAACCCCTAAGATCCGCTGGACACTTAAATTCGGACCAGAGATCTTAGGGGTTCGTCACTCTTCCTCTGTCTTCCTCTGTCCCCACCCCCCTCTGCACTTCCTGGTTGCTGGCTGCCTGAGGGAGGGAGAAAAAAGAAAGAAAAGACTGCCGGTTTACCTCCGTTTTGTTCCCGGCAGCATTCAGATCTCTTAAAGGGGCGGGGCGCAAAAAAAAGAACAAACAGAAGCCAGGAGAGCCCCGCACTCACTATCCTTACACCGGATCAAATATTTGTCACATCCAAAAAGCAGGTACAAGAAAACTGCTCTGGGTCACGCTAAAGTGGGCGGGGTCACACTTAATTGTCTGCAAAGTCCGGAGCTGGTGGGTAAACATTTTAAGGTCCGGACCTTGCAGCCATTTGCGGCGGAGCTTAGGGGTCGTGTATAAACGCCCTGAGAGAAAATTTCATTTTCATGTGCACAACATTTTTCTCGTGATTACATGTACAATGAATTGTCATGATTGTGGGGCCATCTTCACCCCCAAATCAAGTATAGTGATTAGATGCAAGGGGGGGCAAGACACAACATGGCTATTTCCAGATGTTGCCAGACCATTGCTAGATAAGGGGTGAAAAAAACTGCAGTTCCACATTTGAAGGGTCATAGGTTGCCCTAAGCACATCCGATCTTGCCTGATTTCAGAACCTAAGCAGGGTCAGCCCTGGTTAGTACTTGGATGGGAGACCACCAGGGAATACCAGGTGCTGTAGGCGCCTGGAGTAGGAACTGGCAAGCCACTCCAGTATTCCTGCCAAGAAAACTCCATGGACATGGGGTCACAAAGAGTTGGTCACAACTGTAATGACACAACACACACACATAGGTTGCTGACTTCTAGCTTAGGTGGTCTGTGCAGTCCCTGTGCTGAGTTAGCAGTACAGTGGTACCTCAACTTATGAATTTAATCCATTCTGAATGCATGCTCTTAAGTTGAACTACTCTTCAGTCAGGGTACCTATCTAAAAAATTGAAAAAATAAGTTAAAAAATCAAAACAATGAAAACAATATTTGTAAGTCAAGCAGACCATATCTAAAATTTGTAAGGCGGCAAATAAAATGGCAACAGTTTTCCACTCTTAAGTTGAATTGCTCTTAAGTTGAGCTGCTCTTAAGTTGGGGTACGACTGTATTCTCAATTCCCAGTCATGGGTAAAATTAGTCTATCTCCAAGGTGCATATTGTGATAAGGAATAACATATAGCAAAGTTCCTAATCTGACTCCCTCCAGATGTTTTGGTCTATATAATTACTACCTTCCCTGACTACTGGAAATACACATTGATAAAACCATTTTTTTTTTTTTCCAACTGAGACTTTCAACTCAGATATCTTACTGGAATAGACTATGGAGAAAGACATAATTAATGAAGGTATGCATTTTATTCTATCATTGATTCAGTCCAGTTTTTGGAATCCTGAAGAAGAGGCCAGCAAAGGGCTACCCATATTCTTCTTAATTTTTTTAGTGTTTGTCCCACTTGGTGGTGGGATCCGCTATTCTTGTTTTTGCCTTCCATTTGACACAGTCATGGGCTAGGTCTGGGTGAACCTGAGGCAACTACATGTTGCTGTCGAGGGCGTTCATCCAGCATTGTTTTGGATGCCCTCAGTTGGGATCCACTGACCTCCAGGGCAAGTGCCTTTTTTGGCCAGAGTGTCCTCATCATCACACAAGATGTATCCATACCAACGTAATTGGGTTTCATGCATCTTGTTGGCGATAGGTGCAATACTGTATTTAGATCAGATATCATCATTGCACACATGATCATTTAATGTGAGGCTGGAGTTCCATCACAACATCTTTGTCTCCATGACACCAAGATGACATTCAGCTTTTTTAATTGTGAGCCAGCATTCTGCAACATAGAGTGTGACAGGTCGTACTGTACTGAGATAGATCTTTGACTTTATATGGAGGCTAATCTTTGGTCACATATGGTGCTTGATGTCATAAAGGGCTAACCATATATTAGGATGAATATATAGTTTCAAGGAAGGAAACTCCTTCCATAGCACCTCTTTGCTCCTCTTAACCAGAGCATGGAGAAACTATCATTTCCGCTTAATTGAAGGCTGAAACCCTTTTCAGTTTAAGCTCCCCCTTCATTGCAGGAGGAAAAAAAGATTATTATTATTATTATTATTATTATTATTATTATTATTATTATTATTATTATTATTATTATTATTATTATTATTATTATTATTATTATAGAAGGAGACACCTTAAGCTGCATGCTATATATTTCATATAAAATGTTGAAAGTCCTTTTGCGTAATTACATTGGTGTAACATAAACAGCCCAATGTTTGGGGACAAATGGCCACAAGGTAAGAAATCACTGTAAACATTCACTGAACCCCAGGAGTTTCACAGATCCACTATATCCACTGAAGAAGAAAAAGTTGACTTACCAAAAACTCACTGATTCTATGGGCCCACTCTAGTTGTGACTTATTACTGGATGTCAGCTATTATCTGTCCACAGATAGCATCCTTGGTGATTTCTTAACTTAAAGCAATTTGCCTACAAAATGATGTAATTTGATTTACTCTAGTGTAACTATGCAAGGGAATTTTGTTCTGTGTGATTTACTTCCATTCTACTGACCTTGATGGTGCTTATTTCTGGGTAAATATGTATAGAAATTTATTGACTATTAGCCAATATATTGCATCTGTGAGCAAGACAGCTATCACTCTTTGTCTGATGGATAGTCTGGCATATTACAAGCAGTGGATCACTGCTTTATAAATAATGACTCTTTGGAAATAATATTTAGACTAAATGATAGCCTGTGTACAGCTTGATAGTTCACATCCAGTGAAGGTCTGGCATAATTCATCAGAGTCTCCAAATCTCTATTTTTCAAATTCTGCCCCCTCAGCGTAACACAACTGTTAGTCTGGGCTACAATTTACAAAGCCATTTATCTATTCCTTAGGGTGCTGTAGTTTGGCTTGAGCATGAAATGCTGAGATCAGAAATCTTATTACTAACAAGAAAACTTGCCAATAAAGTGCCTGTCACAAACATTCAGCCCTTGATAAATAAATAAGGAAAGCCAGGCACGCTGGCAGTACAGTTCAAGTCAGAAACCAAATTACACAGTGAAAATAATAAATTCTCCATGGCTTCAGCAATCAGAATTGAAAAAAACTCCCTGTAGCTAGTTTACAGTGTTGCCAGCTTTGGAGACTCAAGTGAGAAACAGAAAAAGTTTCTAGTATTTAGGGCAAAGGAAACATCCAGCTTTAAATGTCTGGTTTCCTCCTGAATCCTTCAGTACATCTGGTAGAGTTTACCTTTTTATAAGGCCATGACAAAGTTCCATGTACCACCCCCACTCCCACCACTCACTGGGGAGAGTCCTCTTAAATCCTTTGAAAGTTAATGTGGAGGCAGGGCATATGAATGTAATCTACAAACATGCCTCCATTGCTGTCAACTTCACTCCCCATACTCCCCATTGGACCCTCTCTAGTCAGATGGGATGGTTGAATTTTGTTATGCTGCCATACTTGGAAAGTTGCTGCTGCTCCTGAGTTTTGGTATTTGGTGCAGCAGGTCTCTCTTGTCAGGTGGGATGGGTGAATTAATTTTCTTAGGCTATCCTAATTGGAATAAGTTGTTCTGGGTTGTTTTGTGCAATACTGATTTTCTACCTGAAATAGGTACCAGAATATTTTTTCTCAGGACATTTTGTGGTTGGTGGCACCATTCACCTCTAGTTGTGTGGGAAGGATGAATTTCATTGGGCTATCCTACCTGGAAGTCATCATTACATGCTGTTTTGCACAAGATTTTGATTTTCTGCCTGGAATGTGTAGTGCCTGGAGATGGTTGGCGGCTTTGCTGCACCAGTCTCATCTAGTCCTACAAGTGCATTTCATTGATTTTTTTCTACTCATACTTTTCTGTTCCAGGATATTCTTTTCTGGCGGGTTTGGAGAAATTAAAGGGACAATGAAAGAATACTATTAACTGGAATTGATGTCTAAAATATTGTTCTGATATGTATTTAGCATATCACACTAGGTTAGGCATACTTTATTTTTTAATAATAAACGCTCCATCTGGCCTGTTTCATTCTGATTTTTAGCTAGCCCCCTTGCTGAAGCTTCTGGATCCTTTTGGAAAGCAGAGCCATGTATAAAGAATTAATGTAATCCAATCAAGAGATTACCAGAACATGAAGTATTGAACCACTGTGACCAGGCTATGCTGGTCAGTATTCCAGGATGAGTGACATAGCTGCTCAGATAAGATGATGCCCCTCTCTGAGAGAACAAATTCCTTATGCATTACTCACCATACCTATGGGTCATGTAGGTCTCAGATTATGTATTTCCAATACGCCAGCCTGGCAGATATTTTTCTGTTTTGGGCAAGAATCAAATTATTCAGGATTTTAAATGCTCATATCTCATAGCCTTCCTTAGTTATTCAACATTTTCCAGATATTCCTAAATATCTGCACATATTTAGAAGGCGCAACATTTTGTTTAATCCAAAGTGTATGTTATTCTAGACATTATTTCCATTTTTTGTTTTAGTTCTACCTCAGAAATTATAACACACATCATCATGTTTAACGGACAACAGTGTGTTTGTATTAGAGATGGAGATAAGCTGCTAAAATGGCAGTTCATCTCTGTCCATGAACCATGAACCAAGGAATCACTTCATCACTTTGTGGGTTGTTGTTGTTGTTGCTGCTGCTGTTTGGAACACTTTTATACCGCTCCTTTTTCCATAATGGAACTGAGGGCGGTTGCCAGATTAAAAACAGCAGAACAGCAGACAACAAAACATAGATAAAATGGCAAAATAGCAAGAGAGGGTGAACCCTCAACAGGGAGCAGCAGATCAAAAGAAGAAGAGGGAAAAAAAAATTAATCAGAAATAAGGTCACCATATGCCTCCTTGAAAAGCAAAGTTTTAATGCCTTTTTGAAGGCGGGCAGGGACTGTGCAAGGCGCAGATCACTCGGAAGATGGCTCCATAGGGAGGGGCCAACAACCAAGAAGGTGCGGCTGCGAGTTACCGACTTCTGCCCCTCCCTAGGAGTGGCCACACTGAGTGAGTGCACCCGCAACAATCAAGTAGGTCTGGCCTTGGTTGATCTCTGGGGACATACGCTCCACCAGGTATTCAGGTCCCAAGCCATGGAGGGTTTTGAAAACCAAAACCAAGACCTTGAACCTTATCCAGAGAGCAATGGGTAACCAATGCAGGCATGCCAGAACAGGGGTGATATGATCGCATTTACGGGCACCCACCACCAGTCTGGCTGCCGCATTTTGCACCCGCTGGAGTCTCCAAACAAGGGTCAAGGGCAGCCCCAAGTAGAGTGCATTGCAGAAGTCAATCCCCAAAATTGCGAGGGCCTACACAATTGTTCTCAGGGAGGACTCATCGAGGTACGGATCCGGGCGATCCTGCGGAAAAAAGCAGCCCTGGAGACTGCCATCACCTGGGGTTCCAGGGAGAGGGCTGAATCCAGGACCACGCCCAGATTCCTGGCCCTGTCCGTAGGCTGGAGGGAAACACACCCCAGGCTAGGGAGGGGGGCATTGTACCCAGACAAGGGCACTCCGAATAACAGAACCTCGGTCTTCTCCGGGTTAAGCTTGAGTCTGTTTATCCTTGTCCATTCCAAGACTGCCTCCAGGCACAGATCGAGGGAGCGAACTGCCTCCACTACAGAAGAAGAAAAGGAAAAGGAGAGATAGAGCTGTGTATCATCAGCATACTGATGACAGCGAACTCTAAATCTCCTGATGACCTCCACCAACGGACTCATATAAACATTGAACAGCATAGAGGAGATTGCCGAACCCTGGGGCACCCCACATGGGAGTGTCCAAGGAGCCGACAAATCATCCCCCATCTGAAACCGCTGGGTCTGGCCACCAAGGAAGGAGCAGAGCCAGCAGAGCGCTGAACCCCCAACTCCCGCCTCAGCGAGCCAGACCAGCAGGTTACCATGGTTGATGGTATCAAAGGCAGCTGACAGATCAAGGAGAACCAACAGGGAGGAGCACCCCCTGTCGGCCTCCCTGAGGAGGTCATCCTGCAGAGCGACCAGGGCAGTCTCGGTCCCGTGAAATGGCCTGAACCCAGACTGGAACGGATCAAGGATATGATTTTCCTCCAGGTAGGTCTGAAGCTGAACAGCGGCCACCCTCTCAACAACCTTGCCCAGGAAGGGGACAATGGCAATCGGACGATAACTGGCAAGATTGTCCGAAGCCAGGCCAGGCTTCTTCAAAGTCGGCTTCACCACCATCTCCTTCAGGCGGGAGGGAAAATTCCCTCCCTGAAAGAGGCGGTGGCAATAGAAGAAGCCCACTCTGGCATGTTCCCTTCGGCAGATTTAATGAGCCAGGATGGGCAAGGGTCGAAAGGGGAGGCCGCCGGCCGGCAGTAGGCCATAGCCCTGGAGGCCTCTGCTGGTGACACAGGCCCAAACTCGACCAGGCGAGGGGACCAAGGGGGTGAGGCCCCCTGGATAACTGGAGAGGGACTACTGCAGCTGAAGTACAGGTTTGAATGGATGGCCTCAATCTTGGATCTAAAATAGGCTGTGAATTTGCTCACTAGTGAAATCACTAGGAGGAGGCCCCGGCTGAGCAGGATTGGAGAGGTCTAAAACCAACTGGAATAGCTCCGCCTGGCAGTTCGAGGCCTCGCCAATTCTCAGGGAGGCATAAGCTGTTCTAGCGTTCTTGATCGCGTGTACATAATGGCTAGTCAGCTGTTTCAACGCAGCCCTTTTTTCTGCCGTCCAATCCTTTCTCCATATGCACTCGAGCTTCCTACATTCATGTTTCATTGCCTGGAACTTGTACGTGAACCACGGCGAGGGGCGGGCTCCACAGCGGATGAAGCGCTTGGGGGCAATCCGATCAATGGCCCCGGCGGCACCCTCATAACACTTCTCCACTAGGGCCTCAGCTGGATCATCCGACAGTCTGCGAGTGAGCTCCCCGAAGGCCTCCATGAACTGCACAGGGCCCAGGAGCCTTTGGGGGCAGGCCCAGACAAGGGGCTGATGCTCCCTGAGGGGCAGGGCAGTGATTGACCATGACACAGGTTGGGAAATGAGGTTTCCCAATCCTCAGAAGGGAATCTGACGACATGGAGGAAAATACCAGGTCCAGGGTATGGCCAGCACTATGGGTGGGGCATACAACATGCTGGGAAAGGCTCACGGAGGTCATGGACTCCATGAAATCCAGAGCAGCACCTGACACTACCCCCTCAGCATGCACGTTGAAGTCCCCAACCACCAAAAGGCGGGGGGGGGGGACCTCAACGGGGCAGCTGAGACAAACTCGGTGATCTCTGGAAAGCCGGGCTGGGTTGCAGGGAGCACGGTACACCAGCACAATACCAAACCTATCCCGCTGACCCACCGATAAGTGGAGGCATTCTAACCCGGGGCACACCAATGCCGCAGATCTGCTAATAGAAAGAGATTCCCTGTAAACAATGGCCACTCCACCCCCTACCCTCTGACCTGCCAGCCCACTGGACCTGATAACCGGGGGGCACAATAGGGAGAGGGATGCCCCTCCCTCCATGCCCACCCAGGTCTCAGTGATACATGCCAGGTTGGCTCGCTCATCCATGATAGCATCGTGGATGATAGGTGTTTTGCTATGAACCGACCTGGCATTAACGAGGAGGCAAGACAGGTCAGAGGCACTGGCGGAGTGGCTCCCTGATAAGTGGTGGTGAGTGGGGCGATCAGAGCAGGGGAGAGGCGCGAACGGCCTGACCCACGTTCTTCTAACCCAACCAATCACCTCACTCCTAGCATATCTCCCACGGCCAGACACCACCGAAATGGGAGTCCCTGCCAGAATGGTGACCAGGGGGAAAAACAGCAACAACAATATACAGAGAGCAAAATGTTACAAAGTACAACAAAATAAGCAGAATAACTCAATACAATGATAATAATAAAACGGATCCAAACAATAAAAAATAAAATAAATAAAAATAAAAATAAAACAAATTGTTGTTTAGTCTGCCTGTGGCCTTCAGGCCCTAAGAAAAACTGGTCTGTCCTTCACAAATATAACTTCACTTAATATGTCTAAAGGGAGGGGGGCAAATAAAAAGGGGAAATATTTATCCCTTAATATTTGTTGGGATCTCTGGACCTGCCAGATATGAAGGGGCAAATATTAAACATTTGTTGGATATCATGATTTTTATTTGTCCCCATCTTTGATTTCTAGTAATCAACAGTAGAGATGGGCACAAAACAGAAAAATTGTGTTTCGGTTTTTCGTTTGTCGTTGACAGGTCTGTTTCGGTTCATTTCTGTTTGTCGTTAAATTTTTGAAAAAATTCATTCCCGTTTTTCGTTTTTTCATTTGTCATTTCTTCCCGCTTTTTGCGCGATTTTTAAAGCATTTCCGTGCACAGGCATCCCCCAACGCCCCAGACCAGAGGAAAAACACTAAAAAAAAATGGATGCTGGCAGAGAGACAGTATAGACTAGGTATGCAGGGAGGCTGCGAATGCAGCGGCGGGCGTTGCCCAGGGTGCAAGGCAGCCGCAGAGTGACTGCACTGCCGGGCAAGGGAGGGTACTCACCGAGAGGTACGCGCACGCATGCACACAGGGAGGCAGCAGGACTGAAGCTAGAGGCGCAGCAGAGACAGCAATCCCACCCTAACTCCCACCAGAGACTGCAAGGAGGACGGGGGCTGCCAGAGCTTTGTATGCCCTCTGTGGCTGCTAGACCTGCCCACCCAGTCTGCAACTTGGGCATGCTATTGGTTGAACATGATCCCATCACATGGCTTGCCTCCATTTTGTGGCTGGTGGCGACATCCATTTTAAAGGGAAAAGAATAATACATTGCGATGGGAGAAGACTAAAACAAACGTTTTAAGGACCCCAACCCCCCCTGGTAGGTTATCAGACAATATAAATAATTATCGCTCCATTTTTATGGATGTCCAGGGCGTTTTTTAACATTTAAAACAGCTCATTTCATTGTGCATCGCCATTAATGGAAATGAAACGTAATGACCACAATTTTCGCGTTTCTGTTCGTTTTGATGTATTTTCATCACAATTTTCATTTGTCGTTTCGTTGTGTAACAGAAACGGCAAACAGTAACAGAAATGAAAAAATGTTCGTTCCGTGGCCATCTCTAATCAACAGTGTAAGGGATGTCCCATTTACAACTCAGGAACTACACAAGTTTGGGCCAAAAATATAAGTTCTTATGCATATGCATTCTATTAACTCAATGAAACCAACCAATATAATGTATATTATCTAGAAATGTTGAAGGTGAAACTCGTTAAATAGGCAGTAAACTTTGTTTGACCTCAGATCATAATGAAACTCAAATATCAAAGCATAGTAAAACTCAGTGCCATCCCACATGTAGCTGTTAGGTGAGATGGAAACAAGATAGACTTTTTCTGTGCTAGACATGGGGATTAGAGATGGGCACAACATGATTGTTTTTGTTTAATTTTATTCCCTAACAAAACAAAAAATGACTGTCCCTTTAAAGACGAATGAAATAAAATGAAAATTTGTGGTTCATTCCATTTAATTTTTCATTTTTGCCACCAAAGAAAGCACCGATCAGCTGGCACTCGGAGCCGATCAGATGGAGGAATGGCGTGGGTTTTTAAAAGTTTCATTTTTTTCGCTGTCAAAGACCATGCACCAGCTGATCGCTGCTTTCTTCAGCAGCAAAAAAAAAGTTTTTAAAAGCCCATGCCATTACCTCCAATGTGCCTGGTTGGGTTGGGGAAAGCACAGGCTTTTAAAACTTGTTGGGTTTTTTTTTGCCACCACATCTCCTGTTGATTGGTGCTTTCTTCAGGGGCAAAAAATAATAATTTAAAAAAAAGTTTTAAACTTTTTTTGCCACCGAAGCCCCCTGCACTAGCTGATCGGTGCTTGGGGGGCAGCCAGCAGGGCCCTGCACACCACTGAAGTAGTGTCAAAAATAAGTTAAAAAAAAAGAAATGAAGAAAAATGAAATAATTTAAAAAAAAAATTCAAAGGAAATAAAATGAAACAAAAACAAACAAAATGAAAAATGAAATGAAACTCCATTTTCGCACTTTGTGCCCATCTCTAATGGGGATAAGATAAGGGTCCACTGTGTCCAATGTGATTCTTCATCTTTCATAAATCATCCTGATAAATTTTTTTAAGTCTAAGCTCAGCTCCTCCCAGATTAATGGAAATTTACTACATCTTTGAAATAGCTCAGTCTGAAAACAGTATTAAAAGCTTTTATCAGGACTTCATTTGTGTACCTTACAAGGGATAGAAGAGCAGAAGACTCCTCCACAGCGTGGATTATGCAGCCTGCTTACCCACCTCCTCCCCTTTCACGTCCTTGGCTAAAGAAAATGGCTGGACAAAGTGATACAAATTTGTTTAACTTCCTGCCTTGCTGAAGGTTCTGGGCGATACAGATTTCAAACCATTTTCGGGTAAAAGCATACTCCATCCAATCCATTTCAGAAACAAACATCATTCTCAGATTTCCACTTCTACCCATCAGGGGGACAAGGAGAACTTGGTGCTGTTTCCCCCTGCTGAGTTGTTCTGATATCACTTCACTACCAGTAAAGTGCCACTTGTGGGACAATCAAAGTGTTAGAAAGGCACCCTCGGGACACAGTTGTCACTGAAGGATTTTAATGTCACTCTGCTGGATCAGGAGTCCTGCACCTTCCTAGAATACCTGCATACCTTCTGAGGGATGAAAGGTTTCTTTTCTAATTCTTCTAATATTACAAGTAGAGATGGGCACAACTTTAAAAAAAAATTTCGAGTTGTCGTCAGTCGGGCCGGTTCCGTTTCAGGTTGTCTCCGTTTTTTGCGAAAATTTGCAATAATTAGTCCGTTCATTTCGTTTTTTCGTTTTCATTAGTACTGTTTTTTTTTGGGGGGGAGCGGGCTCCTGGAAGCACCTCTGTGGGGTGGGTGCCTCCTCTGGCCCGCTATAAGGGAAAGCGGGCTCCTGGAGGCACCCGTGGGTGCCTCCTATCCTCACCCACTAGGAAAGGGGAAGCAGGCTCCAAGAGACCCCTCAACATGGGGGTCTCCCCTCCTCACCTGCTGCTGCTGCAAAATGCTATGCAATAGCCATATGGATATTGCATAACAGAATGTGCAGACAGTGACTGTGAAGACTAGTGGATGGCACTGAACCCAGAGCCATAGTGAGATGCCTAACTAAGGCTCTCGCACCACCATGTCTCACACAGAAGGGAATTGTACTTGCGTGTAGTGCAATGCAAGTACATCTGGCTTAGGGTTAAGGTGGGTTAGGGTTAGGGCTAGGGTTAGGCTAGTGACGGGTAAGATTATGGTGGGCTAGTGGGTTGCACCTCTGGGTGCCTCTCTGACCCACTAAGAAGACAGTCTGTGACGTATGGGTACGGAGTCAAGGGTTAGGGTTAGGGTTAGGGGGCTAGAGCAGGTTTTTAGGGGGGCTTTTTGGCACATCCCAGAAGTCTCCATGGCCAAGTGGCCATGCGATGGGTGGGATGGGATGGCTCCAAAAATTTGCATGGTCGTCCACTCCCACATGGCTGGCCACTCGGCCAGCCCATCATTGCGCAGGTGTAAAAAAAATAAAAAAAAATCAATGGAGGACAGAGGAGGAGAGGAGAGACATTTTGTTGCAAGAAAAAACCCACTGCTACTGTGAAAAATCTGGCAGTTTATAAATTTTCGCGTGTTTCTGTTGTGCTTGTGTGTTTTTGGACCACAATTTCAAAAACAATATTGCGTTTGCCGCCCCATTTTGGATCCCCCGCCCGCACCGCATGGCTGCACAGGATGGGGGGGAGGCGGGACCCCCCCTCCAGAAACCACCCCTCCGGTAGGTAGCCCTGCGCCCTTAGTCAAGCAGGCTTTTTTTGGCCCGGGAATGGGTGGGGGGGGAGAGTTTAAAAGTTTTTTTCCTGTGCCGTCCGTGCCGCTTGCTTGCGCTTTAATTGCGGCGGCCGGCGGCCGGCGAGACTGGGCTTTTTGCTGGCTGGCTGCCCACTAGGACGGGGGATGGGGGGAGGCCGGCGACCTCCAGAAACAACCCCTCTGGTAGGTGCCCTGAGGAACGGCAGGCATTTTCCCGCCTGCTTTTCGGCCGGGAACCGGGTTTTTTTAACTTTTAAAAACTTTTTTTCTGTGCCGCGTGGCATCGCGCGATCGCGCGATGCAAGGAACAAGCACGACAAATCAGACCAAAAATTGTTCGTTCGTCGGTTCGAGCTCGAAGTCTGGCGGAGTAATTCCCGTTTCCGTTTCCGTAGAGTAACGGAAACGAGTAACGGAAACGGAAACGGGAATACCGCTAAGTCGTGCCCATCTCTAATTACAAGTGCCATTTGTTTATTTTGAACCTGGTTTGTGAATGCATAGAGGGGAAAGTAATGTGAGATGTTGTAATAGCACCATGGATAGAAATGGAAGGCAATAAAATGTTTTCAGAGCTTTGAATTTTGTCTAAACCTCTCTCGCTACATAATAGAAGTGCAGAATACTTTACAAAAAGCAGAATTAGCTTAAAATTTCCCCAGAACAGAACACCCCCTTTTTTGCCTTCCATAGTCCCAATAAATTACTCTGAGACATTAGTAAAAGAAAAGAAAAATTTCATTAACTCACTGTTGAACATATCAAATAGAGATGGGCACGACTAGGGAAAATGACGTTTTCAAGTTGTCGTGTGTCGGAGGCAGTCCGTTTTGGCTCGTTTTTCCGTTTTTTTGTGAAATTTTGCAAAAATTAGTCGGTTCGTTTTTTCGTTTTTTTGTTGCCGTTAGTACTGGTTTGGGGGGGGGGGTAGCGGGCTCCTGGAGGGAGCTGCAGGAGTCAGCCAGAGCCACAAGTGACGGACTGGCAGACTCTTTGCACCCGCTGTGTCTCACGTACTTGCATGTAGTGCAATGCAAGTAGATCTGGCTTAGGGTTAAGACGGGTTAGCGCAAGGGCTAGGCTTAGGGTTACGGGTGAGGTTAGGGTGAGTATTGGGGTGCACCTCTGGGTGCCTCTCTGACCCACTTAGAAGGACAGTGTACTGGCGTATGGGTTAGGCTTAGGGTTAGGGTTAGGGTTTGGGCTACGATTAGTGGGCTGTTTATGCCCGATTGGCACATCCCAGAAGTCTCTGTGGTCAACCTGGCCAAGTGGCCATGCGATTGGTGGAAAATTTGCATGGTCCACTCCCATGGGCGAATGTGCAGGTGTAAAAAAATAAAATATAATAAAATAA
This sequence comes from Phrynocephalus guinanensis, assembly GCA_037367245.1. Classification (NCBI taxonomy): domain Eukaryota; kingdom Metazoa; phylum Chordata; class Lepidosauria; order Squamata; family Agamidae; genus Phrynocephalus; species Phrynocephalus guinanensis. The sequence goes on along the minus strand of CM074737.1, from coordinate 12,663,034 downwards.
AATAAAATAAAATCAATGGAGACGTTTTGTTGCAAGAAAAACCCACTGCTGCTACTGTAAAATTCAAGCATTTAAAATAGCTAATTTTCGCATGTTTCTGTGGTGCTTTGGTGGGGTTTTTGGGCAACGATTTCAAAAAAAATATTGCGGTCGCCCTTTTGGATCCCCCGCACTGCATGGCATATTGATGTGCCCTCCCAGCCTGGTACCAGCAGCAGCGCAGCAGTAGCAATAACCAAGGAGAGGGAGGGGGGGGAAACCCCCCCTCCAAATAAAACACCCTTTTGGCCTGGTAGGTGCCCTCAGACAGGTTTTTGCCTACTTTTAGGGCTGGGAATCGGGTTTTTTTTTAACTTTTAAAAACTTTTTTTTTCTGTGCCGCTTGGCATTGTGCGATCGCCGCGATGCAAGTAATGAGCACGACAAATCAGACCAAATTGTTCGTTCGTCGGTTCGAGCTCGAATTCTGGCGGAGTAATTCCCGTTACCGTTTCCGTAGAGTAACGGATACGAGTAACGGAAACGGAAACGGGAATACCGCTAAGTCGTGCCCATCTCTAATATCAAACAGCACACTGAGCAAAAGAAAATGACTGCTTGCGGCATGAAGCCTCATGAGAGGCACAGTTTACTTCCAGCAGGCTCCTGCAAACTACACACAAACTGCATTAACTCCATAACTGCCAGCTGACTAAGAGAGGGTTAAAAGACTCTAGGAGATAGATATGTCTCTTTTTGAAATCAGAAGCAGAGAGTGAACCATTGGCTACTGCAGCACAGGTGGACATTCAGTTCAGCCCAGAAAGATCCCTCCCAGCCAAACCTAATGAAGGCAGCATATGAGATTGAAATAACTCCAACATAAAATTCTCCAGTAAGGCTCAGATCAGATTTTCATTTCACACCACAAATAGGCTTTCCGGGTATGCTGTGATGCAGGGTGTTATTTCCCACAGGACACATGCCAACAATGTGTATTATCCATTTTGATGGATAGCAGCCGAGCTGAGTCCTTCCCTTCCCATGCTTAATAATAATAATAATGGTTTGCTGCCAAGTAGATTCTGACTTATGGAGGCCCTTTCCAAGGTTTTCTAGGTAGTGAATACACGTAGAATTCAGAAGTGGTTTTCGGTCCATTGTTCTGGGGTTGCTCTGGGACTGTGTAGTTTGCCTGTGACTTCTCTCAGGAGGCACAATGAGGAATTAAACCCACAACCTCTTGGTCTGTAGCCAGATACCTAAACCACTGAGCTATCAAGCCAGGTCTTCACTGGGTTACCTAATATGTCCAAGTGAAGATTGGAAAGAGTTGAGTCTAAAATATACTGTGTGCAAACCTTACGCTCTCTTTTCAGAATGTGATTCTTCTCCCTCAGTAAGGCATGCTTACTGGTTTTGAGGTGGAGTGACATCCTTGTGATATGTTACTGTTCTTACCAATACTATTCCATGTTTCTACAAATTTTATTTGGCCCCCACAACATATAACCTTGTTAGTTTTTTTGCCACAAAATATTGACAAATCTAGTTGAAGCCTCAACATTTACAAGCTTGTCATAGTATAACCTTCTGTGGGTTGCAAACCACTTCCTCAAATGTACCACAACAAATAGAATCACAGAATAATTGAGCTGGAAAGAGGCCTATAAGACTACTGAGTCCAACCCCTGTTCCATGCAGGGATCAGCCCAGAGTTCATTTGGGAAAGTTGGGTGGTATATAAATGGAAATAAATAAATAAATAAATAAATAAATAAATAAATAAATAAATAAATAAATCAAAGATGGTTGTCCAATAATTATCTTTTAAATGCTCACCAGCTTGAGTATATCTGGTATATCCATAATGGACACCCATCTAAATGAGTAGAATGTAAGCCTAGATATCTTAAGTCATTACCAAATGTAGAACTTCTGGAGTTATCTACTTCCACTGCTATTTTCTTCACAACTACGAAACACAAAGCTCAAATGTAAAATAAATATGTCAATATTCCCCACTAGAGATGGGACAAATCAGAAAAAATAGTGAATCATTTTGATTTCTGATTCATCGAGTTTGATGAATCAGAAATCATAAATTTACAAAGTTTTTCTGAATTGATGAATCAATTTGTTGATTTGTTTCTTTTTAATTAAAAACCTGATAGAATGCTGCCCCCCCCAAAAAAAACCTAGAGAACTCAACATTGCAGGAAAGCTTCCCCAGACTCTCTTCTACATGCCCTTCCAGGCTAGTGAAGTTTGGGTTCCAGATGTACCCCCAATAAGGACCCCAGGAAAGTGCTTCCCCCAGTACATAGAGAAACCAAAATTGCAGAGAGGCTTCTCTCTGCTCTCCTTCACGATACCTCAAATATTGGTGTATAGTGGGTTTTATACATCTGAGGTATACACCCACAAAATGGAGGCCCCTAGGAAACGGCCCTTTAGCTACTGGGTTGGGGAAACCCAATCTTCACCAAATTGGAGGAATTATAGAGGTGGATCAGAAGAACGTTCTCTGGATGTTGGAAGTCTATAGGTGCATGGAGAAACTTTTCCTTGTGGATCCTCTCTGGAGGTTTACAACTCAGACATCAAATATCCAATCTTCACCAAACCTGGGGAGAATGTTGTGGAGAGTCAAGAGATGCTTTCCTCCAATATCTCTAGGTATCTTAGGGGCCACTTTAGAGCCTAACAAATAGACAAATAAAAATTACTAAAACATCACATTCATATTTGTCAGAGGACTCAATTTATGATGAATGTGAATCAACTAATTTTGACAAATTGACCATATTTTTCAGACTATGCAATTTGTTTTTAAGATCCCCTGTGTCTATTTCCTGCATTAAGATAAGTGTTTCATCACCTGCCTTCCTTCACTTTTATATTTTTTTCCTCTTGAATTTTAAATTGAATTGGCAGTCTTCAACCCCACCCCTTCTCTCTCCTTTATCCCAATGTCCTTGCTCAGACCTGGTGTCTTGAAGACTGTTTACGACAGAATCCTAAAACAAACATAGGTCATAAATTACTGTATGTGAGATGTACCCTATACCCATGTACCATATAGCAAATAAATATTTAAAATGTTCATTTTGTGAAACTAATATTCCCTCCATTATTTCATTCTGTTTTCACAGTGGGTGTGTCAATGAAAGCTCATATTAAAATATAGTTAGTGTCACATATTTTGCCCTTTTTTCGGTGGGGGTTGCCTGATATGCTTGCACTGACTAACACATACACCTCTTCTAAAACTACTAAAATTGGATTTCCTAAAGCCCAGAATACATGTGCACTTGTACCCTGCTATTGTCTCTTTGATATCAAGAGCTCAAGTAGAACATAGTCATTTCCCCCCAGAGTTCCCCTCACTGCCACTTCTTCCACCAAGTTGTCGCTGTTGGACAGTTACTTCAGGTCCTTCCTCGTTCTGAGATTACGTTTGTTTCGCGGTCATGTGGTCTTGTCCTGGTTCTGTCCCTGTTTTCGTTTACCCACGGGCATGATTGAAGGTATTGTGACTACTGTTACTTCACATCCTTGTTTTCGTGACAACATCTGTACTTCCCTGCCTTCGTTTTTCCCTTTTTTTGTTTTTTGGTCCGACCTTCCATTTTTCAATATTTCAATTCTCCGTAACTTTGCCTTTTAGGCGTTAAGCAGCAAAGTTCGAGGATTTATGCCTTCTTCCCTCTGTGATGCATTGTTTACGCCATTGGGATTGTACTGGAGAATGCAACTTTGCACTCCTGCCACTAGATGGAGAATGCTCATGTTGCATGATGAGTCTCACTTCACGGGCACTTGTCTCGAAACAGGAACTGAGACAAGATAATTCCTGAGGCCAGGAGAGGTATGGCTCATCACGCTTAAATCCCAGTTCAGGGGGCGTGGTCGGGATGAACTCCTGCCGTCACACAATGGATGTGCAGTAACATATTTTCATACCAGTCCCAAGCGGGAAGGCGAACCACGATGAGAGGGACGTGAAGTAACCGTCTTGGTTAGGATGAAGTCCAGGATAGCTGTCCCTCTATTTTTTTCCTACAAATCAAAATATCAACCACACAAACTAGGAATTTATTGGAAGATCCATATTCGACAGAATTTGTCTTACAACAGATATCAAGATAATGTAAGTCTCATATCACTATTACACTGTGTTTCTCTGAAATTCTTGCAATTTGTTTTTCAAAGGCTTCATCTGTATAATCTTGATTGGGTGGTCAGTAATAGATTCCAACTACCATGGTCCTTTTGTTTTTTGCCCCAGTGAAATTAATCCAAATGCACTCAAATGAGACAACCAAACTCCTGTATATCTATCCAGGAATATTCAGTAATCCATTACAATCCACTTCTACAGGGTAGAAACAACATGGCGGACGGCAGCAGCAGCTGTTTGCAATGCTCGCATTTCGGCGCTTCTTTTGATTTTTCTATGCCTGCTGCTTGCCTTGTTTTTTATTTTTAAATTACTCTGACCTCATCCGGGGGCCGACAGTGGTTCATCTACCCTGTTGGTTCTCTTGGATTTGTCAGCAGCCTTCAATACCGTCGACCATGGTATCCTGCTGGACCGGCTCTCCGAGATTGGGATCGGGGGGACTGTACACAGTTGGTTCCGATCCTTCTTGGAGGGCCGTCTCCAGCATGTGCAGCATGGGGGAGTTGTCGGCCCTGTGGACACTCCCTTGTGGGGTTCCGCAGGGTCGTCTCTCTCTCTCCTATGCTGTTCAACATCTATGTAAGGCCACTGGCTGAGGACTGTAGTGCAAGTGTTGGTGATCTTGAGGATTGACTATTGCAATGCCCTCTTCTTGGGGTTGCCCTTGACTCTCGTTCGGCAACTGCAGTGGGTGCAAAATGTGGCAGCCAGACTGGTGGAGGGTGTGCGTTGTTATGACCACATCACCCCAGTTATGGCCCACCTGCATTGGCTACCCGTTGTGTCCTGAATCAGATTCAAGGTCCTGGTTTTAGTTTATAAAACCCTCCATGGCCTGGGACCTGACTACCTGGCAGAGTGGATCACCCAGCGGTCAACTTCGGCCCGCCCAACGAGGATGTCATGGGTGCACTCGCTGCAGATGGCCACGCCCAGAGAGGCCCGGAAAACTTCCACTCGAAGTCGGGCTTTCTCTGTGGCTGGCCCCACACTGTTGGAACCATCTCCCCAGCGAAGTGCGCCTTGCACAGTCCCTGCCGGCCTTTCGGAAGGCCTTAAAGACGATCCTCTTCCGAGAGGCTTTTGGTGACCTAATTTGTATTGTTTTTCTCCTCCACTATCTGCTTTTTGCTTTGGCTGTTGAGAAGCTAGCGCCAATTTTATCATTACTTTCTATGTTATTTTATTATTACTTTTTTTTATTGTCGTGATGATATTGACTATGATTGTATGACTTATTGTGTTGCAAACTGCCCGGAGTTCCCCCGGGATGACGAGTGGTATATAAGCTCTATAATAAATAAATAATAAATAAATAAATGTGTGGAGCATAATCTTAGCAGTTCAGTAGAGCATTTTTATTTAGTGACACTCAGATCAATTTCCATATTCATCTTGCATTTTACATTAGTCAAAACTTTGCATCCACATATAGTTTCTGTCCTCCTCAACTCTTTATATACAGTACCTGTAGCATGTTTAAATTTATAGTCAGAGTAGGAATGGGCACAATACGGAAAAATTGTGTTTCATTTTGTTTTATTTCGTTCCTCCATGATTCGTTTCATTTAGTTAGAAAAGATTTTTTTAAAAATTGTATGAAATAAAACAGTAATTAACTGATTCATTAATATATAAAATATGTCATCTGGTTCCTAGAGGCACCAAATTTGTTGGTTACCTTCCTTGTACTCTTCCCTTTAAGGCCTCCAAATTTGGAAATATTTGGGGTTCAAGGGGATGAGTTATTCACCTTCAAAGGGCCCCTCAGAAAAAAATTGTAATTGAAATGTTATGTGCTTGAAAATAGTGATCCCAGGCATCTAGCAGCATGGAAATTACAGTGGATATTCCTCTAGCTCTACCGTTTAAGCCCATCAAGGCACATTGGGCTGTGGCAGAATTGCACTCTACCAGGTAAGCAGGCAGGCAGGCAGGCAGACAAGAACTGGACATTGGGCTTAGGTCATACGACCCTCAGGTATGAAGAGAGAGTGTAAGTGGAACTCCCTTGAATTTTCAAGGTATAAAATACACCTCTATGTCCAGGACAGCTCTTACAAACATTATTGGCCATTTCAGGCCCTCAGGTATGAAGGGAGAGGGTGGATCTCCCTGTCTTCATCAAGAAAACCAAAGCAGGTCTTAGAAATAAATGGGTCTTTCAGACCCATAACATGCAGGCAGGCTAGCAGGCCTGGGAGGAAGGCAGGAGCTTGCCAGAACACTCCAGTTAGGAATAATGGAATAGAAGGACTCTAGTTCTATTTTTTGGTATTTTGAAATGGGGCCATGATTAAGAGGGATGGCTGGGCACATTCATATTGTGCCAGTTGAGAATTGGGGAACTTATACTGGTTGGTGGTGGGAATAATAATGTGTGTGGATGGGAAGGAATGTAGTTTCAAGGGGGTTGGAGGGGAAAAGATGTATAAAAATAATAATAAAGAAAGCCTACCCGAAATCTCTCCCCTAATAAAAACCCTCCCAAAAAGAACAGAAAAGCAGTGCCTCTCTGAGCACAGAGACACACACACAGTATACAAACACACAGAGATAGAAAGGGCTCTCCTACACACAAAAACCACTCTCTCTTTCTCCACTCACACAACACAAAAACAGCTTTGAGCACACAGGGGCTGCAGAAGTGAAGCTAGCACAAATGTAAGACAGCAAGCTTGCAGCACTACCAGAGCTAAGTGCAACTCCCCTCACTCCGACAGATGACAAAGAAAATGAAAGCAGCCAGCCTCTTACCTAGCCACAGTAGGCACTAGGCAGTTAGAAACCACCACCACCACCCCAAAAATAGCACTTTAAATTGATTCCTATGGGCACCCCCTTTTGAGTTGAATAACTTGGCCCCCTGTAACCCAAGCCTCTACAAATTGGGGTGCTTAAAGGAAAAAACTTGAGGAAGCTGCTAGCTGCCTGAGATCACTATTTTCAAACACATAACACATCAATTAGAAAGTTTTTTTTCTGGGGCTATCCCCTTTGAAGTTGAATAACTCCTAAACCCCAAATCTCTCCAAATTTGGAGGGCTTAAAGGGAAGAGTCCAAGGAAGGTTCACACCAAATTTGGACCCAGGGGAGCCATTTTACAGTGAAACAAATCGGTTCATTTTAAACTAAACATAAGAAGAGCCATGCTGGATCAGGCCAAAGGACCATCTAGTCCAGCTTCCTGTATCTCACAGCGGCCCCACCAGATGCGTTTGGGGGCGCATGAGACTAGATATCTGTCTCCTGATACCACTCCCCTGCATCTGGCCCTTGAAGTAACCTGGTTTTAAGCCTGGAGATTACACATCTCCATCATCGTTTGTAACCTGTGATGGACTTTCCCTCCAGGAATCTGTCCAATCCCCTTTGGAAGGCATCCAGGCCAGATGCCATCACCACCTCCTGTGGCAGGGAGTTCCATAGACTAACAACGCGCTGGGTGAAAAAATATTTTCTTTTGTCTGTTCTTACTCTCCCAGCCCTCAATTTGAGTGTATGTCCCCTAGTTCATGTATTTTGTGAGAAAAAAAGCCATTTTGTTTCATTATTAACAAAACTCTGCTTCCCTGTTATATTTTGTTTTGTTTCATTTTGTTAGCTAACAAAATAATGAAACAGCATTTCATTTTTTTGTTTGGTGCCAATCCATAATCCAGAGCACCAAGCATTCTGTTTTGGGGTATAGAAGGCTCTATTTCTTTAGATTCTCGTCTGCACCTGAGAATTGCAGCTGACGATGAGACTTCAGGCCAGAAAGAGTGTTTCCTCCCCCCCCCCCCTTTCTCTGAATCTTTCACCAAACTCTGAAGCACCTCTAACTCCCTCAAATCCATTTTCCAACCTTACATAGAAGGGCAATTTAATTTCAATAGTCTGAAACAATTTGATAGCTTTTTATTCCTTAAATGATTCCCGGGGGCTATGACTGCAGAACCCATTAGCATTTTTTTGTGCCTGGAAAGGGAGTTGTCTCGAGGGACACAAACTGATTATTAATAAAGGAGTTTGGAAAAATTGAACATGACGTTGAGCCACAATGGTAAAACAGAATTTTGTTAAGTGACGAGTGACATTAAAAGCCCTTGAGAGGCAGGCTTCCTGTCAGGCTCAAGGGACATCAGTCGGTATGTGAAGAAGGATGTCGTACCTGGACGTATAATTTTAATTTCATTCTCCACTTGAAAACAAGTACACAGGGGCTAGGGAAGAAAAACAGTTTGTTTCAAAACCTAGTTATGTCAAGGTATGTAAATCTAGGCCAATTTAATCTTAATGATCTCAATGAGAATAAAGAAGCTGGGGTCAAAGTTAGCTCCTATAAACTTGATCAAGAACTTGCCTTTTTGTTCTGTGCCCTTTTTTCCGGGGAAATTTTCTTTTCACCTAATGGTTGGCTGCCTGAGATGAATGTTTAAATACAGCCTTGCTGCTTTGAACGTGTTTTGGGTGTTGGTTTTATTTACCATTTTAAATATAATATTCTTTTTATTCTTTTAGAATATGTGTATACTTACTGTGTTTAGCTTTTGAATAATGTCTTTTAATGATGAAAGACACATTGGGTCCTTTTTATGGAGAAAGGTGGGGTAAAATATTTTACTTAAACATGCAAACAAACTTCACACTTTGATGACTTATTGGATCTCACAGGGGCCAATTCCAAAGCATATGAAGAATTGATTCCTTTTACCTAAACACATTGCTGGGTAATTGTGAGGGTTCCTTAATATTGATTAATGGTTCTGACGAGGATCGACGACCAGAAGCAAGAGGTTCTTCAAAATTTAACAAACTTGTACTAATATCTTCAACAGTAACTGTTTTGTTTACTTTCTTTGTGTTATGAGAAATATTAGAAGAAAGCAAAGGTCCATGGGAATATGCGGTAACATGAAACTGTCCAACAAAACATCTTTTATAAAGGGATTCATACTTATTTGTGGAGAGTAGTACCAGGGTTCATCACTGGCCTGGCACAACGGGTGCTGCAACAATGGTGGTGAACCATATTCATTGGTTCCCACCCCCAACCAGGGATCCATCCAGGTGGTCCACTTGGTTTATTCCCCAACTTAATTCCTCTCCCTGAAGGCGTCACAGTGCGAGTTGGGATTGTAGGTATTGGCAACGGTAACTCTGTATTAATCTTTCTCTCTGGTACATATATTGTTTGGGTTCCCTGATTGGTTACCAATAACACATTTCTCCCCATCTGTACTGCCTACTCTGCTCTAACCATCTTCTTAACCAACTCCTCTTGCACGCGCCCTCTCGTTGTCTCATGCCCTTCCACCTGAAACCCCGCTTCTTTCACCCGTCTTTTATATTCTCTGGTATCCTTTTGCACTCCTGCTTCCTTTGTGCACCTCCTCTCCATAGTGTTCACCTGTACCCCAACATGCCTGTGCCTAATAACATCCCATATCTCTACCTGTGTTCCTATGCACCTCTTTACTCTTCCTACTTCTACAACAGCCACCTGTATTCCAATACTTTGCCTAATTATTCCTGTCCCTTCTACCTGAACACCTGTGCTATGTGGAACTGCCTGATCTTTCTTCTCCACTTCTACTTGCACTCCAATTAGAGATGGGCACGACTCAAAAAATGGTTTTTCGTTTGTTGTTTGGTCGTTTAGCGGTCCGTTTCGGTTAGTTTTCATTTTCGTGACTTTTTTTGCAAAACATTTCATTTTCGTTTCGTTAGGTAACGAAACGAAAAAACAAAAACAAAAATGAAAAATTGCTGTTTCATTAGCATACTTTTTAGTTCAATGCATCTGCTGCAATGAAAACGAAAAACACGGCAAATTTGGTCGTTTCGTTTTCATTTACGTTTTGTTTTTTAAAAAATTCATTTCATTTTCGTTGCTTAACAAAATGAAAAAACAAAAACGAAAATGGAAAATCGCTCGTTTCATGCCCATCTCTAACTCCAATACTTCTACTAACTTCTTTCAACTCTTCCTCCTGCACCTTCCTACCCCCTTCTCTCTTCACCACCACAAAAAAATCCCTCCACCAGCGGTTTGTCCATCTCTGCTGTTCCTCTTGTTTCGGGTTTCATTTCTGTGCCTTTAATATCCATGTCTTTTCCTTCTGGCTCCTCAGCGGACAGTCCCACAATCTTCCCTTTGTCACAGTAATACCTTTGCTTCAACCCTAAAGAAATATTAGAGAAATATTAAGAAAATTGAGCTTTCAATTCCCAAAGGGCTTTTATCCAGCTGGGCATTGTAGAGTTGGGGCTAGCGTGATGAAACAGAAAAGATAAACAAATGTACTGACTAGATTTTTATTTGCTATTAAATTTCCAGGGGGAAGAACTACAGGTTCGAAGAATCAGGTTTAGTTGCATTATTATCAGGCTTCACCTCAGAGGATGTAGATTCAATTTCCTTGCTCCACTTCTCTTTAAACATAAGACTGCCAGCTGCTCAGTGCATTGCTTTTGTTTTGTCTGAAATCTTCTACCAACCTGTTTTACTGGACAACTGTGTGTCCTTCTGTTTTGTCTACTTTCTCCAACCAGGCATAATTCCACTCACCTCTGTCATCTCTCTCCCTAGCCTGCCGTCTCAGGAACTATTTTTCTTTCCTTAGTCTGAGGGCAAGAGAGGAATACGGTCTGTAAACAGAAGCACCTTGCTTCACCTGCCTCAGCTGCCTTTTTTATCCTCCCAACCATCCATTCTCATCAAATTTGATGAGGGTTTTGCTAGTTTGTTAATGTTTATGGTTTATTGAAGAGCAAGGGCCAGGTAAGTACAACATGGATTACTTTTAACAACCAGCCAGTGGGCGAAAAAGGTCACGGTGCTTATAAAATTCAAAGTTGGGAATAAAGCAGGAAAAGAGAATGATAGCTCAGTTTAAGGGTCCTTCAAAAATTAATGACATATTATAACATCATATAGTTAAGAGTCTACCATCCTTCATAAAGGGGAGGCTACAATTTCTGTGCAAAGATACAGAACAAACTGCAGGGATATGAACTAAACTCCTTTTGTGTATGTTTCCCACACACTTGTCCTGTATCCATGGTGGCCCTGGGCTTTCACTCAGATTCCAAACAATCCTCATGGGAAAGTGATGATAGGTTGAGGCAATAAACATCTTTATTTCTTCAGGACATGTCCTTACCTCAGTCTTATCTTAAACACATTTACGGGAATATGATTAAAGCAGTTCCTTCAACTAGGGCTTTTCTTGCCCTCCCCCCAGGTTATAGTGTACCAGTGCTGTTCACTGAAAATATAGAGAAACAATATACTCAAAGGGACCCTCATACACTGTTTCTAAATCAAGTGTAGAGAGCTAATGGGCTTTCAGTTGTTTCTAACAGGACTGCCCCATCTATGTTGTCTTTCCAGAAGCAGGCAAAGACCTTCCTCTTCAGGCAAGCTTTCCCTGAATGAGGGAACATTTACTATGTGACTTTTATATTGATTATCATACACAATTTCATTGACTGACTCCATAAGAACAACCGTGATTTCCATGTTAGTTTCCACCGCTCATAATGGATTTTTTTCTTTTTGTGTGCTCTTTGTAGCTTTGATGTTACATTTTAATGTTCTAAGATGCCTCTCCTAATTCCTGTTCTTAATTTGGTATGTCGTAAATATTCTGGGCTGTATATTGTCCTTCATTATTGTAATCCACCTTGGGTCTCTTTCCAACAAGAAAGGTGGGGTAAAAATATTCAAAATACATAAACAAGTCACTGCCTACTATAGCCAGTTATAGCGGTTTGTAGGAGTTCTACTAGTTCAAACCTCCTGGAAGGCCAGAGATTCTCTGATACATGGGTAGAACTTGGAGTAGGAGCAATCTCTTTATTTGAGAAGTAAATATTTAAATAATGGGTCAAGTTTTAGAAGCTTGAAATGGGTCACATTCACAAATGCTGGACTAAAAACATCAGAAGATGAATGTCAGGATGGCCCATATCAGAAAGAGGAAACCAGACCCCTTGGGGGACTCAAGGAGTGAGCACCACTTTCTCAAAAGAACAAAGGGAAGGGGCAGAACCCCATCCTGCCAAGGAGGACTCAATACTTCCCAAAGAGAATGAGGGTTTCCCTGGGACTGGATTAAACTTCAGGGTGTTAGAGAGAAAAGGCTGCAACAGGAGACAACAGAGTTGTTTAGTCCACCTAGTGACAGCGGGTAACATAGTACAGTCAGCTAGAAATGGGAGGAGCTTACATGGAGAACCATTAGTATAGATATCTTATCCAGACCAAGCTATAGGAGAAAACAGATATTTGCTTTGCATTTTACCTATATTCTGCAAACCTGGGACCTGATTACCTGGCAGAGCAGATCCCCCAGTGGTCAACATCAGCCCGACCAACTAGGATGTTGCGGGCGCACTCACTGCGGGTGGCCACGCCCAGAGAAGCTCGGAAAACATCTACCCGTAACCGAGCCTTCTCTGTGGCTGGCCCGTCTCTATGGAACCACCTCCCAAGCGAAGTGTGCCTTGCACAGACCCTGCCTGCCTTCCAGAAGGCCTTAAAGACCTTGCTTTTCCAGGAGGCGTTTGGTGACTCCTGATTTTTTTTCTTGTCCGCCATCTGCCTCCATGCCGTTTTTATTAATTGTGTTTTGAATTGATTTTATTATCTGTTTGTTGTATTTAATTGTTCTTGTTTTGCTTTGATGTGAACCGCCCAGAGTTCCTTCTGGAAGACGGTGTGGTATACAAGTTTCAAAATAAATAAATAAATAAATAAACCTGACCTGTATCAGGCTAAACTCACTTCTCCTTACTTGAATTGCCTTTTCAACCATCCTTCCTACTTCATAGCTGACATGTATGCGATTTACGGATGGACATTTTGGCTGTGTTTTCTTCTGATCTTGACAATTATTCCTTGTGTGAAACCAGGCTGGCCCTCACTACATACTTCTGAAAATTGCTTCCTGAAATACATCACACTTTTTCCTGGGCAGGCATTTCATTATCCAGGTGTACAAAGCAACAATAGAGCATGGATAATGATTGCTCATGGCTAGCATTACAAATAAAACTAAATGAAGTAAAGGATATAACCTTGAGAGAATCCATAGGATAAGGTGTGGCTGGAGATAATTGTCATTATCATCTTAGAACTGTAGAGCTGGCAGGGACCATATGGGTCATCAAGTCCAGACCCTTTTAAGGGGCACACAACAGGGAATCAAACTCTCAGCCTCTTTCTCTGCAGCCAGTTGCTTATTCAGTAGTTCCTGTTTCCATTCCTTCAAGACTTTATGAGAACAAGTCTGAGGCTGAGCTTTCATGTAGTCTTGTAGGGCTGTAGTATTTATGAAGAACTTGTAACTCCTCCAGATAAGTGCAGTGAACCTTAATATAAACATGTAACATGGAATCCATAGTTTCTCTTAAGATTTACTAATAGTCTGCTAGCTTGCAAAAGGAGGCATGTATCCCTGTGCAGTATCTTTTCCTGAAAATGTAACCTGCATTTCACCATACTTTAGATTTCTTCCCCATTTGAAATTGTATTGGCAAATCTCATTGAATGACACCTATCTCACGAATTGGCCATTTCATGCTGTAGACATAATGTTGTCTTACTTATGCAAGAGACCCTGAAAAAAATGAAAGGCAGGCAGCTGCCTGGGGTGCTCCTATGTCAATTGTTGGATGGGGGGGAGGGGAGTGATAACACCTTTGACCAGCAAAAACTATAGGCTGGTTTTCTGGCATATCAGAATTATCTAGGGAGGCATGGCAATTACCAGCCATCTTGAGATGAGAATAAATGAGTGAGTAATTTTCCACAAAGAACTCTCACACCTCTCTGAGACCTTGAGAAGACATGTAGATTTCCCATCATCACTTCTCTTCTCTCTCTCTCTCTCTCTCTCTCTCTCTCTCTCTCTCTCTCTCTCTCTCTCTCTCTCTCTCTCTCCCTCTCCCCCCCTTTCTGGATTTTCAGAAGGCTTTTGACACAATCCCTCACCAAAGGCTGCTGAGAAAATTGCACAGTCAGGGCATAAGAGGGCAGGTCCTCTTATGGATTGAGAACTGGTTGAGATCCAGGAAACAAAGAGTAGGTGTCAATGAGAAATTATCACAATGGAGAGAAAGTGAAAAACAGTGTGCCCCAGGGATCTGTCCTGGGACTGGTGCTTTTCAATTTGTTCATAAATGACCTGGAGACAGGGATAAGCAGTGAGGTGGCCAAGTTTCCAGATGACACGAAACTTTTCCATGTGGTAAAAACCAGAGAAGATTGTGAAGAGCTCCAGAAGGATTTCTCCAAACTGGGGGAATGGGCCGCGAAATGGCAAATGCATTTTAATGTAGCCAAATGTAAAGTAATGCATATTGGGGCAAAAAAATCAAAAACTTTTATCTATCAGCTTATGGACTCTGAGCTATCTGTGACGGATCAGGAAAGAGATCTTCGTGTTTTGATGGACAGCTCAATGAAGTTGTCTACCCAATGTGTGGCAGTGGTGGTGAAGAAAGCCAATTCCATGCTAGGGATTATCAAAAAGGGGATTGAAAATAAAACAGCCAACATTATAATGCCATTATACAAAATGATAGTAAGGCCGCACCTGGAGTATTGTGTACAATTCTGGTCACCACATCTCATAAAAGACATAGTGGAACTGGAAAAGGTGCAGAAGAGACCAAATAAAATGATTACTGGGTTGGGGGATGAGAAAATGCTAAAACATTTGGGGCTCTTTGTCTGGAAAAAAGTTGCCTTAGGAGGGATATATTTGAGACATACAAAATAATGCAGGGCATGAATAAAGTGGATAGAGGGACTCTCTTCTCCCTCTCACAAAATACCAGAACTATGGGACATACACTTAAATTGAGGGCTGGGGAAGTAAGAACAGACAAAAGAAAAAAAAATTTCATCCAGCAGGTTATTAGTCTGTGGAACTCCCTGCCACAGGATGTGGTGATGGCAGCTGGCTTGGATGCCTTCAACAGGGGATTGGACAGATTCCTGGAGGGAAAGTCCATCACAGGTTACAAACCATGATGGAGATGTGTAATCTCTAGGCTTGAAATGGGGGTACTTCAAGGGCCAGATGCAGGGAGCGGTATCAGGAGACAGATATCTAGTCTTGCACGCTCCCAGTTGCAACTGGTGGGGCCACTGTGAGATACAGGAAGCTGGACTAGATGGGCCTTTGGCCTGATCCAGCATGGCTCTTCTTATGTTCTTATGTTCTCTCTCTCTCACACACACACACACACAAACAGAGGAGGGAGGGAGGGAGGGAGGGAGAGAGAGAGAGAGAGAGAGAGAGAGAGAGAGAGAGAGAGAGAGAGAGAGAGAGAGAGAGAGCTAAAGCAATTATTTTGTATGAGTTGGTTGCACTATTTCATCAGAATTGACTTATAGTGACCCTAACAGGACTTTTAAGGTATGTGAGATATTTGAGGAGTGTTTTTACCAGTTCCATTCTGCCAGAGCTTCCAAGATTAGGTGGGGATTCAAGCTGTTTTCCAGAGTCCTAGTCCATCCCTCTGTGCACTGTACAGTGCACTCTGTGCACTAAAGTAAAGCAAAGCACAGTGTTCTGCTTATATACCATCCCATAGTGCTCAAAGCACTCTCTGGGCAGTTTACAATTTAATTTTGCAGGCCACACATTTCCCCCATCCCAAGCTGGGTACTCATTTTACTGACCTCAGAAGGATGGAAGTCTGAGTCAACCACAAGCCTGCTACCTGGGATTGAACCCCAGGTCGTGCGCACAGTTTTAGCTTCCGTACAGGCATTTAGCCACTGCACTATAGGGAATTCATTTTGTTGGGACATATTTTATTTTTATCCAAACTTTGTCCCCAAACTGGGATTAATTAATACTTGTTGTGACCTCTAAAGTGATGAGAATGGTAAACAGTTCGTGCAAAATGTGCCATGAATAAAACTGCCTTACAAATCTTGCTGTCTTAGCAGCATCAGTGGGTTCTCTGCCAACAAAATGGAGAACTGTTTTTACTGTACAAAAAGACATGAAAGTTAAATGGGCATGGAATTCCACGAATGTTCACCTAACACATTGTTTCTAGGACCATATGTATCCATGCCTCATTACTGCATCAACTGGGTGGCTGCATGACAATTGTCCCACATTGACTGATATTTTCATTTCTCTCACTTTGAATAACGACGTAGTCCCACGAGGCGTGTCTGTAATTGCTTTTCAAGCAGGTTCTCCCTTAAGGATATGTTGAATTTGTGGGAAGAAAAACTCTGAATAATTATTTCCTGTTTTACATTGAAGATTCCCAGTGGCAGAAGATTCCTTTTGTTTTCAATTAATAATCAAAAGCAAAATATATCCCCTATTCTGCAACACTTCTGAGTTTTCAGATATGAAATCAATTTCCCAGGGTAGTGTCTCTCTCACTGGTGTAGCATCTCATCTTTCACGGGTATCTCATTTTTATAATATTTCATCTGCTCTTATAATTCTGATCTTTTTGTTCTTGCTTCCTTTCCCCCTTCCTCTCCTTTCTTTGTTTATCCCTCGTATAAATTCTTATCAGCAAGGCAGCTTCTGTGGGATTTTAAAATAAATGAATAGCTTTATTTGTCGCATTGCCTACCAAAAGTCAGCTTTGCTTTCCAAACAGCCTAGCAAAAGAGTACAATCACGAGTCTGAACATTTGTGGAGCTGCAATGAATATTTAGTATCTTCCCATTACTGCAGGGAAAGTACATTTCAGGATTAATGGGGAACATAATTCTTCATCTCCTTGAACGTGCCTCTTTGATTAAACACTCAGTTTTGTCAGTGCTGCCCAATCTGGTATATAAGTGAGAGTTTCTGCACTCCTCACCAATACACAACTAAATAGGTGCATCTAAATTCGGTGCCAACAAAACTCCATTTCCTTCATGCCACTACTAACTAGCATTTTAAAGAACCTGTTTCCAAGTACCTGCCGGGTGTAAGTTCCTTTCAATTGCCTCTGTTGATTTTCTTCTCATCTCTTTCTCTCTGAGAATGTAGGAAAAATATGGAGCAAACGTGGAATGCCTTGTTACTATTGTAGGATGTTGAGGCAGCTTGGAAGATGTGGGTGCTGGATGCGGTGTATGCAGCTGCCCTCAAACAGAACACAAGGGTAATACGAGATGGTGGGTTTGTTGAGTATGTGGTTATCATACCCCTCTGTAACCATGGATAAGTACAGATGGTGTCACATTCAGTATATGTGGTAAATTTAGTACATGCGATGGAGGAAGCTAGAATTGGCAAAATTTCAGGGAGGAGCCATTTTGGTTTAGGCTACAAGTAAAACTCATTCATGCCCTGATTGCTGTGGCCCAGGCTAAATACTCACGGAAGACAGCTATTTTGCTCTGGAGGGAGATTGCCCCAAAGGAGAAAGAGGCACCTTGTGACTGCTGCTACTTTCTGCAAAAGCTTAAAAAGGGATGTGAGGGTCTTTCCCCTTGCTTTTTTTTACTCTTGACTTCTTCTAGACTGTGTCTGGGTAGTAGAGAAAGTGGAGGAAGTTTCCCTGCTGCAAGTTGGAGTTATGCAGGAAGCACCACCATGAGTGCTTGCTGCTGTGGCTGCCTTCTGCAAAAACCCAAAGGAACCTCCCTTCCAGGGGTGACGTTTTAGACGGTATTACAGATCCGGCCACTAAAGCTGGAGTGGCCTAGAGTTGTGATCCAACAACCTCTGGAGAGCCAAAACTTTCCCACCATCTCCCTCTCATCTGACTGGATCCAACCCAACCCAACCCAAAGTGCCAACTGCTCAAACAAATCACCAGGTTTTAAATTTGTGCCATAGTAAAGGCAATATTGGTGCCACTCAGACCTCTAAGAGGAGGGCAGATATGGAGATTCAAGTCACCAAACTCATTGTCAAGTCAGACTTAAGTAGCATCATTGCCTCACCTTGGGCTTGATTCAGGTCATTTTTTCAATGTATCAGATTCAGTTTGTGTCTTGGAACCCAACCAGCCCTCTGTAGTTGTTGTTGTTGTTGTTGTTGTTTTTTGGGGGGGACAAAAGCATGTTTTCAACAGGGACTCAGACTTGGGACTTGGGGTTCAGTACCAAAGACTCGGGCTCAGACTTGGAACTCAGACCCAAAGACTTGTCAAAGACTGGGGAAGGACATTCCATAACTAAGGATTTGCAGTCAAGCAAGACGTGTTCTGTTCTTCCACACATGTGCCATTCCACAGTCAGACAAAGAACAGACTGTCACTCCTGCAGATCCTATTCAACAAGTAAGTATTCATGAGGAGATTTTCATCCTCCTGGGCACTGCTGAAGTCAATGCCAGCTCTATCAGGGACAAAGCTTCTCTTGACCACCAATTTGGAGTTGGTATTGCTAGATTCATCTTCCATGGTCAAGGTTCAGTCAGTGTGAATCCACTTAGGTAGTTCAGTGCAGAAGCACATAGTGACTGGATTGAAGAAACCGAAAAGGTCTCCTGGCAGACCAAATTATCCTCATGTGTGGTATACACTGATGTAGCTAAGCATTCAAATGTGAAAGGAGAATATTTGCATAAACAGCTTCAATCAAAACAAACATATATGCTTTTCCTCTGCATTTCAGTAAATGAGTTTCATTTTTATCAGACAAAATGACAATTCTGCAAGCATCGCTCTTCCAATTATGTGCTGCATACAGTTCGTATATTGAAAAATCAAGATGCAAATTAAGCTTTTCCTCCCCTGTTCATTTTGTTGTCAGCTAAAATTCATAGAGAATTTCATTATCACATAAGGAGAGGGTACAGATCTCTTTTTCTTGTATAAACTTTCACTCATGCCCCCCAAATCAGTTCAAACAAATCATATTCTTAAAATTATTCAGAAAATAAAAACATACCAATAAAAGAAAAATATGTATAAACTAGGAATTGTGGAGCAGGGGAGAGGCTTCAAATGTGCCTTTTTATTTTCTGCTATTATGTTATACCTAATATAATGATCTCCTGCTGTGTTTTGCTGAAACGAAAGTGAAAAAAAATGAGACAGAACAATGCTTATAATTTGTTAATAAAATGTGCCACTTTACTATAGGAGGGACAAAATCAAAACAATGTGAAAGCTTAGCACTGACACACAGTGGGTATTTTTCTGCTAACATTAAGAATAGTATTTAACAAAAAAAGAGGGGGAAAGACTTTGATGTAGAAATGCAGATGAAATGATTCTTTTTATTTCATTTTCCATTTTTGTTTCATTTCCTAACAAAAATAAAAAACGAAGTGCCTTTAAAAACACTGAAATGATACAAAATGGAAATTTTGATTTCATTCTGTTTAGCTTTTCATTTTTTATTATTTATTCTGACAACACTGACAAGCACTTATCAAAATATATAATAAAAATAAGTGTCATCAGCTGACGTGCGGGGCCACACACCGACTGTTTGATGGGAAAAATAATTAACAAACTGCTGACTGGCATGCCCATGGGCCAGCTGGTCAGCAGGAGTAAAAACAAAACAAAACAAAATAAAAAAACACTGACCAGCCTCCCTGTGGGCCAGCTGGTCAGCAGGAGTAAAAAAAAAATGCCGACCAGCCTCCCCGTGGGCCAGCTGGTTGGCAGGAGAGAGAAAAAACTGCTGACCAGCTGGCCGGCCCCAAACAGTGTGAAAAAACAAAAATGAGGGGGGGCGAAGAAATATGAAAGCAAAACAAAACAAAATACATAATGATTTTTTAAACAAATTCATTTTGTAATAAAACTGAATGGGCGGGGGGGTGAACACAAAATGAAAACACCATTTTGGCATTTTGTGCACATCTCTACTTTGAAGTCTTTGCACACAATATGAAAGCAAGGGCAGGTAGTTGCTTGTGCTGTCAAGTTGGAAGTGAATTATAGTGACCCTAATAGGGCTTCCAAGGTAAGTGAAATATCTAAGGAGTGGTTTTGCCAGTTCTTATACTCCAATGAGTTTCCAGGGTTGAGTAGGGATTTGAAGTCAGGCCCTCTAGGTCTTCGTCCATCGCTCTGTCCACTACTCTCCTTTGGGTATCAATACCTCTTTTAAAATCTGGAAGTTGAGCCATGGCAACTGGACTTATTTTCTTCTCAATATCATAAAATTGGATACAAAACATAAACAACATAAAGATCCAGCAGTTAGAGTTATAAGAAAGACATCAGAAAAATAATGTTAAAATCAAGCATTACATGTTAAAACAAGATGGTGGGTTAGATAGTTTTAGCTACAGAATATGCTGCTGATTTGGTAGTGGTTCTTCATAGGCATTGCCTATGAACCCAGGTTTTTAACTACCCTTTGAAGGATTCCAAGGAGGGAGTCAATTGGATCCCAGATGGGAAATTGTTCCAAAGAGATGGTGTAACCACTGAGAAAGCATTTTTTCCTTCCTCTTCTGTACCTCTCAGAGTTATGGATTTTAATCACCCTGTCTGAATGGAATGGGTATTATAGGTTGATGTTGGGAGAAGCAGGAATTCTGCCAGGTAATGAGGTCCCTAATAGAGATGGGCACGAAACAGATGAATAGCATTTTGTTTCATTTCATTTCATTTCTACACATCAGGTGTGCAGCTACCAGCCAATCCTCTCTCTTTAAATTGAAATAAAAGATGTTTATGGGTAAAAGAAGCTGGATCTTACTCTATCTTCTTAATTTCATATGATTTTTGCATGGGATCTTTCCCAATCACCAGCAAATCATCCTCCATACTGATATACCTGGTGGCCCATCTCTTCCCAGAAGGACCACAATATTTTACTGGTATATCATCCATTCCTAGGTGCCATCTCTCTGCACACAAGCTGCAATTTCCAGCCTGCTGCCCTGACTCCCTAGGATGGTATTAGTATGTTCTGACAAGGGAGGATCAAACGTTTCATTTCCAAAACAGAAAATGGCATTTCATTTTGTAACTTGATGGAATGCTTGCTTGTGTTTTGTTTCATTTTGTAAGGTTTCATAACCTTACAAAATGATGAAACAGCATACAGTTTTTCATTTTGTGCCCATCTCTATTCCCAAACTGTTTAGAGTTTTGTATCTTAGAGTCATTAACTTGAAGCTGGCACAGAAGCAGATCAGTAGCCAATAGGGATGGGCACAAATCGGGAAAAAATGACGTTTCATTTCATTTCATTTCGTTGAGAGGGCTGGTTGAGTTTGGTTCGTTTTTTGTGAATTTTTGTGAAAAAAATTCATTTCATTGGTTCATTAATTCATTATTCATTTTTACCTGTTTTGTGCAATTATTAAAGCATTTCCATGCACGGGCGTCCCCCAACGCCCCAGACCAGATGGAAAACACTAAAAAAAGATGCATATTTATATTGATTATTGAATAATACTGCACAAACTGGACTGGCAGCATACTCATCATCATTCATCATCATCCGTCAACAACCCACCCACCCACCCGATCATGGTGGAGGAGGCACAGCAGCATCAGTTGCCCAGGCCGGGGCCAGGCTGGCATCCGAGGAGAGACTTACCCCAAATCAGGAGGAGGCAGCAGTGAGGCCTGGCCTGGGGAGGCGGGGTCACTGGCTGGCTGGCTGGCTAGTTGCCAGCTTTGTCCGCACCCTGCTCAGCTCCACATCTCTGGTACAAAGGCGGATCCACTGAGGAGGAGGAGGAGGAGGAGGAGGAGGAAGGATGATCAGGGCGGTGAAGGCGCTCCCCTCGCTCACTGGGCTCACCTCCTCAGGCACACATGTCTGGACTGGCTCCCCCAGAACCAGCCACCGGGCCAGCGCCGCCGCCCTGTCACCACAGACCCACGCACTCTTCCGTCCCGGAGCACCTGCAGGCAGGCAGGTGAGGGTGGCAGATCACTCTTATCAGACCTCCCAATCCCCCCACTTCTGGGTTCAGGCCCCATGCTACAGCTGTAGTGCAGGGCTTCTTTTTTGTTTTGTTTTTTTTCCCCCTTTCAGTGCCGACTGCACAGCCCCTGGGGCCCGGTCGGTGCTGGTTTTTTTATTTTTATTTTTATTTTAGGGTACGAACCAGGCCACCCTTGGCTGCCGGTCAGTGCTCCCCCTTTTTAAAATTTATTTTTATTTTATTTTAGTCCCCCCCACTTCCGGGTTAAGGCCCCGTGCTACAGCGGTAGTGCGGGGCTTTCCCCCCCTTTCAGCGCTGACCGCGTGGCCCCTGGGGCCTGGTCGGTGCTCCTTTTTTTTTACTGTGCCGACCACATGGCCACTCTACAGCTGTAGCATGGCCATCGGCTTTTTTACCTCTGGTCTTTTCCTGGCCGCCATCCCAGAAGCCAGGAAGACCGGACCTCCAGACCAGCACCAGGTAGGAGACATCTCCACCTCCTCCATTAATGAAACAAACCTAACTGAACCAATTTTTCTCAGTTCTGTTCGGTTTGTGTTAAATTTGCCCCTAGGGTCATTATTCGTTTTGTTACATAATGAAACAAATAATGAACAACGAAATAAAAAAATCGTTTCATGCCTATCTCTAGTAGCCAATGCAAAGTGGACGGGGGTGGGGGAGATATGTATGTGTTTTCTCACCCCAGTTAGTAATCTGGCTGCTGCATTCAGGACCTGTAGGAGCTTCCACACCAGCCTGATAGGCAGCCCCATGTAGACATTAGTCTAATTTTGAGATTACCAATGCATGAACCAAGGTGCTCCGAGGTAACCGTTCCAGGTTGTTTTTCCACAGTATTGATTTTCTGCCTGGAATGGGTACTGGAATGTTGTTGTGGCAAGTGTTTTGTAGCTGGTTCCACTTTTTCCCCCCACTAGCTGAATGGGTCCGGTGAATTTGTGATGATATGTGGCTTGCTGCTTCTGTCTCATTAACCATATGTATGTTTTAAATTTGATTGGATTGTTCTAGTAAGAAGTTGCCTTTCTGGGCCATTTCATTCAATTCCAGCAGTTACTTAACAAAAGATCAATATTGCTTATGTTTGTGGTCTAAAATATTGTTTGGATGTTTGTCCAGCACATACATTTTTGTGGCATCCCTTTTTTATCAAGAAGATCCCAACTCATTCCATTCTGGATTTTATCTAGTCCCCATCATTAGAAATTTGAAAGTTCAGTAGTATCTCATAAGACAAATGTCACTTAAAATGAAAACCTCTTAAAAAGAATGAAATATCCGGGACTAGGAAAACCTCGTTAGGCGACTTTTTCCTATGGGACACCTCAGAAGACGAATTCAATGTGTTCCTATTGGAACCACATTAAACTGCATTTTGTAGCACATTTTTTTTTCATAAAATGAAGTGACCCATAGAACAAATTAAATTTGTCTTCAAAGACACCACTGTATAAATTTCAAATTGAATTAGGATTAGTTCAAGGCCATGTATCATGTGATCTAAACTGAATCAGAGATGAATACAAATAACAAACCAGGTGTTGAAATGAATGGGAAAATCCTTGTATGGCCCTACTTCTTACCAGTTTTTCTGTTACCACAAACATACGCATCCCATATTCAAAACCTTACATAATGTTTCAAATTTATCTGTTTGGCAAATTTGCATTTGGTACTGCTCATTTTTTGCATGTTTCAAAAGAAATAGTACATAGTGCCCCATTCAATTGAACAGAATTGATATGTATCATGGGAAACTGTGTATTTATCTCCAAAGTAGCTTACACAAGCAGATGCCACAGTTCCATGGCTTCATCCATTCAGATGCTGACCCTAGTCCCTGGTCAGGCTTCTCAGTTGCCAATGAGGAAAAAATGTACAGGTTTTGCACATGAAATAGATTATGTCTATTCACATTAAACCTCAACTGAGTCGAATGTTCCGAGTCAGTGTTCTAAATACCTTTATTTGGTGACCTTACAGAGAAATCTGATTTGCACAGATAGAAGGACATCATGATAATTATAGTGAAATAGAATTCTGCTAGAGGATCTTGATAGCTTGATTACAACTGTGCAGAGTTTAAGTGGTGTCAGAGGCCCTTTCATATATGGCAGAAAATGGAGAAAAACGGGTGAGGATTTCATGTTCCACATTACACCATTAAATATGAGACTTCATTTTAAAGGAATGCAAAGCTCGTGTCTCACTAGTCCAGGAAAAGTCAGCCATTCTTCGGATGGAACAGTGGCCGTCACTTCACGAAGAACTTCTCTTCGCAGCGTGATTGCCTTCGCTATGAATTCGAAGGCGGTCACGTGGTAGTCACGTGGTCTCCATTCGCCCCCACCCCTCTTTCCGTGTCCTCACCGGGCGAGGTTTTAGGGTCGAATCCAGTAGTACTTCACGTGCTCCCTTCGCATTCGGAAGCTTACTTGCAACGTCCGGTTTCTGCTTTCTTTTATTTTTTTAAGAAAATTACCACGGCGTATCGAGGCATCAATACCCGGCTGTCGTGTCTGGGCCAGATAATGGACTGGATGAGGGTTAACAAATTGAAACTCAATCCAGACAAGACGGAAGTGCTGTTAGTGGGTGCTTTGCCAGACAGGTTAGAGGGCCACTTCCCTGTTCTGGACGGGGTTGCACTCCCCCTAAGGGACAGGGTCCGCAGCTTGGGGGTGCTCCTGGACCCCGGTCTAACTCTGGAAGCCCAGGTGGATTCGGTGGCCAGGGGTGCCTTTCTCCAGCTGCGGAAAATATATCAGCTACGCCCCTACCTGGATGAACGAAGCCTCATAACAGTTACGCATGCACTGGTAACATCCCGTATTGATTACTGCAATGCGCTCTACATGGGGCTGCCTTTGAAGACGGTTCGGCGATTACAACTGGTTCAGAATCGTGCGGCGCGGCTAGTAAGTGGTGGAGCCGCTAGGGATCACATCACGCCGATTCTACGTAGCCTACATTGGTTACCAGTTGCTGCCCGAGCCCAATTCAAAGTGCTTGTTTTGACATATAAAGCCCTAAATGGCTTAGGACCTGGATACCTGAAGGACCGCCTCCTTCCATATGAACCTACCCGGCAATTAAGATCAAGCCAGGGGGCCCTCTTGAAAGAGCCATCCCTCAAGGAGGTAAGAGGGATGGCTTGCAGACACAGGGCATTCTCGGCAGCTGCCCCCAAGCTATGGAATGCCCTCCCAAGTGAGATCCGCCTGGCACCAACACTGATGACATTTCGGCGCCAGGTAAAAACCTTCCTGTTCCAGAAGTTTTTTAATTGATACAATTTAGATTGTGGGTCTTCTGATGGCAATTTTAGTGTGATGTTTTAGTATAAGGTTTTTATTGTTTTAATTATTTATTGCTGTTTGATGTTTTTAACTGTTTTAATTCCTTGATTGTAAGCCGCCCAGAGACCTTTGGGTAGTGGGCGGCATATAAGTTGTAAAAATAAATAAATAAATAAATAAATTTGCGGTCAGAGGACTTGTGGGCGGCCATCGTGTTTCCCTGAAGCAGAGCTGCTGGGTTGGTTTTTTTTGGGGGGGCGGGGCGGGGAGAGGCTTCTCTCAGCTTCATCGCCCTGTGTGCCCCGCCGCCGCTCTCTGGGTGGGCGCGCGCGGGGGTGTCTTGCGGCGGCGGCACCGACACCCCATCCCCCCTCCCTCTGCGCAGCCCTTCGCCATCCCTTGCCAGCGGAGGGGCTCTGCTCACGTCACCCGGGGACGCTTGCCCCCCCTCTGTTGCCCCTGCCCCGTTTACAGAAGGCAAGATCAAAAGAACGGGTTAACCGAAATATCTATGCATCGGCATTTCGGAGAAAAAGTAAGTTAAAAAATAAATAAATATACTTTTTAACTGGCCACACGTGAATTTGGATACGAAGCGGGATGCGAAGCGAGGGAGATTCCCGGCCTCCGGCAGGGGAATCTCTCGCCCCGCTTGGAGCACGGTTTAGGGGCGTGGTCGGGGCGTGGTCGGGGTGGCGCCGCATCCAAAATGGAGGATCGTGCGGACAAAACCGACCGATTCGCGCAGAAATCACGGCTCGCCGCGCAGCGAGAGGTTCGTGAAGTAACGGCCAGTGTAAATAGAATCCATTTGGTATTCATCTCCATTTGAGCTTCCTTTCAGTCTTGGGGACAGTCAACCAACATTCCTTAGTTTAAGAAGGTGAGATGAAAAAGTCTTTAATGTTCAATCATGTATTAATGGCTTCCAGTGCTTGGAAGACCTTGATCTTACTCAGAATGCTATGAAACCACTAGAGCACAGAGACAGACTGAGATTCCTCCACTCGATTCTTCTTGCAGCTGCCCTCCTATAGTCCAATAATCCACAGGAGCAGAAGCAATGGTATTTCAAGCAGTTCAAACACTTAATTGAAAAGGCAGAGAACACACGTGTCAAGACAGAGAAGAGGGTAAGATTATGTTGCCTGGGAGATGGTAAAGAGGCCACACTGATGCACATCCAACCCTTGATGTTATATTGCATCTTGATGAAAGAAAAAAAATAACCTATGGAAAAAACATGTGAAGTGTGTTTTAAGCTCTTTCCCCTGCAAGGCTTTTATATTCTGCAGCTGTCAGAAACAAAAGGCCAAGGTACTGAAATGGTGGCCCAAAACTCAACAGAAGAATGATCAGTCCTATGGAACAGAAAACACACCAGGTCTTTGTTGTGGTTAATGCAACTTCAAAACTACCTAACAATGCCTTTTATGTACAGTACTTAAAATGTTTTAAACCCTCAAATTCTACTACAAACTGGCTAATGTGGTTTTTTAAAGTCTGAAAAACTATTTTGTAGCCTTATCTCAAGGTTTTGTTTTTTAAATTTCCCTTGAAATTCTTCAGGGTTTTTTTTTTCAGATGAAGAACTATGACATTTTGTATGAAACCAAAGGCCTAAAATCACATGGACTATTTGAATTGTTATGGGTTTTAATTTATTCAAACCAAACATTGTGATAATTTTAGTTCTGCTTACTTTGATCCATTCTTCTCTCACTCCATGTTCCAATTATATCTGTCACACAGCCTTACTCTCTTTCCATGCTTGGGCAAATCAGCAGCTAAATGTAGGGTCAGCTTTATTCCAGTTGCTTCTATGTTCTTACTTGTTCTTAATTTTTCCCCTGTGGGTGACCTCCCAGTCTAGATGTGATTTAATTGTCTCACCATAGGATTTTTGAACTTCAAAGTATTCAGAAGCAGTTTTCAGTGCAATTCTAACAAGAGTCAGCTGGACAATAATTGCCATTGCCTGACAAAGATGCTCTGCCAGCATCACTTTCTCCTACAGCTACTACCCAGTATCTACTTTTCGAGAGTTCCTCCACCCCATCACAGATGGAGCCATCCTTTCTGCTAATTAAATCATTTATGCATCAATTCCTCTTTCTCAGCTTTTACCTTCTGGTTTGGGTGCCTCTGCAGTAAAATGAAATGAAATCCAGCCTCTTGACAGTATTGCTCTCAGTTTCCCTGACCGATTCAAATCTCCTCACCACATTCAAGTGGGAATCCTAAAGGGGCTGAAAAGTGAGCATACAAAATTAATCATTATTGACGCAGGAAGACTCCCTGTCCATTTGTACCACCTGAAATATAGCTCTTAGGTGAATGACCAATTAGTACAAAGAATATCACCTTGCTGAGGTATAACACTAGGGATAATGAATTAGGTTCTTCAGTGTTTCTTATTTTATTATTTCCTGTAAATCATAGCACCAATATAACAAGCTGCAAGCTTTATAAGCCATCACTTTGAGGGTACCTGGAAAACGTATTGGGTGAACAAACCATGCACAAAACAGAAGCTTTGTTCTCAACCTTTTTTTGTTTGTTTGTTTTGGCTGGGATGATACTGCCTTGACAGGTTGCAGCTGTATGTGCCAGATGATAAATAAAATAAGACTATGGAGGGAATTCTATTTTCTGCTGTTGAGATGGAAGCCTGCATTCAAGTATTGATTTATACATCTGCAGGTTCCTCAGGGGTCATGCAGAACATGAAACAAGGTGTTGCAAGTGAAGTTCAGTGCTTGTATGCTGTTCCCTTGGTGGTTACAATGAGGTGGTGAGGGTCTACTGAAAAGTAACAAGCTTTGCCTTTTCCAGAATTGTTTGCAATTCCATTTATTTCTTTTCCTTCACTTTCAACAGCCAATCGGAATGCCAATTGAGAGCTTTCCAAGGGGATACGACCAGAGTCTGGGCCTTTGACCTTTCTGTGAACTTCTCCGTGCTTCCTCATCTTCCATCTTTTCTAGCCTATATTCCTTGCAGCCATCATCAGCTTTGGCAGATGTAATTTGTTACTCGTTTAACCAAGCAAGACCAACTTTACATGTACGGTGGTCCATAATTAGAGATATGAGAGACTTGCCCCTTTTCCTCTACTCAGCTCTCTGTTTGTGTTACCCTTATCCCAGATATCGAAAGAAACTCCACAGAGTACTTCAGACATCCCCACAATCTGGAACAGTGGATGTAAATTATATATCCCCCTTAACTGATGAGGAAGATGCTGCCAGTATCCTTCACTCAATTCCTGTCCCTTTCTACTCAATGCTCCTTATCATATGGAATCAGAGCATTTGAATAATCCCATGCAACATCTCATAGTCCTCCCCTCCTTTAAGGTTAGCTTGGAGAGTCCCAGTGCCATCCCACTCTCAAGGTCTCAGTTCTGATCAGTTCTGACTAAATGTAATAAAATATATTATTTGAGAACTTTGGAACACACCAGAGTTAGGGTTATTATTAAATATAGTAACATTGTCAATGAGGAGAGCTTTTATAGGAATTGTTTCTCACATGGGTGTGCACTCCCCACTGTTATCTGGTCTCCTGGGACCCAGTTTAAGAATTTGTGGTTGATAGCACAAGGCATGCACCAACATTGGCCTGAATGGATGACTCCACTTTAGAAAGACCACTCCCATGGTGATTGTTAGGTCAAGGCTAACATATATCTTGATGTGATAATTGCAAATATCACAGGTAGTACATTTGACACCAAGACTCCTCTCAGATATGTGATAATCCATAGAATTCTTCTATCATGTGAACATGATGGTCATCAATAGAAGACAAGTTGGAGCGTGTGCTTATTACTTCCTAACAACAATATGAAATGGCTGTGTGGATGAGTCCTGGGCAGGTCTTAAAAGATGCACTATTGTGAAGAACACATGTAATATTTCATCTTACAGCCTCCAGCTATAGGTGAGACAAACTAATGCATCATCTTCTGAGCTCATGGGGAGGGATGGCCTTCAGTGACCAGAAATGCTAAGATTATTTTTCCAAGACTTCAGTTGATAGTCTTCCAGCTGTCCTTTAAAAAGTTAGTTCCACCCGGTCCTAAGAAATATGATGCCTTTTAACATCTAAATGGGCAAGGGATGCAGCCAGGTTCCTATTTCTCTGTAATGATGAGAAGATTCCTTCATCAAGCTGGGAAGAGCACTTATGAAAAGTTCAACTGCATTCTCATCCTTTGAGAAGCTTCGTTTACTCTAAGCTCCATTTTGAACCCAACTTATATTGCCATGGATGCAACTGGGAACAGTTTATTCCATGCCTCATCCAGCAGTCCAAACGTCAGCAGCCTGAAAGTACACACACACCATGGTGCTTGTTGTACTGTTTGTTCTTTGGGAGGTTTAAAAGAATAAACATTTCCATAAAGTGTGAGAAGGATCATTAAGCATTGTGGAGAGCACAAAATTGCTGTGCTAATAATTAAGAAAAAAATCTTAAATGCTCTTGCTATTAGGGAGGAGTATAATTGCATTTATCTCACAGTAAGCCAGTGAGGAGAAAAACACACACAACAATAATGCATTTGATAGCACAATGGACAAGAGAGCTCTATCTACAGATTAAAAATCACATTTATTACTAAAAGGAACTGCCTCTTAGTTGTCCATTGGAAGTCAATTGAAACTATAATGGAACCCACATTGGCAGTTGGAACATTCTTTTCAGTGATGGTATGAAAGGCTTCTTAAACTTTTCCAGGATGAAAACAATTAAGGTTAATTTTAACTGCAGTTGAGCATTTGGGATTGAGTTTGTAGGGAGGGCTGTTTGTTTGGCAGAAGGCAAATCCCCATAATGACCGCTATCAATATGCCCAGTGGTATTTTGGGAGCTGTAGTACAAATAAAAAAATTATTCCCATCTCCGAATCAAGATTTGAAATGCTGCTTACTATCAGCTGTGATGCTGCTTACTATCAGCTTTGATGTTGAGATGATCATCCTCCTTTCTGGTCACATTGGTGGTAGCAGAGTTACATTGATCAACTCTCTCTGGATAGCCACTATATACCAGTCAAATGAGTGGTCTCTTTAGTAAAGTCATCACTCTAAGATGCTTTACTAAAATAATGGCAGCCATCTTGGTGAGGGGTGTTTACATCTCTAGATTATCCAAGAATGATGTGGGTCCATTCTGAGTGTACAAGTGGGAGTGGTGGCAGCAGCAGGTCTTAATGGCCACCTAAGAGCCGAATAACTGAACGAAAACACAGGAAACTGTCTACTGTTTCTGACTGATGAAGCTGTTTGGATGAGCAGCGAAACGTTTCTATCTCTCAAAAAAGAAGTCCAGTAGCCATGACTCAACTTCCAGATAAACTCACCTGGATGACTGAGAATCTTCACAGACATACTGCTTCTAATGTTGCAAAACAGCTCCCAATCCCCTGTAAAAACAACTCTTGGCTAATGTCATCCTTATAGTACAGAAAATCATCAGGACATCCTCATTCTTTGGGGAGCAAGTGGCAAATGAGGTGGTACCTTGAAAGATATAGGTTATCTAGAGAAAACTAAAGCTATAGATGCCTAAACCAAAATGTGCATAAATCAAATCTGAAGAAGCTACTTGGATGAATAGTGAAACATTTCAATCCCACACAAAAAAGTCAATTGCTGTGACTCTACTCCCAGATAACCTCATCTGGATAAATCTTTTTCCTCCCTTGGAACATGTCAAAATAATTTAGCCTCCCTGTTAAAACTTTCCACAAAACATTGTACAGTGTTACGTTGGATAACAAATTTAATTCATTCTCTGAGGCAATTTGTTATCTGAAAAAATTCATTAACCAAAACACGGTTTCCGATAGGAATGAATGGGAAAACAATTAATCCATTCGAGAGCCTAGGAAAATGACATAGAGACCTGTTTTTTTGCTCAAAACTCTTTATAAAGTGCACTTTAAAGGTACAGATGTGATGCAGCCCAGAATAACTCTTTTTTACCAATGCATGCTGGAAATTCGGTATCCAAGGCAGTGCATAGGGAAAATTCATTATCCGAGGCAGTGCATAGGGAAAATTCATTATCCAAGGCAGACCTATACATAGAAATTGTGATTTGTTATTCAAGGCAGCCCATAGGGAATTTTTTTTTATCCGAGGCAACCCTATACCTGGAAATCGCAATTCGTTATCTGAAAAATTCATTATCAGGGGCATTCGTTATCCAAAGTATTACTGTAATTATCGATTACTCATCAGGTTCTGATCACTCATACAATGGGCATACACATGAGAACTGATCCCCAAAAAAGGTGTAGAACCACTGCAAAGCCATGCAAACAATGCATAAAGGGCAGCTGGAAATCCAATCACTACCATCATAAAAGTTACCCTTGCATCATATATTTTCCCCATACCCATTAAAGGTACTGTACATCCATCTTTCTTTGCAACTAGACACCTTAAAGTGGGATGTATGAGGAGAGGTGGGGACTTGTAGTCTTCCAGAAGCTGATGTACTCTAGTTTTCATGGGAAATGAAGTACAACGACATGAGGAGGTTCCTCTTCACACAAGAGGCAGCTAACATTTTGCATTCACATATCAGTAAAATGAATTATGAAAGTTATGTATTCTCAAAGGCTACCAAGATACCAATTTGTATATTTTTTCATATTTAAGATGGGGGGAAAGCTGAGATGAAATCAATTCAGAGGCATGAGAAAACCAAATTGATTGAATATTCCCTTTCTATTGGCTTGTGAAAAGCTAAAACACTGGGGTGTAGGGGGGATCTTATTAACTTTAAATTCTACTAAAACATACTGTCTTTTCAGCTCTGGAGCTCTGGTGCCATATTGTATCTTCTGCCAGGCTTCCTTCTTTCAAAAGCCAAAGGGTGTCAATTGAATAAGCCATTCTTGTTAGCAAATTCCAAGGCAAAGGAGTGTACCTATTTTCAATCTATCACAATCACTCTCCACAAACCCCCCCACGACTACATCCCAGCTTTTAAACACCTTCAAATATATATTACCTTGAAAGTGATTCACTTAGCACCAGTAACACAATCTGAAGTGAGCAAAGTGCTCTTCAACAGAGCAGCCATCAATTTACACTTGGGAGCTACTGAGAATAGTCAGCACCAGATATGTTGATCAATACGATTAAGTTCCCCATTTATCTACTCTACTCATTGGTACGATGTCCTTGCAATGAAATAGCTTCCTAGCAAAAAATAATTTTATGCAGAATTGTGTGTCTTTGTGTGTTGTAGGTCTTGATGGAAAAGGGAAAGCTACTTATTTTGCACTTAATTAAAACAGAGTATTGAATTTTCCATTAGCGAACAGGTCACAAAATACAATATATTGCTACATCACCTTTCAATAATGTTCGCTTAAGTCAGGAGTCTTATTTGTCATATTTGATTCCCTCTCAGATCTGGTACTATGGTTAGGCAGAGAAAGACCACCACCTCACTGGGAAGCTGGGACCATTTAAACATTCCAGGTACCCTTGGCTGTTCCCCTCTGTTGAAAGACTACGTAGTCTGTATCATGCTTCCCATAACTTAGTTTGCAGTCTTCAGGTTTTGTGAAGGATATTATCCCATTGCCAATGTTGAGATAAGACTAAAGCACAAGTTGGGTTTGCTTCAGTGCATCTATGAAGCAGCATCTCCTCCTTTGCCTCTGGAAGCAAAATATGCTAGGCTGGACCTGATCCCATATTCATCCAAGGTGTTTAGGGTTATGTACATTCTCACACTACATCTTTCAACCTTTGCCCCCACCACTCGAAATGACCAGGCGAGACAGTATTTTGGGGGTAACTGGGCCACACTTTATTAACACAACTTCAACAAACAACAACAACAGGCTTCAGCAATAGAGGGCCAGGCATCAGCAATAGAGATGGGCACGACCAGGAAAAATTATGTTTCGAGTTGTCATGTGTCGGAGCCGGCCCGTTTCGGCTCGTTTCCGTTTTTCATGAAATTTTCCAAAAAATTGTCATTTCATTTGTTGGTTTTTCGTCTGTCGTTAGTACTGGTTTTGGGGGGGCGGGCTCCTGGAGGCACTTCTCTGGGGTGGGTGCCTCCTCTGGCCCGCCATGAAGGGAAAGCGGGCTCCTGGAGGCACCTCTCTGGGGTGGGTGCCTCCTCTGGCCTGCTACAAAATGGCATGCATAGCTTGCAATTGGATATGCATACCATTAAGTTGCAGCAGTAGCAGGCAGAGGCACCTCTCTTTCGGGTTCCTCTGTGACTCACTGCCTGCCTGCATACGGTGCACTTGGGCTGGGGAACGAAGTGAGAGAGGACCCCTACGGGCGCCCGCTGTGACTCACTAAGAAGGGAAGTGTACTTGCTGTAGTGCAATGCGAGTACACATCTGGCTTACTGGTTAGGGGTTAGCGCAAGGGCTAGGCTTAGGGTTACGGGTAAGGTTAGGGTGAGTTACTGGGGTGCACCTCTGGGTGCCTCTCTGACCCACTAAGAAGGACAGTGTACTGGCGTATGGATTAGGGTTCAGGTTCGGGCTATGGTTAGTGGCTTTTTATGCCCGACTGGCACATCCCAGAAGTCTCGGTCAAAACCTGGCCAAGTGGCCATGCCATTGGTGGAATGGCTCCAAAAATTTGCATGGTCCACTCCCATGGCCAGCCCATCATTGCGCAGGTATAAAAAAATAAAAATAAAAATAAAATAAAATAAAATCAATGGAGACATTTTGTTGCAAGAAAAACCTACTGCTGCTACTGAAAAAATTCAGGCAGTTTTAAAATAGCTATTTTCGTATGTTTCTGTGGTGCTTTGGTGTGTTTTTGGACCACACGATTTCAAAATAAATATTGCAGTCACCCCTTTTTGGATCCCCCGCCCGCACCGCATGGCATGGCGACTCGGCAAGACGACGAGGATGCCCCCCACCAGAGCAGCCCAGGAGAGGAGGGGGGGAGGCCGTGGACCCCCCCTCCAGAAACCACCCCTCTGGTAGGTGCCCTCACTCAGGCAGGCATATTTTCGCCTGCTTTTTTGGCCGGGAATCGTTTTTTTTTTAATTTTTAAAACTTTTTTTCTGTGCCACGCCGCTTGGAGAGTTGGCGTGGCAACTCGACGAGGATACGCACTTTGCGCAGCCCAGAAGAGGAGGGGGGAGGCTGGGGACCCCCCCAGAAACCACCCCTCTGGTAGGTGCCCTCACTGAGGCAGGCATATTTTCGCCTGCTTTTTTTGGCCGGGAATCGGTTTTTTTTATTTTTAAAACTTTTTTCCTGTGCCGCTTGGCATCGTGCGATCGCTGCGATGCCAGGAATGACAACGACAAATCAGACCCAATTTTTCTTTAGTCAGTTCGAGTTCGAGTTCTGGCAGAGTAATTGTCGTTGTTCATTCCGTTACGTAACGGAAACGAGAAATGGAAACGGAAACGAGAATTTCGCCAAGTCGTGCCCATGTCTAATCAGCAACTTGGTTGGAACCCCGGGTTCTCCCCGGACCCCTCCAACCGGGCAGCATCAGGCGAGCCACAAACTCCCAGGTGGTGCAGTCATCCAACAGCACCCACCAGGCCAGTTAATTTGGATTAACCCTCCCTGCCTTTGATGGCACCAATCTGGGTAATTACCCGGGCAGGGAGGAATTTGCTCACCCCCACCTCAGCACTGAGACCTCCTGACCCGCAGTGCTGTGGTTAAGGGGCATTTGGGTCCAGATGTTAATTGCAAGCTCACCGCTGCCCTCAACCAGCTTCAGCCGCCACTGCCACGGGGTTAGCCTTGCTATGGCCCCGGTCACCCATTAAACAGCCAGCTCAGCAGCCAGGCCCCTCCTCAAGTTACGCAGGAACAGCTCTGTGCCCTCGTCCATCAGGTGTACACCATCCAGCCTGTAAAGCTCCGCCCTGTGCACATTGAACTCTGGGTGGCCCACCCCCCCCCCAAACTCATGGCATACCGCCCGACAAACCTCTTGGTTAACTCCCTTTCTGGAACGATTCAACTTTTGTGGGTCACAGTCCACTCTCCACTTCTGACGGGGTATCATCGTTGACCAAAGGACTCTACAGGCCGGGAACATGGCCTTCCACGTCACAAGGTCGTGGAAAATTTTGATAATTAAGGATTTGCCAGTCTGCCTGGTCAAATCATTGCCCACCAAATGAATAAGGAGGAAGTCTGGTGGCAGGCCCCTAGCCGCCACCGTAGCGACGCTGAGGAACTCCTGCCACCTCATTCCCCTCTTTCCCCACCACTCGATGGTTGCAATGTTGCCCAGACCCAGGTTGGGCCCCCAGCTAGTCCTGTGGGCAAATTTCTCAGCCCAGTACATGTAACTGTGACCCACAAAAATAATTCTTGAGCGGGAGACTCGGCCGCCGGGTCCTTGGGAGACAAAAGCTACATGTTAAAGTGCTGGCAACGGCCGCACACACCTCTCATAACACCGGGAGGCCCATCACCCCAATCTGCAAATAGAACCCGGGTCGTACCCCACGGCTGCTGCTGTCGACGCGGCCCCAATCCGGAAGGAGTGGGTCCCAAATTTTAGTGTCCCAACGCCCAGTTCACTCAGGACCCTGGCGGTCATCGCCGAAAATTGGAACTTGGTCAGGGGACGGCCGTCCTGACGAATAAATAAGTAGCCCTCCCGGGAACCTCTCAACCAGAGGTATGCTCTTACGGCTGCGACTGGGCAGATGTTCCCCACCAAGCATGGTCCCAACTTGATTTGTGTCCCTCCACCCCTCTGGTCCGTCTTGGACCTCCGGATGTGCACTGCCAGGCCCTCCTCGTCCAAGTGGACATCTGCCAGGCATAAAGCGGTGAAGGAGGTGCCCCGCCCCCTGCCGCTACCAGCTCGCTAACTCTGAGGGCACCAAAGAAGGCCAATAGTGAGGCGGCCCGGAACAAGGCTGCCTCGAACCCATCTGTACAGATGTCCTGCCATTTGGTGCCCATTCGTGTCAGCAGCTGGGGGGTGAGTGGGAAGCGGGCATCCGGGACCCTACCCTGCTACCAATTCCAACCTGCGATCATTCCCCGCACCCGGAAATCCCAGGTAGCATCTGGGTAGCCCCTCAGCTTGGAGTAAAAGGCCAAAGCAGCCAGTTTCCCCTGTAGGGAGCTAGGTGCCAGCCCCTTGTGGTGCACGTGCACCAGAAACCTCTGGAGGTGTTCAACGGGTAAGGGCCACTGCTGGTCCAGGCCCTGGGCTTCTCTAAAGGAGATGAAGTCTTCCATCACCGATGCGTAGCCCCGCTGGGTTCTGGGGGCGACAGAGAGGCAGAGAGCTCTGTCGGCCTCAGCGCGCCAACCTGCCATAACTCTGTCGGGATCTCCACAGGATGGGCGGCTGCTCCAGGGGCAAGGGCCCGAAAACGCTCAGCCTGTCAGCGGGACAAAGCATCGGTGATTTCATTGTCGATGCCAGGCACATGCAAAGCCCACAGTATGAAAGCCCTGACCAGCTGCATCACCCGGGGGGAGCGTGATGTAAAGTTCTTGAGCACTTACACCACGGCCAGGTTGTCGCACCAGAAGTGCACCACCGAGTTGGCCCAGGCTTCTGACCAGATGTAAAGGGCAACCCAGATGGGGAACTATTCCAGGAAGGTGAGGTTGCGCGTAGTGCCATCGGCCCGCCAGGTGGGGGGCCAGGTACCACAACACCACAACCCCCTCCAGAAGATCCCAAAACCCAGGCCCCTGGCTGCATCAGTGTGCACCCAGAAGTGGGCTCCCAAACGGAGCTCATCCCTCCAGAATAACACCCCATTGAATCCTTCCAGGAAAAGGCCCCAGATGCGCAGATCATCCCTCATTTCCGCCGTCACCCTGGTTCTGTGGGTGGGCTTCCACAGCCCCGCCATTGCCGAGCATAGTCGGCGGAGGAAGGCACACCCGGGGGCCACCACTTTGCAGGCAAAGTGAAGGTGACCCATGAGCTCCTGCAGTTCCCTTAGGGAAACCTTCCGGAGCTGTTGGGCCTCCCGCACCCTGGCTCGGAGGGCCTGGAGTTTATCCTGGGGAAGGCGGGTGTCAATTTCTATCCCCAGGAACGTGATAAGCCTGCTGGGACCCTCTGTTTTTTCCTCCACTAAGGGGAGGCCCAATCCACAGGCCATGGTGCGGAACTCGTCCAGGAGATACCCACACCTACCCGAGCCGCTGGGCCCACAGAATAGGTAGTCATCTAAATAATGGGCGGTGCTATCAAGGCCCGTGGTGTAGCAAAGCCGCCATTCCACAAACGAGCTAAACGTTTCAAATATGGCGCAGGACATGGAGCAACCAAATGGGGGTGTGCGGTCCATGAAATACTGACCCCCAGAACTGGAACCCTAGCAGTTCGAAGTCCTCCGGATGGACAGGGAGAAGGCGAAAGGCTGACTTAATGTCGAATTTCGCCATCTCCGCCGCCACCCTGCAAGCGTGCACCATGCGCACTGCGGCGTCAAAGCACGTGTACCTGACCGTGCACAGCTCGTGAGGGATCCCATCGTTGATGGAGGTGCCACTAGGGTGGGACAGATGGTGGATAAGCCAGAACTCCCCCGGGGCCTTCTTGGGGACCAAGCCTAGTGGGGACACCCTCAAATTGGGTACGGGTGGTGCTTCAAAGGGGCCGAGGACCCTGCCCTCCCTGACTTCCTTGAAAATCTTGTCCTCGGCCCCCGACCCCGACCCCGTGAGGGATCTCAAGTTATTGGCAAACCACGGGAGCCGGGCCCCCTCAAACGGGATACGAAACCCAAACATAAAACCATCAACTAGAAATCAGGCCACAGCCTTGTCGGGGTACTCAGCCACCCAATGCCGCAACACCTCCAGGTTAATTGGGCTGGGGCCCTTTTGCAGGGGAAGCATCCCCACCCCCGGCCTTCCTGGGGCCTCCCCCGTCCCTGGGCCTGCCCTGCGGTGGGCGAGCTCTGCTGCAGCTGGTGCCTGGATGCTGCGCACCACAGACGGAACACTCATGCTTAAAGCGGCAGGGTTTCCTGTTACAGGAACCCTGACCTTTGTATTCCCAGCAGACCAGCCGGACTTGAACTGACTGGCCCGCTGTGTGGGCATTGGGGTTGGGTGTTCCCTTCCTGATCATGTGGCCGCTATCATAACACTCCCCCAGGGTCGGCCATACAGGGGTCATGAACTGCAGCCAAATGGGTGGCAGGGGCTCATCCCAGCGAATGTAGGGATCTAAAGCTGCCCTGCGACGAAATTCTTCATCGTACTGCAGCCATGTGTGGCCAGGGAAGTCCACAAAAGCCCTGTATATGATGTCCAGGTACTTGAGCATCAATTGCGCCCTCCAGGGGTGCACTTGCAGGGATAAGGACATGCAAATAAGGTACGCAGGCAACCAGGTAGCCCAGGAGCGCTCTGGCTTCTTTTTCAGCCTACGCTCCTTATCCTGCGGGTCCTCCTTGTCTAGTTCCTTCGTGTCCAGCTCCCTGTTCAGCAAACTAAAAATGTCTATGAATTCCCCCCTCCAGATTTTTTCCCTGGTGGACTGGGATAGGTGGTGGCCAAATAGGGAGTTATAGTCGCCATACGGCATCGCTGCTGCGGCCACCCCTGCATAGCCAGGAGCGGGGCCCATGCCTGGGCAGGGGGTTACCCTGCTGGCCATCTGTCTGGCAGCCATCTAGACCAGCATTTGGCCGGGAGGCCGTGCCAATGGAGCGCCCGGCACACCCGGATGCTGCAGTCCCATTCCGCCCAGAGCAGATGTTGGGTGACCCGGCCTTTGTCCAGCCGGGGGCGGGTTGGGCCCGGCAGCCATGATGGTACTGGCCTCTAAGTGGGGAGCAGCGCCATAGGTGGCAGGAGGGCGGACGCCCCCTGGGCCTCCCCGGGAGGCGGGGTGGCCACCCCGGCCGGGGTGGAGCCTGCTGGCCAGGGCCATGTGATCATGGGCGCAGAATCAGGCATGCATGCCAACTCACTAGGGGCTGCACTCTCCGCTGCTGGTACCAGGGGCTGCTCCTCCTCCATAGGTTTGTCAGGTGCAGCTCGTTCATCCTCTGGCTGCTGCAGAGCCACCCAAGGCTTCTTGGGTGCAGCTGCAGTGCTGTGTGGCCCCGAGGATGGCCCTGTGGCCGCCTCCATCTGTTCAAGTACGGAGAAACGGGCAGACATGTCGTTAATCATCCCTTTTAACTGTGCCCGCTTACGAGATCTAGCGGGGTGAGATCCAGTTCTGGGTGCTGGGCCAGGCTCGGTCCCCGGACCTCCCACACCCTTGGAAGCCTCTAGGGCCAGGAGGCGAGACTCGAGCTCCAGCCAGATTGGCCAGAGCTCTTCATCAGAGTCCTCTTCAGGCCTCTGGGCCTGTTGCTTGGAGTGCTTCTTGGTCGGCTGCTTCCCTTTGCCCGCCCTACGGCCCTTGCTTGGTGCCATCCTGGCTGGGTGCCATCCTGGCTGACTCCCCTCCCCAGGGATAACCCCAACTGAGCCCAAGGGCCACCTCGGGCTAGGCCGCAATCAGGGCAGGTAGGGAAGGGGTGCAAGGCTCCCGAATCTCCAGGCCCTTGTGCTCTCCGGCCACCCCTCCGCCCCTGGAGACTGGCACCCCCTGCCCCCATGCCAAGGGGGCCACCCTGGGACAAAGGGTGCCGGCCCCTGAGGCCTATTGCCCAAAGAAAGAGGGTGGTGTTGGGAGAGTACCCCCCGAAGTCCTAAGGGGCAAGAAGGCCAATGGAGGGGGGGTAATGGCCCACCCGCTGGCCACACACACACACACACCTGGGTAGAGGGCCCCACTCCCGCCGCCCCAGCACCCGGGGCCTCCAGGATCCCTGACCTATAGTTAAGGCAGGGCGGCCGGCAGACCGCCACACTGCCCGGGCTCGGCCGCCCGACTCACGCCAGGGGAAACGGCTGATGCCGCTCCCCCCAATCCGCCGCAGCCTCCGTGGCCCCTCAGGTCCGCCAGGCACCGCCGCCACTCCACGGATCTGCTGCTTGATCGCCGCCAAGGCGGTTGCTGCTGGTCCGGGCCTTGACCGGGCCCCGATCAAGCCGCAGCTGCAAGCTATGTGGGGTAGCCCCCAAATGACGGCGCCACGGAGCGTTCGGATGGTCTTCACCAGCCGAACACCAAAAGAGACTGCTGCTTTGTTGGGGGGAGGAGCTGTCCTTTATAGGGCGCTCCTCCCCCCTCCCAAACAGGATGCTCTGGTCCTGTTCTCGCCTGCCGCTCTTGCGGGAGGCAAAACAGCTCTGTGGGGCGGACTAGCCGCTCGCAGAGCCAGCATTCTTAAACCTTTCAAGCAAAGAACCCTCTGTAAACAAGCAGGAAACCTAAGTGCTAGCTGCTGCATGGAGAGATGGGAGAGATTTTCACCCCATTTTCACCCCGTTCAACTATATTCAAGTGAGTCTGTGTCTGTAAATGCAATTCATGTACATCAACGGCAGCAGGTCAGTATCCCTGCTCTCCTAGTTAATTTTCTATGAAACCAAGTCACTTACTTATATGCTGTGGCTGATGATGAGAAAGGGAGGTGGAGAAAGCACTACTGACACATGAACAGAAAAGTCATCCTGATTAAGTATTTCCTCCCTTGAAGGCTTTCATCCCTTCAAGGGGCAGCATTAGAGATGGGCTCGAAATGAATTTTTAATTTGTTTCATTATTTGTTATTCATTTTGTTAGTTAACAAAACGAATAATGAACAAACCCATCAAAGAAAAAACAAAACAAAACAAAACAAAACAAAACAAAACAGAACTTCATTTTTCATTCCTGGCACTTACATTGTCCTATGAGTGCTGGAACACCTGTCCCTGGTCCCTAGGAAGCAAGCGCCTCTCAGCTGTGGGGGGAAAGCCCGAACCCAAATCAAGGGTGTGCCTGAAACAGACGAACCTGAACCATGGGTTTTCTGTTTTGTGCCCACATCTAATATGTAGTCTTCATAATTAAATTGTAAATCGCCCAGAGAGTGCCTTAAGAACAATGGGGCTATATATAAGCAACACACTTTACTGTCATATATGGCATACAGATAGAAATACAGTGTTCCACACAGGAAGTACTGTATTAGATCTTCTTTGGTGTTGGGATAAGTGCATCCTAATGTCTCAGTGTTTTTGATTCTTGATGCTGCCAGTTACTTAATTGTATTGGCTCCCAAGCAGTGCTTCCTAACACACTGTAATCAGTAAAGGCTTTTCTCCATTGGCACTTCTTCAAAAGCTCTTACACCTTTGCTCCAGGCTAAAACTTGGCAAATCCAGATCTATGTCTAGAATCAATCTTTTTGAAGAAGAAGAAAAAAAGAAGGGAAGGGATGGACAATGGGATACAACATCAGGAGCAACCTGACTATACTCTTGGTTAATAGATGCATTTTTTTGCAGCACGGCTACAATGTAAAATGTTGTTCCTCCCTCCCTTCGCCTTTTGGCCACTATTAAATATGCATAGGATGACATTGACAAGTGAGGCAACAGCCTGGCACACATCCAGGATGCTAAAGGTATCAAATATGTCAGGCTATAGTTAATAGATACATTAGAAACTGAGACTAAATCTTGGGGTATGTGAAACCTGTCTTTTAATCCCCTGATCATTGAATACTGGCATTACAAGTTCAGGATGATTGTCTGTCTGAGTGGATAGGCATGTTTTGATAATATGACGCATGATAGTTGCAAACTGGACAGTGGATATTTCATTATGAAAACTACTAGTGCTTGCTGGGGGGGGCAATGTGTAGCCTGCATATTGTAATTAAAACTGTAAACCGCCCAGAGACTACTTGAAGTGGCATGGGACGGTATATAAGCAGAACACTTTGCTTTTGCTTTGCTTTCCTCACTCAAAAAAAAACAAAACACCCTAAGATATAAACATAATTCCTACCAGAAACCTATTCAGATGCTTTCAGACCTCCCTCATTCAATAGTCCACATTGCCTTATTAAACCTTCCAACAGCCCTTGTCCCCACGTTGCCTTTGGTCCAGGGAAGAAGTGAAACTCTTATTGTAACATGATATGTTAAATTCAGAGTGTAATGTACTCACAGCCTTTAGCCTTTCTCTAACTTAGTGAGGCAGTTTCAAAGGTAACCGAGGATGCACTCTGTCAGTGGGAAATGGTGTTTCAATCCTGCCTACATTTCTTGTGATTCCCCCACAGGGTTAGGCTTCAGCTACTTCAACAGTACATAAAAGTTCAGCTAGTAGGCCCCCATGCGCAGGCTTCTCTAAAAGCTGAATAGGTTCCTGTCTCATTCAATTTTGCAAGGACTGAGTGATAACTGAAGCTTCTCCCAGCTTGCCCAATAGAACATTGTTGAGGCTAACACTGAATTATACCCAGTGACATTGTCATGGCCATCCTTGGGCTGGTCGCACAGAATATGGGGCAATTATAAGAAAGATGGTGCTCTTCAGAGTCTTCCTTCACCTTGTGGTGCCACAGTATGAGGATTAATGGTGAGGTAGTTACCTGAGACTGTCACTTTTCTCCATTAGCTAGTGAAACATCAACTATCTGGAAATGCTCTACTCCCAATCGCACTCTCTCTGTACTGTAAGCCAGGATAGTGAAATATTATGTTACTTGTTCGTGGGGTATATATATTTTTAAAAAAATAACTAGGTATTCCATAACTATCAGCAGGCCAGCAAAGAGCAGTTTCACATCATGAACACCCCCCTCACATATTGAAAAGATAGGCAAATCATATTTAATGTAAAGAACGTTATTAAACAAAATAAAACAATGCATGGCAGTCATACATGCTGAGCTGAAGGGTGAGCTCCTCCTCTGAGGTGCAGCCAAGGCCAAATCGCCCTACGGGCATCGCCCTCTGATAGGGCTGGACAGCCAGGATTTTCCAGTTGTACCTGCTACCCCCTCAGACATTCATCTCTGTAGAACTGCATACCAGCTGGCCCTGTTCCCGCCCATCCACAAGTTGAGGGAAGGAATGCAAATCTGTAGGATTCTACTTTTTTCTACTCTCGGTAGAATTCTCATATCAGTGAGAATTGCATTTGGTATAAAAACGGCCCTTCTGTGTGCCACATTGTGTCATTCTTGGAGGTGTGCAAATCATGATACCCCCCCAAAAAGAGATACTTGCTGTTTGGTTGAAGAATGTGAAGCATGAGATGGGTGGTTTTCTTCCTCTTTCAGCCATTCCATTCTGTGCTTGCTGCTTTCTTTCACCCCTTCCTCTGTGCATTGAAACACTTTGCATAATGTATGGGTACCCTGAGTGGGTAAAGCTAATGGACTTCTCCAGTACTCCTATTGTCATGAAATTTCCTGCTCAACCTTGTTGACGCCTCACTACAAATCCACATATGTTTTCAGCCCTTAACCTAGCTTCAAAGGTTCAATGAAACCCTTCAAATGAGAATAAGGAAAGAGGGAGAAATGGGTGGGGGTTAGTTTTGGCTCTGCTTCGCACTGGTTTCAGATCTGTCTACCATTGCCTTGTGGGCCTTAACAGAATATCTTCAAGTGAATGCACCTTGTTTGCCCAAATTTGATCTACATGTGGCCACTGACTGAGGCCTCCTGGTTAAAGGTATCTTGAGCCATTATGTACAAATGCTTTTAATATTTTTGAAGAAAATAAAACAAAAGATGAATCTGCCAGTTTGCCTTTTATTTGTAACAGCAGGTTCCTTTCTTGTAGGCGTCTTGATGAGGTGGATGTGTTAAAGAGGCCTATTGATGAATTGGATGACCTCTGAAGGCATTAGCAGAGTTTGTTTTTTTCAATACCAGATATAAAGACAAAAAGGAATTAATGGAACATGTGAATAAAACGAAGAATGACTTGCTATCCCCTTACAGCTTAACCAAAATGTTTCTGATCATTTTATTGAGCAGGTCTTGACAAGAAGCATCCATTAGGAGATCTTTGAAAGTAATCTATAGATAGAGGAATACAATATTTTTTGCCACTCATGATTCCACTTTAAAGGCCAAGAGACACTGAATTGCAGAGACTGCACATCAATAGGTTCCTAAAATATAAATTAGTTACTAGATTCATAGAAAAGTAATAAAAAGAAATACTTTAAATAGTTGGCTCATATTGAAAGAACACTAATAAAAATTTCCCTTAACAAATGTGGTATACTCAAAATATAATGGAAACTGTTGCATAGCTCTTCTTGCACAACAGGAAATATATCATCATTGGTGGGAAATCACCACTGATTAAAGGCTTCCTTTGAGGACTTCAAGGTACAGGTGACCTCAATAGATTTTGTATTACCAGGATTACTTAATGTAATCGTATTATAAAGAAGCTTTTAATTAGTCACAATTTCTTGCTATTGATGTCATGCCTGTTAACTGAAATACCATAATATACCATAAAATTTCAATTAAAAGGCGCTTTCCCTCACTAGGATTGGCCTCAAGTTCCAAAGTGAAAGAGATTGCAGGGAATATGTCTGTTGTGGCACATATCTTCAGTCTCCATTAAAATGGACAAATATATCTGAGAAAGATGGAGACATGACTTTATATCTTGGCCAGATAAGCATGACTTCAGCTTGGAAACTTTGGCTAGCACCCTGTTATGTA
Organism: Phrynocephalus guinanensis; assembly: GCA_037367245.1. Taxonomy (NCBI): domain Eukaryota; kingdom Metazoa; phylum Chordata; class Lepidosauria; order Squamata; family Agamidae; genus Phrynocephalus; species Phrynocephalus guinanensis. The sequence goes on along the minus strand of CM074737.1, from coordinate 12,618,158 downwards.
GTGGGTATGACATCACCAGGAGTGACAGTTGGCTGCAATGCCAGGGAATTGTGTAGAGTTTTCCCTAGGTGTCTATAAGTTGTTTTTGAGATGTTGAAGGCCAGCACAATGTTTCCTTATCACAAGGGCAGAGCTACAGAAGATGATTATGCAAAATATGCAATCTGTCCCTTCTGGTGATGTCATTCCTGCACAGATGCGCAACATGATTTTTACCATGATATTTGAGAGCTTCTGGGTTTTTTAAAAATCATAATTCAGGTTTTATGTGAAATCAAATACCACATTTTGAAAGTTTAAATTCATTTTCATATCTGATTAAAAGTTATTTTTTTAAAAAAGAGAGAGAATAAATTGGCATCATTACAAATTCAGTAGAAAAGGAAAACCTAGTGTGAAATATTTGTTACATTAATCAAACCATCTTCCTTGGATAATTTGTGACCAGTTGAGTTTAAATATTGTATTCGAATTTGAATCCAAAACTATCTAATGAATCTCGTGCTCCAAAAACAAGTCTTAAATCACACCAATCAGTTTTGCCTTTTATTACCCTGCAACCATGCATAAACTAAGAAGGCAACTCATATCATTTGTAATATTTTTAAGACCACATTCCTAAACAAGAAATGGAAAAGGGATATTGGTCACTTGGATTTTTTTTAACAGCAAATTAGGTTACCTCCGCCTTGCGAAGTCCAGCGGCGGGGGTGCTTTGCCCTCGTGGGGCCAGGAGTATAAAAGCTTCTGGCTCCCGGACCCTGGCCTCTTTTTTCCGGCGCCGCTTTCTGATACGGAGGATTGCGTCGGGAGGAGGAATGGTGCGAGTGGCGGGCTGCGAGATTGCGCAGCCTGCGGCGGTGACAAGGGTTGACGAGCGGCATGCTTGCCGCTTGAGGGTGTGCCGGCGTTTCGCCGGCCGAGAAGCCTTGGCGGCTTTCTTTTGATTAGCCAGCAGTCGGCCGGCTGGGGAAGCCTCAGCTGCTTCTGTTATTTAAGGGCGGTGGGCAGTTGGATTAGCCAGCCATTGGCCAGCCGGGAAGCATTGGTGGCTTCTTTTTGTTCAGCAGGCGGTGGGCAGGTGTTGATTAGCCGGCAGTTAGCCAGCCGGGAAGCCTCGGTGGCTTCGTCTTCTACTGCGGGCGGTGGGATGGTGGATGTTTAGCGTGGCGCAGCCGCGTATTGCAGTGATTTTTTGAGCGGGACGCCAGCCCCCTCCTCCCAGGAAATTAGCGTTCTCCCTTCTCCCCCCCCCTTGGACATTACGGGTCCTGTGGGCTTGAGTCCCTCTACCCAGATGGTGTGGTCTGGATATTGAGGGGTGTGGAGCCTCGGGAGGCCTGCCATTTATGTGGGAGGGAGCTGGGCTGGGGACAGGGGGTGAGACCTGGGTGTGTGTTTGGTGTGGGGTCCCATGGAGGAGGCGGTTGGGGGCAGCATTGGATTCCTGCCAGGGGTAGTCTCACCTACTGGGCGGCCACATGGCCTCAGTGGCCATTTAGTTTGGAGGCATTGGGCTGGTGGCATTCTTTGGCGGTGGCCATTTTGTTTGTGGCAGCCATTTTGTTGGTGGTGGCCATTTTGTCAAGGCAGCCTTGTGGTCAAGACGGTCATTTTGGATTGGTCACCTCGTGGTTAGGCCTAGTTTTTCAATCTGGTGGCATCCACCTGATTGAGCATCCTCGCCCGCCCGTAGCATCAGCGACGGTTTGACTTCAGTGGGTGACTGTGTTAGGGGCAATATGGCTCCCCAGAGGGTTAAGGCTGGGGGGAAGGGCAAGCAGCCTGCGAAGAGAAGGCCCCCTGCGAGGCCTTCGCCTCCTGCGATTTCATCATCTGATGATGACGATTATCTTGACTTCAGTCCAGTCTGGGATAAACTGAGTACTTTGGAACAGGAAAGGGCACGGGGGTCTGGTATGTCTAATTCCTTTGATAGGCGGCAGTCATGAAGGGAGACAAGGGCCAAGAAGTTAGCTGAACTGAAGCAGATCAGTGAACTTATGCTTGCTCGCATTGCTGTTTTAGAAGGAGAGCGATCCTCTGGGAGCCAGGAGCACATTGGTGAAGAAGCTGAAACTAGTGGGATGACCCATGCCGCAGTGCAGACCTCGGACCTGGATGATGACACGGATGAGCCCACTCCGGTGAGAGAACAGATCGGCGTTGAGGAGGCTGCCAGAGGGTCCGAGGCAGGAGCAGCCCTGGACCTGTCTGTCGTGCCCAGACCGAGACCTGACCGTGTCAGATCACCTCCATGGGCTCGTGTGCCATGTGAGCAGGTTCTTGTCACACCAAGCACACATAGGGAGAGATGGCCTTGGTGCCCGGCGGTCTTGAGGTCACCTACTAGGGAGGTGCGGGCTCTTCCACAAGGCGCTGCACCGGTGAGGCGGGCTGAGTCAGCTACGCAGACTTTGCAGGTGGAGGCCGGGCCTGTTTTGGTGGAAATTCAGACAGATGGCCCAGCCCAGGCATTACCTGGGCGGAGTTCTGTGGCTGTCAGCACCACTGAGCACACTATCCCGTATAATGCCTTGCCGGATGAGGACGAGTCCTTTCTGCTGGGGGACCACCTTTCACAGGCCATGATTGATAAGATTTTATGAGGGGATAATGTTGGTGTGTTTGAGTTGCTCAATAGGGAGATTGAGGATGGTAAGCATGATAAGTTAGATGATAAAGACAAGGAGAAAATTAAACATAGGAAGCTGGATCATTGCTAGGGTAACTGGGTCCCGGCATTTTATGTGTACGCTGGGGTAATTGTTAGGACCTACCCGGAGACGGCGTTTGCTTTGTTCCAGTATTTAGACTTGATTCACAGGGCACACATGGACTTTCTGGGATCAGCATGGCTGGCGTACGATGAAGGCTTCCGTATGAGAGCGGCAAGGCACCCTAGCTTGCCCTGGAATAAGCCACATGATGCACTGTGGCTGCGCATTATGTCACCAAACAGGCCGGTGAGCGGGGAGCGATTTGACTGTGGCCATCTTATTCAACGGAGCAACCAGCCCAATGTGTCCCGCCAAGGAGCAGGCCAGGTGGTTCAACCCCACCTGGTCTGCTGGGACTACAACAACAAGGGCACCTGTTCTCGTAGACCATGCAAATTCAAGCATCAGTGCTCCCTGTGAAGTGGCCCTCATGCTGCAATGCAATGTCCCCAGGGGAGGGGAAATTGGGGGAACAATAAGGACGGGGGAGCTAGCAGAACGCCCCCAGGGGCAGGTTCAGCTGCAAAGGGGGCCCAGTCTGTTTAAGTTTGAGGTTTTATGTCGCTGGCTGCAGGAGTACCCCGATAGAGCAGCGGCTGAAGTTTCATGTTTGGGTTTTTCAGTTGGTTTCTGTATTGCAGCAGTTGGAGTTACAGTTTGGGACCCACCTAGCAATTTGAAGTCTGTCACTGGGCATGAGGAGATAGTCAGGGATAAGATACGTAAGGAGGTGAAGGAGGGCAGAGTTGCTGGTCCTTTTGTGAGGCCCCCTTTTGACAATCTGAGGGTATCCTCTTTGGGGGTAGTACCTAAGAAGGCCCCAGGCGAATTTTGCCTGATTCACCATCTTTCTTACCCTGCTGGTGACTCGGTGAATGATAAAATTCCCAAGGAGTTGTGTAGTGTTCGGTACACGTCCTTCGATGCGGCTATACAGATGGTAAAAGCTTGTGGCCTAGGGGCAGAACTCGGGAAATGCGATATCAAATCTGCATTTCGCCTGTTGCTGGTGCATCCCGAGGATTTTTAGTTATTAGGTTTCCGGTTTGAAGAGAAGTTTTATGTGGACAGGGCACTGCCGATGGGATGCACCGTATCTTGCACAGCATTTGAGAGTTTTAGTTCCTTTTTGGAATGGGCAGTGCATAGGAGGTGCAGGTCCCGGCAGATAGTCCATTATTTAGATGCTTTTTTTGTTCTGTGGAGCGGCCGGGACTGGGCAGTGTGGCACCATGATGGCAGAGTTTGAGTCACTGGCTGCAGAGTTAGGTGTCCCGTTAGCAGAGGAGAAGACCAAGGGACCTGCTGTGAGGCTGACATACTTAGGTATTGAGCTAGACACTTGTCAACAATGTTGTCGGTTGCCTAGGGAGAAATTACAAGAATTGACGTGTAGGATAAGGAGTATGTTAGGCCAGAATAAGGTGACATTGAGGGAGTTACAAGTTTTGGCAGGGCACCTTAACTTTGCATGCAGGGTTGTGGCACCTGGTAGGGCTTTCCTGCGGAGGCTCTGTGACTTGATGATGGGGCTAAAAAAGCCTCATCATCGGCGGAGGCTATCTAGAGGGGTCAAGGATGATTTGCAGGTTTGGCTGAACTTTTTGGAAGGTTTCAACGGGGTGTCTTTTTGGAGAACCGATTTGTTTTTAGGCTCTTACCTACAGGTTCATACTGACACCTCTGGGGCCTTTGGTTTTGGCATGTTTTTCAAGGGCCAGTAGTGTGCGGGGTGCTGGCCAGCACAATGGCACAATCAAGGGATCACCAGGGACTTGACAGTTTTTCCCGATAGCAGGGGCGCTGTGGATCTGGGGTGACCAGTGCTCAAACACTGCTGTCACCTTCTGGTGCAATAACATAGCAGTGGTGCAAATTCTTAATTCACTGACCTCCAGATCAACACGGGTTATGTCCATGCTGCGGGCTTTCACTCTGAAATGTCTTAAGCTAAATATAGTGTTCCATGCTAAACATGTGCCAGGCATTAAGAATGAGCTGGCTGACGCCCTTTCACACCAACAGATGGCGAGGTTTGGGGCGTTGGCTCTGGCGGCGAAGTTCCATCCAGAGGCCCTGCCCATGGAGGTATGGAGGATTGCTGGGTGGAAGCCCACAGGGCAATGAGCTTGACCCTAGCTCCGAAGACCAGGAAAAGTTATACTGCGGCCTTTGTAGAATGTGACAGTTTTTGCAAAGGAGTGGGAACGAGTCATCCGTGGCCTGCTGATCCTGAAATGTTGATGCATTTTGCTGTTTACTTGTTCAGGAGGGGCCTAGCCCCCCGGTCTATTCAGGGCCATATGGCGGCATTGGCTTTCTATGCAAAGGTGATGGGGTTCCCACATCCTACAAGTGACGGGAGAGTTGGCAAGATGATTGAGGGTTGGGCTAGAGAGTGGGGAAAGGTGCCAGACAAAAGGGTTCCCATTTCACCTGCAATTTTGAGACGACTGTGTGTGGGATGGGGGGTGATTTGTAGGGATAGTTTTGAAGCTGAGTTGTTTAAAGCAGCTTCCTTGTTGGCCTTTTTCGGGGCCTTTCGTGTTAGTGAGTTGGTGGTAGTGGCAAAAGGGGACATGTCCTGTAATGCACTGCAGAGAGGGGACCTGTTACTAGAGGGGGACCAACTCATAGTGACTCTGAGAAGATCCAAGACGGACCAGAGAGGAGTGGGTAAGATCATTCAGATTGGGCCTTGTTCCGAGGCTGCATTGTGCCCATATTGAGCAATGTCCAGCTATTTGGAACTGCAGGGTGACAATGAGGGACCCTTGTTCAGACACCGCGATAGGACTCCACTAACAAAATGCCACTTTTGGCAAATGTCCTCTCGGGGATTGAGATGGGCTTGCCCTGAGGGGTTGCAATTTGGGACACATTCATTCCGCATTGGGGCTGCTTCAACGGTAGCTGTGCTGGGTTACTCTGCACAAGAAATACAGGTGGTGGGGCGTTGGTCTTCTCAAAAATATAGAACTTATGTGAGGAAGTTGCCTGAGTGTTAGGGCTGGTCTTTGTCTGGCGTTGTTTCTTTTCTTGTTTTGCAGGATGGCTGCCAAGTTCCAGAGTTTGGGTGCTCATTTGTGGGCACAGTTTCATTTACTGGGCAGCAGTCCATGCATGGAAGACCAGCTGGGGCAGAGATTTGGGCCTCGGCCCTTCTACTTGGATCGCGTGGCAAGGCCGTAGGGGGATGCTTTGGGACGGCTTCATCCCCTTAATTATGCAATGTTGTGCGGCTCAGCCACCCGAGGTATTGGTGATTCACCTTGGGGGGAATGATCTGACGAAACGCCCAGACAAGTCCCTGATTTTACAGGTCATTGCTGACCTGCAGTTTTTGAAACACCAGTTCCCCCACATGCGGCTTCTTTGGTCCGAGATCCTGCCACGGATTGTTTGGAGGGATGCTTGGCATCCTAAAAAGGTCGATTGCGCTCAGAAGGGTGTCAATCGTGAAGTGAATAGAGCTATGCATAGGGGGCTCATTCACCACCCTCAGCTCCGGGGCCGAGCGCCTGAGCTTTATAGGCCTGATGGAGTCCATTTGTCCCCTGCAGGTTTGGATCTGTTTTTGAGGGATATTCAGGGAGGCCTGGTCGATGAGATCACCTTTTTGGTGGGGGGCAAGGAGCATACAAGGTAGCTCCACTGCTGTGGCAGGTAGTGAATAGGTCTTGTAGTTTTTGGAGATCCCAATGGCATCCAACGGGTGCTTGGTAGCCCTCTGGCTATAAATAGGAAATGCTCCACTTAATGCAGCTATAAATCTAAATAGCAAGAAGGCAGAGGGCTGCCCGGTATTTTTTTCTATGGGGTTGGAGGCGCGCTGAACAGATGGACAGCGTGCTTACAACAGGGATCTCCCAAATGATTTTTGGAATATAGAACTCCCTGGGGTTCTAGTTATCAACCTATTCACTACATAGGCCTCCTTTGTCCCTTAAGAGTTCTGTTAATAGTTTAATAAAGTTGTGGCCCTATTTAACCCAATGTTGTTGTCCGCCTCATTATTCCTGGGCTAGGAGGGCAAGGTTTATAATGCTATGGGCTCTTTTAAGACCATTGTGGAGCTGTATATTTTGATATGTTTCTAGTCCATTCTGTCATCTATTGGTCACCTCAGAAAATGTTAATCATAATTAATTTTGATTGACCCAATAAAAATGGTTAAAGTTGGGGAAAGCAATTCTCTTGATTGTATGTTCTGCTTTTTTGGTGTTGCTCTCTATAATTGGAGGTGGGGGGGGGAATACATGCAATATAGGATTTTGTTTCTGAAAACTGTTTCTGTTCCTGCTGTTTACTTCCTATCCAAACTCATAAAGCTCTTTTAGTGACATCAGAATTAGCTAAAAAATAACCATTTCTGATGGCTCAAGCAGGAGGATTAGGATCTCAAGGCAGGATTAAGCAGCAGGCATCAAGCTCCTAAGAAGCAAAGACCCTGTTTTCATGCAAATATGCCAGATATAAAATGGAGGACTGACAGGGGTGTCGGGGAGGTGGGTCGAAGAAGGAACTTTTAAAGAGCCGAATGTGTTATAATAAACCACGGGGCTTCATTCAGCTTCAGAGGGGCTCTAGCTTTGCTCAAAATAGAAGCAGGCTCCAATCCTGCTGCTTTATTGCACTAGTATGGCACTTCCTGGGTTTCTGGCAAAAAAAGAGCTTATGATTTAAGATAATGCATTATCTTATGTTTGAAAGCCATTACAGCATATTGGCGATGGGGTGTGTGCACTGAGAGGCAAGATGAACCACAGTTCAAATTTCAATACAACTGCAGATTTACTAGTCAGGAGCATGGACGTTCTTGCACATTTTTGTTTGCAATGTGTGACTGGAGAACTGCATGGCAAAATTTAAGAGACTGAAGAGTAACTATGCTTTAACCTCAGACGGGCAAATTATACATTTTCAAGAGATGCCCCAAAATATTTCCTCTGGTGCCCCACTTGGAGTGTTGTAAGAACATTTGCTGTAATATATATGAATTCCATTGAAGGACTGGTAAAATATATATGAAGGGGTCGGGCTAAGATCCAATGGTGCATCCAGCATTGTAGCCTCATAGAACTGGGATTTTCTTTCCTTCTCTCTTATGCTGAACCCCTCGACGAATAACTCTGTCCCTTTAGTTAATTCTGAGGTATGGTGAAACTTACCATGGTATTCTGGGTGCCAAGTACTCTGAAATATTTCACCATGCCTTTGTGCTGGGGCTGTGCAATGCCCCAAGGCCACATAGGCTCCTTGGAGCTGAAGTGTAAAATGGAACCAATGGAACCCCTCAATCCTCCAACTCTGAGGCCAGATGCACCCTGCCAGCCTTCTCCAAAGTGTTTCACAGCCCTGCAGAATACGAGTCCTGGTACACAGAGGGAGAGGCTAGTGTGCATCTTGGAATCCTGGTTTATATTACACTTCATTTAGTATATTACCTTCCAGTATGTGTTATCCACTTTCTGCCCCAAATGAAACAAAGTTCAATTCCCAAGGATGTGCTGACCAGATTTCATTAATCATAAACCAGTATTTCTATTACATTCATTCTACCCTCTCCCCCCCCCCGCCCACCGGCAAGTTCAGATTGACCTATATCACTATCTAGTGTCCTCTTTATACTACAACCTTCTACAATAGGTTAGGTCAGGTGACAATGGGTGAATGGGCCAAGATCATCCAGGGAATTTCCTGGAGGATTTATAATTTGCATCCCTCTGGTTTTAGTCTGAAGAACTGTAACCTCTTCACAATAGTAGCTTGCTGTAAATGTTAGCTTTAGCATATCTAGGACTACGGACAGAGGAAGATAATGTAATAATTCTCATTCCTTGTTTTAAAATAATTCCTTGGCTTGCATATTCAAAAGCAAATATTTTACTATTTGTCTTGTCTATAAAAGGAATGCTAAGAAAGATTAATATGCATTCACTTTATTCTTTCTGTTCAGGCTTTTTTCCTCTGTGACCACTGGGATTCAGATGCTAGAACATGGAACTTACACCTTTACTTTATCTGATCTATTTTAAGATTTATTCGGCTTGCCAAGCCTGCTGGGATTTCACTGTGCCAGATTTTCAGGTGGTATTAACAATGTAAATGAGTGATCCTGCTGAAGAAAGATTATAGTGTTACCCTTCTGTGACTTGCACTGCTGAACTTGAAAAAGGTCTGAACACCATGTATTTAGTCATCAAACATTTTTGTCTCCCTTTCTCTCCCAGCTCCTCACTGGCTCTGCATTTGCTGGCCAATGATAAATTAATAGGTTTTCTTCTCCATTTCAACATTAAATGAAATATCCTTGACTAATTAACAGATTCTAAAGGGCAAAATATACAGTACAGGAAATGCATATTACTTGGAATTAATGTTTTCCCCTCTGATTGCAGGATTTGCTCAGAGATGCATTCCTTAGCAATCAGGCCTCTAAAATAAGCCCATGTTTGTTTGTTTTTTTTATTTGACCACTTACAAAGAGCATGTTAAACACAGGATGTGGTGGTGAGGATAAGTACATGCTATGGGAAACAGATCAGTTGAAGGATAACCTCTTCTTTAAAAAGTGCATATTGCCTAGTGCAGTGGTTCTCAATTTGTGGGTCCCCAGATGTTCCTGGACTGCAGCTCCCAGAAACCTCCACCACTCGCTGTACTGTAAGGGGTTTCTGAGAGTTGCAGTTCAGGAACTTCTGGGGACCCACAGGTTGAGAACCACTGGTCTAGTGGTTATACTAAGAAAATGGCTGAGTGGTTTAGGTTGGGTTTTCACCATGCCTCTTTAACAGGGGCTGAACTCAATGATCCATAGAGTCCCTACCAGCTCCTCAGTTCTCCATTGTTGTTGTTGTTGTTGTTGTTGTTGTTGTTGTTGTTGTTGTTGTTGTTGTTGTTGTTGATGATGATGATGATGATGATGATGATGATGATGATGATGATGATGATGATGATGATGATGATGATATTTCCCTTTGGATCATTTAATGCTCAAAATGTTATCTGTATGAGAAGGTGGAGGATTTGTATGTTAGACACCTTTGCACAAATCAAGAGTGTGATATAGAAGTAGGTCTGTTTCATAAAAATATACATCAGCATCAAAAAGGAAAGGCTAGTCCCAAGGATTGACAGGAAGCACTAGTCAATTCTTTCAACAAAAAATAAAAATAAAAACAAATCAGGGTTATGAGTGTGGAATATTGTGCTTCTGCAGCCACAATTCAAAATGCTGGAAAATGGCTCAATATTGCTGCAGAATATCATGTCCATGTTACAAATAGGAAAAAGCATTCCAAGCTTTTCCTAGCATGGAGCAGCCTGAATGTTGATGATATGATCAAAATTCAAGATTGTCTACAGAGCTATCATCCATAAGAAGATACTAAGCAAGCAAAAATCCCAGAACCTGACCCTATTTTATCATCACCCTGTCTGCTTACCTCCAACCTTGAGGTTACATGGAACTCTCTTCCCAGATTGCTGTACAGCTAAGTTGGGGTCACAACTGGGAGACAAAGACAGCTGGCCAACAGCAAAGAGGCTGGCTGGGAATGGATGGGGTGGAATTTCCTTTGGCTGACCTAAACATGGACATTGCATTGACAGCACTCTGAAATTACCTTCAGAGGACACTGCAGCAACAACTCAACACAGAGACTCAGGAAACTATCTCACGGTTATTGAGAAACTCCATTTTTTGTTCTGCATTGGTCACGTGATTGCAAGATGTGGTTTCAGAGATCCCACATACGTTCTAATATTTTCCACATCTGAAATGTTCCCACAGCCAAACCCCACTTCAAACCTCCTCCAAGAGGAGCAGCCATGAGAGGGAGTTAAGTGGGTGTGGAGGAAGTTTTGAATGGCAGGTGAGTTGAGATATGTACAGCAGAGCTTTCAGTCTCTCCAGAGCCTAGCCCTCCCTTTCTCTGATGTGCAGACCCCAGCATTTAAAGAGACAGCCCCGGCAGTGGGAAAGGCTAAAGCTCCCCCGCCACACACACCCTCCTCATCCTTTCCCATGCTGTTTTGCAAGCAGCTGAAGAAAGGACATCTCTTTCTCTTCTCTGGTGCACAGACCCCAGCATTTAGAGATACAGTCCTGGCAGGGTTAGGCTGGGGCTCCGTTTGTTTGATTAGGAAGGCTTCCAGAAAGTCGAGAGCTCAATGGTCAGTGGCACGGTGACAAAAAAGGGGAGAAAACCTGGGTTATATGAACACCCACAAACTTCTGCCACAGGTACAAATCTGCATTTCTACCCACCATCACCCTTGGGTCTCGGCAACCTCACTAGAGCCCAGTTAAGTGGATGTTACTGGGGTTTTTTTTTTCCCTTAGAAAGCCTGCTGACCGTGAAGGCATGATTTTTGGAGATGCATATTTGGTAAGTAAGAACTGGATCAAAGAGGTCCTGAGATAGACCCCTCAGTAGGCATTCAGAAGAGGGGGAATCAATGTTGACAAACTGCTGTAATGGGGAAGGTAGCAATCATGGGTGGCAGCTTCACCCACAAGAGGATAGTGGAGGCAGAGCAGCATTTAGGGAGTAATGAGGAGACTTGGTTGCAGCAGTTGCCAACATAGCAAAAAGGGACACCAGGATGATTTAGAAGCAATCATACTTGGTTTGTGGGGCTTGTTAGCAGCTTTCCCCATCTTTTTGCCTTGGCTGCCATGGGCCCGATTGTGCTCGCTGTTGTGTTTGGCAGAACCGAGAGGTTCCTTGATTGTGTGTGTGTGTGTGTGTGTGTGTGTGTGTGTGTGTGTGTGTGTGTGTGTGTGTGTGTGTGTGTGTGTGTGTGTGTGTGTGTGTGTGTGTGTGTGTGTGTGTGTGTGTGTGCAGTAATGTTGTTGGTTGAAGAAGGCATCTGTTGCAGGAGAGGTTGGGTAGAAGGGAATGCATTATGGCTCAAAGTTTTTTTTAAATCAGTGCATGCCACATACATGTGATGCCACTTGGTCACTTTGTACTGGACAGGAGGAGGGAAGCTTGGACCATTCACCACCTCTTAGTTTCCATCAGTGGGAAGAACTGAGGGAATTCAAGCCAGCATCACCCATATTATTAGCAGGAGCCTCAGAGGGTAGCTTGAATGAGACAAATAGAAGAAACTGCTCAGGAAGGAGGAATATATTGTATTCTAATGCATTAGTTATATATTACATTTTTGTCATTAAAATGCTGCTTCAGGACATCTTTGTCCTAACTTTTATTGCCTTCTCTGAAAGAGTTATTTATTTCTACTTTGCAATTTGTGGGAGGGGGAGTGTTTTTGTTTGTTTTATAAATTCCTGTATACCGCTAAAAACTTGAGAGAGAAAAAACTTTGCAAATTTACTGTAAATAAATTGATTTATTTACTGCAAATCACATAGACACATACCAGTAGATCGAGTACAATTTCCTGCTCACCCCATTGTACACCCATGCATTCCATTATGAATAGGTCATAGTACCTCATAGCTATTCTTCTGGTGTACGTTATATTAAATGTAGATGTGGTACCATAAGATTTTGATGATGAGACAATTGACATCTTTATGCCACCCTTACTTCAATGAAATTATGATGGTATTCCTGGAGTTCTCCCATTTTAACATCACCTACTGTGGAGGAGATTACAATGAATGCCACCTGCCCAGATATCACCCAGTGACCTTCATTGTTTGAAGGATTTTTTTTAAATCCCTTTTCCAAACCACACATACCTTCAGTATGATGCTCTTATGAGTGTTAATGGTGAGCAGGGTCGGCACGTCCATTAAGGCGAACTAGGCAGTTGCCTAGGGTGCCAAAATGGAGAGGGGGCACTGGCCAGCCTGCTGCCCCCCTGCCACCCCCCACCACTGGCCACCACCACCCGTCCCCCCGCTGCCCGTCGCTGTCCGCCCGCTGCCCCCTTCACCCATCACCGCCCACCCCTGTGCCTGTCGCCGCCCCCGCCATCTGCCACCCCCTGCCGCCTTGCCCACCACCACCACCGCCGCCGCCGCCTGCCCGCCGCCGCCTGTCCTGCCCCCACCCCCCGCCACCCCTCACCTAGGGTGCAAAAAAACCTAGTGCCGGCCCTGATGGTGAGTTGCTATTGTTTCTAATGAAATACAGCTTCATACCACTCCGAATCTCCTCCTGTGATGCTTGGTCATATGGGAGCATTGAGGCTGCTCTATGGAACATGTAAAGTCCAAGAAAGCTAAGTAAAAAGCGGGTGGGGTGGCCTGGTAAGTGGACAGAGTGAAGTGAATATGAGCTTGAAATGTGACTTCCCCCCCCCTCCACATGGAAAGGTTTATTTACAAAGACAACAATGTATGAAGGATTAAGTGACAAGGACAGAAACAGCTTTCAGACGGTAAGCAATCATGTGACCAAATGCACCTTTGCATTCCCTCCGAAAAATTGAGCATAATATTTGTAGCAGATGGCCTCACAGCCAAACAAGGAAGTCCAGGTCAGCTAAAGCACTTTTTCATTAGAAGTCTATCAACATTCTAAGGTTATAGCTCTTTGATACTGTTGTAGCTGCTATGAGCTCCACCTATGGGATCTTGACGCATGCAGTTTGGTGAATAGCTTAAAATAATTGGCTGGAAATATAATTTTATATATAACATTCAGCTCTAGATATGAAAGTAAAATTCATTTAGCTTGCAATTTAATAGCAAACAGGTTCATTTACTAGATAAGAGATGAACCTCCTTGATTCTGTCCCACATCCTTTTTTAATGCCACTTAACCTAATTGGGGGGGTGGGGGGTTCTGGAGAACTCAAAAGATTGCATTCATTTTGTGGAATTTTATTTGATCTTAATTATACAGATATATTGTCTGATTCATTCTTGTGCCCAAGACATTGGAACTTCCATACTTTTCTTCTCATCCTTGATAATATGCTTTCTCTCATTTTTTGGTCAGGCCTCACACACTCACACACAGATAAAGTCCAAGCTTTTACTGAGACCTCAGGATAAAGCACAGCACAAGCAGGTTCAGGGTTAACAGAGTCCAAATGCAGGTAGCAAAAACACACTGCCAATTCCAATAGGTGAACAAATTCCAAGATACAAAGTTACAAGGTAGAAAACCAGTATGCAACAGATGTTTATGCCAAATCCAAGGACCAGGAGAATTCAGAGCCAAGACAAGGTGCAAGGTCGAGCAGAGCAGGAGACAGAGGTTCAGGAATCCTGGAACAAGGCACACAGGTGAGGGCAAGCCTTAGTGACTTGTTGCTCCCACAAAGGTAGCCTGACCCCTGAACGCTTGATTTATGGTCCCATGAGGGCACCACCCATCCCCATAAGCCCTCATTCTGCTAAAACTATGGGTCATGTGAATGTAAATGCCTCCAAGTCTCCAATAGTTTATCTCTCCTCTGCTTAGCTGTGAGTCTTTTCTTTCCTCTGACCTTAACCCCTTGGTGTCTGAGTCTGGCTCTGGCAGGGGCCTAACATTTTTGCCATAGTACTTGCATAGACTGAGTAAATAGCAAAAAAGTACCATTAAAAATTATAGTGAATAAAATAACATAGTACTCAACAGACCTGGGTTCAAATCCTTACCTAGCCCTTGGGGTGGTGCTACTGATAAAACCATTCCCTCTGCATCTCACGTGCCTTGAAAACATATCAGAGTCAATATATGTTGGACATAAATTAGGATAGAAATTCATCTTGATCCACGTGTTTTTGTAAAAAAAAAATCTGAAGCACTATGTAGGTGTTTGTGTCTTTTTAATCAACCACACTATACTTCTGTGATTGCTGTATCAGAGAAAAGTACATATGTTGTCAACCCGTGCATATATTAGGAAAACAATTTCTGAAAATGTATGTTAAAAGGTATATGGCCTTTTGTAAAGACTGAAAATGAAATGTAGACTAATGTGGAAATAGGGTGGAACCATCTTTTTCTTGAAGAAATTTTGAATATTATAGAAAGTAAACAATCAGATTTCCTACATGGCATGATGTGGCTATGGCTACTTTAAAAAAAAAGAGCTATCAGGAGCAACTTTACTGGAGAGGAGCTTTGGTTTTCCAGATTTGGCTTGCACTACTTACCTTTTGTCAAATGGCTGCTTTTAAGCAGAATCATTGGGGAATTAGAATCTTAGAAATTCGTAAAGCATGCTTAGGAAAGAAAAATGGTATCTAGATTTTTTTACATAATCTAAATTAACAGAAAGAGAGCATTAGCATGTGTTCTTGGGTAGAAAGAAAGATTAATTGCAAACATGAGACTCTGGCACCTCAGTACAATGAATTTAACCTGTGTTGACTTCACCAATTCAGTTCAGTAAGAATGTTCTGAAATTTTATCAGTGTCACTCCAAGAAGCCACAAACTCCATGTTAAGTAGTCTATATAAAATATTACTAGATGGCATATGGTGATTAGACTTGCCTGGAATCATTAAGACCATGAAAGTCCTGTAACTTAAAACTCTTGTTGCATATTGTCACAGCTGTGTTATGGTACCCTGATAGGTTTTTTTTTTAAAGGTATGCGAGATACTTACTAAGGAGTGGTTTACTCATCAATGGACGTTTCTCATGCAAAATCTGAATGTTCCCACACAGTCAACAGCTTTGCACACACAATGTGACAGTCTGCAAAGAGCATTGGAATCACACTCAATTGAATGTGTGTAAAGACCTCCCTGACAATACAAAGATCTCCATTAGGGATGAGCAAGAAATGAAAAATTAATGCTTCATTCATTTCATTTCATTTTGTTTCCATTCCCATTTCATTTTATTTCATTACTAACAAAATTGTAAAGTAGTTTTGTGAGTGACAAAACAAAATGGAAACAAATCACTTTGTTTTTAGCTCAGCCCCCCAAATTTGAAAAGATCTGGGGGTAAGGGGACTGAGTTATTAAGCTCCACATGGGCTGCCCCTATTGGAAAGATTCCAATTAGAAAAAAGACTCCTGGGGCACCACCTTTGAAGCAGAATAACTCAGCCCTCTTGCCCCCAAACCTTTCCAGATTTGGAGGCCTTAAAGGAAAGAAACCAAGGGAGCTCCAAAAAAAAAAATGGTGCCCCTTGGACCCTAGGGAGCCCATTTGAGAGAGTAATGAAACAGTTCATTTTTAACAAAGAAAAACCCAACTGTTTCTTTACTATCCAAAATGAAATGGGGGTCTCTCATTTTGTTATCTTTCAAAACAATTTGTAAGCTAATGAAATGATAAAACAGCATTTTGTTTTCATTAGGGTGCACATCCCTAAATCTCTATTACTTCTGGTTATGCGTGACACGTAACAGAGAGGAAAGTTTAAATGTATATGTTGTCCTTGACACACTCTGAGTTCTATAACTACTCAGCTGCACATATAAATCAGACTCTTCATTCAACCCCCCCACCCCACCCCCAAAACTGTAGGTCTTGTAATAAGGTGTGGGGTTTTCTAATTGTATGGGACTGGTTTGGCATTGAAACTAGATGCAGCTTTATTGCCATTGATTTCATTACGAACAGTTGAGAGCAGACAATGCACGTCACTGATCCATGCATTAATAATCCATTTGTGCAGTGATAGTTTCATCCATGAATTGTTTAACTAGTGCAAAGATAAGTAAATCATTAGATTTCTTTAGATGCCAGGCAGCCAAGAGGAGCTTTTACAAGAACACATTTATTATGATAATAACATTTTAAACATGGGAGCAACAGTGAAGTTCTTGCAGGACCTAATGGAAATTAAAAGTGAATCAAACTCTAAAATGAGCCAAAGCCCTCCCACACACAGCCTTCAAACATCCAAATTGGATTAGATGATCCTTTAAATGATTTTGTCTGCTGCAGAAATACTACAGCCATCGTTTTATGGCTTGTTGGCACACTATGCTGTGGAAAGTAATGAACACTTTCTAAAATGTTAATCAAAATGGAGGTTTGGATGGTAGGCCTCTCTGTGATTTTTCCCTCACAGGGAAATTTGCACAGAAATATTTGCAGAACACCATCTCAGGCAGGCAGGAGATTTGACAATATTTTGATTGGTTCTTCAACAGCAAAAGATGCCAGTTTAAGTGTGCTCACAAATACACATTTTATTCTGTACTCTGTTGCATAATCAAATCAACTGGAGCCATCACTCATATCAACAGACACTTTAGAAAGGGAAATATTACATGCAGTTGAGCAAATGGCCATGTAGTGTGTAATAACAATTATTTGAGAACTATTTCTTTCTGCTTTGCAGTAGGATATACAACTCTGAATACTAAAACATGTGTGTTAAACAACCACCATTTGTATCAACTTTGCTATAATTGCCTATCTGATTTGCCCCCCACCCAATGGCAAAATAAACAAGTGAGACACTGGAATGGGATTAACTCGGGCCACACTTTATTGAATTTCAACCAATAACTTGGGTAACGTAAACTCAGGAGGGGACTGGTGTAGTGCAGATTAATGATTGGAACCCTGAGGTCTCCGGGACCCTTCCAACCAGCCAGCATTGGGCGAGTCACTATTCCCTGTTAGTGCGGTCCATAAAACAGCACCTTCAAGGCTGGTAACATCCGTAACAAATCCCCCTGGGTCCTCAAGCCCCGATCCTGGCAACTCTTGGCCTGGGGGTGCTTCCCAGAGCATCCTTCCCCTGTTGCTGTAATCTCCCAATCCTCAACGACCTGAGGTTCGATGAGCTAGGATTGGATACTTTCCACCCTGACTCACCAGCTGCATTGAATTTTTGAATTACTGCCAAATGTGACCAATGCAAGACAACCCTAACAGAACCATCACCATCCAGTAACAGTATGGGATAGGGGGAAAATCCACACTAAGCCAGTCTGTGGACAGGACCAAAAATGCCTATCTGACCCCATCAAGCAAACAGTTAGACTGATGCTAGTACCAATCAATGTGGTGGGTGGGGAATGCTCGATGCCAACAAAAGGTTGTTATATACAGGACTCCTTCACCCCTCCTCTCCGGATCTGCGGCTATCTCACCACAAGTCTTGTGCTGACTTCACCAGGAGGAGGCACAATCACCCACCCTTCAGATGAACTGCCAAAGGGAGTTAACCGACCCATCTCTGCAGTTGTCTCATCATCAAAGGCTAACTCTATTTAACACATTCAAATATGGTTTCATATTTGCCTTCACCACCCAGGTTGTGGAGCCTGGCTATAGGGAAAGTGATTAGTCTGTTAATGGAGAAAGTGAGGAAGAAATGACAAGCAGAACACAGAACAGGGCGAGAAGGGAAGGCAATGTCCTAAAATATTTTCAGATATCTGAAGCTAAACACAGTTTTTACAGCATCTGCACCCTACTTCAGCCACCAGAATGGTCATTAACCCAGCACTGACATATTCGGTGAGATTTAATTTTTCATAAAGAAAAAATGGAATTTAACAGCAAAGAACATGGAGACTATGCACCCAACTATTATGGAAGATAAAAAGGAAATATTATTTCCACTACCAGAGGTAGTATGCCACTAATCCAGCACCACCTACAGTATTCTTAATAAAGGTTATGTAGAACACATAGAGAGACCTTGGCTACTGAGGACTGTGGTATTCAGTGGTCTGCAGTGATTGGCACAAGGATGGTATTGGGTGCTATTGACACTGACGAATTAACAAGTCCCAGTGCTGAGCAAAGGAACAATGCCAACCTCATGAGTAGAGATGGGCACGAATAAAAAAATTGCATTTCGTTTGTTGTTTGTCATTTGGAGGGTCCGTTTCGGTTCGTTTCTGTTTTTTGTGAATTTTTGCAAAAAAATTCATTTTCGTTTCCGTTCGTTTCGTTACCATTTTGTTACCATTTATTTCATTTTTTGTGATTTTTTAAAGGATTTTAAGCAATTCACTCATATTGCAGTAACAGAATCGAAACGCACGACAAAATTCCCGGTGTTTCTGTTCATTTTGTTTCATTTTAGAGACAAAATTCGTTTGTCATTTCGTTATGTAGCGAAACAAAAAACAAAAATGGAAACGAAAAATTGTTCGTTTCGTGCCCATCTCTACTCATGAGCCCTATTGCTGTCTCTATTACTGCTTGCTATTGCTATTCATATCCCAGAAGTGGAGAGATAAAACTGTATTCCCCACTCACCACCAGGGTGGTGATGCAAATTCAACCAGAGAAATACAGGGCAAGCAAAGAGACTGATATCACAAATAGGCAAAGGTCACTACAAATCCTCTCCACTAAAGAGGGGATAGATGGTGAGCATGCTGCCCAACCCCTAACAAAAACTAGAATTGACGCTGAGCTTATATACAAATTCTAAGCTTTGAAATGAACTAGCAATACAGGTATTTATTTATTTATATATTTTAGAGTATTTTTACCCTGCCTTTCTCCTTTGAAAAGGATCCAAGGCGGCTTACAGTAATGAGGGATAATACACAGTCCAGTACAATTAAGACATGTTCAAGTATTTGAGAAAAAGGAATTGAAGGACATCTTACAGCATTAATAGACAGCATTACATTAAAACAACACGGTTATAAGTAGTCATAAACACAAAGTGTATGTGAACCCATACAATTATATAAATAAAGACCATCACTACTTCCACCATCTTGAAATATGACCATTTCAAAGAAAACTTCTCTATGAGGTACTCTCTTTTTATATGAAGGGAAAGTAAAATTATTGGTAACCATTTCAAATTGGCAGTCCCCAGCTGTATTCTGAACTGGGACAATAACAACAGAGGTGTACCTTGCGATTACTGAACATGTTTAGGCCAGACCTCATACAGTGGAGTCTTCCCATCAGCACCACAAGCTTTAATCAGTTTAATCAGCAGTCTAATTGGTGGCACTAATTTTAATCAGCAGTGGCTAATTGTAATTGGCAAGTCAAAGTTAAGGGCACATTTGCTTATTATTTGAGAATATTTTGGTTCCAGCATGTTAGTGTAATCAGAAAGCAAAGTAAATTATAGATGCCCTCTAATGTGCAGTGGTAAGTGATGGTAATGCTGAACTTGGTGGTTATATTCTTAACAGTTGTAGACATGAAGGGAGAGACTGGTCAGACCAATGAATTCCTCCCATCCTTTTTGCAAGAATGGGAAAAGCATCAAGACAGTATTTTTTTTTAAAGTTCATAGAAATATTTGCATAAGCAGCTTGGGTTCTCTGGAATAAAGGAGAATAAATTAAATGCATATATGAATGTATGGTGATTTATATTTCTTTCAGTATTGGAAATATGTTGCCTTTATCAGATGCTCGTTTCTTTTATACAAGTTTATTTACATTACCTCAAAGAGTTGATTAAAAAGGGATATGATTATTCAACCAGAAGTTCATTATTCAGTTCTCAGTGTAGATTTTATGCAAGGTGCTGAGAGCTTGTCATTAACTTTCAAGGAAAATTGAATGTTCTAAACCCACTATCTGATGTATTTTCTCTGCTTGTATATTTTTTTCATTCCTGTTCCCTCAGTCTTCTAAGAGCTCAGTCTTTGACCAATGATATATACTTATATATTTATGAGCTGAACTTCACCATTATTATGGGAATAACCAAAGGTACTTTTTCACCTTAGTCAGTTATTTTAAAAAATATCTATGCTTTTTTAAAAACATTTTTTCTACACTGAACCAAATAAAACAAATATTTTCTTCTTTCTTGTCCTGTTACCAATTAAATCACAATTTATCCAACATTTCAGCCCAGTATAATTCATATCTTCTTTCCCAACTTAAAAGAACATACTTTCCTTACTGTCTCCTCCATATTCTATCTATCTTTACTTACATCTATTTTCTAATACAAAATATATACTCTATCTAATCTCAACAGTATATTCAACTCAATTTTTAATTCTTCAATTAGCTAAACAGTCATCCACAATATATTTACCTATTCTTCTAAAAATACCTAATTTGAAAAGCCTTCTCCAACTCAAGTTAGTATTTTCTGGGTTATTATAAAAGAGGTACGTCTTGGTCTACAGATTTCACTTTATGCATAGAAGTTCTTATCTGTACCTAACTACCACAATTATTGTAAGGATCTAACAAAATAACATTTGCTGTATTTTTGCTCTATAAGATTCCCACACACAAACACCGTCAACAGCAAGGAGAAATGTCTGTGCATCTTAGAGGGCAAATACACCCCCACCGGGAGCCTCCAGAGAGGTTGCTGCAGAGGCCTCCGGACTTGTGCAGGTCCCAGCCCCAGCTGCAGCTGTTTAAAAAAATTACCTTGCATGATTGATTTTTTCACATATAATAGAAGAGGGAGAGCAACCAGCCCTACCAGAGACCATAGAGATGAGAAACGGGCTAGAGAGTAACCACCCACCATGGTGACCATAGGCAGAATGTGAATCTAGGAGAGGGAGGTCTCCCATTTGGCCCATCTTGAAGAGCTTTTTTGTTTTGTTTTGTTTTCTGTAGTCTAATGTTTTATGCCTGCCTAATATTGAATTTCCCTAAACTTATTAACCTCAAATGTGTTTTTGACAGCTGACACAGTGCAACTCACTTTGATAGGGGCTTTTGTAGCATGGACAATTGTAAATAAAGAAAAAACATGTACAATTTTTATTCATGCCTTTAATGAAAAAAACACAAAGTGCAAGTAAATATTTGGATTTGGAATGAAAAAAATAAGAACCTAGTAAAACACAAATAATGCTGTTAATTGCTCTGATAGCCATTGTTCAATATTTGGCTTCAAATTAGTGAGGTATAGTCTTAAATCTCCATGTTCAATGATTTGCAATCAATTGCATTTTTTTCATTTTTTTTGGTAAGAAGATTGGCAACCACGCTAAACTCCCTTTCCACAAGGAATGAAGATGGAAAAGCTATCATAAACTTTCTTGCGATAGTACATAATGCAGGATAAGCAACAGGTATATCTTTCTGAAGCTAGAACTGCTGATACCCCATTCTGAATTGCACCTTAACTTCTTCATTCATGGTTGTTCCAATGAGTTCTTGTAATGTGACATCTGATTCTTCAATATCACCATATGGATTGATATTCCACTGTGGTATTTCCATAGTCAAAACATCCTCAAATCTGGTTTTAAAGTCTGTGTGAAGGACACTTAAATGTTGAATGTAGACCAAAACATCATATTGGGCATTTGTCAATGACAAGTTGGGGAACTGGGGAAAATTCATGCCGTCCAATGTTTTGCTTCATTGGATTAATTCTGGCAAGAAAAGCTGCAATGATAGTCTTTGTTTTTATTAAATTCAAACTGTTACCTTGTAACTGCAAGTTAACCTCATTAAATTTAGTGTGAACAAATCTGTTAAATAAACAATGTCTGGCTTCCATTTGATGAAATTTTCTTTCAAAATGGGGTCTTTAGCATCCAAAAAACTCTAAAAACCTTTTCAAAAAAGTGAAAAAATCTTGTCAAAGGTAAGCCTTTCGAGAGCCAGCATACTTTAGTGTGAAGGAGTAATTGATGAAAGTCCTCATCATTTTCTTCACACAACTGTGTAAATAACCTAGAATACAACATGTTGATATGGATCTTGTTTACTGTGTTTATGACAAAAATGAAGAGAGTTATGCAATCTGGCACTCAGATTTTTAACTATTATATATTGTTTATGAATGACACAGTGAATTGCAAACACCCTGGCTACATTTTGTTTTAAATGTCTTATAAAACCACAATAGCCCCCAAACATAGCTGGTGCTCTATCTTCTGCTGGTGGTATTATATTTGATAAAGATATTGCTTTTCCCATGAAATACTCTTTCAAAACATTGAATATTGATTCACCTTTGGTATCTGTTGGCAAAGTTCTTGCAAAGAGCAGTTCTTCATGGATTTCTTGGTTCACAACAAAACAAACATATGCCAATAATAGTGCTCATTACCAGGTAAAGTTGACTCATCCAGTTGAATAGAGAATGTTTTGTTTTTCAGATAATTACACGAGAAACTTTCAGCATCATGACTCATTTCATCTATATGTCTTTGAACTGTGTTGTTGCTCAAAGGAATTATTTTGAGTATAGCATAAGCAGGCTTGTGTAGAACAGTTTTTAAAACCTCTTCAATGTCTGGTAAAATCAGCTCTTCCCCAATAGTATGAGGTTTTCCTGATTTTGCTATGAATTGTGAGATATTATAAGACACCTGCAAACCATCATCATCTCTTTTTGATGTTGAAGCGAACATACTGTCCACCGTGGTTCTCTTCTGAAGTTTTTCTTTCAGTGTTTTAAAGCATGCCCTGTTTTATCAGGGTGACACCCTCTCAGGAATTTAAGTAATTTTATTGGGTTTTTTTTTGGGGGGACGAAGGGGGGAGGGTGTGGGGGAGGGGGAGGGAATACACTATAAAAATTACATTAAGTATATCAAGCCAAAAATAACGGTTTAACATATTAACAAATCACCAAATAATATCACAATACTAATAAGTTTGTTACTTCTTGCCATCTTTTCCGGGAAATCTCATCGTAGTCTCCCTTTAGAAAACCGGAGAGTCTGTCAATTTCAATACATTCTCTTATCTTTTCATGGAAGTTTCTCTCTGTTGGCACTTCTGTTTGTTTCCAAAATTTCGCATACAATATCCTTGCTGCAACTATTACATGATGAAGTACATATTTCTGGTCATATGAGATATTAATATCTACTATATATAGAAAAAATTCTGGTCTAAGCTCTAACTGAATCTTCAAATATCTTTCTAAAAATAATTTTACCATTATCCAATATGCCTTTGCCACTTTACATGTCCACCACATATGGTAAAAGGTACCACTGTCATGTTTACATTTCCAACATTTGGGTGAGCAATTATACATCTTAGATAAACGGTGGGGGGGGGGAAATGCCATCTATAAAACATCTTGTAACAATTTTCCTTAAAGGCTATAGATTTAAAGAGTTTAACAGTATTCCACAAAGAGTCCCATTTGTTTAAATGAATAGAATTACCAAAATTTTCTGCCCATCTTATCATTGTATCTTTGACCAATGTATAAATCATTTTTTCAGTTAACAAAATACTATAGAATTTACTGAGAAGCTTTGAATCGCCAGAAGATAGTATTTTGTCAAGTGGAGTGTCATTTGTCATAAATCCCCCCTTTTTAGTGAGATTTTTAAAGTGTGAGTATATTTGTTGGTACTTCCACCAGTCTAACTTGTAACCTTCTGATACTAATTTTTCTAGTGACTTCAAGGAGAAATCAGCATTTTCTTATGGATAGCCATATTTGAACTAAGGCATTCCTTATCCAATGCTTTTTGAAAAGGGTAGGTATATTACCCTTATACCATACGTAATGATGCCAACCCCTGTCCAAATCGTGACTCTCAAGCTGCAAAATTCTATTATTTGTCATCAAAATCCAGTCTTTGATCCAAGTCATAGCAGCAGCCTTATAGTACAGCACCAAGTTGGGCAGGGCAAAACCACCAGTTTTAGTTCTGTCCTGTAGATAGACATTTCTAATCCTTGCTTTTTTTCTTTTGCCATATAAACACACATATACTTTTTTCCAGGTCTGAAATAATCTTAAAGTTAGGTAATATAGGTAAACATTGAAATAAAAAGAGCAATTTAGGTAAGACGGTCATTTTAACTTCAGCAATTCTGCCCATTAAAGATAACTGAAGTCTTGACCAGGTTTCCAGGTCAGCTTTGATTGCTTTTATACCATTAATATAGTTATCTTTAAGTAAAGTGTTGCAATGGTTGGACACAATAATACCCAGATATTTTGCCTTACTAGCATATTGAAAACCCGACTGGTTAACCAGTTTTCCAATCACAAGTGGGGTCATATTTTTTGTGAGCAACAGTGTTTTTTCTCTATTAACCTTTAGGCCTGAAATTTTAGAGTAGGCCTCCAAAATCTTTAGTAGTTCTGGAAGAGAGGTCTGTGGGTCCTCCATAATAACCAACAGATCGTCCGCGAAGGCTTGCACCTTATAGATTTAAAGAGCAAAGGAGAAAGGGGGCATCCTTGCCTGGTACCTTTATGTATCTTGACTGTGTCTGTAAGATAGGCATTAACTACAATCCTAGTGTTTTGGGCGGAGTAAATTTGTTCTATAGCTCGTAGCATTCTGTGGCTACACTGTAAATAATCTAACTGGGTTTTGAGTAAAGACCAAGATACATTGTCGAATGCTTTCTCAGCGTCGATGAATGCGAAGGCTACTTGCTTCCCAGGGTGGCATTCATAGTACTCCAACGTGTCAAGGAAAGTTCTAATGTTGGATTGGAGGCGTCTTTTTGGAAGAAAATCGTTTTGATTGGGGGATATCAGAGATGGTAGAATCATCCGCCATCTATTTGCCAAGATGGTTGCAAATATTTTATAATCCACATTTAGGAGAGCAATTGGCCTGTAGTTCTGTATCAGGTCTCTGGGTTTCCCTTCTTTAGGAATCAATGTTGTATGAGATGAATCTGGTATATCTTCGCCCTCTAAAATAGATGTAAAGAGATTTTTCATATTTCCAGAGGACTATCTCAGAATTTTTTTTTGTAAAATATGCCACCCTCTCAGATGATCCTCCAGCTTGGATGGTTTCATAGCATCATTGTTTAAAACTCTGTTGCACAAAAGGCACATGTGCAGATATTTTCTGACAGGGATGGAATGAGGCCAAACTTCAAATAATGAATGCTTAAATTGCCTACATTTCTTTTTAGCCTCAGCCATGTTGAGTAGAAGTTATCTGTTAACAAAAGTAAAGCTATTTAAATATGATAAGACAGAGCCATTCAAAACTGATTCCTGCCCAGACAGCATACAAATATATTTTTAATAAAAATTAAATTGTTTTTGGAAAATTGGAAATATTTTTAAAATATTTCTAAAAGTGTTGAAATGTCTGCAAAAATAGCTTACAGAAATATTTCTAAAAATATTTTGAAATATTGTGTGCTGTTTGGGTGGAGTAAATACTTAGATATAGAGAGGAATCAGGATAAAGAAAATGTTGCTTTTATAGTGGTACTGTATAAGCGTCGGTGGTGCAATGTTAAAGGGTGAGGACTGAGATGACTGGGTCACTGGTTCAATCCTGGCCATGCCATGTATCAATGAATCTTTTATATAAAGATTTAGGTACATAACACTGATTGCTAAAACAGTGAAGGGAACCCCATTAAGGAAAACATATGTGCAGTAATACCTTGGTTAAAGAGCATAATCTGTTCCAGAAGCATACTTAAAACCAAAATGTTTCCATATCAAAGCCAATTTTCTCATAGAAAATAATGGGACCTCTGATGATTCATTCCATAGCCCAAAAATATTTGATTACAATACTGTAATTTAATACAAGGTACTAAATAAAATACAAAGTACAGTACAGTACAAAGTACAAAATACACTACAGTACAAAGAACAATATCCTGCATTTGTAAACCTTTGTGGCAGGTGCAGAGGAGGGGGAAGCCTCCATGGAGGCATCTGTTTTAAAACTGGGACAATGGGAGGAATCCCAACTAGAGCAGAGGGGGGGAGAAAACACCTCCATGGAAGGGGCTGTTTTTAAAAATGGAGCACTGGGGGAAATCCCAGCTAGAACAGAGAAGTGGGAAAACCTCCATGGAGGGGGCTGTTTTACAAACTGAGCAATGGGAGGAAAACAGCTAGAGCAGAGAGGAAGCCTCCGTGGAGGCAGTTGTTTTTAAAATGGGGCAATGGGGATGGCTGTGTCCTGGTTGCAGTGGTGGTGGCAGGGTTGGTGTGGAGAGGTCCCACGGAGTTGGCCTCTTTGGGGACAGGCGTTGATGGGGTGGCAACTGTTTGTACCTTTACTGAGCCTGTTGTCCTTCCTTCAACTCTTCTGTTGGTGTTGCCTGCAATAGGAATTGAGACAGTCATCCACTTCCAGCAGGAGAGAGGAGAGAGGGAGAGATGCCATTGGCTTAGAGCACTTTTGATTATGTGACAATATGAGAGTGCTGGTATATCAAGACACTACTCTTTAATAAGGCAAAATATTCAGAAACTTTTGCTTCTTATCAAAATGCTGGTAAACCAAGTTACTTGTTAACCAAGGTACGGCTGTAATTATAGTTGTTTTGATTTTCAAATGACCATGATTCGGGTACAAGTATCTGTCATGTAGCTGCAAAACATGAGCCCCCAACCTTTGCAAAACAGACTTTATAAACAGGCACATGATGAGGATCAAGTTCTGGAAAATAATGCAATACCCCCACCCTGCAAACACAAGGCAAAATGGACTTTAAAGGTATGGATACCACAACAATCATGTCTCTACCTTTGCACCACTTGAGAAATGCAAACAAAAAGTTTTTTAAAATTCCAAAAATTGCTGCAAAAACGTTCAAAAATGGCACCAAAACAATTTGTGTTAGGTGTAAGACATTTACAGAATGTTGATGATGATCTCCCTAATTGGGGTCTGCTCACGTGGACACCCATTTACATTTTGTGGACCCCCATTTTTGCTCACTGTCATAGACCCCCTGCAAGCCAAAATAGACCCCTGGGGGTCTATATAGACCACTTTGGGAACCACTGGTCTGTAGTGTCAAAAGCAGTGGATCCTACTGAGTTCTGTGGAGCTGATCAGTGGAAAGAGGGTTAACACCCAACAACAAGTACTCCTTCCTGACTGTTAGAATACCCATATATTATGGTTACACTGTAAATACAAAATCTACATGCACCTGTTATTTACGAGCTGCCTTAAAGAAAGGAAAAGAATAAGATGTAGGGGGTGTAAGCTGCAGAGAAATAACAGAGCCATTGGCTGATACAAATGGGAACTCCTTGTAGTAGAACAGCCATTGTGATCAGAGAAGCCATTTGAGACAAATGTAGCATGTTGTTATTTTAAAATGATATTTAAAGTATATCTGAGATTCATCTTTTGCAGGACAAAAGGTTAGTGCTTGTACTAAGCCATGTCTTTTCTTTCACTTTCGGAATACAATTCCTTCAAATGTCAGTCCCGTCATTAGCATTTAAAACAGATGTCAGCTTTTTCCCTGATGGCATCTGAAGTTCTAAATGCTTCCTGGCAATTTTACATGCAGGGGAACTTTTAAAAAATTCTTGACTTAAAACACACAAGCACATATGTCTCTGTGTGCACACAGCATATTCTGTTGCAAAAACATGGCCATATTTTCTAACACAGAAGACTTCCACATTTCATGTCTATCACTTGATGCATGATTTTACAGCAAGGGCAGGGAAAATAGGCTCCACTGATCTGTAGACATATTGGGATCCAAGGGAATTTTGGTATCCTAATGAATGCTACCAGGGAGACCTTTTACAGAACTTCCAAGAGACTGGGAAAATAAGGGGACATAGTGTACTTCGAACAAGTTCCTTTTCACAAGAGAGAGAGAGAGAGAGAGAGAGAGAGAGAGAGAGAGAGAGAGAGAGAGAGAGAGAGAGAGAGAGAGAGCAGCACACAGCACACACACAGCACACAGTTGCTTGTTGACTGTGACTTGGTAGCTTAGCTTAGTTTAGCTCCTCATTTCTAACAGTGGCTACTGAAATGCAGCTCATCTCCTGCTAAGCCTTCAGCACTCTGGCTTTGTTGAGACTGCTTTGCATCTAGATGGAGAATTGTTTAAGGGGCAGCTGCCTTAATTCTGCATTGCAGGGGTGCAGAATGAGAATAACGAAACTCTCTGCATCAAGAATGGACAAGTGGGGCCATCTGTGTGTTTTTGGAATGTAATTATGATAATCCCTTGTGATTGCCTATTCTGGTTAGGGCTGGCAGGGATTCCTGTCAACAACTGGAGAGCCACAGTTGCTCACTCATGGTCCCCTTCAATGGCATTGATTTTCCAAGTATGGGGACACCACATATTGCAATATCTACATGAAGGATCAGTTGAAGGTTAAGGGCCTTTTTATACACGGCCCCTAAGCTCTGCAGGAAATGGCTGCAAGGTCCGGACCTTACAAGTGTTTTCCCACCAGCTCCGGACTTTGCAGACAATTAAGTGCGACCCCGCCCACCTAAGCGCGACCCAGCTGCACTTTCTTGTACCTGCTTGAGGTGGGTGAAAATCCCCGGGTCGGATTTAATCTGGTCAGTGCGGGGCTCTCCTGGCTTCTGCTTGTGTTTGTTTTTTTTTTTGCCTCCTGCCCCTTTAAGAGAAGAGGTGGGAGGAAAAAAAAGCAAGCAGAAGAGAAACGGAAGAGAAACGGAAGAGAAACGGAGCTCCGGGGAAGCTCCTCCAGGTGAGCTGCATTTTTTCCCCTCTTTCTCTGGTGGGGAGGAAGGAAGGGCAACGAACCCCTAAGATCTTTGGTCCGAATTTAAGGGACCAGCGGATCTTAGGGGTCGTGTGAAAAGGCCCTAAGCTAAACTTTACATAGTCTCCTGATGCCAAGGGCCAAGCTAGAGATTAGAGTATCCTTTCTTTTTAACATTCAGTCCTTTAAAATCTTCTGGCTTGTGAATAGGCTATTTCCTATCTATCTGTGGTTCAAAACACCAGAAAGTGACCCAACATTTGTACTTTGAAATATTGTGCCTCAATTACCAGCAGGAAAAAAGGTTCCAAGATTTGCATAGCAAGGGCTACTCTGAATGTTAGTGACACCAGTGTCAGCTGTCAAAATAGTCTATAGGATCTCGTCTTGGTCTCACAGCAATTCACAAAGAGATGCTAAGCAAGTGAAAAATTCCAGAACCTGATTCCTTTTTTCATCAATTAAGCATTGCACCACAGACCCCCCCCCCCAAAAAATAGGCAACTAGAGATGGGCACGACCAGGAAAAATGACGTTTCGAGTTTTCGATTGTCAGGATGGGTCCGTTTTGGCTCGTTTCCGTTTGTTGAGGAAATTTTCAAAAATCTGTCGTTTCCGTTTGTCATTTGTCGTTTGGGTTGGGGTTGGGGTTGGGGTAAGTGGGCTCTGGGAGGCACCTCTCTGGGTGCTTCTCTGACGTTTGACCCACTAAGAAGGGAAGCAAGGGAAGCGTTTCGCGGAGCCGTCGTGTACCATACATTTACATTACATTATGTTAGGGTGGGGTGGCAGAGGCACCTCTCTGGGTGCCTCTGACTCAGTAAGAAGGGAAGCATAGTAGCGTACTGCCAAACAGGTTAGGGAATGGGATAGGGGATAGTGGGCTCTGTGAGGCACCTCTCTGGGGGCCTCACTTTGACTCACTAAGAAGGGGAGCATACTAGCGTACTGACGTACAGGTTAGGGAATGGGATAGGGGATAGTGGGCTGTGGGAGGCACCTCTCTGGGTGCCTGGGACCGACTAAGAAGGAAA
This sequence comes from Phrynocephalus guinanensis, assembly GCA_037367245.1. Lineage (NCBI taxonomy): Eukaryota > Metazoa > Chordata > Lepidosauria > Squamata > Agamidae > Phrynocephalus > Phrynocephalus guinanensis. The sequence goes on along the minus strand of CM074737.1, from coordinate 12,588,181 downwards.
GTGTACTTGCGTATGGATCTGGGTTAGGGTTGGGGTTAGGGTAAGGGCTAGGCTTAGGGTTACGGTTGGTTAGGGTGGGTTAGTGGGCTGCACCTCTGGGTGCCTCTGACCCACTAAGAAGGACAGCATACTGGCATATGGGTTAGGGTTGGGTTAGGGTTAGGTTTAGGGTTTGTGGGCTTTTAATGCCCTCTCTGGCACACCCAGAAGTCTCAGTCAAAACCTGGCCATGCGATTTGTGGAATGGGTCCAAAAAATTGCATGGTCCCATCCCATGGCCAGCCCATCATTGTGCATGCGCAGGTGTAAAAAAATAAAAAAATAAAAAATAAAATAAAATCAATGGAGATGTTTTATTGCAAGAAAAACCCACTGCTGCTACTATAAAAATCAGGCATTTAAAATACCTAATTTTCAAATGTTTCTGTGGTGCCTTGGTGGGTTTTTGGACCAATTCTTTTTGGGTCCCCCCCCCACCGCATGGCAAATGGAGACGACGAGGATGGCCCCCCAGCCTGGTACCAGCAGCCCAGGACAGGAGAGGGGGGGGAGGCCGGGGACCCCCCCCCCCAGAAACCACCCCTCGGTAGGTGCCCTCACTCAGGCAGGCATATTTTCACCTGCTTTTATGGCTGGGAATCGGGTTGTTGTTTTTTTAACTTTTTTTCTGTGCTGCTTGGCATCGCGTGATCGCTGCGATTCCATGAACGACAACGAAAAATCAGACCCAATCTTTCTTTTTTGGTTCGAGTTCGAGTTGGAGCGGAGTGATTCTCGTTACCGTTACCCATTACGTAACGATAACGAGAACTGAAAACGGAAACGAGAATTTCGCCTAGTCGTGCCCATGTCTATAGGCAACACAAGGCATTGGATTATAAAATTGGGCCACAACTTTGTTGAATCATTGTGCCTTGAAAATTCTGAGAAATCTCTGTAAATTATGGGGGGCTGCAGGTAAACTTTGGCCTGGGTGACCTTGACCTTCAGGCTTTTAACAGCTTAGGTGAGTTCCTTCCTGAAAATGTGCTGATTGAAGTTCAAATTCTGGGAGACTAACTCCCCCAAAGCAGCCATAAACAAATTTAACCACAACCTATTATCTTATTAATACTAACCCATAACCTAAACTAATTGACATTCTCTTAGAGGCTGTCCATTCCCGATCATTGGAAATATACCATGAATTCACCTAAAACCCACACCTTGAACTACCTGCTGGTTGTGACCATAGAGACACAAATCCCTTCTTAACCCAGTAATGAGAGTGGGATGGGGGAAAACTCACTGTTACCTAACAACCAATCAGGGTACAGTCAGAAATTCCCATCTGGCCCAAAGTGACCTGCTACTCTCAGTCTCATTACCACTAGGGTGGGCCGTAAGCATTCATTTTCATGCCACTGCCTCAGTTCAGGAGTGCAAAGCATCCCCATCTGGGACCTTTAGTCCCGTGGAGCCACCATTTCTCACACAAATATGAAGCAATTGCAATGACAGTTTTACAACACATCCAACTAGCTTTCATTTTCTGCCTCTGCTCCCCTCTCTTGGCTTTCCTCTCTTTATTTACCCCCCCCACTTCACTGACACACACTCCCCCCCTCTCTCTCTTTCTGGCTCCTGTCTGTATCTGGATCTCCTTGTGGCTCATCTCTGTGTGCTCTTGGCTCTTCTCTCTCTCCTTCTCTTTTTCCCCCGCTTGCCCACCCTCCATCCCTCCATCCAGCCCTCTGGCTCCCCCCGCCTCTTCTTTCTTCTCCTGCAGCTCCCCCATCTCTCTCTTCATCTTTATACCTCCTCCATCTCTTTATGGCTGCTTTCCCCCTTCTCCTTCTCTCTCTCTTTCTTTATTTTGCTGGTTCCTTCCTCCCCCAGCTACTTAGCCAAGGCCTAACTTCCTCTGGGCTCACACTGGAAACTTGCATCTTGTGGTCCCCTACCCATCTTGCCCATCACTGGCTGCCTCAGTCCCTTGCAGCAGTGGATGAGAAACTGTTGACAGAGGATTCAGCTGTGCCCTATGGATCATGCAAGTACTTCCTGACTGCCAGGATGTTTCTTCCTTTATCCCGAGCAATAACACTTAGTGCTCACCGTCCTAGAGTACCTTAGCTGGTACTGGTACTGCAGTGCCCTGTGAATGTATCCTGATGTCTATGCTATCTCAGGATCCTCTCCAACTTCAAAGGGGCTCCAGACAATACTCTGTCTTTTCTTTGGTATGGTGACCTCGACTATCTTCCTTTTGACTGCATCTGCCAGGGTTTTGATGTTGCTTCTCCCATGCCTCTGATCTTCAGGCTCAAACTGAGTCCTTCTGACAACTGAAGCAGGCTTTATTCCCACTACCATCTGACAATAAAGAAAATCAATCTGTTTTCCTCTAGCCCCAGGGATATGATATGTATTTGTGTTACTTCTATTGAAAAAACTCTTGATTGATTAAGTTAAAACTAATGATCAGGTGTAATAATCACAGAACAGTAACAGTGCAACTGGAACTGTTAATGATATATGTAATTTCATACAAGCGAAGTAATGGGTTGGAAATTAAATGTAGTCCTCTGTGCACACAAATGTGAAGGAAACGGACAATAACATTAAAAATAATTTTGCTTGTTGTTATGATGCATGATTACAGTATGAATTAAACATGCAATATAATTATAATAGATTTGTTTTGTGAATAAATGAATATGCTTCCTGACAGGATTCAGATGAATATGTAGTTGCATCCATTTTTGCAAGCAAGCATAAAACAGAGATTGATAGTGTGGTTGTTTTTTGTTTGTTTTTTAAAGTACCACACAAAGAAAGCAAATTGGATACATAACAACAACTGGGTTTGATGGCAAAGGTGAGAAAGATGGCAAAAAGCAAGTGGAATTCCATTAGTGGGACAAAAAAGGAGGGAACGAGTCACATAAGAATAACACAAAGCTCTGTGACGTAACTGAGTACAGAACTTCAATCTTTCAGTTGATTTTTTCTGTTCCCCACACTTTAATATCAAAAAATCACCAGCCATTGTCCAGATCCTGGTGAAAATACTACCGGTAGTGAATTTTAGATATAAAAGGCTCCGCCCTCCAGCATCACTGTCCTGAGTCTCTCAAAAGCTTCCCTAGGTTGAAACAGATATTTTAGGGAGCCTCACAACCTGAGGGCAGGGATGGAAATAGAGAACTAAATCAGTACATTCCACTTGGGTCTGAACCTCATGAAATCTGGTTCAAATAGTGTTTTTCAAGTTCAGAATTAGTAGAAGCTGAACACCCAACTGTGGGCTAAGTCATGCATGTTCTAAGTCAGATAGATGTAGTCACAGTTCAAATATTCCTTTTGAGCCATTTCCAACAAACTATAACATTACTGCATATTGTGGCTGTTACTAATAAAGTTAAATAAAATGTCAAGGCCTGTAGTTTTATCTAGGGAAACAAGTCTCACCTCCTTATTTCTGGATAAGTGTACAACATCTGATGCCTGCATGAACTTCCAATGAAAAGGTGATTCATTATTACAGTATAAAACTCACCGTCACGCACCTATCAAATACATTTTTGAGTCAAGTTCTCCGTTTGTTTTTATTGGTTTTGTTTTCATGGGTTGAATTATTCTACAGCCTGTCTGGCCATGTTGTACTTAATACACATCCCAACAAAGCTTTCTTCCCTTTATTCTCAAGCAGGGTACAGAGGCATTCAAATTCTTCAAGGAAGTTCACTTACCTTGATTTCATGATAAAAATTCAGGTAAGATATGTGTTCAAGGTAGGTCATTCATAATTTTTGAATGAAACACTTTACATTCTTTTCAGAGGTCTGCAGCAAGCTACAAGATTATGTTATAAACCCATACAATATCTATTAATGCCATAATGAGCCATATCATAAAGACATTACTGGTTATGTGCTGTTGACATGACAACGACGGAGAAGCACCAGTGGAAGGTGTTTCATATATAGGTGCCTGGCTTATTTTAAATTAAGCAGCTATTGTTTCTTTCACGCAGACAGAATATGAGGGCTGCATGCCTGGGGAATGTTTGCCTGCCTGCCTGCCTGCCTGCAACATAAGCAGTGGTGGTGGAGGCTGTGTGGCTCTGGAGTGACCACTCGCCTGCCTGAGAAGGAGCAGATGGGGTGGAGAAGGAGGGAGAGGAATGCGGCAGCAGGCAGGCTGGCAGAAATGTCTATTGGTGGCAGGCAGCAGAGTCCCACGGGCTTTGTGCATGGCTTCCATTTTCTCCCCCACGCTGTCCGCTCCAGCCTGTCCCACAACCCCATCTCTCCATTGCCATTCCTGCCAGGCAGCAGCAGGGCTAAACCCTCTATGTGGCTCTTGCCAGGCTGCCCTCTCCTCCTCCTTCTCCTTGTCTCTCTTGTCTCCCCCCAACCCATCCACTCCAGCCTGTCCCACGTCCCCATCTTGCTTTCACCATTGCCACCCAGCAGCAGCAGGACTGAGCCATTCATGCAGCTCTCACCAGGCTGCCCTCTCCTCCTCCTCCAGGTTACTCCTTCATTGAACAGCTATGATCCCAGGCTAGCAAAGTTTCCTGGTGATGGCAGCGAAGGAAGCTGTGCGGCCTCGGAGCTCCCACTCATCCACCTGCCTTGCAACAGCGGTGGCACTGGAGGAGACAGCTTGGCCCCTGAGCATCTGTCCACCTGAAAGATTGGCAGTGGTAGCAGCAGTGGAGGAGGCTGCTTTGCTCTGGAGCACCCACCCGCAAGCACCACAAGTAGGAAGACGCAGGCCGGGTGGTGCAAATGTGTTTGCAGCGGTCCCACGTCTGGCCTCCACCCCTGAGCGGGTGTGGGGGGGGTCTGCACTTGCCAGTGGGCTAGGTTCAGGGCCCTGGCATGCCTGATCTGGCCCCCAGGCCCTAGTTTGAATACCCCTGAGATAGAGTGATGTCTTATGAGGCTTGGATTCAAATTTCTGCTCAGTCACCGAAACTCAAGGAGCAGGGATGATAAAGTTACTCCTTAAACATCTCATACCTTGAAAAGCATGATGGGTTCCATAAGCTGAAAGTGGCATGGGAATATATAGCATCTTACCAAAACTATGCATTTCATGTTCTGTAGGCTAAAAAAAAAAAAAAAAGAAAGAAAAGGCAGAAGGAATGAGTTTAAATGTATCCTAAACTTTACTGCATCTTCTTAATAAAAGCTTTCAATGCCCCTCAGTTACACTGTTCTTTTCCTGACTCTTGAGTTGCAAGCAAAGCCAGTGATATGTTACATTTTATGGGACTGAAATAAAAACGGAAAACACTAACTTGTCAGTGAAAAATAAAGTGCATCCCATCAAGGTTATGATCCATAGAGCACAGGATCAGGATAGCAAACAATAAACTAAACACTCCAATAAATCTTTCCCATCTTTTCTGTGGGCTTGTATTGTAAATTTGACACCAAAGTTAATCAGATAATGAGTATGGCCATGATATCTTCCATGCTTTACGCTGTTTTGAACGTGCCTCAGTAATGATTTCTCTTGCCCTTTGTACCTACTAAATGAATGATGAACAGATATTAAAGTGCATCTCGGTGCCATTATTTATGTAGCCTATTTCACATAATGCATGCCTAATTAAAAATCAGCAGTGTAATTATGAAGCCCATGAAGGAAACAACAAAAGCCATTCAATGTGTAACATTAAATAGTTAATTAGATTTTTCTTCCTTTCAGGATTGTTTTTTTAAAAAAAAAACTCTTTTATTTCATATTTAATGTTCCCTGTAGAAATTATAATGGCAGAATCTACCCGAAAAAAATCACCAAGAACATCAGTTATTGTTATTGTCAGGAAAAGCTCCATGTTTGGAATGTCATTTTTTCCCCTGGTATAATGCTCTGCCAAATTCAGTTACACTTACGATACTGTTTCCTACTGCTTTCACATGTCTCTGTTATAAAGGAAGAGGCAGGAGATTATAATACTTTTTTGTGTGTGCTCATTTTCATTTGCACTTTGAACACATGTAACAGACGCAAGGTCCACTCCAGAATCCACACATTGAGCAAGGCAGAGTGAAACTTACTAAAGTCATCCCCTAGTATCCTGTTCATCATCTCATAGCATAAGGCCACTGTAGGAAGAACACTTAGTCCAAGCTCTGATTATCTCTGCCTTGTAGTAAACAAAGCCAGAGATCACATTGTTGCTTTAAAACATTGTTCTGCTCATACAGGGCATTGCTAGTTCTCCTCTTATGTGACTAGTGGGTAAAGAGGAAATATGTGGTGAACAGATTGACACACAACATTTTTGCAGGCAATAGGATATTTTAGTCCATTTTCTTTGATTTATGCTCTTTTGACTTGTCTAGACACCTCAGAACAGAGTGTTCAGTGCTCCTGGTAGTCACTATTTCCAGGCAAGAAAAAAAAAACCACAAGGAATACTTTGTTTTTTCCTGTGGAAGATCTTCAAATATTTCACAAACTGTCTCAGCACAAAACTAGTGTCCTTCCCGTTTTTTGAAGCAAGGCAGATCCATACAATGGACCGTTCTGGCGCTTCCAATTCTGAAAAGCCCATGCAATACAGAAGGATCTGCCACCATTTTGCAAAATGTGCATTGTTTCTATTCATGACCTTTCCTTCATATGTAAGAAAAGAAGTGTTCTCATTCTCCTCTATGGTAAGAAGCACCATAACATGACTTGCTCTCTTGCAGTGAGAGGAAAATAACGTTGAGATTTGTTTGCTGCAATACATCAAACTAAGTGAAGCTATATATCCCTACTCAAAAGGCTGTGTCAGCATAGCTTAGTCATTTGGGGAAGGAGTGTTCAAGCAGTGCATCCAATTTAATATATGCAGAAAACAAATATGTGTTGGGAAAAAGAATAGACAGTGACGTGTCGCACCTTATGTTTTTTTAAAAAAATCTATACAAAAGCACTCAGCCCAGAGAATTGTAGAGGGAATGAAAGAGAGAGAATGGTCATGGCCTTTACTGATGTTCGCACTCACATTCCCAACCCTGAAGAGGCTGTAGGCAGAGCACAGTTTGCAAGTGGTACAGAAAAGAAGGTGGCATGTATGACAGTGAGGTGTCCATAAATGCTGCGTCCATGTGTCTGGAGGGCTCATTTTGGGGAGAGTTTCAAGAGGTTTATAATTGCAAGCCAACCCATTCCCCTTTCTAGCGTCTTCTGATTTTTTGACACTCAACCACTTCCATATAATATGAAACCAGCTGTTTCTGATGGGTCGTGTAGGCAATTTTCATTTCATCTACTCAGCATTGAATCCTAGATAAAGATAGATACTTGTGGTTTGTTATTTAGATTAACTGCCTTCATTCTCACCTGCCTGGAGATATGGTGCCTCAAGAGAAACCAGGATCCCCCTCATCACCTTGAGAGAAAACATCACCGCCTCTGTCTCGATGTGGGAGACGTGTTAGAAATCTTCAAGTCTACAAACCTGCAGCCCCCAATCTAGTTTCCAGCACTCTGCAGTAGACATGGGACACGACTCGGCGAAATCCTCGTTTCCGTTTCCGTTCCTCGTTTCCGTTACGTAACGAAACGAAGAACGACAATTACTCCGCCAGAACTCGAACTTGAACCGACTAAAGAAAAATTGGGTCTGATTTGTCGTGGTCGTTCCTGGAGGCATCGCAGCGATCACGCGATGCCAAGTGGCACAGAAAAAAAGTTTTAAAAATTAAAAAAAAAAAACAATTCCCGGCCAAAAAAGCAGGCGAAAATATGCCTGCCTGAGTGAGGGCACCTACCAGAAGGGTGGTTTCTGGGGGGGGGCGGCCTCCCCCCATCCTCTCCTGGGCTGCACATCCTCGTCGTCTCGCCAACTCGCCATGCCATGCGGTGCGGGTGGGGGATCCAAAGTGGGGCGACCGCAAGCAATACTTATTTATTTTGAAATTGTGGTGGTCCAAAAACACACCAAAGCACCACAGAATCATGCGAAAATAGCTATTTTAAAACTGCCTGAATTTTTACAGTAGCAGCAGTGGGTTTTTCTTGCAACAAAACGTCTCCATTGATTTTATTTTATTTTATTTTTATTTTTATTTTTTTACACCTGCGCAATGATGGGCTGGCCATGGGAGTGGACCATGCAAATCTTTGGAGCCATTCCACCAATTGCATGGCAACTTGACCAGGTTTTGACCGAGACTTCTGGGATGTGCCTGTCGGGCATAAAAAGACCACTAACCATAGCCCGAACCCAAACCTGAACCCGAACCCGAACCCATACGCCAGTACACTGTCCTTCTTAGTGGGTCAGAGAGGCACCCAGAGGTGCACCCCACGAACTCACCCTAACCTTACCTGTAACAACCCTAAGCCTAGCCCTTGCGCTAACCCCCCTAACCCTAAGCCAAATCTGTACTCGCATTGCGCTACACACGCAAGTACAGTTCCCTTCGTAGTGGACCACAGAGCGCCCAGACTGAGGAGGAGCCTTCCCCCAGTGTGCGCACTGTGACACTGCAGTTAGCAGTCGGCCTGTGGTCAACAGAGAGAGGCACCCAAAAAAGAGGTGCCTCTCTACTCAACTTGGTATGCATATCCAATTGGCTATGCATGCCATTTTGTAGCGGGCCAGAGTAGGCACCCACCCCAGAGAGGTGCCTCCAGGAGCCCACTTTCCCTTCATAGCGGGCCAGAGGAGGCACCCACCCCAGAGAGGTGCCTCCAGGAGCCCGCTCCCCCAAACCAGTACTAAGGACAGACAAAAAACGACAAACGAAATGACAAATTTTTGGAAAATTTTGCAAAAAAACGGAAACGAGACGAAACGGGCCGGCTCCGACACACGACAACTCAAAAACGTCATTTTCCCTGGTCGTGCCCATCTCTACTCTGCAGTACTGGTAAACACAGGTCTAATAATTCAACCTATGTGGACCTAATTCAATCCATTTGCAAGTCAGTCTTCCTCCCCTGTTTCTGACCCTATACAACAAGGATGTTTTTAATGTACAAAAACAGACCAGGTGCTACCTTTAGGCTACTAGTAAAATAACAAAAAAGTTGCTAATATTTCGAGGGTGACACCCTCTTCCTCAGAGCTGTACCAAAGTTCAAACATGACAAAAGATGGAGATGTCAGGAGTAAGTTCTTAGATGTTAAGTTCTTGGCAAGATGGAAAAAAAATGCCAGGTAGTTGCTTGTATGTGGCCCGGAGCTGAGTATGTCTGTGAAGATTCTCAGTCTGACAAGTAAACTGAGGAGGCCCAGAGCTGAGATGCTTTTGGATTGGGGGTGGGTTGTTTTCTGTCTCAGTCCTTCAAACAGCATGCATCAGATCATGCCCATACTTTCACACCCCTTTCCTCTATGTGGCAAGTCAAGGTCAATAAACCGTTGTGGCTGGGGAGGGAGCATTGGTGCAGAAGACTCATACATTTCATTTGGGCCTTGAGATAAAATTTAGAAAAAAATCCACTTCTTGTTGTTGTTGTTCAGTCGTTCAGTCGTGTCTGACTCTTTTTGACTCCATGGACCATAGCTCGCCAGGCCTTCCTATCCTCCACTGCCTCCTGGAGTTTTGTCAAATTCATATTGGTTGCATCAATGACACCGTCCAACCATCTCATTCTCTGCCGTCCTCTTTTTCTTTTGACTTCAATCTTTCCCAACATCAGGGACTTTTCCAAGGAGTCCTCTCTTCTCATGAGGTGGCCAAAGTACTGGAGCCTCAGCTTCAAAATCTGTCCTTCCAGTGAATATTCGGGGTTTATTTCTTTCAGAATGGATAGGTTTGATCTCCTTGCAGTCCAGGGGACTCTCAACACTCTCCTCCAGCACTATAGCTCAAAAGCATCAATTCTGCGGTGATCAGCCTTCTTTATAGTCCAGCTTTCACTTCCATACATCACTACTGGAAAAACCATAGCTTTGACTATCCTGACCTTAGTTGGCAAAGTGATCCACTAGGTGTAGCCAATTGTTTCAAATAAAAAGAAAAGAAGTTACCTAGTGGTTGCAGTCTTGTCGTGCCTCTGTTGACATTCATTGGCCTCCTTCTTGGTACGTGCAGGGGGGGAGGCTCATTCTTGGTATCTCAGTATTTTCGATTGAAGCAAAACAAGTTCAGGAGCCATGTAGCCATCACAAAAAATTGAATACAAAAATAGACCGGGTGATACCTTTAGGCTACCAGTAAAATAACAAAAAAGTTGCTAATAATTTAAGGGCTACTACACCATCTTCCTGATAATATATAGGCATACAACACAGAGCATATGACATGGAGAAGAGGGTGAGGAATATATCAATGGCTGATTATTTCAGCTGGACCACCAACTTTTTATTGCATTTTCTTCAGTTTTCATTTCATTTCATCTGGCTACCCAGTTATTTTCACATCAAAATGATGTCTCTACCTATACAGAAATCCCTGTAGCTTTATTATCAAGCTGAACATTGACTTTGGTGACAGCAGCTCTTCAATTTTTTTTATGAAAGCTGATTAGCTGTATAAATTTTTGAAGAACCATTTTCTGCACCAGTTGACTAATTATAAACTGTCAGGCTAGCAAAAAAGATGTGCTTCTTTAACATTCACTTTAATTGGAAGCAGAACAAAGGCCTGGTCTCTATAGCTAAACATGCCAAGAAAATAAGAGATTGTAGCTTCTTGTTACTTATTTTTCATTTTCTCTTATGAAACACAGCAATGTTTATTATTATTCATGGTAGCAATTATTAACCTAATTTACAATAAGTAGGAAAATACTCAAATTATGGCACTTCTGTACAAATTATTGCATAAGGATTAGAAGGAAATGTTCTAATCCATATGTGGATTGTTAGCAACCACATGTTGTTAGCAACCTTCAAAGTGTAATGAATAATATTGTCTGATGAACAACAAACAGTTGGCTAGGGTTTTAATGAAAGAACTTGAAAGGTCCTTAATGAGTTTATTCTCTGATGGCTTGGAAATCTAGGTTCCCTGCATTAGAATGTAACACCTATAGGTGGATAAATAGAAAAGAATCAATTTTGCACTTTGAATTCAGAGGAGCTAAGAAATAATAGAGTGCTGAGTGCATGGGAGGGAAACTGTCTTGAGTAGTATAGGAGCTGCCTTTCAGATTTAGAGACACTAGCTTTGCAGTGAGCAGGCAATGGTCATATTATACCACTGGAATGTGTGTTATGAGGAGTCACATGCAACAATGCATAGGATAATCCCTAACCACACAAATGCTTATTACACCAACTTTAGCTTCAAGTGTCTTAACTTTCTTCAGGGTGAGTTAACATGATGTAGCTTTGACTTTGAACCAGCAGTGGCAGGGAATTTTAAGAAGCCTCATGGTGCAGTGGTTAAATGCCTGTACTGCAGGTAAAACTGTGCTCAAGACCTGGGGTTCAATCCCAGGTAGCAGGCTCATGGTTGACACAGCCTTCCATCCTTCCGAGGTCAGTAAAATGAGTACCCAGCTTCCTGGGGGAGGGCAATGTGTAGCCTGCATACTGTAATTAAACTGTAAACCACCTAGAGACTACTTGAAGTGGTATGGAGTGGTATATAAGCAGAACACACACACACACACACACACACACACACACACACACACACACACACACACACACACACACACATTAATTATTGAATATCTTTTAGGGCAGGTAAGGGAAACAATGTGGTATAATATTACTTTTGTGGTACCCACTGCCTCGTGAAGTTGAGAGTACCCACAGATTAGACATGACATGTTTGAAAACAATAAAATATGGCCCCAGGTCCCTTACCCCATAACATTTAGAAGTAAACATTGATCATTATTCAAGCATTGGAATACTGTGAATATTTATATTACTTCTCTGAACAGCAGGGGTACAACTGTCACTTTATTTATTTGTTCATTTGTTTATATGTTCAAATTATGATCCTGAAATACTCCAATTTGTGAATAACAAGCAATGTTTACCTATCTGATGGAGCGGATCTCCCAGAGAACATTCTCGTCCAGACCAACCAGAGCTTCGTCCTCCCTTTCTCTCAAAGTGCCAATGCCAAGAGAGGCCCATAGGATTTCAACCCGGAACCGGGCCTTCTCGGTGGTGGGGCCAGCTTATTGGAACAAGCTGCTAGCTGAGATCAGGCAAGCAGAGTCATTGCTGGCATTGAGAAGGGCCTTGAAGACCTGGCTCTTCAGGCAATGTTTTGGGGCCATCTGAGCACGTGCCCCTTCCTCCTCTATTTTTTCTCTCCCCCCCCCTTGCCGGTATTAGGTTGTTTTTTGTCTTGGTTGAGGCGCCTGCTATTTTTACTTGCCACTTTTCTCTCTTTCTCTCTTTTTTTAGCATTTTTAGTAGTTTTATTGTATTGTATTGAACACTGATTGTATTTGCTTTGCTTTTGTTTATTCTGTTTGCTCTGTTGGGGATTGCTATGCTTTTCGGATTGTATTTGGGTAGTTATTGTGGGGTGATATTTATGTACACCGCCCAGAGTTCCCTTTGGGAAAATTGAGCAGTTTAAAAGTGCAATAGATAAATAAATAAATAAATAAATAAATAAATAAATAAATAAATAAATAAATAAATAAATTATTCATTAAATGTTATTCATTAAATGGAAGGATCTGGGACGATGTTTCATTGTTTTTAATTGAAAATTTTAAAGTAACAAGTGGAACAATAGGTTACATAACTTGACATTGAACAGAATCTAGCACTAATGACAAGGATTTGGAGTGACTGTTACACATAGATGCAAAACTAGGCTATAGGTGATAACTTTATAGGCCACTGTAACACATAAGCTTTATAACAAGTTTAAAAGGCCTGTCCTCAGTTATATATTATTATAAGACATGATGTCCCAAACAGAATTTTATATTTAGGTTAAACTGGAAAAAGGTAAGGTATTTGAAAAGCATCATTGCAACTTCTTTCTATTTTGTTTCTTGTAATAATTTAAGCAATGTTGACAGTAAAGTAAAGTGTGCCCCCCATGCATGTAGAGTCAACTAATCTGCAGACAGGCTTCAACCAATTCACCCCTACAATCCCTCCAAGTTTGGTGAAGATTTGGTTTCAGAGATCTGAGTTATACACCCACAAAGTGCCCCCTCCCCAGAAAGTGTCCTATAGCAACTGGGTTGAGAAAAGCTAATCTTCACCAAACTTGGAGGAATAGTAGAGGCAATTCAGAGGAAGCATCCTTCCAAACTTGGTGCTTCTAGGAACCATAGAGGCTATTTTATGGATTGATGAATTAACAAATTAAAAATTGCTAAAAATCCATGAATTCGTATTCATTTCCAACAAATACAAATTGACAAATTTTGATGAATTGGCTAAATTCACTAGAAAATGTAATTCATTTTTCAATTTGTCCCAATTTCTATGCATGAACTTTTGTAGATTATAGCAGTATCTGCTCAAGTAATCTCAGTTGGGTGAAAATGAATGTTATTTTAAAGAATAAAATCATTCTTCATAAATCAATTATCTGGTGGAGCGTATTTCCCTCAGATCAGAAAATGCCCATCCAATAAGCTCTACCCAGGCATTTGCAATTTGTTTGGCTTTGCTTAGAGTGGCCTATAATGTTTCTATTTGGAACTGGGCCTTCTCTATGGCTGCCCCACGGCTTTGGAATTCTATTCCAAATGAGATAGTTCCGACACAATCCCTTCCTGCTTTCTGTAAAAAAGTGTTCTGCTCATATACCACCCCATATAACTTCAAGTAGTCTCTGGGCAGTTTACAGTTTTTTAAGTAACAGTATTCAGGCTGCACATTCCCTCTCCAGCAAGCTGGGTACTCATTTTACCCACCTTGGAAGGATGGAAGGATGAGTCAACCATGAGCTGGCTACCTGGTATCAAACCCCAGGTCTTGAGCACAGTTTTACCTGCAGTACAGGCATTTACCCACTGTGCCACAAGGCTTAAAGACCTGTCATATTTGTTTGGTTTTTCCCTGATGCCTTTATTTTTGTGTTTATGCTTCCTCCATTTTGTTGGGTATTTTGTTAAATTGTATTTTATTGCTTATTGCTTATTGCTTCTTTGCTACGTTTATGCTTGCTTGTGGGTTTTTTTTCTTACACCAGCTTGAGTTGTCTTTGTCCAAGCTGGCAGACTATAAATGCTAAATAAAGTAAAGTAAAGTAAAGTAAATCAATTACTTTCCAAAAATGCCTTTTCCCTAAATACCAGTACTGAGTAAAATTAAGTCTAATATTTTTGCTTCAATGCTTTGGACTTCCAAAGATAGTTGAAATGATTAGTCCTGGCCTCTGCATGGGATTTGCCACTACACCTTTGTACACCCTTTTTGTTTTTTGTTTTTTGACAGCTTTCAGAGGAGGACACACAATCCATCTCCATGTCCTCAGTAAAAATAATGTGTTGTTACATCATTTCTGACTTAAGGCAATATTTTCAAGGGTTTTCTAAGTGTAACACACTCCAAAGTAGTTTACTGGTGCACTTTCTCAAGGCACTCTGGGAGTGTGCAGCTTTCCCAAGATTACATTGGCTAGCTCTTCTACAACAAGGCACAAGTGGGGAATGTAACTCCCAACCCATGTGTTCCAACTCAAAGAGCTTGCTTAAGCAACTTTGATTTATTCCTTCAGTTGGCACTGCAAATGTCCCTTAATGAACAGTCCAGAAGAAGATTAGACAAAAAGCCTACACAACTGCCTGTAATTGAGCTGTGTTTGCTATGATCACCAATGACTATTTGAACTTATATAAATTGGCATGCATTAATATTAGATGAAGACATAAAATCACATGCAAACTTCAAAAAGGGCCCTCTGACAGCCAAATGTTTTATCTGCAGTATTAATTAATACTCAACGGCACCACTGGGAATGGACAGTCTTGGCTTTAGTACTTTGTTTTTGTTTATTTATGGGCATTTCCATCTGGAGCCTCAAAAGTGCTTTTAATCAGAGTGCAATTTTGAAGCATAACAACATGTAGGAGCCACAAAGCCATAAATAAAAGGACAAAATATGGGGCTGAATGGTTAGCAAGTAGTTCTGGGAACCAACAATAATCAAGACCTTGCATGGAGCAACTTCAAAGTACAGATGGGGAAGAAGGTTTGGAAATGTGTACATAGCCTCATGGCACACTGGTTAAACTGCTGTACTGCAGCCATAACTGTGCTCATAAGCCCGGGGTTTAATTCTAGGTAGCAAAAGCAAAGCAAAGTGTTCTGCCTATATACCACCCCATCCCACTTCAAGTAGGCTCTGGGCAATTTACACTTTTAATTACAGTATGCAGTAGAGATGGGCACAAAATGAATTAAAATTTTGTTTCGTTATTCATTATTCATTTTGTTAGGTAACAAAATGAACAACGAACAGCCCCTTTTAAGAAAAATTAATTGAAACGAAATGGAAATTTCCATTTTGTTTCATTTCATTTTTTGTTCCCCACGGCGTCTTCTCCTACCTTGCTGCCAGGACTCACCATTGCCACTGACCAGCCCTCGCGAGGAGGGTTTCTGGCTCCTGCAAAAACAAAACAAAACAAACAAACAAACAAAAACCAATCAGCCTGGATTACAGCTGATCAGCACTTGAGTAAAAAAAAAAAAAAGCCCGGACCCAGCCAACATGCGAGAAAAAAATGGGGAAAAAAATTGAAAATTTAAAATAAAATTTAAAAAGCTATGTTGACACAGCCCGGAAGCTGCATGGTCGGCATGAGTAAAGGAAAAGAAAAAAGAAAAGAAAAAAACCTGTGCCACTCTGGACAGCATGCGAGAAAAAAATGAAAAATAAAAATAACAATAAAAAACACACCAACCTGGTCCAGAAGCCGCATGGTCGGCACTGTAAAATTAGATTTAAAAAAAAAAAGTTAAAAAGTGCTGAACCAGCCCCTAGATCCATGGGGTCAGCACTGTAAAATTAAAAGAATAATAATAATAACATTTTTTAAAAAAAAAATGGTGTTGGCTCCTGCAGGGGATGTAAAAAATAAAAATAAAAATAAATTTAAAAATGTTGGTCCCTCCCACAGGCCAGCCAGTCCAGGCATAGAGTAAAAAAATAAAAAATAAAAATAGGTTTTAAAAAAAAGTGGGGGGGCTCGGGAAGCCAAGACCTCTCAGCTGGACTCTCAGCTGTTAAAAAAATGCCCTGGCATTGGGGACGGTTAAGTAATTAAAAATAAAAATAGAAAAGCCCTGACCATGCTAAAAATAAAAAAATAAGAAGAGAAAAAGTAAAAAGTAAAAAAAAATGAAATGAAACAAACAAAATACAAAATATTTTCCTCTGGATATCTACATCTTTTGATGAAAGATGTTTACACCTGCTCCTGGTTAAAAATCTTCCCAACCAAATTGCATTTCTTAGGCCTGTCTATGGATTTTTTTTCACATTTATGAATTGAAGACAGTTAAGTCCATCATTGAAAACCGAATTAAAGATATTGATTTCTAGAGATGGGCACGACTTGAAAAAAAAATTTTTCGAGTTGTCATTAGTCGGGCCAGTCCCGTTTCGGGTCGTTTCCGGTTTTCGCGAAAATTCGCAAAAATTAGTCAGTTTGTTTTTTTGTTTTTTCGTTGTCGTTAGTACTGGTTTTTTTTGGGGGGGAGCGGGCTCCTGGAGGCACCTCTGTGGGGTGGGTGCCTCCTCTGGCCCGCTATAAAGGGAAAGTGGGCTCCTGGAGGCACCCGTGGGTGCCTCCTGCCACTAGGAAGGGGAAGCAGGCTCCAAGAGACCCCTCTACATGGGGGTCTCCCTTCCTCACCTGCTGCTGCTGCAAAATGCTATGCAATAGCCATATGGATATTGCATAACATAATGTGCAGACGTGAGACCAGTGTGAGAATGATAGGGTCATGCCCGCCCTTCACAAAGCTCTGGCACCACCATGTCTCACACAGAAGGGAATTGTACTTGCTGTGTGTAGTGCAATGCAAGCAAGTAGATCTGGCTTTAAGGTGGCTTAGTGCAAGAGCTAGGGTTAGGCTAGTGACGGGTAAGGTTACGGTGGGCTAGTGGGTTGCACCTCTGGGTGCCTCTCTGACCCACTAAGAAGACAGTCTGTGACGTATGGGTACGGAGTCAAGGGTTAGGGTTAGGGCTAGGGCAGGTTTTAGGGGGCTTTTTGGCACATCCCAGAAGTCTCCATGGCCAAGTGGCCATGCGACTGGTGGGATGGCTCCAAAAATTTGCATGGTTGTCCACTCCCACATGGCTGGCCATTTGGCCAGCCCATCATTGCGCAGGTGTAAATAAAATAAAATAAAATAAAATCAATGGAGGACAGAGGAGGAGAGGAGAGACATTTTGTTGCAAGAAAAAACCCACTGCTACTGTGAAAAATCTGGCAGTTTATAAAATTTCGCGTGTTTCTGTTGTGCTTGTGTGTTTTTGGACCACGATTTCAAAAACAATATTGCGTTTGCCGCCCCATTTTGGATCCCCCGCCCGCACCGCATGGCATGGCAATGGTGACTCGCGAATCCGGCTGCCCAGGACGGGGGGGGAGGCGGGACCCCCCCCTCCAGAAACCACCCCTCCGGTAGGTGCCCTGCGCCCTTAGTCAAGCAGGCATTTTTCCGCCTGCTTTTTTGGCCCGGGAACGGGTGGGGGGAGAGTTTAAAAGTTTTTTCCTGTGCCGTCCGTGCCGCTTGCTTGCACTTTAATTGCGGCGGCCGGCGGCGAGACTGGGCTTTTTGCTGGCTGCGAGCCTGCGGCGAGTCCCACAGAGCAGCCCACTAGGATGGGGGATGGGGGGGAGGCCGGGGACCTCCAGAAACAACCCCTCCGGTAGGTGCCCTGCGCCCTTAGTCAAGCAGGCATTTTTCTGCCTGCTTTTTTGGCCCGGGAATGGGTGGGGGGATAGTTTAAAAGTTTTTTCCTGTGCCGTCCGTGCCGCTTGCTTGCGCTTTAATTGCGGGCGGCCGGCGGCGAGACTGGGCATTTTGGTGGCTGCGAGCCTGCGGCAAGTCCCACCAGAGCAGCCGAGGACGGGGGATGAGGGGGGAGGCCGGGGACCTCCAGAAACAACCCCTCTGGTAGGTGCCCTGAGGCACGGCAGGCATTTTCCCGCCTGCTTTTTGGCCGGGAACCGGGTTTTTTTAACTTTTAAAAACTTTTTTTCTGTGCCGCGTGTGGCATCGCGCGATCTCGCGATGCAAGGAACGAGCACGACAAATCAGACCAAAATTGTTCGTTCGTCGGTTCGAGCTCGAAGTCTGGGGGAGTAATTCCCGTTACCGTTTCCGTAGAGTAACGGAACCGAGTAACGGAAATGGAAACGGAAATACCGCTAAGTCGTGCCCATCTCTATTGATTTCCAGTCTTCTACAGCGAAGGTTCAGAAAATTTGTTCACCTATGCATTTTGGTTTAAATCTTAAATTTCATCAAAGTGCTGAATATTTGGGAAAACTGACAATCCCAAAATACTGGCAGATTTTTTCAAGAGCCAGATTTAACTGTCTTCCATCTGCAGTTTTAGAGGGTCGCTACAGTGGCATAGCATATAAAAATCGATTGTGCCACTGCAATGATAAAGAAATTGAAACATTGCAGCATGTTCTTTTTATATGTAGTTATTACAGAGATGAACGTATGAGGCTTCTTTACCCTGTAACGAGAGGTCTACCAGGCAGATCCTTGGACTGGTATACAATATATCTTCTAGAAGACAGAAATAAGTCCATTACAGAACTTGTGGCCAAATTCCTTCTCTCAGCCCAAAAAAACACGAAAGAGAATTCTGGCGCTTAACTAATTTTAAGTTTCTTTTATTTATTGGAATGAGTACTTGTTTGAATGTATACTGTATTTTATCGGGCCTTTGGCTGTAAAATAAAATTGATTGGTTGAAAATGAATTGTTTTTAAAAAATCATTTCATATTAAATGAAAGAAAATGGGGAGGAGTAATGAATAATGAAACGAAATGCCATTTTGGCATTTCGTGCTCATCTCTAGTATGCAGGCTACACATCACCCCCCAGCAAGCTGGGTACTCATTTTACCGACCTCGGAAGAATGGAAGGCTGAGTCAACCATGAGCCTGCTACCTGGGATTGAACCCTAGGTTGTGAACACAGTTTTACCTGCAGTACAGGCATTTAACCACTACCTACCTCCTCACTTCCACATTCCAGTTGTCACATCCAAGCAGGTTAGAACACATACAGGCTAAACACATGGAGCAAAATCTGTGTAATTCCTATCACTTCCACAATGTTTCCTTGTATGGGTGGTTGTGGGGATTTTTAGCTTGCATTTCCATGTGGTAATTGGTTCACATTTCAACGATCTACAGGGGTATTTGATACACTTCTCAGGTATAAGAGGTGAAGGTGCAGGCATATAATCTGTTTGAAATTTCTTACTCCTTGATGTCAGCCTTTCACTACCTGGTGAGAATCTAGAGTGGCATTAAAATATTTGTACATTTACTGTTTTTAGCTTGTAAATATTGTCTTTTAATTATGTAAGCTGCCCTTGTGCCCTTTCTAAGGAAAAAAGTGGGGTAAAATATTTTTTTTTATAAATTTTTATTGGATTTTTAAGGGGGGAACAAAGGGAGGGAGTATGGGTAAGAGGAAAAAGAAAGAAAAAAAGGGGGGGATACAGTTTTTAAGACTTACATTGAGTATATCAAGCAAAATAAAAATAGTAATTAGACATATTGCTAAAATTGCCAGATGTTATCACAATACTAATAAATTTGTTACTTCTTGCCATCTTTCCCGAAAGATCTCGTCGTAGTCTCCCTTTAGATAACCAGAGAGTTTATCAATTTCGATGCATTCTCTTATCTTCCCATGAAGATCCTTTTCTGTTGGCGTGATTGGTTGTTTCCAAAGTTTCGCGTACAGTATTCTTGCAGCAACAATTACATGATGAAGTACATATCTCTGTTCATAGGAAATATTTATATCTACTATATTTAACAGAAATAGTTCTGGTCTAAACTCTATTTTAATTTTCAAAGATCTTTCTAGGAAATATTTTAAATAAATAAATATGTAAATACATAATAAAACAACAAAACAAAACATCCTGTGCTATTGGATTATCCTATTTTAAAGAATTTCTTTACCAGTAATTTCAGAACTAATACTAGCAATGACATTTTCTATTGTGGCACAGAATTACCCTATTCCTAGCTCTCCTGACTAGACATGGGCACAACTTGGCGAAATTCCCGTTTCCGTTTCCGTTCTCCGTTTCCGTTACGCGACGGAAACGGTAACGACAATTAAGCCGTCAGAACTTGAACTCGAACCGATAAAAGAAAAATTGGGTCTGATTTGTCGTTGTCGTTCATGGCATCGCGGCGATCACACGATGCCAAGTGGCACAGAAAAAAGTTTTTTAAAAAAACCCGATTTCCGGCCAAAAAAGCAGGCAAAAATATGCCTGCCTGAGTGAGGGCACCTACCAGAGGGGTGGTTTCTGGGGGGGGGTCAACGGCCTCCCCCCTCTCCTGTCCTGGGCTGCTCTGTTGGGGGGCATCCTCGTCATCTCGCCATGCCATGCGGTGCGGGGGGATCCAAAATGGCGACCGCAATATTTTTTTTGAAATTGTGGTTCAAAAACCCACCAAAGCACCACACAGAAACATGCGAAAATTAGGTATTTTAACTGCCTGAATTTTTACAGTAGCAGCAGTGGGTTTTTCTTGCAAGAAACGTCTGTCTCCAATCCCATTGATTTTATTTTATTTTAGTTTTATTTTTTTTTTTACACCTGCAAAATGGGCTGGCCATGGGAGTGGACCATGCAAATTTTTGGAGCCATTCCACCAATTGCATGGCCACTTGGCCAGGTTTTGAACGAGACTTCTGGGATGTGCCAGTCGGGCATAAAAATCCCACTATAACCCTAGCCGTAACCCTAACCCTAACCCTAAACCTAACCCATATGCCAGTACACTGTCCTTCTTAGTGGGTCAGAGGCACCCAGAGGTGCAGCCCACTAACTCACCCTAACCTTACCCGTAATAACCCTAAGCCTAGCCCTTGCCCTAACCCCAACCCTAAGCCAGATCTGTACTCGCATTGCACTACACGCAAGTACATTTCCCTTCTTAGTGAGCCAGAGGACGCCAAGCAGAGGCATTCTTCTCTCACCTTGCTCACCAGTCCAAAATTCCAAAAAAAACTCTGTACGCCAGTATGCTGTCCTTCTTAGTGAGCTAGAGGCACCCAAAAGAGAGGTGCCTCTGCCAGTGCCACTTGGTACGCAATGGCTACACGGTCATGTACCCTTCCTTTTCCCTTTGTAGGGGGCCAGAGGAGGCATCCACCCCAGAGAGGTGCTTCCAGGAGCCTGCTAAATGCCTTCCCTTCGTAGCTGTCAAGCCCCGCACACAGAATACACAGCAAGCCAAGTTCAGTTCTTTGCCAGGAACTTTAGTTGTAATCCAGATAACGAACAAAGTACAGTCCGAATCAAAGCCAAAATACCTGACAGAGCCAAATGCCAAGTTCAAGGGTACAGAGAAACGTCGTAGTCAGAAAGCCGGTCCAAGGTCAGGAAACAGAGAACGCTGTAATCAGAAAGCCGGTCCAAGGTCAGGAAACAGAGTCTGGATACACACAGGAACGTGGTGACAAGGTAAGTGACGCATTGTTCCCACAGAGGTTTCAGGGTAAACTTGCTAGCTTTATCCTAAACCAGGGAACACACCCATATCTCTGGCAAGGCTCCTGCTAGAACTCAGGGCTTTCAGATCTAATTCTACGCCTATCATTAAAGATCCTTTCCCTGGCTCTCCTGTTAGTTCTTCTTTGCAGGATCCTGTTCCTAGCCCTCATAGGAGGAGGAGATGTGCCCTCATCTGCGTCCTCAGAGTCAGCTGCCTGCTGAGTTGAACTGCAAGGCTCCTCCTGCTGTTCTTCAGGATTTAACCCTTCACATTCAGGTTCTATGACAGGCAGGGTCCTGGCACTATCCCCCTCCCCATGGCCCCCCTCTTCCGATGGGCCAGGTTTATCTGGATAATTATCATGAAATTGCTGAATCAACTCCGGCGCATGAAAGTTAGATACCAGTTCCCAAGAACGATCTTCTGGTCCATACCCTTCCCAGTCCACTAAGTATTGTAAACCCCCCCCCCCCCAATGTATCCGGGAATCCAAAATTTGGCGGACCTCATACTCCTCTTCTCCTTCTACCAATATCGGTGGAGGAGGTTCAGGATTTGGTGGTCGGTTGGGGTCAGGGTCTTTAGCTGGGGCCAAGAGAGAATGATGGAACACAGGATGAATATGGAGAGAAGCAGGTAATTGCAGACAGAACGCCACTGGGTTGATTTTTTCTAGGATGGGGTAAGGGCTGATGAATCGAGGATCCAGTTTTTGGGATCGCCCAGGATGTCTCAAATATTGGGTAGAGAGCCAAACCTTCATGCCTGGATTCAACTGTGGACCTTCTTGCCTTTTCTTATCCGCTGCCTTCTTATATACTTCCTTAGCATGATTAGGTTGTTCTTTTACTAGTTTTTGAATGCTATGAAGTTCTTGAAGGTAAGCATCGGTAGCTGGTACAGGGGTGGAAGGAAGGGTGGTGGGAAAGTACCGAGGATGGTATCCATAGTTGGCCATAAATGGGGTTTGACGAATGGATGAATGTACCGCATTATTGTATGCAAATTCGGCTAAAGGCAACAAATCCGCCCAATTGTCCTGTTGATAACATGTGTAGCAGCGTAAATATTGTTCCAAGGTGCCATTGGTGTGCTCAGTCTGACCATCTGACTGGGGGTGATAAGCGGATGACAGGTGGACTTGGGTTCCTAGTGCCTTGTGCATAGCTTGCCAGAAACGAGAGGTGAATTGGGGTCCACAATCCGAAATAAGGTGTTCAGGTAAACCATGAAGCCTGAAGAGGTGTTGTAAATAATGATGAGCTGTTTCTGCTGCGGTAGGAGGTTTAGGACAAGGAACGAAGTGGGCCATTTTGGTGAACAAATCTACGAAGACCAGGATGCAGGTAAATCCTTTGGAGCGAGGAAGATCCGTGATGAAATCCAGTGACACAGCATTCCAAGGACCAGAGGGTGTTGGCAAAGGATGCAACAGACCCAAAGGTTTAGCCACCACATCCTTTGCTCGCCGACAAACTTCACAGGAACCCACATATCTGGTAACATCAGCTCGGACCTGTGGCCACCAGAACTCCCTTGTGAGAAGATGCAGGGTTTTATAAAGTCCAAAGTGTCCAGCAGGTAAAGAATCATGAGAAAGATGCAATACCTGATTACGAAGGGGACCAGCAGGAACATATAACCTTCCTCGATGTAGTAGTAACCCTTGTTGTGCAGAAAACTCTTTATGCTCCCCATTTTGAAGTTCTTGAAGACATTGCTGAGTCCATGGATCCTGAGCTTGAGATTCCCGGATTTCTCCTGCCAAGCTGGGACACGGACTTGTGGCCACGAACACGGAGGGAGGAAAGATGGGTGCCACTAAGATCTCTTTCACTGGTGCCGCATATTCAGGTTTTCTAGATAATGCATCAGCTTTCTTAATCTGAGCTTCAGGAATATACTTGATACGAAAATCAAACCGGGAAAAGAATAAAGACCACCGGATTTGTCGCTGAGACAATCGCCAAGGTGTTTGTAAATGTTCCAGGTTTCTGTGATCAGTTAGCACTTGCACAGGGTGTCGAGCTCCCTCAAGGTAATGCCTCCATACATCAAAAGCTGTTTTGATGGCCAACAGTTCACACTCCCAAATCGTATAATTCTTTTCTGCAGGTTTTAATTGCCGAGAGTAGAAGGCACAGGGACGCGGGATTTGGGAGGGATCCTCTTGTTGAGATAATACTGCTCCCAAGGCAACACTAGATGCGTCAGCCTCCACTATGAACGGCAGTTGTGGATCAGGGTAGCGAAGTATAGGCTCCGAAGTGAAGCGGGTCTTCAAGGTAGAGAAAGCCTTCTCTGCTTCCAGAGTCCACCGGAAAGGCTCTTTGGGATGGAGGAGATGGTTTAAAGGTGCAGCAATGTCAGCGTAAGCAGGAATGAACTGATGATAGTAATTAGCGAAGCCAAGGAACCGCTGCAAGTCCTTACGATTTTGTGGTCGATGCCATGACAACACAGCCTCTACTTTTTGGGGTCCATGCGGATTCCCTGGGGAGAAATGATATGCCCCAGGAATTCACCCTCTTCAATGTTGAACCCACATTTTTCCAGTTTAGCATAGAGTCCGTTTTCCCGGAGACGCTGCAATACCTGACGAACATCTTTAACATGCTGAACTGGGTCAGCGGAGTAAATCAGAATGTCATCTAAATACACAACCACACAACGATCTAGGAGATCCTGGAAAATGTCATTCATCATCCGCTGAAACACACCGGGTGCATTGGTCAGACCAAAAGGCATACTAAATGTTCATATTGGCCGTACCGGGTCCAGAATGCAGTTTTTGATTCATCTCCTTTGCGGATACATACCAAATTATATGTCCCCGAAGGTCCAGCTTAGTATAACACTGAGCCCCTTTTAACCAGTCCAAAAGTTCAGAGATTAAAGGTAAAGGGTACCGGTCCCTAATAGTGATCTTGTTGAGTGCTCTATAATCATTACAAGGATGAAGCTCCCCTCCCTTCTTCTTGACAAATATCACTGGTGCCAACAATGGTGATTTGGAAGGGTGTATGAATCCACATAGAAGATTTTTATCTAGAAAAGCCCTTAACGCTTCTAATTCAGGTTCAGACATGGGATAGACTCGTGCTACAGGAAGAGGTGCCCCAGGAATCAAATCAATGGCACAGTCATAGGGTCGATGTGGAGGTAGCTTGTCAGCCCCCTTTTCTTCAAATACATCGGCAAAGTCTTGATATGCCTGGGGCAAGACAGGGTCAGATGTATCATGAGCAGATGCCAGGATAGTGGAGGAATGTTGCTTTGAACAAGAGACCTTGAAATATAATTCCCCTTGCACCCAATCCACCACTGGATTATGAGCTCGCAACCAGGAAAGTCCCAAAACAAGAGGAAACCGGGGCATACGGGTTACATTAAAGCTAATCTGCTCATTATGATCCATTACCTGAAGCGTAAGGGGACAGGTTTCCTGAGCTACCGGTCCAGAACGAAGTAACCGACCATCAATGGATTCCACCAGCAAAGGTGTGTCCTTATTTTATACTGGAATCCGATTGTACCGCACAAACCCAGCATCCACAAAACAATGAGCTGCCCCAGAATCTACCATAGCATACACCGGAATCTCCTGACCATCAGGGAGACCTAAAGTCACAGGTAGCAGAAAAGGTCCTTGAGGTGTAATAGTATTACCTGGGAACCTTTCAGTATGCTCCATTCCTCGAAGTTCCTTCAAGGATGGAGCTGCCCTTTTACTGCTGGAGAGATAGCAGCTCTAACTGAGGAACGCTTCAAAGGACAATTAGAAGCAAAATGTCCTCCTCCCCCACAGTACAGGCAGACATGATGAAAGCGTCATCTTGCCTTTTCCTCTGGGGTAAGGCGTGGTCGAGCAGCTCCCAGTTGCATAGGTTCTGGATCTACCTCATGAGCCTCCCGGGATTGCAGATGAGACACAGCTGGCAGAGGTTGCTGGTTGCAGTTCTGGCCTTGGGAGAGAAGACGGCTTTCCAGGTGTCCATCAATTCTCAAACACAGAGTAATGAGCTCCTGCAATGTGTTTGGTTGTTCTACCCTACAGAGTTCATCCAGCACTTCATCTGCCAAACCTTCCATATATTGAGAAATCAGTGCCGACTCGTTCCACTGCAAATCCTGAGGTATCAAATGAAATGCAGTATTGTAATTAAACACTGAGTCTTTGCCCTGTTTCAAGGCTCTGAGTCTCCTGTTGGCGGTAGCAGCCTGCACGGGATTCTGAAAGGCTGAAGAAATATGGTTCAGAAAAGCCTGGTAATTATCCAACAAAGGTGAAGCACTGAGGAGTAAAGGAGTCGCCCATTTAGCTGCCTGACCTTTCAATAAACTGATAATGAAACAGACCTTAGACCTCTCAGTAGGAAATTCTTGAGCCCGCACCTCAATGAACAGCTTGCATTGGGCCAAGAATGCAGGGAATTCCTCTAACTCGCCTTCAAACCTGTCAGGAGGCAGGAAAGGACAACGAGGCTGTAATGATGCTGGAGCTTGCTGCAATTGAGACAAAAACAGTACTCGGTTTTGCAAAGCTTCCAGTGGAGTCATTCCAACAGCCCCCTCCTTCTCCATTCTGCTTGAATAAGTTTGGTGGGTGGGAGCAAACTGTCAAGCCCCGCACACAGAATACACAGCAAGCCAAGTTCAGTTATTTGCCAGGAACTTTAGTTGTAATCCAGATAACGAACAAAGTACAGTCCAAATCAAAGCCAAAATACCTTACAGAGCCAAATGCCAAGTTCAAGGGTACAGAGAAACGTCGTAGTCAGAAAGCCGGTCCAAGATCAGGAAACAGAGAACGCCGTAATCAGAAAAGCCGGTCCAAGGTCAGGAAACAGAGTCTGGATACACACAGGAACGTGGTGACAAGGTAAGTGACGCATTGCTCCCACAGAGGTTTCAGGGTAAACTTGCTAGCTTTATCCTAAACCAGGGAACACACCCATATCTCTGGCAAGGCTCCTGCTAGAACTCAGGGCTTTCAGATCTAATTCTACGCCTATCATTAAAGATCCTTTCCCTGGCTCTCCTGTTAGTTCTTCTTTGCAGGATCCTGTTCCTAGCCCTCATAGGAGGAGGAGATATGCCCTCAGCTGCGTCCTCAGACTCAGCTGCCTGCTGAGTTGAACTGCAAGGCTCCTCCTGCTGTTCTTCAGGATTTAACCCTTCACATTCAGGTTCTATGACTGGCAGGGTCCTGGCAGTAGCGGGCCAGAGGAGGCACCCACCCCAGAGAGGTGCC
Source organism: Phrynocephalus guinanensis (assembly GCA_037367245.1). Taxonomy (NCBI): domain Eukaryota; kingdom Metazoa; phylum Chordata; class Lepidosauria; order Squamata; family Agamidae; genus Phrynocephalus; species Phrynocephalus guinanensis. The sequence continues at coordinate 12,561,308 of CM074737.1, read as the reverse complement.
TCCAGGAGCCCGCTACCCTACCCCACCTAAACCAGTACTAACAACAGACGAAATGACAAATTTTTGAAAAATTTCGCGACAAACAGAAACGAGCCGAAACGGGCTGGCTCCGACACACGACAACTCGAAACGTCATTTTTCCTGGTCGTGCCCATCTCTACTCCTCACTCATGAAACTTAGTATCTGGTGTATGTCATGCCTGCCTAAGAATACTGCTCAAACGTGGTATCAGGATGAAGTCAACAAAGAGATGGAAAGCATGTTCATTGTATGTCATGTAAGCCATTTTGGGATTTCCCAGTCATGGTGGAGTTGGCTATTGCTTTCTTTTGAAGACACTATTTATATGACCCCACAGCAGTTCAGCATTTTCGTTAGGAGGGAAACTTCCTGAGGGGCAAAAAATTAAGCTGAAGATTTAGGGAAAGTTCTGCCCTTTCAAATCACCACTTGGAGAAATAAAAAAACCAAGCCATGTGACTATTTCACACTGCACTGTTAAATAGCATCTATGTGCGAAAAACATTAAGTGTATCCCTTACCTTTCATGAATTTCAGCTATTGATTCTCTGTGTTCATTGTTGACATGGCTTAAAACAAATGTAGGAATTTCTGTGGCTAAAAGTGGCCCAAGGGATGTTAATTGCCAGAGGGCAAAATGGAGAATACACTACAAGCTTCAGAAGTGTATAGAATAAACATTTGTTGCCACTAGCAATCACCTGGACTAATGGCATGCACAAGAAATGCAGCTCCAGTGAACAACCTTTTCCATAAACAAGTTTTAGGCCCAGCAGAATGCTATGAGCAGTGGAGACCTTATGATGGGGATAATTCAGATCCATAAGGTGAAGAATCCTGTGTGACTGGGAAAATAGACAATAGGGTTATTTCAACAGCTGAAATAAAAATGGCTCCTCACTTTGTTTTTTCTTCTACTAAATGTCGGCCTGGAATTGTGCAGTGGCAACTGAGCATAGGATTGCAGATGAGCATGGTACAAGGATATATTCCTCTTGTACAGCTGGCATAAGAACATTTTGCACTTGATTCCTCAAATTAGAAGTCACTTCTCATCCATGAAATTACAGAAAGAATCTTCATCTCTCTCTCAATGCAGCATCCTTTAATTCATTGGCAATCCTTAGATATCTGTATTACCCAGACTGTCAAGGTCAAGACTAAACAGCTAAGGAAATGTGAATTCACTTGCATTCACTCACTATGAAGTTGTCAGGGAATTTGAGTCTGTGTGATTTAAGTAAGTAACCAACAGAAAACTGGAGAGAACCCCTCCCCCCCTTTGCTGTTTGCTTCCATTTCTCCAAATAGTCCTGCAGGTGGCGCCTTTGCAGACCACTGCCTCACATGCCATGCATGGCTTCCTACTTCAATTTCTTTATATAGACTACAGGCAATACCTTTATAGGCCACTGATAAAAATAAAAAAAAGAAAAACATTGCAAGCTCTCAAGTGCAAAACAATCTTTTTCAAAGCAGATCCCAAAAGTTCAAACATAGCAAAATATGTGCTTTGCCAGGAGGTTATTCTTAAAGTTCTTGGCTAGCTCAACCCCCCTTTTCCTCATATAGTTGTTTCATTAAAAAAAAACCCCACCCTTTCACCATCAGAGGCAAATTCCATTTCTTAGCTTGTAAAACAAAAAACAAACACACCACAGGGGTCTTGCCTATGGAGGAAAACTGCAAAAAAGAAAAGAAGTATCTCAAAAAAGAGAATTTGCTTCCTATAAGTGTGCCCAGGTTTTCATGTGTGTCTGTGTGTCTGTGTATGCTTGACTGACCCAAATCAAAAGGATTCGACATCCAAAATTAGAAGGGCGTCAGGTGGGGAGAGAAAAACTACAAATGCAGGGAGTATGTCTCACATTTCCCATTCCACATCATGTGATCAGGAGGAAGAAATGCAAATCAGCCCCCCCCCCAAAAAAACTGGTAGCATTTCCTACATGCCCCCACCCAAACAATCAGGTTGTAAAGTCCACTGTAGTGACCTAAACAATATCCATAGTAGGTCTTCCATGGAGAACGAGTCCCTCTCATAACGGAAGTCCATTTCATGTTATGAGTTTCTTAAGGGCGAAAAAAGGAGAGCAAAACCATGGTCCCTCAAATATATTTATTCCATAATGGTGTTATTAAAAAATAATTAAATCAGTGGACATAAAAGTCAAAGTTAAAATCAACATTCAATGCTGTAGGTCAAAGCAGACTTTCACACATACATCCTGTGCAATAGTTTTATGCAATAATGCTGTATTCTGGTATGCTATATGAAACAAATAAATAGAACTCACACATCTCCGTTATTCCGTCACACTGCCAGCAGCCAAAGAATCATACAGTATGCGTAGGCATCTAGCCCAAGGGATGACTGACAGGTATGAGGGATAGAGATGGGCACGACTTGGAAAATTTTATTTTCGAGTTGTCGTTAGTCGGGCCGGTTCCGTTTCGGGTCGTTTCCATTTTTCGTGAAAATTCACAAAAATTAGTCGGTTCAATTTTTTGTTTTTTGTTTTCGTTAGTACTGGTTTTTTTGGGGGGAGCGGGCTCCTGGAGGCACCTCTGTGGGGTGGGTGCCTCCTCTGGCCCGCTATAAAGGGAAACTGGGCTCCTGGAGGCACCCGTGGGTGCCTCCTATCCTCACCCACTAGGAAGGGGAAGCAGGCTCCAAGAGACCCCTCAACATGGGGGTCTCCCCTCCTCACCTGCTGCTGCTGCAAAATGGTATGCAATAGCCATATGGATATTGCATACCAGTTGTGCAGACAGTGACTGTGAAGACTAGTGGATGGCACTGAACCCAGAGCCATAGGTGAGATGCCTACCTAAGGCTCTCGCACCACCATGTCTCACACAGAAGGGAATTGTACTTGCGTGTAGTGCAATGCAAGTACATCTGGCTTAGGGTTAAGGTGGGTTAGGGTTAGGGCTAGGGTTAGGCTAGTGACGGGTAAGGTTACAGTGGGCTAGTGGGTTGCACCTCTGGGTGCCTCTCTGACCCACTAAGAAGACAGTCTGTGACGTATGGGTACGGAGTCGTCAAGGGTTAGGGTTAGGGTTAGGGGGCTAGGGCAGGTTTTAGGGGGCTTTTTGGCACATCCCAGAAGTCTCCATGGCCAAGTGGCCATGCGATTGGTGGGATGGCTCCAAAAATTTGCATGGTTGTCCACTCCAACATGGCTGGCCACTCGGCCAGCCCATCATTGCACAGGTGTAAAAAATAAAAAATAAAATCAATGGAGGACAGAGGAGGAGAGGAGAGACATTTTGTTGCAAGAAAAAACCCACTGCTACTGTGAAAAATCTGGCAGTTTATAAATTTTCGCGTGTTTCTGTTGTGCTTGTGTGTTTTTGGACCACAATTTCAAAAACAATATTGCGTTCGCCGCCCCATTTTGGATCCCCTGCCCGCACCGCATGGCATGGCGACTCGAGTCCGGCTGCCCAGGACGGGGGGGAGGCGGGACCCCCCCCCTCCAGAAACCACCCCTCCGGTAGGTGCCCTGCACCCTTAGTCAAGCAGGCATTTTTCCGCCTGCTTTTTTTGGCCCGGGAATCGGTGGGGGGAGAGTTTAAAAGTTTTTTCCTGTGCCGTCCGTGCTGCTTGTTTGCGCTTTAATTGCGGTGGCCGGCGGCCGGCGAGACTGGGCTTTTTGCTGGCTGGCTGCGAGCCTGCGGTGAGTCCCACCAGAGCAGCCCAGGACGGGGGATGGGGGGGAGGCTGGGGACCTCCAGAAACAACCTCTCTGGTAGGTGTCCTGAGGCACGGCAGGCATTTTTCTGCCTGCTTTTCGGCCGGGAACCGGGTTTTTTTAACTTTTAAAAACTTTTTTTCTGTGCCGCGTGGCATTGCGCAATCGCGCGATGCAAGGAACGAGCACGACAAATCAGACCAAAATTGTTCGTTCGTCAGTTCGAGCTCGAAGTCTGGCGGAGTAATTCCTGTTACCGTTTCCGTAGAGTAACGGAAACGAGTAACGGAAACGGAAACGGGAATACCGCTAAGTTGTGCCCATCTCTAATGAGGAACAAATTGAGGACAACATGGAGCCTACAGCCCTTGACACACTGCATGAGAGGAAATGATTACCTTCCCAGATTGCTTATTAGAGGTGTTTGTTCAACAAGACAGTACAATCCTATGCATGTTTATTCCTAACAAAATCCTACTGTTATGGGAGAGTAGAATTTCAACCTGACTTATGCATTTTAACTGATCTCAGAAGAACATTATTCAGCTCCCCCATGTTTTCTCAATGTCAGACCAACCATTAAGGCAAATCTGTGTTTCCTCCTTTGTGCAGAATCATGCCTCCAGAAAACCACATCTTTAAGTGTTACCACCAGACATGGGCACGACTCGGCGAAATTTCCGTTTCCGTTTTCATTTGTCGTTTCCATTACGTAACCAAACGACAAACGAAAATTGAGCTGGAAATTGAACGAAACGAAATGTACTGGCAGCGCACAATGAAATGAGCTGTTTTTTTAAATGTTAAAAAACGCCCCGGACATCCATAAAAATGCAGCGATAATTATTTATACTGTCTGATAATACTTTCCAGGGGGGTGGGGGGTCCTTAAAATGTGCATTTATGTCTTTTCTCAGATCGCTGTATTTTTTTTTTCCTTTAAGGGGAATTGGGGAATGGGGATATTGACCCAAAATGGCTCCCAGATGCCTAATATTGATTTCTTGGGTATTAAAACGCCCTGGACATCCATTAAAATGCAGCGATAATGCGATAATTATTTGAAATTATTACCTACCAGGGGGTTGGGGTCCTTAAAACGTTTGGTTTTGTCTTCTCCCATTGCGATGTATTTTTCTTTTCCCTTTAAGGATGACAAAATGGACGTCCCCAGCCACTCCAGCCACAACATGGAGGCAAGCCATGTGATGGGATCATGTAAATTCTTGGAAAACTTCAACCAATAGCATGCCCAGGTTGCAGACTGGGCAGGTCTGGCAGCTACAGAGGGCATAAAAAGCTCTGGCAGCCCCTGGAAATGCTTTAAAATTGCGCAAAAAGTGGGTAGAAACGACAAACGAAAAAACAAAAAATGAAACGACAAATTTTTGAAAAATTTCGCGAAAAACGGAAACGACCCGAAACGGACCCGTCCCGAAAAACGACAACTCGAAACATAATTTTTTCTAGTCGTGCCCATCTCTAGTTACCACCCAATAGCTTTTGGCAACCTCATTGAAACATTTTACTGTTTCAGATTCCTTTTACCTAATGAGGAGCTTCCCCCCTCAGTCTTACATTTGGCAATTGAACTTGAAATGCATCTTTAATGGTAACTCAGTTTTATTCCCTCAGCAATCAAGTGGTCACTTCCCCAGCATGTCTTTAGAGTCTGCCCATGAGTGACTTCAGTTACATAGGCCTCCTAAGATTACAGCTAATGTGCTTTACTGTATTCTTTTTCATCAGCATTTTCCCCTATTAATTCTAAGGGGGGGAAAGTACAGACTTCTTGTGCTGCTCTTGGGTAAGATGCCTTAATTGGTAATAGCAGTAAAAAGTACCTTGGGTGAGCCAAAAATGTTTTACGTTTCATGCATAGAGAATATTTCACAGCCCCAGAGAAGAGGTATGAGTGTAGAAGTGCTACTAAAAGAAATGGAAAAGCTCCCTTAACTTTCTCCATTTACCACAGAAACTCTGATTTAATTTTGTCTGTTTGCTTAGTCTGTGGACCTCAGGAAGAAATAAATCAACAACAGAACCTATAGAAATCAATATACACCATTTCATCTAAACAAGACAAGCAGTTCAATACTGTACAACTGCTGACAGCATTTACAGACTTTCTTAAGAAGAGAAAGTAATAATTTTGGAAGTGTCAGGTTGGGATGGGGTGGGGGAATCTCTGGCATTTTCCTCCTGAGAGGCTAGTTAAATCACTGGGACTTTTGCCTGCTTCCTGATTTTTCCTTTTTTCAAGTTTGTTTGTGGTTTGTGAAGCATCCAAAGAAAACCAACCCTATTCATGTGATCAGCGTGAAAATGTCTACGGCTAGAGATGGGCATAAAACAGAAAAATGCCATTTCATTTCATTTTTCATTTTATTCCCCCCCCCCCATTTCTTTGTGTTTCATCTGTCAGAAATACTGTGATGGAGGTTCCTGCATGGCAGTGGTTGGACTGAATGGCCCTTGACGTCTCCTCCCACTCTATGATTCTATGAGTCTATTAAAATTTTTTTTAAAAAAACTTTGTTTTGACTCTGTCACCGCCACTTGCCATGAAGACTTTTTTTAAAAAAACCTGCCACTTCTCCTCCAATGTGCCCGATGGGGGCGGGGGGAGCAGTGCTAGTCATTTAAAATGTCTTTGAGCCACTGAAGTAAGCATTTGCCTCTGTGGCTAAAGACATTTTAAAGGACCCACACTTCTCCCCTCAATTCGGCGTATTGAGGGAGAAGCAGTGAGTTGTTTTAAATGTCTTTCGGCCACCGAGGCAAGTGCTTGCCTCAGTGGCTGAAGACATTTTAAAGAACCCGCTCTTGTCCTCCAATGCACCCAATGCGGGGGGGGGGGGAATGTGCGGGTTGTTTAAAGCAGTTTCCCATAGGAATACATTGCTTTTCAATGCATTCCTATGGGAAACCTTGCTATTAACGAAAAACATAACGGAAAGAACGGAAAATTTCCAGTTTGTTTCATTTTGTTTTTCTTTAAGAATCAGTTTGTTTTTTGTTTCGTTCTGAAACAAAACAAAAAAAAAACCCCAAACATTTGCTTTGTGCCCATCTCTATATAGGGCTCAAAGGATAGTGCAGAAGTAGGGATGCACCTTAAAAAGTTTCCTTAGCAGGTTTTCTTGAGATGCAACCTTATTGAGCCCCATTTAAATGCACCCTATTGGCATGTTAGGGCTGGGGGTGCAGAAGAAATTAAAATCTCAAGCCATCATCAGAAAACCATAAGTTACCATGTTACACATGGGGTATTTATTATTTTTAGTTCTGTCAGTCTAGCAATTTGCAATTCCTTGAACTGAAGGAATCCTTGGTCACTGCATAGGAATCCATTACTGTTTTTCAGCAAGCACTCACTCACTGACACAAGGGAAATGCAATGAAACAGACTCTTTGTTCTGTTCATTATTGCCCTGCACCTCATGCTCTTAATCACCTGTCCCCCAATAAGACATCTAGACTGATATAAGAGAGAACTGGGACAAGCTGGGAGGATCTTCGCCTTTGAAATATAGCTCAGACGGAACTCACATCAGTCACTGATTCCTGCTCTGGTAGTGCAGTACAAAGTTGAAAGCTTTTTCATCATTATTATTTGAAGTTTTGTACATTAATGACATAGCGGCATTTTTCCTGCACTTGTTAACTAGAAAGGGGGGTCCTGATAACACCTGTCTCTTTTTTTAGTACCATGCCTTAACTTTGCCAGTAAAACCCTGAAACAAGCAGGAATTATTCTGAACTCCCCCACACACCCTGCCCCTAGTATTATTCTAAGGAATAATTTTTTCCTGATTTTTTCCTACAAACTTCCCAGATCAGATCCTCACCAAAGATGTGGAAATCAACAACTTTTCCATGACTTTACCTAGTGCTGATAGGTATTGGGTGTTCTATGATATGAACAGCTAAGAAGTAGAATCCAGGTCAAATATTATTTGCAATATTTATGTCCCTCTCTGTAGTGCATGAAATACTTCAGTAAGTAGGCTTGCCAAATCTTTTAATGGGACCAAGTCCTGTTTGTTGGACTGAATCCTTAATGATTTAACAACAAAACTTCTTAAAACAGTTTCAAAAATAACAAAGAGTCTTAATGTGTTTAAGATAGAGAAACAAATCTTTAAAACCATGGGTAAAACTAATTTTACACACCCAAGTTCATAAGAAACATTACTGTGCTGTTTTCCCACTGGAATAAGAACTGGCAAACCACTCCAGTATTCCTGCCAAGAAAACTCCATGGACATGGAGTCATGAAGAGTCGGTCACGACTGTAACGACACAACACAGAGAGAGAGACATAAGAGAGTGTGGGAAGATATGGATGTAGAGAACATTGTTTCTATACAACAGAGCTAAGTGATTTTCACAATCCCCTCAGCCTTAACAATCTACTTAAAATTAAGACAAATGTTTTACAACAAACATGATGAGGTAAATTATTTAGCTGCTCTTTTCTCTATGGACAATTGCAGGCAAGTTACAGCTGTCTGAAGATGAAGCAGTGTGGACTATATTTTAATTGATATTCCATGGCTTGCATTTTAAACATTTGCCTTTCATGATGTTGCTCTGCACGAGGCCAAATATCATAGTATTGGATAGTATTGGAATAATACATAGATAGACATAGTTGGGGAGCATGACGAGTGCATTTAAATGTTAATTTAATGAAATGGTTTGAAATTTGATTGTGGTGGGAACTTGGCACTCACACTATGTACATGTACATACCTACTAGAAGTCACATTTTAATGTAATTAATCAATTACAGTAATAGCTATTTATTCTCATTTATTTGTACTATTTTGTTTTGTATTTTATAACACTGTACATTGCCCAGAGTGGCCTTCAGACCAGATTGTCTTTGCAGTATAGAAATCAAATAAATAAATAAATGTAAAATGAATATCAGGAAGAGAAGAAGAATAAAAAAGGTGAAGGAGGAAGAGCCCCTGAAAAAGGGCTTTGTCATATGAACCATTCAGCATACTGGGTCTGAAGAAGAATAAAAGAGGAGACAAAATGTCACAAAAATGATGGGTTCATTTACCATCTGTTTCTTTTAACAATTCTGAGAATTACACATTTGATGCAGAATTTTTAAAGATGGCAAATAAGAAGGCTTTAAGAAGTATATCATGGCTGGAATCTAGTAGTAAGTAGAGATGGGCACGACCAGGAAAAATTACGTTTCGAGTTGTCGTGTGTCGGAGCCGGCCCGTTTCGGCTCGTTTCCGTTTGTCGCGAAATTTTTCAAAAATTTGTCATTTTGTTTGTCGTTTTTTCGTCTGTCGTTAGTACTGGTTTGGGGGGTAGCGGGCTCCTGGAGGCACCTCTCTGGGGTGGGTGCCTCCTCTGGCCCGCTATGAAGGGAAAGCGGGCTCCTGGAGGCACCTCTCTGGGGTGGGTGCCTCCTCTGGCCGCCATGAAGGAAAAGCGGGCTCCTGGAGGCACCTCTCTGGGGTGGGTACCTCCTCTGGCCCGCTACAAAAGGGTATGCATAGCCAATTGGATATGCATACCAAGTTGCAGTGGCAGGCAGAGGCACCTCTCTTTCAGGTGCCTCTGTGACTCACTGCCTGGCATACGGTGCACTTGGGCTGGGGATGGGGAGGAAGAACAAAGTGAGAGAGGACCCCTATGGGCGCCCTCTGGCTCACTAAGAAGGGAAGTGTACTTGCTGTAGTGCAATGCAAGTACACAGATCTGGCTTAGGGTTAGGGTTAGCGCAAGGGTTAGGCTTAGGGTTACGGGTAAGGTTAGGGTGAGTTACTGGGGTGCACCTCTGGGTGCCTCTCTGACCCACTAAGAAGGACAGTGTACTGGCGTATGGGTTAGGGTTCGGGTTCGGGTTCGGGTTCGGGCTAGGGTTAGTGGGCTTTTTATGCCCGACAGGCACATCCCAGAAGTCTCGTTCAAAACCTGGCCAAGTGGCCATGCAATTGGTGGAATGGCTCCAAAAATTTGCATGGTCCACTCCCATGGCCAGCCCATTTTGCAGGTGTAAAAATAAAACTAAAACTAAAATAAAATAAAATCAATGGAGACGTTTTGTTGCAAGAAAAAACCCACTGCTGCTACTGTAAAAATTCAGGCAGTTTTAAAATAGCTATTTTCGCATGTTTCTGTGGTGCTTTGGTGTGTTTTTGGACCACGATTTCAAAATAAATATTGCGGTCACCCCATTTTGGATCCCCCAGCCGCACCGCATGGCATGGCGAGTTGGCAAGACGACGAGGATGCCCCCCCATCAGAGCAGCCCAGGACAGGAGAGGGGGGGAGGCCGGGGACCCCCCCCCAGAAACCGCCCCTCTGGTAGGTGCCCTCACTCATGCAGGCATATTTTCGCCTGCTTTTTTGGCCGGGAATCGGTTTTTTTTTTTTTAATTTGTTTTCTGTGCCGCTTGTGCTTGGCATTGCGCGATCGCCGTGCGATGCCAGGAACGACAACAACAAATCAGACCCAATTTTTCTTTTTTCGGTTCGAGTTCGAGTTCTGGCGAAGTAATTGTTGTTACCGTTTCCATTGCGTAACGGAAACGAGGAACGGAAATGGAAACGAGAATTTCGCCAAGTCGTGCCCATGTCTAGTAGTAAGTTACAAGTAAACTTGGTACATTTAATCACCAGAATTTGCAGAGGAAGACACTGATTCAATTAGCCTGACAGTTGTGATTTACTACTGGATTTCAGTATATATTTTGAATATTGGATACACAATTACTTTGAGTACAGCTGAGGCTGTTTTCAGACATGCAAAATATCTTTCTAGTTTCCTTGATTGATCTCAGGTTGATTTTCTGGGTTCAGACAACACATCTTCAACCTTATAGCAGTTAACACCAATGGTTTTCCACTCTTAAGTTGAATTGCTCATAAGTAGAGCTGCTCATAAGTAGAGGTACCGCTGTATCAGAATTTATACTTCAGCCACTCCTAAACTATAGACTAAAGCCAGGTTACACATTTTAAATCACACAATCAACATTATGAAGATAAATCAAAAATAGTGACAAACATTTAAGTAAAATCATTGAAACTGTAGGGGAAACCTCAGGCCAGTGGTCTGAGACCCTCCTAGGAACTATGCTGTCTAGCCACCTATAATACATTGGCATGTTTTGCACCCATCTTTTTTGCCTGTAGTAGAGCCTCAAGAGCAACATCATACTGGTCCAAATACATTTTGGAAAAGGAACATCTTCACTTTCCTTCATGAAACACATAGTAAGCAGGGTCCAAGCCATGTAATATTTTAAATACCACTCCTAAGTAAAGCTAGAGCCACCTCTGGGACTGGAAAGCTTATGCTGTTGCACAGAACATGCTTTAGGTCATATAGGCATAAATGCTACCTGGTTGAATAAAGGAAGTCAAGAAAGCCACCTTACTGGGATCTGCTCGCATAATTTGCTGATACATCACATAGTCCTAAACGCTTGGGAAGTGTTTGGCTAGTAATTTGCAATTCAAAATCCAGCATAGTTATCTAAGGCTGCTTTTACGCGACCCCTAAAATCTGAGGCAAAGGGCTCCCAGATGCGGAGCTTAAAATTATTTCCCCACCAGCTGTGGACTTTAAAAAAAAATAAGTATGACCACGCCCACCTAAGCACGGCCCAGTGCATTTTACAAGTACTTGGTCTCCGGAGGTAAAGAAATTTTTGATGCAGATTGTAAAGCTGTGGATGCCGGGCTCTCCTCCCTTCTGTTTGTTTTTGTTGTCCCTGCCACCCCTTTAACAAACAGGAATCCCTACGGGGCTGCTCCGATGGCAGACGGAGGTGAGCAGAGGTGAGCCTGCATTCTTTTCTCCCTTTTTTCTCCCTCCCCTCACCACAGACAGGAGCAATGGAGTGTGGAAGGGTGGGAACACAGGAAGCAGATCAAACTCCCATGATCTTTATGGTCTCAATTTAAGTTGCCAGTGGATTTTAGAGGTTGTATAAAAGTGCCCTTATTTGCTGTGTGTTAACAACAACAACCACCACAACAACAACAGTTTCAGGGGCATGTTTGGTCCAAGCTTTATTCTAGAGGTTAGACTATCTGCTTTCCCCCTCTTTTATGGGGTTGAGGGTGCAAAAGGAAAAGATTTTTCCACCAGGAGGAACATTCAAACAAAATACTGGATAATCTGAAGTGCCAAAATACAAGGCTATCATATACTTTTTCACCCTCCAGTCATAAAGAGATCTGGTCTGGAAACATCACACAAAACAGCACTATTTAGTATAACATCCTGCCTAACTGAGCCACATAAATTATCTGCATAGTAGTAAAGTTAACTAGTAATCATTTTCCTGGGCAGCTTAAATTGATAGCCTCTTCTCAAGGTATGTGAGATTTATACAATTCTCCATTATCAATTTTAGAACTGCTTCTGAAGAACACCTAAATCTTTCAGTGGTGTGCTTTGAGAGATTGTTTTCCACCCTTTTCTCTGAACTGCTGAAATCCTTGTCTGTGCCCTAACAAAAGCCACACTGCTGCAGCAAAGAAGCTCTTCTTAAGGGTATTTGTCAAATTCCACATATCACTTTCCTATCAATCACAAGCAATGGTACTGTATATAGTAGGTGGGGGATGACTGAAGTGTGTGATATGATGGCAGTGTATCTACCAGAGGAGTCCCAGGACTCTTGGCTTTAGACATTGGCTGCCATTTTGAATGGTACCAAGGTTTCCAAAGGATTGGAAAATGCTTTATTTACCGTATATACGCGAGTATAAGTCGACCCGAGTATAAGTCGAGGCCCCTAATTTAACTCCCCAAAACTGTGGAAATGTATTGACTCGAGTATAAGTCAGGGTGGGAAATGCAGCAGACGCTGGCATCTCCTCCTTTGTGAGCTGGGGGAGTGGTGTGTGATGTTTAAAATGATTTTTGGCCACCGATGCAAGTGCTTGGGTCAGTGGCTAAAAGTTATTTTAAACATCACGCACCGCTCCCCTGTAATGCAGAGGGGGGGGGGTCATGAGAAGTGGCATGTAGTGTTTAAAATGACTTTTAGCCACCGACCCAAGCACTTGCCTCAGTGGCTAAAAGTATTGACCCGCATGTAAGTCGAGGGCCCCTCGACTTAGGGCTGAAAAACTAGGCTTATAATTCGAGTATATACAGTATTTGTTTTCAAGCACTACTCTGAAACAGTGAACACATGACAGGAATGGCCATGCTGTGTTAAGATCAATGGTCCATCTTGCTCAGCATCCTTTCCACCTGCAGTTATGGATGTTCAAAATCTTCTTAATTTTCTCTGTCAATATTTCTGCTTTGCTGAAGCTGCATGTTTTTGGACTTCAGTGCAGAAGCAGGTTACGCCCCCCCCCCAGCCGCTTAGACGCAAGCTGGCTGCTCTTCTGGTCCCATCTTTTGTCAAGTTCGTATCCTAATTTCCATCTTGGTAGACATCAAGCCCAGATACGCACTTCATTATTTGAACACTACCATTGAACCCAGAACCTTGCCACTTTTATAAGGAGTGATACATATTTCAGTTGTTCATATTGAAATGGTTGCAGAAAAGTAAGAGCACACATTAAATGCTACTTTTAGGCAGTAAAGTTATTAATACATTTTATTTAATCATACCCTGCCTTTCACCCAAGTATATGCTTTAAAACAGTTCAGCTAAAAATATTGTTCCACCCTGCATTACTTGTCCGTCCTCCTGCTCCACCACTACTGCTGCTCAGGGGAGATATGAATGAAAATAAATGGTGAACCACTGCAATAAAGGGACTGATGGAAAGGAAACATAGGCCGTCACTTCACGAAGAACTTCTCTTCGCAGCGTGATTGCCTTCGCTATGAATTCGAAGGCGGTCACGTGGTAGTCACGTGGTCTCCATTCGCCCCCACCCCTCTTTCCGTGTCCTCACCGGGCGAGGTTTTAGGGTCGAATCCAGTAGTACTTCACGTGCTCCCTTCGCATTCGGAAGCTTACTTGCAACGTCCGGTTTCTGCTTTCTTTTATTTTTTTAAGAAAATTACCACGGCGTATCGATGCATCAATACCCGGCTGTCATTTGCGGTCAGAGGACTTGTGGGCGGCCATCGTGTTTCCCTGAAGCAGAGCTGCTGGGTTGGGTTTTTTTGGGGGGGGCGGGGCGGGGAGAGGCTTCTCTCAGCTTCATCGCCCTGTGTGCCCCGCCGCCGCTCTCTGGGTGGGCGCGCGCGGGGGTGTCTTGCGGCGGCGGCACCGACACCCCATCCCCCCTCCCTCTGCGCAGCCCTTCGCCATCCCTTGCCAGCGGAGGGGCTCTGCTCACGTCACCCGGGGACGCTTGCCCCCCCTCTGTTGCCCCTGCCCCGTTTACAGAAGGCAAGATCAAAAGAACGGGTTAACCGAAATATCTATGCATCGGCATTTCGGAGAAAAAGTAAGTTAAAAATAAATAAATATACTTTTTAACTGGCCACACGTGAATTTGGATACGAAGCGGGATGCGAAGCGAGGGAGATTCCCGGCCTCCGGCAGGGGAATCTCTCGCCCCGCTTGGAGCACGGTTTAGGGGCGTGGTCGGGGCGTGGTCGGGGTGGCGCCGCATCCAAAATGGAGGATCGTGCGGACAAAACCGACCGATTCGCGCAGAAATCACGGCTCGCCGCGCAGCGAGAGGTTCGTGAAGTAACGGCCATACCCTTGATGCTTCCTGTCAACCATTTTTGGAAGACTTGGAGTTCTTACTATTATTCCCATCCCCTTAATTCTTGGATAGCCTTGAACCTCCTTCTTCAACTTTCCCCATTCACCTACTTTTCCTTATCAGTGCAACCAAATTTCACTTTGCCCACTCAACCCAAATTAAAGAGCTGAGACAAGATTTGTTGGGTTAAATTGGCCCACTGTTTATTAATAACTCCTTTAATATTTAAACATTACCCTTTTCCTTCTGACAAGGGGGCCTGAATTTAGTGCAAGCAGGTGAGGTCCTGGAATCCTGTTGACATCCAGCCCCTGCCTGAAATCAGTAAGTTCCTATTTCAGAAGAGTGCTGTCCACCTGTCCATCACCCTCCTAAACTCTATGAGTCTAATTGCCCCATGACAGCCCTCAAGTCCAAAATCACTAAATGGTGATTGACAACTGGTTATCTTATTATTGCTAATTGTCTAATCCTGCTTTTTTAATTGGATATGTGGACTACCTAGCACCTTATGGGTGTCATACCCTGGGGCACACCTGAATTCCATTGCCTCTTGCACTACCCACCAAATTGTGACGAGCAACAATATTTTATACCTCCCCCCAGCCCCTGAGGGAGAACAGGATGGGCAAAAACACACTTTCAGTCACTGCCAATCACACTGAGGACCAAATAATATTATCTGGCCCTCCCCACCACCACCTAATTTCATTCTTTCTGCCTATAGTGTGGGTGGGATGGAAGGAGCGGTGAAGCAAAAGAGGAGGCTGCTTGCTGCATGGGCAGCCTATGGCAGTCCTTAAATAGGCTGCCCGCTCCCAACTGCAGCTCCTGCCCTGTAGCTGGGCATACTTTTCTGTGCCAAAATCTATTTGGACAGGCAAAGAAGCACCACCTGGGAACTTCATCCCTACAGAGCAGCCTTTGCATTTAAGAAAGAAAGAAAGAAAGAAAGAAAGAAAGAAAGAAAGAAAGAAAGAAAGAAAGAAAGAAAGAAAGAAAGAAAGAGAAAGAAAGAAAGAAATTAAGAAAGAAAGAAAGAAAGAAAGAAGTCAGATGGCAGCTGTTGGGAGATGTGGGCCTAGATGCCAGATCAATAGGTAATAAATCAATTTAGGAATACATCATGGAATACAGGTAGCACTGTGTTATGAAACATGGAACAAAAATAGAAGTAGCCTCCTGGCAGACTGGATTTGACATGGAGTCAGCACAGAGGGCTGACAAAGTAATTATAATGGCCATACATTGTCTGAACCCAAAAAGAAAGAGTCCAAATTCAGGATGAGTAACTTGAAAAGATTTTGCAAATATGATGGTAGGGTCAGTGAGCACATCCTTTGTTGTGTTTCTTTGAATTGTGCCTGACATGTAGATATGCCCTGATCACCCCAATTCTGGTCCGCCTGCATAGGCTGCCCATTTCAAGGTATTGGTTTTGGTTTACAAAACCCTCCATGGATTGTGTCCTGAGTAGCTGGTGGAGGGTATTTCCCTGAGATCATAATTGCCCATCTCACAAGAGCCTCCTAGGTGCTTGCACTCTGGGTAGCCACGCCTAGAGAGGCCCGTAAAGTTTCTACACAGAAGCGAGCTTTCTCAGTCACTGCCCCTTTGCTTTGGGATTTGATTCACAGGCAGGTCCGCCTGGCTCAATTTCTGACCGCTTTTAGAAAAGCCTTGAAGACCTGGCTTTTCCAAGAGGCCAATTATTATTTTTGTATAAAATTTTAGTTATTTACAAAATAAACTACATATATTACTTATTAGCTGCCATGTTTCATGGGTCACTTACAGTTAGAGATGGGCACGACTCAAAAAAATGGTGTTTCGTTTGTCGTTTGGTTGTTTAGGGGTCCGTTTCAGTTCGTTTTCGTTTTTGTGATGTTTTTTGCAAAAAAAAATCATTTTCGTTTCATTAGGTAAGGAAACGAAAAAATGAAAACAAAAACAAAAATTGCTTTTTCGTTAGCATTCTTTTTAGTTCAATGCATCTGCTGCAACGAAAACGAAAAACACGGCAAATTTGGTCGTTTCGTTTTCGTTTTCATTTTGTTTTTTTAAAAAATTCATTTCATTTTCGTTGCATAACAAAACAAAAAATGAAAACGAAAACAAAAAATCGCTCGTTTCGTGCCCATCTCTACTTACAGTTATTTTCCTAATATTTCTGCCTAATATAGCTGATGTCTCCTTTCCAACCTTAAAAGAGCATATTTCTGTATTTCCATATTTACTTTTATTTTTTCCTTGTCAATATTCTATCCATATTTACACTATTTTCAGCTTTATAAGATGCACTTCTCCCCTCAAAACTAAGGAGAAATGTCTGAGTGTCTTATAGAGCAAATACAGTAGCCCTGCTACATATATATCACACATTTTCATGTAGAGATAAGTTACCTGCATGGAGCCTCTCCCGTTCCATGCTGCATCTGGGATTACACAGTTCGAAGTACCTCATTTGCAAAGAGGCTTCCTCTAGGAAGCCCCTCCCCACCCCTCAGCTTCTGCAGCCAAGATTCCCGAGTCAAAATCACCTCATATGCAAAGATGTCTCCTCCATGGAGCCTCTGCCCTTCCCTTCTTCAGCCAGATTCCCGAGTAAAAAAATCACCTTGTTTGCAAAGAGGTCTCCTCCACGGAGCCTCTGCCATCCCCTTCTGAAGCCTGGATTTCTCAGTTCCAATCACCTCCTTTGCAACCCTCCCCCTTTGCAGCTTGGATTCCACAGTTCCAGTCATCTTGTTTACAAACCTCCCCTTTTGCAGCTTGGATTCCACAGTTCCAATAACCTCATTTTCAAGCCTCCCCTTTGGCAGCCTGGATTCCACAGTCAAAAATCACCTCGTTTGCAACCCTCCCTTTTTGCAGCTTGGATTCCACAGTTCCAATTACCTCATTTGCAAGCCTTCCCTTTTGCAGCTTGGATTCCCCAGTCAAAAATCACTTTGTTTGCAAGGGGGTCTCCTCCATGGAGCCTCTGCCCTCTCCTTTGGAACCAGGATTCCCCTGCAATGAAAACTCAGGATATATTTTTTCTTGTTTTCATCCTCTAAAAACTAGGTGTGTCTTATGGTCATATGTCTTATAGAGTGAAAAAATATGGTAGTTTTGTCTATTTTAATCCAATACAAAAATAGAGATAAGATACAATATTGAAATAGCCTATTCTAAGGGCTACATCATTTCAGAAGCTCTTATAGCTAAGTTAGTGTTTTGTGGCCAGATATAAAGGGGTTATGTCTTCGTCTATAGGTTTTCTTTTAGATATAAGTTCTATGTCTATTATATTTTTAATACAGTGATTTTTAGGATCTAGCAGTTTAATAGACGTCAGTTAGACATGGGCACAACCAGAAAAAATGACGTTTCGAGTTTTTGCTTGTCAGAATGGGTCCGTTTTGGGTCGTTTCCGTTTGTCGTGAATTTTTCAAAAAATTGTCATTTCCGATTGTCGTTTGTCGTTTGAAATTTCCACCACGATTTAGCACGATTTGACTTCCCAGAGCATGGGGCGTCCCGCAATCAGGGCCAGCGCTAGGTGTTTTTGCACCCTAGGCGGCGGGCGGTGTGGGGGAGGTGCGGGCGGGTGGCAGTGGGGGGGCATGGGTGGGCGGCGGCTGCGGGTGGGCGAGTGGGCAGGCGGCGGCGCAGGCCGCAGGCAGGTGGCGGCGCGGGCGGACGGGCGAGTGGGCAGTTAGGGTATCACTTAGGATAGAGGTTCTGCTCTTGGCTTGCACCCCAAATGTGTGTGTGTGTGTGCAAGCAAATTGAAGTTGGGAAAAGAGAAAATAAATGGTAGTATATAATATATTTTTAAAATAAATCCACACCTCCCACTCCCAGTCGAACCTCCCCCTTTATCCAATATCAGAAAAAAAAATCCTCACAAACTGCCAGAGAAGAAATAAAGAATAAACTGCTACTCCCTTCAGCAGACAAAGCTGCAGGGAATCAAAGAAATTATTTTCTAAATTCAATTCCCTCCCTGCCTGCCTAACTTAAATCCTAAAGCCTCCAGCCTTCCTCCTCAATCTTGATCGGATCACACCAGCACCAGCAGCCAGCCCTCCTCCCTCAACCACATCCATACACCCGACTGCGATTTCTGGAAGGTGCCTCGGCTTTTTATGCCGTCCGAGACATCCAGAAGTGTCAGTCCAAAACCTCGCGATGCCATTGGTGGAATGGTTCAAAAAAATTGCATGATCCCATCCCATGCCCAGCCCAAATGGGCAGGTCTAAAAAAATAAAAAATAAAATAAAATAAAATAAAATAAAATCAATGCGACGTTTTATTGCTATAAAAACCCACTGCTGCTACTATTAAAAATCAGGCATTGAAAAGAAATAAATTTCACATGTTTCTGTGGTGATTTGGTGTGTTTTTTGACCACGATTTCAAAAGAAAAATTGCGGCCGCCATTTTGGATCCCCCCACCGCATGGCATGGCGAGACGACGAGGATGACCCCCCCCAGTCTGATGCAAGCAGCCCAGGACAGGAGAAGAGTAGGGGAAAAGGCCAGGGACCCCCCAGAAACCACCCCTCTGGTAGGTGGCAAAGCCTCAGGTAGGCATATTTTTGCCTGCTTTTTTGGCCGGGAGTCGGGTTTTTTTAAAAAAAAACTTTTAATAACTTTTTCTGTGCTTCGCATTGCGCGATCGCCGCGATGCCACAAACGGAAACGAAAAACCCGATCAAATTTTTCTTTTTTCGGTTTGAGTTCGAGTTCTGACAGCTTAATTATCGTTACCGTTTCCGTTACGTAACGGAAACGATAACCAAAAACGGAAACGACAATTTCGCCGAGTCGTGCCCATGTCTAATGTCAGTATTTTCTCTAGCAGGTTAATATATTTCAATAACTTTTCTCAATCAATATTCTATCTATCTTTGCTTATATCTATTTTAGTATAATACAGAAGATAAATATAACAAGATGCAATGTTAAAATAGGCTATCTAATTTTAGCGGTATACTTGATTTTAGCATGCTTATTCCTTGGTTTATTAGGCAAATAAAATATATTTTAGCTAGCTTAATATACAATAATGTCATCAACAAAACATATTTATCTATTTTCCCCTAAATTTAAAAATTCTATACTTAATATATCATTAGATATACAACAGTTCTCTTTAGCTTCTAACAGAATAATATTATTTCAGACTGGTCTTCATATCTCCATTTTCCATATCCTAAGAATCCATTTACAGGTTTAACAAATCGCAATACAGGGAGCAAATTGCTTCTTAGGTAACCAATTAATTCAGCCAATAGTAAGGAGCTCCTGGTACCGCAGATGCTCAATATTCCCAATATTAGAGAACACCTTTGGGTGATTATTGTTATAGTTGCTGTCCTTTTTTGTTTTGTCTGGATGCCAGTATCTCCAGTTTCTTCAGTATTTTTAGTATCTTTAGTGTTTGTTGTATTGCTTATTGCTTTATTTATTGTTTTATTGTTTGCCAATTACTTTCATCATACTTATTATGTTTATTGTTTTTGTCCTTGTTAACTTCCTTGAGTTGTTTTCTACAAGCTGGTGGTATGTGTTGTGTCGTTACAGTTGTAACTGACTCTTCGTGACCCCATGTCCATGGAGTTTTCTTGGCAGGAATACTGGAGTGGCTTGCCAGTTCCTACGCCAGGCGCCTACAGCACCTGGTATTCCCTGGTGGTCTCCCATCTGGTGGTACTTTAAATTCCAAATAAAGTAAAGTATGGGTACATAAGTTCCATTGATTCCTTGGGCCTGTCTTGATTACAACAGATGTCAGCTTTTGTCACACTGCTGACACTTTGTTACACAGGCTCCTGCTTCAAGGACAGGACCATCCAGAGCAGAGCACCATGGTCCAGAGGCAATGCAGATAATGCCTATCCCCTTTATCAGCTAGGATGTGAGCTAACTGACTGCCTGTCTGGCAGAAGCCATCCACTGATCTGCATTAGTGGTTGAAGGGGAGGTGGTTACATCCTCATTGCTTTCCCACAGAAGAGACAAAATGCAAGTATTGTGTTAAGGCCATACCTTTATCAAACTACCTCCAACCAGATATCTGGAGTGAGACAGTGCTCTTTTGGAGACCTCCTACAGTGACATAAAGAGGAATCCCAACCCTGTCCTGATCTCAAGGTCAAGGACTACAATTGGAGGTGAATCACCTCTTGTTGAAAGAGGTGTCTTGGTTTGGGATGTTCCATCACTTTTCTGCCTGTAATGCTAGATAAACTCACAGAGTTCCTGGTATGATTCTTGACACTCCCCTTTCATCAGCAAAGTACCTCTGCTTCTACTGTGCACTGAAAGAGAATAGTTTGGAGAAGAAGCTAGCAGACCCTTAATACCCTTCACAGACAGCAGTCCAGAAAAGTTCTCAGTGTTTTGTGCCAGAGGGGTTCTCAGTTCTTTGTCTCTATCCCTGGAGGTACACAAAGCACCCCTTCCAGCCACCCGGATGTGAGGTCCAGGAGAGAAGCAATGATCACCTCGTCATCCCAATATGATTTGGAAACGAGGCTTGGTTTAGTATTTAAAGCTATTATTTTATACTTGTAGTTCCCTGTGCTCATTAAAGAAAGTAGCCGAAAATTGTCTGCACAAGGTTAGCACTCCCAATCCACATATTTGCTGCACCATCAGATTATATGCATTGAAAAGGGCACATACTTGCCCATGAGCTGATGATTCTTGCCAAGTTGGACAATCCAGAAGATAGAGTATGTTTTGAAGATTAGATAAGTTCAAGAAGTTAGAGAACTCTGTGGCATGGAGGAAAAGTCAATCTCGCTTATCTCCTGGGAGTGTTCAGCAACGCTTCCTGTTCTCCCCATACAGCTTGAGATATGACTTTCTGATTAAATGTTCTGTAAAAAGTCTACACTTGCTTTTGTTGTGCAAGTTTTCAGTGGCCTCCAGGAAATGACAACCTCAGGGTTTGCATTGCTGAATAATAACATGACTGGTAGGGAACAGTAGTCAGCACAAGTTGTGTACTGCCTTTAATATTTCATTATCCATGTCAGATTAATTTAGACACAGACAAAGAAGGGAGAAAAGTTGTATAAGACCCAAACAATAACTCACAGCACTTTCAAATGTTCCTTTTTAAAAACACAGCTAGTTTCATTTTCATTATATCTGAATCTGCCACAGATTTGCACACTTGCAGGAGATCAGGACATAACATTTTCATTTCTCTTCAGTCAAGTGTGACACATGAAGCAGAAAAGGATTCTTAAAAAAAAAACTTTCCATGAGATGGCACACAAATTGCTGCTCCAAAATTCCTAGATTTTCTGGCTGCTTTTTTCAAGTCAACTGCATTGCTGCAGTTCTTTGAAAAGTTCTCATGATCTGCACAACAGAATTCAGGTGGCAAAGAAATACATTAATCACAGTTTTTAGAAATGGGTTCCATTCACTGTTTACAAGGCTATCCATTAGAAGATATGCAATTTCCCCCATCTTCCACCACTATCCTTCTCCTCCATGCCAAATTCTATGCAAGCAGAAATGCACAAAAATATCTATATATGAAAAATATGTCAAGCACACCATAAAGGCCTATAAAAAGTGCAGATTAAGAAAAATGCTTAAAACGCATATCTGCACACTAAAATATGTGATTTCTAATAGGAGCATAAAAAAAATTGAATCCTGATATGGATCTGAGTGGGCCGAAGATGCATGTGGAATTCTAAGAACCTCTAACAAACAAAACTGATGGAATGCAACATTCCCATTATAAATGTTTACAGCTGTGGGAAGGTTTCCCTGAAGACACCTTCTTCCCAACTTGCTGTGTTAACTCAAAGGCAAGTTCTAGGGGTGTACATTTGGTTTATCTAGCAATAGGAGTCTTTATTGTCATTGCCCCCTTGCAGGAACAATGAAATTTCATGGTTGCTATATTCAACTCATATAAAACATTCCACATAGATTTAAAAACAGCTACAACACATAAAATATGACATATAAAATAAGCTGACTTCAAAGTCCAGAATTTCCATTTAAGGACAATATTGCTCTAAAAAAGAAGCTATTTTTGAGACGGTTTGTTCTTGCCCTCAATACTCTATATCTCTGTCCCGATGGCAGCAACTCAAAGAGGCGATGACCAGGATGTGATGGATCTCTTAATATAGCTAATGCTTTACAGTGGCACCTGGTATTATGGGGGAGTGTGGGGAGTGAACAGCCCACAATCCTCTCTGCAATTCTTATGATTCTGTGCAACACTGTCCTATCCCGATGGGTACAACTTCCATACCACACACATAACCCGTAAGTAAGCACACTCTCAATTGCACAATGATAGAAAGCCAGCAGCAGCTTTTGTGGAAGATGGCTTTTCCTTAAAGTTCTCAAGAAAAATAGTCTCTGCTGAGCCTTCTTTACAAGCCCCCTTGTGTTGATACTCCAGGACAGATCTTCCTGTAACTCAATGCCCAAAAAATCTAAAACCTGTAACCCTCTCCACACCAGTCCCATCAATCACCAGTGGTTGAATATCAGTTTTCTGCCTCCTAAAGTCTACCACAAGCTCCTTTGTTTTCTTTATGTTTAGGTGCAAGTTATTTATTCTACACCACTTGGTCAACCTCTCCACTTCATCTCTGTAAGACATCTTACTCTCCTTGCTAGAGATGAGCCCAATCACAGTTGTGTCATCTGCAAATTTAATGATCCTATTGCTAGGATAGGCAGAGACACACTCAAACGTGTAAAGAATATAAAGGAGTGGGCTAAGCACACATCCCTGTGGTGTTCCAATGTTGGTACTAAGAGTATTAGAGGTATAAGGGGCCAACCAGACCCTCTGAGAATGTTCTGACATAAAATCCAAAATCCATCCACAAAGTGATGGTGGAAGCCCTAGACCTTCCAGTTTAAAAATCAAACGTTGTGGAAGAATAGTGTTAAAAGCCGAGCTAAAATCCACAAAGAGCAATCTAGCATAGCCCCCCACCCCGCTCCAGATGTTCAAAAACAGCATGAAGAGCACATGCCACAGCATCCTCTGTTGATCTCTTCTTTTTATAGGCAAATTGGAATGTATCCAGTCCCTCTAGTAAACAGGCAATAACAAAGTTCCATACCAACTTTTCAAAGCACTTCATGATTACAGGTGTAAGTGCTACTGGACAAAAGTCATTCAAATTTTCTGGATTTGGTTTTTTTGGTATCAGAACAATACTGGCAGACTTTAGGCATGACGGCACAATAGCTTGGGATAGGGATCGATTCAAAATCCCAGTGAAAACTCCTGCTAATTGATCTGCACAATCCTTCAATACCCTTCTGGCAACTCCATCTGGCCCTGTAGCCTTCCTTGGATTGATTCCCTTCAACACCTTCCTCATCTCTCCCTCCTCCACACTAAAAACTACATTTCCTTGTGCCGATGATGATAACAATAGTGAAGGTGGCAAAAACTCTGCTGATGTCCCTACTGAGGTTGTTTCAAAATGTGCAAAAATGGTGTTCAATTCCTCTGCCAAGGATACCCCTCCCTCAGCTACTGGGGAAACTTTAGATTTGTACACAGTCATTTCCTGTACATCTCGCCACACCTCCCTAGTGTCGTTACACTGGAAATTATTCTCCAATCGCTGCCTGAATGCCTCTTTAACCACATGGATGCCCCTCTTCAGATCAGCTCTGGCTGTACTATACAGTGACCTGTTTCCACTTCTAAAAGCAGCATTTCTTGCCTTTAGCAACTCCTGAACCTCCGTTGTCATCCAGGGTTTCCTGTTTGGATAGATCTTTATCTGGCACTTTTGCGTTACACTGTCAGTGCAAAATCTGATATAGTCCAACACTACCTCAGTGCCTCCCAATCAGTGTCAAAAAAACAATCCTGCAGCTGTTGAGATGCTCCTGCTGACCATATCATGATATTCCTCTTAATTATTGGCATCCGCTTCCTCAAAGGAATATATTCAGGAGTCAGAAGTAGAGACACATATCGGATTGGCCCAAGTGCGCTAATGGTTCTGCCTTATAGGCCTGTTTGACATTTGTGTACAACCTATCCAAAGTCCTTCTCCCCTGGTTGCACACTTAATATGTTGATAGAATTTCGGTAGAACCAATTTCAGATCTGCCTGGTTAAAGTCCCCACTAGAGATGGGCACGACTTGAAAAAAATTTTTTTCGAGTTGTCGTTAGTCGGGCCAGTCCCATTTCGGGTCGTTTCCGGTTTTCGCGAAAATTCGCAAAAATTAGTCGGTTTGTTTTTTCGTTTTTTCATTGTCGTTAGTACTGTTTTTTTTGGGGGGGTAGCGGGCTCCTGGAGGCACCTCTGTGGGGTGGGTGCCTCCTCTGGCCCGCTATAAAGGGAAAGTGGGCTCCTGGAGGCTCCAAGAGACACCCCTCTACATGGGGGTCTCCCTTCCTCACCTGCTGCTGCTGCAAAATGCTATGCAATAGCCATATGGATATTGCATAACATAATGTGCAGACAGTGAGACCAGTGTGAGAGTGATAGGGTCATACCCGCCCTTCACAAGGCTCTGGCACCACCATGTCTCACACAGAAGGGAATTGTACTTGCTGCATGTAGTGCAATGCAAGCAAGTAGATCTGGCTTTAAGGTGGCTTAGTGCAAGAGCTAGGGTTAGGCTAGTGACGGGTAAGGTTACGGTGGGCTAGTGGGTTGCACCTCTGGGTGCCTCTCTGACCCACTAAGAAGACAGTCTGTGACGTATGGGTACGGAGTCAAGGGTTAGGGTTAGGGCTAGGGCAGGATTTAGGGGGCTTTTTGGCACATCCCAGAAGTCTCCATGGCCAAGTGGCCATGCGACTGGTGGGATGGCTCCAGAAATTTGCATGGTTGTCCACTCCCACATGGCTGGCCACTTGGCCAGCCCATCATTGCGCACTGCGCAGGTGTAAATAAAATAAAATAAAATAAAATCAATGGAGGACAGAGGAGGAGAGGAGAGACATTTTGTTGCAAGAAAAAACCCACTGCTACTGTGAAAAATCTGGCAGTTTATAAATTTTCGCGTGTTTCTGTTGTGCTTGTGTGTTTTTGGACCACGATTTCAAAAACAATATTGCGTTCGCCGCCCCATTTTGGATCCCCCGCCCGCACCGCATGGCATGGCGATGGCGACTCGCGAGTCCGGCTGCCCAGGACGGGGGGGAGGCGGGACCCCCCCTCCAGAAACAACCCCTCCGGTAGTTGCCCTGCGCCCTTAGTCAAGCAGGCATTTTTCCGCCTGCTTTTTTGGCCCGGGAATGGGTGGGGGGAGAGTTTAAAAGATTTTTCCTGTGCCGTCCATGCCGCTTGCTTGCGCTTTAATTGCGGCGGCCGACGGCCGACGAGACTGGGCTTTTTGCTGGCTGCGAGCCTGCGGCGAGTCCCACCAGAGCAGCCGAGGACGGGGGATGAGGGGGGAGGCCGGGGACCTCCAGAAACAACCCCTCTGGTAGGTGCCCTGAGGCACGGCAGGCATTTTCCCACCTGCTTTTCGGCCGGGAACCGGGTTTTTTTAACTTTTAAAAACTTTTTTTCTGTGCCGCGTGTGGCATCGCGCGATCTCGCGATGCAAGTAACGAGCACGACAAATCAGACCAAAATTGTTCGTTCGTCGGTTCGAGCTCGAAGTCTGGGGGAGTAATTCCCGTTACCGTTTCCGTAGAGTAACGGAACCGAGTAACGGAAACGGAAACGGGAATACCGCTAAGTCGTGCCCATCTCTAGTCCCCACATACAATAAATGCAGCTTCAGGATACTTGTATTGTTGTCTGCTTATAGCATTGTGCAAAAGATCCAATGCCTTGTTGATATTTGCATCAGGTGCAATATACACTAGAGTTATCTATACTACTGTACTGTAGATTCACGGGGGATGTATATGGGTCTGCATTTAAGTGTCATAAATTCTGGAAATGGGGAGCAATGGCTATCAACCACCACAGAATTTGTGCACCAGCGATTACTCACATATGTAGGTTAATAGAGAGGGCCTAATAGCCTAGGCAGTATCTGCATGAACTGGATGTCTGTCTCAGAGTACATTTAAGAATTATATGCAACTGGATCAGTTGTCCAGACATTCCCCAGCTGACGAATAACTGTGAAAATAGTTCCCCTGCCTCTGATGTATGGAAAATTAGAAAATTAGAAAAAATTAATAATAATAAAAAGAAAATAATTTCTCTGAAAGTAGGACATTTGAAAGCTAGGAATTTTGTACCATAGCTTCCATTAACAGTGAGTGGCAGTATGAACAGAGTAGACACCCCAGGAACTGCAGGTGAGTTTGCTTTCTAGAACATATCCCACAATTAGAGATGGGCACGACTAGAAAAAAATATGTTTCGAGTTGTCGTTTTTCGGGACGGGTCCGTTTCGGGTCGTTTCCGTTTTTCGTGAAATTTTTCAAAAATTTGTCGTTTCATCTTTTGTTTTTTCGTTTGTCATTTCTACCTGCTTTTTGCGTGATTTTAAAGCATTACAGGGGCTGCCAGAGCTTTTTATGCCCTCTGTGGCTGCCAGACCTGCCCAGTCTGCAACCTGGGCATGCTATTGGTTGAAGTTTTCCAAGAATTTACATGATCCCATCACATGGCTTGCCTCCATGTTGTGGCTGGAGTGGCTGGGACGTCCATTTTGTCATCCTTAAAGTGAAAAGAAAAATACATCGCGATGGGAGAAGACAAAACCAAACGTTTTAAGGACCCCAACCCCCTGGTAGGTAATAATTTCAAATAATTCTCGCATTGTCGCTGCATTTTAATGGATGTCCAGGGCATTTTAATACCCAAGAAATCAATATTAGGCATCTGGGAGCCATTTTGGGTCAATGTCCCCATTCCCCAACTCCCCTTAAAGGAAAACAAACAAACAGCGATCTGAGAAAAGACATAAATGCACGTTTTAAGGACCCCCCACCCCCCGGTAGGTATTATCAGACAGTATAAATAATTATCGCTGCATTTTTATGGATGTCCAGGGCGTTTTTTAACATTTAAAAAACAGCTCATTTCATTGCGCGCCGCCAGTAACTGAAACGAAACTAACGACCACAATTTTCATGGGTCGTTTCGTTTCGTTCAATTTCCAGCTCAATTTTCGTTTGTCGTTTCGTCACATAACGGAAACAACAAACGGAAACGGAAACGGAAATTTCGCCAAGTTGTGCCCATGTCTACCCACAATCCTTACTGACACTTATTTGATCCACATCAGCTGTGCAGATGAACCTGGACAATGACTCCACCTAAAGTGATGGAAACCACTGCTAAAATGCTTCACAATGTATTTGTTGACAAAACACTTAGAAGCTAAGCAGATGCAATGTAATTTATATTACATTGTGTGTGTGGAAGCAAATTGCACAGTTACCCTAACAATAGGCTCTCCCTCAAATTGAACTGGAGTGGTAACTGGAATTTGTTGTACAATGAGACTGAGGTAGGGTAGTGTATTCCCCCGCCCCCAAAATAAAGCAGTTGTGTAAATGGCTTTTTAAAAGGATATTCCAGGTGTGTGGAAAAGAGAAGAGGGGGGGGGAGAGAGAATTATAAAAGAGAGTGGGGTAGAGAGCAGGATGGAGGAAAGAACTGAGCGGGATCAGAGGCCCAGTTTGGCATGTCAGCAAAAAAG
This sequence comes from Phrynocephalus guinanensis, assembly GCA_037367245.1. NCBI lineage: Eukaryota > Metazoa > Chordata > Lepidosauria > Squamata > Agamidae > Phrynocephalus > Phrynocephalus guinanensis. The sequence goes on along the minus strand of CM074737.1, from coordinate 12,533,273 downwards.
TTCCCATTCATTTTATTTCTTCCTCACCCTACTCAAATAGCAAGTATAGGAGAGTTGGTTGGGATTAGGCCCATAATACAGCACAAATGTTAGAGCCATCTCCCTAAATGGCACAGTTCTGATCTAGAACACATCTCCTAAGCTTATCAGTTTTGAAAAAAGTTAATCTCCTAATTGATACAGTAACTGCAAATGACACTGCATTTAGAGAAAAGGAAGCATGAACATGGACTCCAGATGTTTGACTATACGTTTTTGGATTTTGTGCCAGCAGTAACTTATTCCCTGATATTTCAGGGCCAAAACCTGAATCCTGAGAACAAATTGTGGCTATGTCATGGATAGAGAACTTGTAATGTTCCAGAGGCAGTACGGGCAAGGGTTGGGAGGTTCACTTTGCATTGCTGCTCCTTGGAGTTCAGTCAGCAAGGAGGTTTATAACTCATAATGCTGATTATCTACCAACCATGTTGCTCTGGACATCTGCCTGGGGCTAAAAGCTGACATACTAAAAAAGACAATTAAGCATTGGGAGTTGTTGTTGTTGTTTAACAAAGCCTGTGAGTCCATGCAGTTGGAGCCATTGTAACCTTTTTAGCAACACACACTCACACATTTTTGCCCAGGTGAGCCCTGGTGTGAGCAGAGAACAGGTGAAGGTGGCTGGCTAAACTTTAAAGCCATTAAGGAGCCCCGTGGCACAGTGGTTTAATGCCTGTACTGCAGCTAAAACTGTGTTCACAACCTGGGGTACAATCCCATTTAGCAGGCTCATGGTTGACTCAGACTTCCATTCTTCCAAGGTCAGTAAAATGTGTACCCAGCTTGCTGGGGGTGGGATGTGTAGCCTGCATAATTAATTGTATACCACCCAGAGAGTGCTTGAAGCACTATGGGGTTGTATATAAGCAGAACGTTCTGCTTCATACATATAGAATGAAACATCCTCCTTTGCCCGTGCTGCTTCCCCTAGAATTTCTCTTCCTGTCTGAGATGTGGGGAAGCATAATGGCTCCACAAAATGTTTGTCAGGACACAAACCCTAACAATCCTGTATATCATTGCCATTGGCACAGCAGAATTCCCTTAAAGCAGCTTCGAAACATCCCGAGCATCTTTGAGTCCTTCAACTGACTCCAAGACTACATCTTTTGACCACAATGATGTATACTTTGATTGGCTGCAATGGGCATATAATCAATAGTTTTATGAATGTTTTTCAATGCCATAGATTCTATAGTATTGTCTAATAGCACAAAATCACTTGGTCTGCCAGAACCCAACATAACAGTCATAATTTGTGAGCAAAAGAGACAAATAACTGAAATGAAAGGGAATGGGAGGGGTTAACCAGCACTGAATATGCTTCCTTGTGTCTTTATTATGTGTCCAAAGTAAGAAACATTTTTCAACACAGTAGCCTCAGTACTGATCCGGCAGTGGTGAAAATACTGGTGGGAACAACACAAACATCAACAAATAAACAGACAAACAATTTCAGTTCAGACTTAGTATGGATACTGGCACATGTCATTTTCTAGAACTCACAGTGGAGAACATTTATGATGTCACAGCAAACCATGTAACAAGTAAAATGACTCACAGATGGAAACATTCAACATTATTTCTGTAAGTAAATTACACTAAAGTGGGCCCATTGAATCAGAGTAGATGTGAAGAAGACTAAGAAGTCAACTGCTCTTTAAGTTCCAGTAATTCAAATGGGGCTACATATTATGCTAAGCAACATGACTTTGGCCAGTGTCTTTCATGTAGCTATCAGGAAAAAGGAAAAGAAAAGTAAAACATTTCTTCAGCTTCCATACTCAATATGAGAGCCATGAACTATCACCTTTAATAAGCTTGAGATTAACAAGCCTACGGAATGGTTTTCTTCCCTTGAAATCCTCACTTTCTTCCATTCTTTGTAGTCTATTTAAGCCATCCCAAACAGACCAGAAAGGGTCACAACACTGTCTGTGTTGCACATTTTCCCATCTTCGGTATTAACTCATTCCACATAATAATGCATCAGTAACTGAGCTTTGATGTCTGTATGCTGATGTGGCTTTTAAGTATTTCATTCCTGAGATGATTTCTTAATGGCAAAGGTTGCTGTATCATCCCTCACACAGAGAACCTGTGGATGTTTTTCCTTCAGTTAAAAGAAAGCCAACATATCTGTTAAAGACCTAACACTCAACCAAGATTACCATTTTAATTGTTCATATCTGTCTGACAAAAAAAATATGCTGGAAAAAAGATATATCCCTTCAGATCACAGAAAGAGGCATTTAGAATTCAGAGGATGTGTTAATTCTGTGCACAGATCTAGAAAATAGATTTTCCATCAAAAGAAAAGTATTAACCCATTTGCATGGTCATGCCTCTGCTAAGCATACCTTTAGTGGTGTGAATAAATTGTGTCATTCTCTGGTTTCTGTTTGAGAGTTGGTAGCACCAACTATGGGGCAGCCTCTTGAGTTTTTCCAGCTCTTGCCTCTCTAATCAGAATTAATAGCTTCCTGTGTTAAGTGTGTCCACCATGTCATACTTTCCAGGCTGAACTTCAACTTGAAAAGTATATTATGGTGAGAGTAGTACTAGTAAATAGAGATGGGCACGACTTAGCGGTATTCCCGTTTCTGTTTCCGTTACTCGGTTCCGTTACTCGACGGAAATGGTAACGGGAATTACTCCGCCAGACTTCGAGCTCGAACTGACGAACGAACAATTTTGGTCTGATTTGTCGTGCTCGTTCCTTGCATCGCGCGATCGCGCGATGCCACGCGGCACAGAAAAAAAGTTTTTAAAAGTTAAAAAACCCGGTTCCCGGCCAAAAAGCAGGCGGAAAAATGCCTGCCGTGCCTCAGGGCACCTACCAGAGGGGTTGTTTCTGGAGGTCCCCGGCCTCCCCCCCCATCCCCCGTCCTGGGCTGCTCTGGTGGGACTCGCCGCAGGCTCGCAGCCAGCAAAAAGCCCAGTCTCGCCGCCGGCCGCCCGCAATTAAAGCGCAAGCAAGCGGCACGGACGGCACAGTAAAAAACTTTTAAACTCTCCCCCCACCCATTCCCGGGCCAAAAAAGCAGGCAGAAAAATGCCTGCTTGACTAAGGGTGCAGGGCACCTACCGGAGGGGTGGTTTCTGGAGGGGGGGTCCCGCCTCCCCCCCATCCTGGGCAGCCGGACTCGCCATGCCATGCGGTGCGGGCGGGGGATCCGAAATGGGGCGGCGAACACAATATTGTTTTTGAAATCGTGGTCCAAAACACACACAAGCACAACAGAAACACGCGAACATTTATAAACTGCCAGATTTTCACAGTAGCAGTGGGTTTTTTCTTGCAACAAAATGTCTCTCCTCTCCTCCTCTGTCCTCCATTGATTTTATTTATTTTTATTTTTTTTACACCTGCGCAATGATGGGCTGGCCGAGTGGCCAGCCATGTGGGAGTGGACGACCATGCAAATTTTTGGAGCCATCCCACCAATCGCATGGCCACTTGGCCATGGAGACTTCTGGGATGTGCCAAAAAGCCCCCTAAAACCTGCCCTAGCCCCCTAAACCTAACCCTAATCCTTGACTCCTTACCCATACGTCACAGACTGTCTTCTTAGTGGGTCAGAGAGGCACCCAGAGGTGCAACCCACTAGCCCACCGTAACCTTACCCGTCACTAGCCTAACCCTAGCCCTTGCACTAACCCACCTTAACCCTAAGCCAGATCTACTTGCATTGCACTACATGCAAATACGATTCCCTTCTTTGTGAGACATGGCGGTGCGAGAGCCTTAGGCATCACCCTATGTCTCTGGGTTCACTCACTGGTCTCACTGTCTGCAACTGGTATGCATATCCATATGGCTATGCATGCCATTTTGCAGCAGCCGGTGAGGAGGGGAGACCCCCCATGTTGAGGGGTCTCTTGGAGCCTGCTTCCCCTTCCTAGTGGGTGAGGATAGGAGGCACCCACGGGTGCCTCCAGGAGCCCGCTTTCCCTTTATAGCGGGCCAGAGGAGGCACCCACCCCACAGAGGTGCCTCCAGGAGCCCGCTACCCCCCCAAAAAAAAACAGTACTAACGAAAACTAAAAAATGAAAAAACGAACCAACTAATTTTTGCGAATTTTCACGAAAAATGGAAACGACCCGAAACGGAACCGGCCCGACTAACGACAACTCGAAAAAAATTTTTTTCAAGTCGTGCCCATCTCTACTAGTAAAGTTACCAAGCACAGGAGGAGGAAGCAATTAGTTCTCTGCTAGTTCAACCAGGATGAGTAATTGCTTCTTCTGCAACACCTTTCCCTGCCATCCTGATCCAAATGAAGCCTCTAAAATAAAACCCACTTTTAAAATTACAGTTGGGGGGATCCAGTTTGGAGCTTAATAACTTGCCCCCCCAAACACCAAACTGCTCCAAAGTTGGGGAGCTTCCAGGGAAGAGTCCAAGGAAGCTCCCCAGTTCCAAATCATTTCATTTCATCTTTTATTTAAAAAAATTGTTAGCAATGAAATGAAATGAAACTACTAAAGAAACAGAAAGGAACGGAATGGAACAAAAGACCAAAGTAAGATGAGAGCTGTTTTACTGCCAGTCTTGGGAGGTATGAAACAGATATAGACATGCAAACCAAATAGGTTCATTTCCCAACTGTAATCTTTAAATACAGTAACATTTTCTTTTCTGTTGGCTGTCTGATCTGGTATAGCCAACAATGCTACAAGTAAGCGCACTACCCTTTTGTGAACATTGACATACCTGCACTGCTAAGACAATGGGGTACTCATGAATTTTGGAAGTGCAAATACTCATTGTGACAATCATGGCCACTAGCTCCACTCCTCATGAAGAAAATCCAAAAAATGTGGGATGGCCTACATAAACAGATGTGCATCAGATCTTTCAGCCTTGATTACTTCATATTAAATAAGAGATAGCTTGAGATAATATGCTGTTCCAGGAGAATGCTATTTCTTTCCCAGATAGTGTGAGTTCTTTACCTCCATTTAAAGGGACAAGGAACCTGGGGTGGTAGTGATGTTACAGTCCTTATTCAGAAGATCCTGGGATGCTGAACCTCTGAGCCCTTGTTTTGTTTTTTTACACCACAACACTGTAAAACCAATTGCTAAAATATAAAAACAAACAAAGGACTTGGATTATTCTCGAAATAATCTGTATTCTTGCATATTTCATTGCAGTTCTTCCTATTAGATAGACACCAGACAAGCTTTGAAATTATAGGCACCAATAAAACTAGCAAATACCTCTTTTCAATCCGCACAGCTTTATAGACTCATTGGGGGAAAGATAATTTACAATAATGATGGAAATTTCCCAAGCTTTTCTGCCAGCTCTGCTGCAGGGAAAGATAACACTTCCCTAGCTGTCTTGCATTCTATGTTTTTCAAGGATGACAACTTACCATGCTCTTAGAGTATCCGTCCTTTTGAGTAGCCAGAAAACACAGCAAAAAGCATATTTTTTTTTGCACAGAGCAGAAGTGGCTGCTTCCCACCCTTGTGCTTTCAAGCAGCAGAATTTATATTGCCAGCAATCATGGTAACAAGGATGGAGATTAAGTAACATGGCTCCTGATCCAAATGACCAAAGTCTTGTGGCACCTTAAAGTCTAACAGGTTCTGTTTGACATAAGCTGTCATGGACAGCAAGCAGCCCACTCCATCAGATTCTGTCTTCCACTCCTCAAAATCATTTCTAATAGAAAAATATAGGAGGTTCTACCTAAAAGGATGGAAATTAAATATATAGATTTGATTTGGCCAAGACAGACAATTCAGACCTGGAAGACACAGAGCCATACACACCGAGATTTCTGCAATAATTCTTATTCAGATTTGTTGTATTAACAACACATTGTTTCCTGTCTTGTTGGTATTGCCTACGCATTTAATGATGGGTCATTTCTAGTCATGGTCTGGTTTCATTTTTATGACAATGTAAAAAGAAAAGTTCATTTCACTCCCATATTTGTTGCATGTTACAGTGGTACCCTGACTTGCGAGATTAATCCGTTCTGAGCCAATGCTCATAAGGCAGTTATCTCATAAGTCAGGGAGCGGTTTCCCATAGGAATGCATTGAAATTCAATTAATCTGTTCTGGAGCATTTCAATGGAGATGGCCTCGGGAGCACTGGCCCGAAGCCAGCGCCAAGCAGCTGATTGGCGCTGGCTGGGGCAGGAATCACACACACAGCTTCTCTTGACCCCCCCCCCAGGGGAGAGAAGCTGTGCATGCAATTTGAAATGCCTTCCAGTCACAGAGGCAGTGTTTGCCTCGGTGACTGGAAGGTAATTCAAATCCAGACACCCCCCCACCCCACTGCTCACAAGACAGGGAATCCGGATCTTGCTCATAAGCAGCTGGTGCTGGGGAGTGCTGAAGAGCACTCATAAATCAGGATTTTTGTATCTCGGGCGCCTCGTAAGTTGGGGTACCACTATATTTTATTTCATTGTAAATCAACAAACCTACTTATTAGCTTTCCTCAAGTCATTGTCTATGAGTCCTTTTGGCAGTCTAGATTTCTTCTGCATCCTATCCACTCATTCTATTTCACTTGTTTGCTAAGCATGCATATAAGTAATGGAGGGTTTCAACTACCAAGGCTAATGGTGGATAAAGGCTGCATCACTGCTTCTGGACACAAAGTGGAAATAATGCATATTATCACAAAGATTAGGGATGGGCACGAAATGAAAAATGAAATGCTGTTTTGGCATTTCGTTATGTAACAAAAAAAAACAAAAAAATGATGAAGCAGGATTTCATTACAGAGGAAATGAAACAGTCATTTTTTTTCATTAAAATGAACCGTTTTGTTTCCTCTGTAAAACAGCTCACCACCACAGGTAAAAAAAAGTGCTGACCTGACCTGCAGACCCGCTGGTCAGTGGGAGAAAAAAACCCATGACAATGGCCCCAACAGTGTAAAAAAAAATACAAAATGAAACAAAACAAACAAAAAAATAATTTCTTAATAAGGGAAACAAAATGGGGGAGAAATGAAAAATGAAACAAAATGCCATTTTGGCATTTTGCGCCCATCCCTATCAAGGATTCCTTTGATCTCCTTCTTTCTCTGTCCATCTCCCCTCCCTTCTCTATTTCTTCTCCGTCCATTTCCTCTGCCTCTCATCCATTCTCTATTTCTTCTCATAATAACGCTTATTTTGAAAGTATATGAGTAGCCTGCAGAAAAGTTAATTGGAATTCTATAATGCATTGTGTGTGCCATCCGCTGCAGGAAAGTATTAATGCTTAAGACACCATTGTGTGCACCACAAGGGAAATTAATCCTATTAAGTATGAACAGGTAAAAAGGCCATCGTATGCCAAGGTGGTTAAGTAGGGACATGGAGAAAAGGTTATTTGAAATGATATACTTCCTAGCAGAATGGAGATAGGTAGCAGGATCCCTTGAAGGAACCAACAGACAAAAAAGTGAAAAAGGGACATAGAGAGCCAGGAAGTAAACTGTGAATGGGACACTGCAGGAAAATATTTCTTCAGGCATAGGCATGGGATTTCTGGCAAGTTGTGAGTAATGAAAAAGGGATAATAAAACATGTAGGATTGTTCACTGTCAGAAAATATTCAAGAAAAGTCACTGATATGATTTCATTTTAGTTACCAAACAGCACCTGCAACAAAGGTGCACAGGGCCAGTGTGTGAGAGTCTTTGGGATTTTATTCGGCATTTTTGTAGTGAGCTGTATAGTCACAAAAGCTCATGCTGTAGCTGCAAAGTAGTGCACTTATGCTACTATGCAGCAGATCAATTCAACATTCTACAAGGCAATTCTAAAAATGAGGTCACACACACACACACACACACACACACACACACACACACACACACACACACACACACACACACACACACACACACCAGTAATTACAGTGAAGCTAGGCTTCAAATTAGCACTAGCACAGTCTGCCTTTGCACTGTGCCAAATTTGAGGGGGGGTGTTTGGGAAAGAGATGTTTGAAATTATGATTTTTAAATGGAAAACAGTCCCCCACATGAAGAAAATCAACCCTGTTTTCATATATAAAATAGCTTATACAACTTGAAAAACCCAAACTAGCTTATTTTGAAAGGAAATGGTCTGTCCCACATGCTTTTTTAAAAGCACCCGGGGGCTAGAATATTGTCTCTGAAAAAGGCCTTTCAAAAGGAGACAGCAACCACTTTATTATAAGACTGAGCACCTGTGGACAGGCTTACCAGAAGGAGTATTACAAAGTAGATAACATTGTTGCAGCTTCATGGCAGAGGAAGAGAGATGTTTGGAGGGTGATGAAAGGTCATAAAACAGTTTTCTAATATTAAAAAGTATTTCTTTAAATAAAGTAATTGAGTAGTAGTCCTCCACAAAGGGCAACATTTTTGCCATGAATATTAACTAACATATAATTTTCTAAGGTATATTCAAATAATTTCTGCATCAAAAAAACATAGAATAGTTCTGTTTGACCCAGCTCCAAGTACCCTCAGTAAACATTCTTTCAGGATTCGAAGGGGATTTGAATAGAGGTGGGGGGCTCAGGCACAGTGGATCTGCTACTTATCAGGCTGTGCTTTCAACAATACCCAGACAAATAAAAAAGCTTTCACCACCAAGGCCATAGTTAACGACCCATGCTTTATGGGTTTCAGCACCTTAAGGCTTTTATACTGTTGTCTACCTAATGAGCCTATTCAAGACATTGTTCATCTTATGAGCCTATGTCAGACCAGGGTGACAAGAGGTCAAAGAGGACTATAAAATGGAGGACTCAGAACTAGCTTTCTTCAGACTGATGAAGCTGTTTGGATGAACAGTTAAACATTTCACTCTCTCAAGAAAAAGAAGCCCTGTTGCCATGACTCAACTTCCAGATAAACAAACGTGGATGACTGAGAATAGAGATGGATTTTTAATTTTGTTCTGTTTCATTCCGTTTCGTTTAATTTAAAACTATTTTTTTTAAAAAAAATTGTTTTGATTTTCATTTTGTTTCTTTTTTTAACATAAGTGTGTGTACTGTGTGTATGTCTCTGTGTGTGGTGCTTGTGCAACTTTTTGTGTGTGTGTGTGTGTGTGTGTGTGTGTGTGTGTGTGTGTGTGTGCATGCATGCATGTAGTGTTTGTGCAATGTTCTTCCCCCTACCGAAGCCCCACATGCCAGCTGATCGGAGCTGTTCGGGGTCTCCCCCCCCCCACCAAAGCCAGTGCCAATGAGCTGGTGCACAGGGCTTGAAGGGGAGTTTAAAAAGCCCCAGGCTTTTAAAATTTTCCCCTCCCCCAAGCCCCGCATTCTAGCTGATCCGTGGTTAGGTGGGAACAAAACTTTTTTTCCCACCCCAGGGCCGATCAACAGGCGCACAGGCTTGGGGGGACTTTAAAAACCCCTGGGCATTTTAAACTCCCCACAAGCCCCAAGCACCAAGTGACTGACGACGATGGGGCAGAAAAAAGTATTAAACACCAGAGGTCCCCCCCCCCAATTGGGTGTGCCCGATCAGGTGGAGGATACTTTTAAAAAAAACTTTTTTCCCTGCCCGAGTGCTGATCAGCTGTCACGCGGGGCTTCAGGCAGGAAAAAAGTGTAAAAAGCCCTTGGTTTTCCATGCCCCATCAGTTTCCCATGGGAATCCATTGCTTCAATGCATTCCTATTAGAAAACAAAAAACAAAACAGAACAAAATGAAAATTTCTCTTTTGTTTCATTTCATTTTTCTTTGATGGGCCATTTCATTTTTCATTTTGTTAGGGCACAAAATAAAAAAAATTAAAAATAAAATAATTGTTTCATGCCCATCTATAACTGAGAATCTGCACAGAGTGAGAAAATACTTTCTCTTATTTGTTTGAGATCTAGCACTCAAAAGTTTCATGGAGTGCGCCCAACTTCTAGTGTTGTACAATAAGGAAAACAGTTTTTCCTTCTCTACTTTGTCCACACTGTGTATGGTTTTATAAACTTCTATCAGGTCATCTCTTAGACACCGTCGTTCAAGAGTGAAGAGGCCCAGCTTTTGCAGCCTCAGATGGCAAGGAAGGTGTTCCAGTCCCCTAACCATTCTGGTTGCCCTCCTCTGCACTTTTTCCATTTCGATAATATACTTCTGGAGGTATGGTGACCAGAACTGTACACAACACTCCACATGGGGCCTCATTATAGATTTGTAAAGAGCCAAAATGACACTTGCTGACTTATTTTCTGTACCCTTCCTATTGATCCCTTGCATTTATTTTGCTTTTTTCACTGTTGCACCACACTGGGTTGACATCTTCATTGAGCTGTCCAGCAGGACACCAAGGTCCCTTTCCTGGTTTCTTGCAGAGAGTTTGACTGCATTAGTTTATAAATATAATTGGGTTTTGGGTTTGTTTGTTTGTTTGTTTGTTTTTGCCCCACTGTGCACCACTCTGCATTTAGTAATATTGAAGCTGATTTGCCACTGGTTTGCCCACTCCCTCAGTGTCAAGAGATCCTTCTGGAGCTCCTCACAATCTCTCTCAGTTTTTACTACCCTGCATAATTTAGTGTGGTTGGCAAATTTGGCTACCTTGCTATTTTACTGCTACTTCTAGATCATTTATGTAAAGTTTAAAACACAGGGATTCCAGTACTGAACCTTGGGTGACCCCACTCTTTACCTCCCTCCACTTGATGAAGTGTCCATTTAGTGCTACCCTTTGTTTCCCATCCCTTAGCCAGTTGCTGATCCAGGACAAGACCTATCCCTTTATTCCATGACTGGTGAGTTTATTCAAGAGCCTTTGGTGCGGGACCTTGGAGCTGTAGAGCTGGTTTGATGGGGGCCTCACAAAATTGTGAAATTATCTCATTTCACCTCCAGGTAGCACAAGAGAACTTCTGAACCAAATTTATTTTTAGGAAAAAAACAAACATCTATTAAGTATTTTGGGGTGCTGGGTGTTAAATGCTAGAGGGGCTCATAATTAACTCTCTTGTGTATATAGCAGGCATCTCATAGGTCATCCAATGTCCCAGTCTAGATATGGAGGACTACAGCCTTAATTTGTCTCTTATGAGTGACATGCAACTTTCAGCAACCACTGAAAAAGAATACACAAAACTAGCTTTGATCTTACCCTATGGTACATAATAATTGTAGTCATAAAAATGGTGACAGATTTGCATCTGCACTGTAATATTTCACAATAAATTATATAGAACAACTTGTAACCTGCCAAAGGTTTGCTTTTAAACACATGAATATTTACTTTGTTTTATTAAATCCGCAGGGAGAAAATGCCTGCCTCATTAATCTGTGTTGCAGTACTGACAAATGAACTCCACAATTAATGATCTGGCTTATTTCAATCAAGGCACTGAGAAACAAAGTTTTGCATTTAAAACAAAAGATGCCCAAGACTGTGTTTATGCCTGTGCTTTAATATAATTGCAATGTGAAGTTTCCATTAATTCATTCTGGATGGCTTCCCTCTTTGAAGGCTTATACTATCATTTAGTGTTCATTTTTTTCCCATACATGAAGGGTTTTTCCCCTTCTGTGTATTTGTCTGAAAAAGGAAGGACATGAATTAACGGGTCCACTGGTTGTTCCTGGGGCGGCAAGCCACAACAAAGAACTCAGTGATTTAGGTACCTGGCTGCAGAGCAGGAAGTTGGGAGTTTGATCCCCCACTGTATCTCCTTAACAGGGGAAAGATCCATAGGGTCATTCCAGTTCTGTAATTCTAAGACAGTATTATAACTGAATTAATTCTGAATTTAACTAATGGACAGGAAAGGGGCTGCTCCACCCTGTGAAGGCCCTATCCCCTTTTTTCCACGCCGTGGCCACCAAAATTAGCTTCAATCAGGTCAATGTTTTGGCATCCATATGACTATGTTGTACATACCTACCATAACCTAATAATATGAGAAGTCTAGGGATGGGCACCAAATGGATGAATGAAAAAATGAATCGAAAATGAATAGCTGATTCATAGCTTCATTATGTAACAAAATGAAACAAACGCCTGTACTGCAGGTAAAACTGTGCTCACGACCTGGGTTCAATCCCTGGTAGCAGGCTCAAGGTTCACTCAGCCTTCCATCCTTCCGAGGTCGGTAAAATGAGTACCCAGCTTGCTGGGGGGGCAATGTGTAGCCTGCACGCTGTAATTAAAATTGTAAACCGCCCAGAGACTACTTGAAGTGGTATGGGGCGGTATATAAGCAGAACACTTTGCTTTTGGTTTGTTAGTAATGAAACGAACTGGTGGTTTTTTTGTTTAAAGCAAACTGACTCGTTTCACTGTAAAATATCTTGCCTGGGTCCTAGAGGAACCACATTTGGTGGTTATCTTCCTTTGACTCTCCCCTTTAAGCCATACCAATTTGGAGAGATTTTGGGTTCAGGGCCCCCGAATTATTCTACTTCAAATGGGGTGTCCCAGAAAAAATAATAATTGCAATGTTATGTGCTTGAAAATCATGATCCCAGGCAGCTAACAGTGGAGCTTCCTCAACCACTCCCCTTAAAGCATCCCAATTTGTAGGGGTTTGGGGGGCAGGGGGCCAAGTTATTCAACTCCAAAGGGTTGCCCCCAGGAAAAATATTTGTAATTTAAATGTATTTGAAAATACTGATCCCAGGCATCTAGCAGCATGGAAATGGTAGGGGAGCTTCTGCAAGCTCTGCCCTCTAAGTACATCTAATTTAGAAAGGTTTGGAGTACAGAGGGCCAAGTTATTCAACTCTATATGGGGCGCCCATAGGAGTCCATTTTAAAATGCTGTTTTGGTGAGGTTTTTGGGTGTGGCTTCTTGGGCCTGCTGGGTCTAGGGCAGTGGTGGCGAACCTTCGGCACTCCAGATGTTTTGGACCACAACTCCCACAGTCCTTTGTCATTGGCAATACAGGCTTGGAATTTTGGGAGTTGTGGTCTTAAACATCTGGAGTGCCAAAGGTTCACCACCAATGGTCAAGGGTATATAAAAGGCCATCTGGTTTCATTTTCCTTGTCATCTGAGGAGTCAGTGAGAGGAGTCAGATGGCTCTGGCAGTGCTCCTAGCTTGCTGTTTTATAGTTAGCTAACTTCACTTCTGCTGTGTTCTCCAATCAAAACTGCTTTGTTTATTTTTGTGTGAGTGGACAAAGAGAGAATGGTTTCTGTGTGTGTAGGAGAGTATTTCTCTCTCTCTCTCTCTCTCTCTCTCTCTCTCTCTCTCTCTCTCTCTCTCTCTCTCTCTTTGTGTGTGTGTGTGTGTGTGTGTGTGTGTGTGTATACTGTGTGTGTCTCTGCGCTCAGAGAGGCACTACTTTTTCTGTTCTTTTTGGGAGGTTTTATTAGACGAGGGTTTTTGGGCAGGCTTTATTATATTTTATATATATTTCCTTCCTATCCCCTTAAAATTACATTCCTTTCCACCCACACACATTGTTATTCCCAGTCCACTAAACCACCTGTCCCGCACCAGTTTTCCCAATCTTCATACCCCCATGTTTGTTGTTGTACATAACTGTACAAATAAAAAGTTTTAAAAAATGAAGAAAACTATCAAAACATTATGAGAGGTCCCATAATTTGACCACTGGATTCTGAATAAAATGTTGAAGATATGCTCATTATACAATTATACATCCCACTCAATACAGTGTGGGAGAAAGAAAAGTGTGAAAGACAGAAAGATACTCAGGTTCACACCAATACAGTATCTCTTTTTGGCATGACATACCTGAAAGAAGATTCGGGTGTTTGAGGAGTTCATTATTTATGAATAAATAAACTGGCCTGATCTGCACTTCTTGGACAAATAGGAGTATCAGAATGCAACCCTCTGTTGGACCTTGTATTTCTCAGAATTTTGCAGTATAGCTTCCAACTGTCTGAATGTACCAAAGGCATTTATGCATTTGCATTTGAAAGGAAGGTTCACTGAAAAATCTGTTTTCAATGTTTTCAAATACACCTGGAGTATTGTGTACAATTCTGGTCACTGCATCTCAAAAAAGACATAGTGATATTGGAAAAGGTGCAAAAGAGAGTGACTAAAATGATGACTGGGCTGGGGGACCTCCCTTATGAGGAAAGGCTAAATCATTTGGGGCTCTTTTGTTTGGAAAAAAAGGCACCTGAGGGGGGATATGACTGAGACATTAAAAATAATGCAGGGCATTAGTAAAGTGGACAGAGGGACACTCTTCTCCCTCTCACAAAATACCAGAACTAGGGGACATCCATTCAAACTGAAGGTTGGTAGAGTGAGAACAGACAAAAGAAAATATTTTTTTTACCCAGCTTGCTCTTAGTCTGTGGAACTCCCTGCCACAGGATGTGGTGATGGCATCTGGCCTGGATGACTTCAAAAGGGGATTGGATATATTCCTGGAGGGAAAGTCCATCATAGGTTACAAATCATGATGGAGATGTGTAATCTCCAGGCTTAAAACTGGGGTACTTTAAGGGCCAGATGCAGGGGGAGTGGTATCAGGAGACAGAGTGGTATCTAGTCTTGTGTGCTCCCCGACATATTTGGTGGGGCCACTGTGAGATACATAAAGCTGAACTAGATGGGCCTTTGGCCTGATCCAGCATGGCTCTTCTTATGTTCTTATGTTCTTAATCACATGTTGATTTAAATATTGTGATTTATCTTCCTCTTTCATTGAGATGTATATGTGTCTCTTCCTGCTAGACAGAATTGAACAAGCTTAAAAATTGGTCAACTAGTGAGAGCAATAAATGTGTTGAGTCTTTGGGGATTGGCAAAATTTTAGTTGCTTTACTTCCACACTTACAGGTGATGTTTATCTGTGTCACATTGGGAAATGAATTTTGAACCCATATCCAGCATCATAAGACACACAAATCTTCTCCGCTTTGGGATAGGTGTATTTCACCCCATGTATGATACAAAATGTTCCAAAACATGTTGGAAAATAAAGCAGAAAATGTGGAGGCAACTGCACTTCTTGCTTTTCCTGTCAACCTGCCCTTGTGAAGATTGGCTAGATAATAGGCCCATTCGCAAGATCTCAACTCTGTGTTTTCCAGTGCAGAGTCTCTACAGCTATCCATAAGTTTTTTTCTTTGTTGCACAAAAAGGAGGAAAATTAGGGCTGCTCAGTTTAGAAATTACACCTTACTCACTGGTTCTTTTTACAATATTCCAGGAGAGTTCTTGCACTAGATTGCATATCAGTGAAGCCATTCCTAGGTATGTGATTCGGATCTTGAAGATACCTCTTCTAGTGCTGATTAGAGATGGGCATTAAACAGAAAAGTAGCATTTCATTTCATCTTGTTTACTTGCTCATTGTGTTGTGTTTTGTTTTGTAATTAACAAAATTTTAATAGAATGTTTGTAAGGAAATGAAATGAAATGCCGCCCAGCTGGTTTTGACAGCTAAAGCTGTTGGGGGGGGGCTTCCCACAGCCAGAGCTGTGAAAACCAGCTGGGTGGTGGTGGATGTAACAGGAGAAAAGAGCAGGGTTTTGAATTTGGCACTGCCTGCTCCACTCTCCCATTGTCACCACTGGCCCGGCTGTTGTTTTGTTTGTTTGCTTGTTTTTAAAGAGAAAAAAACAAAATAAAAGACACAAACATGTGGCACCTTAAAGACTAACTTTCATATTTTAATGTAACATTTCATTCACATGTGAACTTCTTCAGACATATATAGCAGCAGAATGAGGTGTAAGATATAATATGAGCTGAGATATACATTTCATAGCATATATTCATGGGCTGTAGATGATATGATAGGCTGTAGCAAATAGAGCTGGGGTGTATATTTGAGGGGAGGGAGGAGGAGGGTGGAGAAGAGGAGGGACGGTTAGTTAGTAAAACTGGTGAGAATCATTAAATGTTGAGTTAGAGCTGTATAGTTTCTGGTTTTATGGGTCACGCCAGCCGATGTTATCTTAAACTGTGAGAATTAAATTCCTCAAGTGACAGGAACCAGATCAGATCAGGGGGCGGTCAGAGGGGTGGAAAAGACAGGGTGGGGGGCAGAGAGAGAATGGAAATTTTTAAGTTTTTACCTTACAGTCCATGAGAAAGTGGCAATCTGGTAATATTACATTTGATAATGACTCAAGAACATACATTAAAATATGAAAGTTAGTCTTTAAGATGCCACATGTTTGTGTCTTTTATTTTATTTTGTGTTGTTTTTCTTTGAATTTTGCCTGAAATTGTTTTTAACAGTTCAGCATTTGGGGAAGGGGTGCCCTTCCCACAGCCTGAGCTGTCAAAACCAGTTAGCAGGCTTTTCATTTTGTTTCATTTGGTGCTGCTGTGGCACAGAATTAAAAACCCTGCTCCACTGTCCCCTTCTCAGCCCGGCAAGGGTCGAGAGGGTGTACCACTGCCTGCCCCTTGCCTGGCTGAGAAGGAGACAGAGGAGCAGGGTTTTGAATTTTGTGCCGCAGCAGCGAGGGTGCTGCTGAGGTGGCAACATTCAAAACCCTGCTCCACTCTCTGATTCTCACCACCACCACCCAGCTGGTTTTGTGAGCTTCAGCTGTGGATGGTGGTGGTGAAAACAGAAAGTGGAGCAGGAGCCACCGGATCTCACCACAGCCCCTTGCCTGAAGTGAGATCTGGCAGCTCCCTGGTTCAGATAGCAAACTGAAGAAAAGCAGTTCGGTTCATTTTGGGCCAACACGGTTTCTATCGCTTTGTTCCATAACAAAATAATTTGTTATCTTACAATGTGCCATTTTTCATTTTGTGGCCATCTCTAGTGCTGATTTCTTTGATGATCTACAGCTCCTCACTCTTTTTACTTAAAATTGTATAGTTGTGTATAAGCAGCTAATTGGCAAATTTATCCAACCCCTCTCAAACCTGCAGACATTGCAGCTCCAATTTTGTTAGTAGTTGCCAAGAGTTATTATGTCTCACCTAAGAGTGTTAAAACAAATGTATTTTATGTTTAGTTCTTGACAACGTCTGGGTATTTGTATCTAGCCAATAGATCTCAATGAACAGCTTTTTTACCTTACTCCTTCTTAATTAACAATTCCCTCCGTTATAAGTGATGCTTTGAAGACAGGAATAGATTGGTTGCAGCATAATAAAGCTCACAGCAATGGTTTCTTCATCAACAGAAATACAGCTGAAGAAGCTTAAGTATACTCAAGGAAAGGAAACTAGGGATGCAAATTGTACCTTCATTCATCCTCAAACACTAAATGAGAAAAAGGCCAGCATAACAAACAAGATTGTTCTTGTGGTGACACACAGAGGTTTTGCCCCTCACTGGCATTGAGGAGAGCTTGTGAATTTATAAGACCAATTTCTTTTTCTCAGAGTCACAAACTTGCAACAAACTAAAAACATTGATAAATGCTGACATTTTGCTCCAAGGACTTTTAAAAAGAACCCACATTGGGTGAATTGTTTCCATCATTGTGAGTTCTTAGTGGTTATTCTCTCTCTCTCTCTCTCTCTCTCTCTCTCTCTCTCTCTCTCTCTCTCTCTCTCTCTCTCTCTCTCTCTCTCTGTGTGTGTGTGTGCTTGCGTGCGCGCGCGCACGCACACACACACACACACACACACACACACACGTGTGTGCATGAGTGCACACACGCATCTAACATTGCAAAAGGGAAAATGCATTAGCAACACATTCAAATTTTTGCCAAGTACATTGGAAAACAATGCTTCATGTCTCATACTGGAAGTATGATTTATTGGGGAGCTTGAAACTCCTCAAGAGATAGTTCACTGAGTTTAAACAGCATGTTCTAGAAGTTGAGTTGTGGCAACTGAATTTTTTTTTCTTGAGAGATTGAAATGCTTTGCTGCTCATCCAGACAGCTTTGTCAGTCTGAAGAAAGCTAGTTGCATGTTCTCCATTTTATAGTTTACTTTGACCTCTTGTCACCCTCATCAGAAATAGGCTCATAAGAAATAGCCTGAATAGGCTTGTTAGGAAGACAACATTCTCAATAATTTTAAGGTGAACAATGGCCTAAGGGGCTGAAACCCATAAAGTATTGGTCATTAGGTATAACCTTGGTTGTGAAGGCGTGAAGTATTTTTTATTTGTCTGGGTATTGTTGAAATCACAGCCTGATAAGTGGCAGATAGGCTGTGCCTGAGGCCCTCCAACTCTGTTGAGAGAGGGGTTTTCAATGCTCACATGAATGGCTTCCCTGACCCCTCTCCCAAACCACCTATTTTCTCTGTCTAATATGTGTGCATCCTCATCTTTGAATGACTGCCCTTTGTCCTTCAAGTGGAGCATATTATAACCTTAAAAAGATATGTTAATGGGATTGCTTTTCTATCCAATAAGGCAATCCAAACTGTTTTTATCCTTCTAAATGTCAAAAGCAATTGTTAATGATAAAACCTTAAGAATGACTACCATTTTAATAGAAGTAATAAGTTGTATATCCCATCAAAAAACAATAAAGCTGTACCCAAATTGTTGTAATGAAAGCCATTAGTCTGGGGGGGGGCCTGCAATGTCTAATGACAGGCAAAGAAATTTGACATTTTCTGGACTTCTTTTCTTGAGAGATTGAAACATTTGCTACTCATCCAAACAGCTTCGTCAGTCTCAGGAAAGTCCTCCAATTTATAGTTCACCTTGATTTCACATCACCCTGGTCTGAATAGGCTCATTAGGTGGACAGTGGCCTGAATAGGCTCATAGGTGGACAATGGCCAGAATAGTCTTGTGAGATGTACAGTGGCCTGGAGTGCATGAAAGTCCCACCTATGTAATGCTTCCCAACATATATTAAGCATGGGCAGCTTGATAAGTAGCAGAAAGATTCTCTTAAGAGAGGGGTTTTCAATACACACTGCTAATTATTAAGGTGACCTTTCTGCTATCAAGCTGCCATTTCATCAATCCCCAAACAAATCAGAAGCACTTCACACCTGTACTAGGAAGGCCACAGCTAACAACCTGTACTTGATAGGTGGGATTTTCACACAACAGTCAATTTGCTTGATTATTAGAACATCATTTTTTTCCTGGAAAGCTCTTTATATGTGGACTTCACATTCAAAAGCTTGACTCCCAGTTTGCCAGTATTGGTGATAATATTTTCTCAAATAAAATAGCAGGGCCATACAGAGAGACAAGAGGTCAAAGCTGACTATAAGATGGAGGACTCGCACTAGTGTATTCAGACTGATGAAGCTGTTTGGATGAGCAGCGAAATGTTTCTATCTCTCAAAAAAGAAGTCCAGTAGCCATGACTCAACTTCCAGATGGACCTAGCGATCTCAGACCCGAAGGAGGGATCCCAGTCTGCAAAGCCTATTCAAGGAGAATAAAGTGGTAGAAATGGAAAGACTATGGAAAGAAGAAAAAGAAGGAAACTGGACATCTACATCTCAGGAAGATGTTATGAAGGAGAGGGGAGGGAAAGGAGGGGAGAAGATGTTCCAGCCTGAAATATACCTGGGGCAACTGATAGAGAGGGGCTTCATTAGGGGCTGCCCCCTCACCACTGCCACTGCTGCCACCTTCACATAAGAATGTTCACTCTTATCCATGGATTTCCATATCCGCAGTGTGGCCCAGAACCAATCCCCTGTGGATACGCGGATCCTACTGTACCTCACCCTTGACAAATACGAATCAATTAATTATTAGCACTTTTTGATTTGGGCTATAACAGGGTCCTCGAGGCACATAAAGGTGATTACTTCACGTCCGTCCTCGAGCCGAGGTGAACTTGCCTCCGTGTTGAAATCAGTTTTCAACACAGATCGAGAAGCGGATTGAAAAGATTCCCAAGCTCCAGGACGGGAATCTCTCACCCCACTTGGAGCGCAGTTCAGGGGGCGTGGTCAGGGTGAACTCAGATTGACCCCACAAGGACATGAGGTTCCGTTCCTTCAAACTCGGATTGACCCCACAAGGACATGAGGTTACATTCCTTTGAACTGGTCTCCAGCGATATCAAAATTGGAGGGAAGCATCCTATCACAATCCTCTACAATCCTGCCAAGATTGATGAAAATTGGGATTCCCAAGCCATGGCCTAAAGAGGACTTTCTTGGGGGGGGGGGTGCATGTTGTGGGTATATAGTACAAATGTCTGAGACCCCATCTTAACCAAACTCAGGGAGATAGTAGAAGACAGTTGTAGGTAGAGATGGGCACGAAATGACCAATTTGTCGTTACCGTTATCTGTTACCATTACCATTACGTAATGGTACGAATAACGACCATTTGGACGGGCCAGGCTCAAACCGAACAGAAGGTTCTGTTCGTTTCCGTTACTGGCCTGGCCGCCCGATAAGTCCTCCACTCCTACCTGCTGCCGGTGCTGCTGCTGCTGGCCTTCCTGGTCCAGTCTTCCGGCTTCTGGCTTTGGGGGCAGAGTCAAGAAGGAGCTGAGATCCGGTCTCTGCGTGCAGAGACCGGATCCCAGCCCCTCTAGCCGCCCTCTTCCACCATGGAGCTTGACAGCCCCCCCCCCCCCCCCCCCCGGTGCAGGGCTGTCAGGCTCCATGGGGGAATCAGGAAGGAAGGGGCTGAGATCCAGTCTCCTCAGGTGGAGGCTGGATCGGAGCCCCCTCTCCCCGCCCTGAAAATGGCCCCGTGGCCAATGCAGGAGCTCCGCACGGGCGATGGGGCCATTTTCAGTGGGATCCTGCCGAGCTGTCATTGGCTGGACCCCTTCAAAAATGACCCGCCTGGCTCTAAGGGGACCCTCTTGTGCCAAGCGGGCCATGTTTGAAAGGGTCCAGCCCATGGCAGGGCGGCAGGACCTCTCTGAAAATGGCCCCGTGGCCAATGCAGGACCTGCACAAGGTGAGAGCTCCGCAGCTGAGAGGTGGGGTGGGAAAAATAGGTTACCCATCGGGAGGGGGGAGATTAGTTTAAAGATCCCCCTTCCCCACTCCCCATGGGGTGGGGGGAAAGAGGGGCCGCTGCCACCAGGACCAGGAAAAATGGTTAAAGTGCCCCCTATTTTCCCCTCCCCATGGGATAGGGTGGAAAAGGGGGCTCTTTAAACTAATCTTCTTCCCCCCTCCTTATGACAGACCCAAGCGGGCACTCAGCGCTATGATCAGGAGCAGATTAGTTTAAAGAACCCTCTGTTCCCCCCTCCCCAGGGGTGGGGGAAAAGAGGGATCCCTGTAACTTATCTTCCCCCCTCCTGATGACCCATTTACTTCAGGGTTCCTGGCCTGCACTACAGATGTAGTGCGGGTGTGTTTTTCTTAAAAGCAACTGCTCCGCCCTTGGGGCCCATCCAGGCTTGGTTTTATTTATTTATTTATTTATTTTATGATTTTAGGGTGCTGACCAGGGCACGCCTGGGGCCCCATAATTTTTATTTTTTTTCAAGCACCCACTGTGTGTCCCCTGGGGCTGGGCGGGCCCTTCTTTCATTTCCGGGTTTCTGTAGTGCAGGGCTTTTTTGTTTGTTTTTTATTTTCTTTCAGCGCCCACAGTACGGCCCCTGCGGCCCCGTCAGACCTGGGGATTTTTTATTATGTTTTTAAAGATATTAGGGTGCCAACCAGACCACTCCTGGCACCCTCTTGGTGCTCCTTTTATTTTTATTTTTATTTTATTTTTTATTGCCGACCAAGCGCTGCTGCCACCTTCACATAAGAATGTTCACTCTTATCCATGGATTTCCATATCCGCAGTGTTGTTGTTGTTTTTTACTGTGATCAAGCGCTACCCGGACCAGCACCAGGTAGGAGACATTTTAAACTATTGTTCCCCACCCACCCCACCTCTCAGCTGCTCCTCGCTGGCTTCCTGCACCTCGTTTCCAGGGGTGCAGGGAAGCCAGCTGAGCACCAGAGAAGCCCTGGCTTGGGGCCAGTGCAGAGCAGCTGAGAGGCGCTTACTGGGGGAGCTCTTTCCCCCACCTCACAGTGGCTGGAAGGAAGATTAAGCCCACTGTTTTCCCCAGCCACAGTTGCACAAGCACCACACACACACACACACACACACACACACACACACACACACACACACACACACACACACACACACACACACACACACACACACACACTACACTACACTACACACAAAATGAAGAACGAATAAACAAACAAACGGAATGAAGTTTTTTGAAAAATGTCATGACAAACGGAAACGAACTGAATCGGGTCTGGTAACGGAAACAAAAAACCGAAACATCATTTTTTCTGTTCGTGCCCATCTCTAGTTGTAGGCACTCCTTAGGCCTGAACCAAAAGGTGGCAGCATTTTTAAAACTGTGTATGTGTGGAGTATTTGAGTCTGTCCACTGTAAAATGCACTTTATAGGTTGTAGGGGATCACTGATACACTTTATTTCTAGGTCAGAAGGAAACTCTGAAACACCAATACCCCTGTTTCCACATTGCTGTACTGATGAGGTCCAGCTCAAGCAAGTTGTCTGTGGCTGATAACCAGGAAGAAGCCCTTCAACCACTCTTATGTTCGTGAGTGCTCTGTTGGCTTATAAGCAGAGCTTAGTGGACCTGATCAAGGCTTGGCACATGGAGATGTAAAATATGGAGTATATATTATGATATGTACACAGAAACAGCAAAGCAATTCAATTTGTCATAGATTACAGCAGTATAACATGCATAACAACATAACATGACAGCATAACATGACAAAGTAAATTGATCTGATGTACAGCAGATGGCATATATTTGCAGAAGCATACTTTTATACTTCCCATGACCAATCAGGATTCAGATTGGTCACGTACCACTTAATTACACCTGAGACGTGTTATATCTTACAGACACTCAAATACACACTCTGTATGACTCATCATTTTCAACCTTTTTGTACAACATGCACTCAGGGTATAACTTCCATTTTATACAAAACATTAAATTAATGCTCATATGCATATTAAGATATCAACATCTTATACATGCTTTTCTTTATTTTGTCCACAAAGTACTTGGGCATCAAACAACCAAGGGGATTCCTTCTTTTAAGACTGGATTAGAGGAACAATTTCTCTGCAACTGCAGGGGTTTTTAATTTATTTATTTATTATTTATTTATTTAAATACTTATATCCCGCTCCATCTTCCCAACGGGAACTCTGGGCGGCTAACAGCGCAAGAAGCTAAAAAGCTAAAAAGGCTAAAAAGTTAAAAATAACAAGGCCACCAAGCAAGGGCAGCGGAAGGCAAGATGGCGGCAGACGGTAAGAGCAAAGAAAAGAAAGAGAAACTAACTAATGAGGACACCAAATGCTTCTTTGAAGAGGAAGGTCTTCAAAGCCCTCTTAAAGGCGGGCAGGGACTCCAGCAGGCGCAGCTCAGGAGGGAGATGGTTCCAGAGCGAGGGCCCCACCACAGAGAAGGCGCGGTTCCGCGTACGCATTTTCCGCGCCTCTCTGGGTGTGGCCACTCTCAAGGAGCGCGCCTGCGACGATCTCGTGGGTCTGGATCCGGATGCCCTCAGGGAGATGCGCTCCGCCAGGTATCCTGGTCCCAAGCCGTGGAGGGCCTTGAAAACCAAGACCAGAACCTTGAACCTGATCCGGAAGACAACGGGGAGCCAATGCAGGCGGACCAGGACTGGGGTGATGTGCTCGAATCTACGAGCACCCACCACCAGCCTGGCCGCCACATTTTGCACCCGCTGTAACCTCCGGGCCAGGGTCAAGGGCAACCCCACGTAGAGGGCATTGCAATAGTCGATCCTCGAGATCACCAGGGCCTGCACAACTGTCCTCAGGGAGGACTCGTCAAGGTACTGACGGATCTGGGCGATCCTGCGGAGATGGAAAAAAGCGGCCCTGGAGACGGCCATCACCTGGGCTTCCAGGGAGAGGGCCGAATCCAGGACCACGCCCAGATTCCTGGCCCTGTCTGTAGGCTGGAGGGAAGTACCCCCCAGACTAGGGAGGGGGCCATTGTACCGAGACGAAGGCGCCCCGAAGAACAGAACCTCCGTCTTCTCCGGATTAAGCTTGAGCCGGTTATCTCTGGTCCATTCCAGTACGGCCTCCAGGCACAGATCGAGGGAGGGAGCGAACCGCCTCCTCTGCAGACGTAGAAAAGGAGATATAGAGCTGCGTGTCATCAGCGTACTGATGACAGCGAACTCCATATCTCCTGATGACCTCCCCCAGTGGCCTCATGTAAACATTGAACAGCACGGGGGAGATTGCCGACCCCTGGGGCACCCCACAAGGGAGAGTCCAAGGAGCCGACAAGACATCCCCCAGCTGTACCCTCTGAGTCCGGCCGCCAAGGAAGGAACGGAGCCAGGCCAAGGCCTGACCACCAATTCCCGCCTCAGCGAGCCGGGCCAGAAGGTTACCGTGGTCGACGGTATCAAAGGCTGCTGAGAGATCAGGAGGACGAGCAGGGAGGAACTCCCCCTGTCGGCCTCCCTGAGGAGGTCATCCTGCAGAGCGACCAGCGCGGTCTCGGTTCCGCGAAGAGGCCTGAATCCAGACTGGAAGGGGTCCAGGATATGATTTAACTCCAGGTATGACTGGAGCCGGACAGCAGCCACCCCCTCGACAACCTTGCCCAGGAAGGGAACAATGGCGATCGGACGGAAGTTGGAAAGATTGTCCGTCGCCAAGCCAGGTTTCTTAAGAATGGGTTTTACCACGGTCTCCTTCAGGCGGGAAGGGAAACAACCCTCCCGAAAGGAGGCTGTGGCGATGGAAGAAAACCACTCTGGCATGTTCCCCTCAGCGGATTTTATAATCCAAGCTGGGCAAGGGTCAAAGGGAGTGGCCGCTGGCCGGCAACGAGCCATAGCTCTGGAGGCCTCCGCTGAAGAGACCGGCCCGAACTCGTCCAGGAGGGGAGAACGGAGGGGTGAGGCACTGGAAGACCCAAAGGATGGACTAGAGCAGCTGACTGGGGGGCAAGTCGGAACGGATGGCCTCAATTTTTGATCTAAAATGGGCTGCAAATTGCTCACTAGTGAAATCACTAGGAGGAGGCCGCAGCTGACTGGGATTGGAGAGGTCTCGAACCACCCGGAATAGCTCCGCCTGGCGGCTCGAGGCCTCCCCAATTCTCAGGGAGGCATAAGATCTTCTAGCGTCCCTGATCGCGCGAAGATAGCGGCCAGTCAGCTGTTTAAGGGCAGCCCTATTTACTTCCGTCCGGTTCGCCCTCCATATGACCTCCAGTCTCCTACGTTTCTTGCTTCATCGACCGCAGCTCCTCCGTGAACCACGGGGAGGAGCGGCCTCGACATCGTAGGAGACGCTTAGGGGCGATCCGGTCTATCGCCCCGGCAGCACCAACATACCACCTTTCCACCAGGGCATCAACCGGATCGTCTGCCAGACCACCAGAGAGCTCCCCGAAGACCTCCATAAACCTTGTAGGGTCCAGGAGCCTACGGGGGCGAGCCCAGGTGTAAGAAGGGCGCTCCCCGCGGGGTGGGGGGGCGATCGACAGGGAAAATTTTAGCAGGTAATGGTCCGACCATGACACGGGCAGGGGCAAGATGTCCCCAACCCCCAGACACGAATCCGGTGACATGGAGGAAAAGACCAGGTCTAGGGTGTGGCCAGCTCTATGGGTGGGGCATAAAACATGCTGAGATAAGTTCATGGAAGCCATGGATTCCATGAATTCCAGAGCCGCACCAGAGAGTTCCCCCTCGGCATGCAAGTTGAGGTCCCCAACCACCAAAAGGCGGGGCGACCTCAACAAAGCAGCCGAGATGAACTCAGCGATCTCTGGTAGGGATTGTGCTGGGTTGCGGGGAGCACGGTACACCAGCACAATGCCAAACTTATCTCGCTGACCCACAGATAGATGGAGGCATTCCACCCCAGAACACACCATTGTCGCGGACCTGCTAACGTGAAGAGATTCCCTGAAAACGATGGCCACCCCACCCCCCCTACCCTCCGATCTGCCTGCCCACTGAACCTGAAACCCGGGTGGGCACAGGAGAGAGAGGGAAGCCCCGCCCTCCGCGCCCACCCAGGTCTCGGTAATACACGCCAGGTCGGCGCGCTCATCCAGGATAGAATCGAGGATGAGCGGGGTCTTATTGTGCACCGACCTGGCGTTAATCAGCAGGCAGGTCAGACCGGAGGCGCTGGTGGGATGGCACCCAGGTAGATGGCGGTGGACGAAGGGATCAGAACGGGGGACAGGCCTTAGATGCCGGACCCTAGTTCTTCTTACCCGACCGATCCCATCGTCCAGAGCATACCTCCCACGGCCAGACACCACAGAGATACGAGTCCCTGCCGACATGGTGGCCTAGGAAGGGGAAGAGGAAAAAAAAACAAACCAAACAGTTACAATGTTATAAAAGCAATACAATTAACAACAACAAAAGTACACTACAAGAAATGTAATATATATATATAATGGAAACTATAACAAAACGCGATAAAACTAAAAAACACAGTAAAAAAGAAAAAATTTCCCCTTGCAGCAGTCAGACTGTTAATTGATAGTGACTAATTTATGAAATGTAAAAAGTACATTTACATTCCAAGGGTATGAGATATGAATTTCCCCCATATGTCTTGTTTGTATCACACACAAAGGAATATTTCATCTCTCTTAATTAAAATACATATTCACTTAATGATCTATCATATGACTTGATGTTATTGATCAATGTGTTGAAGTGGTTCTGTTTAAAGTGAACAACTAATTTAAAGGAAGCAACATTATCTTCATTTGAAGACTGCCAGGTTTAAGAATACCTTCATTCCCTGTTAAAATTAATATATTTGAAGCTTCCCTCATTATTTTTTTGTATTCCACACTTTCAACAGGCAACTAGAAATTTAAGTTATGTCCCCCCCCCCCCGCGTAATGCAAGGCTTGCAAAGAAGGTATGATGTGTTGCAAAGATATGGTTGAAGAATTTAATTTCTATAAATTCCTGTATAGAATTGACCTGTACCTCTTGAACCAATGTGTCAACTGGATCTTAGCATTTCAATTTCACACTGTCACAAATGTTGCAGCAGAGATCTCGGCAGTTCAAACATGTGAAAGTGAATGGTCCATTAGGTCTAGACTTATGATTGATGGAGTCCCACTAATTCTGGAGGAAAAGAGAAAGGCATCTGTTCTCCGGGATGGCACACACACTTGATATGCAAACTGAAACAGATCTTTCAAAGTTTTTTTATTGGAAAAGACAAGAAGGGCTAACTATACTATAGTAAACTTGTGTGTGTGTGTGTGTGTGTGTGTGTGTGTGTGTTTACCTTGTTTTAATCATTATGTGCCATCTTGGATGAGTCACAAACCAAGATCAAAATAGTACATGCAAGAAGAAAATACTTACAGTACTTCTAAAAGCAAGTAAGCAAAAATGAATAATCTAAGTCTTTCCCAAATGTGGCATTTGAAGGAATGATTACTATACCTATACCAAATTTGGTGATAATTCACAGTTCAGTTTAAAAGTTATAATGGTTTGTTTGGGTTGTTACCATTTAAAGAATTTCCTTTTGAAATACTGATTTGTTCTGAAAAAACAAGATTGCTGCATAATTGTGCCATATCTGTACAGGCCATTAGTTACCTCTCCCCCCACCCCCCCAAAAAAAGCTAAGAATAACTTGTGCTGACTGTGTTGATTGTTTTGAAAGCAATTTGCATCAACTCCTAATAACCTAAAATAGATTAATCAAGTGTGAGACAGTATAGTAGTAGCTTTATCGTGGTCAAAGACCATCAAACAATTTGCAATAAATAAGTACAATTTGAAATTTGAAATAAGTGCAAAATTATACATGATTCTTATTCTCAAAGGTTTTCATGGCTGGGATCTGATAGTTGTTGTGAAAACTCACAACAACTATACATTCTTCCATTAAAATAATAACAAATTAACCCTTACTTACAGGTTCATAAATTACATACTCAGCTAAGATGACTATATCCTTAAAGTAGGTTAAAGCCATGATCAAGGTTATGGTATAGAGGTAATATTATCTATCTTGGGTCGCAACCCTGTGAGACGGTATAAGAAATGTAATCTGCCCTGTTCTAGCTGGAAGGGGTATTATTTGTCCACAGCCCCATTACCTGGGTGGCCTATCTCCCTGAGTCCCCTCTAAATGATTAAGGATTGAAAGCTCTGGCCACAGCCCAATCATCCACTGTTTCAGTGGCAACCCAGCTACCTACAATTCAAGCAATATAACTGAACGCATTAGTCGCTGCTTTATATCACTAAGAAGGAACCTTCCTGACTGGTAATCAGAGAGCAAGTTTGTTTTTCTGTTTAATGCTGACTTTTAGTGGGAGTTGCCAATTCGCTTTATTTAGTTCATACATCACTAGCTCAACAGGCAGAGACAGTACAGGTAGTGAGGGGTTAAGCATGTGGTTGTTTTATGACCACTCTGAGGTACAAGAGTAATGCTGAAGGCTTTTTTATAACATTGTCACAACCCTTTGATAAGAAGTATACAGAAGGATATCACCGGATAGCTAACCTTATGCAAGGAATGCCTTATGCAATGCTATATCTTAGGAGCTTGATAGCTATAGTTATAAGCAATTGCCTGGGCCTCCTCAGTATACTAGCTTAAAAGATAAAAGTTAAAATTTCCCCCTGCACATGCGTACTAGTCGTGTCTGACTCCAGGGGTGGCACTTATCTCTGTTTCTAAGCCAAAGAGCCAGTGTTGTGCAAGTCCGTGGCTATGTGCCCAGCATAGCCAAATGCATTTCTGTGCACGGAACACTGTTTACCTTCCCGCTTTTTATGGGGAAGGTATTTATCTACAGTGGTACTTTGGATAACAAATATAATTTATTCTCCAAGGCAATTAGTTATCTGTGGCAATTCATTATCTGAAATGTGGTTTCCCATTGAAATGAATGAGAAACAGATTAATTCATTCCAAAGGTCTGAAAAAAGGCAAAAAAAGCTGGTGTGTGTGTGTGTCAGACCTCTTTAAAAAGTGCACTTTAAAGGCTTGCAGTGCTGGAACACCCCCAGAATACCCCCTGCAGTGCAGTGGAAACATGGGCAAAAGAATCCAGCAAGACTACCCCTGCCTTTTTCCACCAAAAATGCAATGGAAAGTAGTTCAATGGTCAATAAAACCAAGCTCAAAAAACAAAAAGAAAAAACTCCCAGTCGTTCTGACCAAACACAAAGAAAAAAGTGAGGATGATTGTCTGCAAACCCCTCCTCAGCTCACCCTCCATTTTGCAATGAAAAGCAATGGAGACAGACAGGAAAAAGCAAGGAAACCTCAGCTCCCTACCTTTCCAAGCTCAAAAGGTCCAAATCGCTCAGCAAAAAATGTCTGGTATGGCTGCAAAACACCATGAAAAATACTCTAACTCCCCCCACCCTTCCACAAACTATGGGGGTGCAATGCATCCTGGGTATACTTTTTATTGCAAGGCAGGATGAAACATTCATTATCCGAGGCAACCCATATGAAACATTTGTTATCCGAGGCAGCCCTGTACCCAGAAATTCCCATTTTCTATCGAAAACATTCATTATCAGAGGCATTCGTTATCCAAGGTATTACTGTACTTGCATTTACATGCTTTCAAACTGCTAGGTTGAGGGTTAATAACAGGAAGTCACTCCGCTATGTGGCACCTGGGATTTGAACTGCCGAGCTGCTGACTTTGCAGCCGACAGTTTCAGTGCTCTAGATTGGGCTAGGTCAAATCCAAACCTGGGATATTAAGAAATTTGTCCAGGACTACTTATGAAAATGTGTGACATCTGCAATCATTTAATGTGGAAGAAAGCAGAAATGGTAGAGTTACACATAACCCAACAGCCCGCTGCATCGTTTGTCTCTTGGGACCATGTACAAGTCGCCGTCACTTCTTTACAGGCTGATGGCAGTAACAGTGAAAAGAAGCTCCTCGCTCTCTCCAGAAGCTTGGGCTGTGAGCCAGCTATTGTGGTTATATGTGATACTTACATCTAGCCTTCTTTTCCAAGAAACCTCTTGCCTATTTAACTTTCACAACAAACCCACGCGATGCTTGCAGTTGGAAGATAACCATTTTTCCAGGGTCACCCAGTAAGCTTTGCTGTTAACTGTGGATTTGAGTGTGGGTCTCCTAAGCTGTAGTCTAATGCACTCTTCCCTACACCATGCTGGATCTCTGATCTAGGACTCCCTCAGTGCAGATCTTCTTAGGTGAAACAAAATTAAAATAACATAATATATTTTAGTCTCCTTCATGTCCCTTGTTTGCAATTGCAATGGGGATGGCAATTATCCAGCTGACTCCGTGAAATCAGCATACCTATGGTTGCATTTTGAGCATTGGTACCATAAGATGGTAGCATGTGGGGACACAAAACTGGGGTGGAGAATAAATGTTGCATATTCACACCATGAGTAACAACTCTCAATACCAGACAGCTGGAAAGAATACCTCTGTCATAGGCAACATTTACATAAGCTCCCTCCACTTTCAGATCTGCTGTTCTTTAAACACCTTAAAAGTAACATTTAGCAAAAACTCTCCTTCACCATCTGGAGCAGACTTTCATCCAACTCTGGGCTGGAATGATTCAAAAACCCCATCTGGTTTAGTGCCTCTGAAGTGTATATACAGGAGGCAGAGAATCCATGTTTCTGGCAGTCGTGCTGGAAACAAAAGGTCAATTGCTATCTCTCCAGCTTCAACTCTTGATCTCTACTTGCAAAAAATTTGGGAGGTTTTCAGGAGGATTAATAAGTACACCACCTTCAGTTTCTTCCAAGCTGAAAAGGAACATCAGGAGGTTTGCAGAATGCCAACAGAAAGAAAAGGCAGAAGCAATGTGTGTGGTTTGCCTGAGGATATAATGAACTCTCACAGATTATCTCATCCTACGGTATAAAAAGGGTATATTCCCATTTTAATTTCTTTAAAAATTTTGCTTTTATTTTATATATGTCCATAATTTTAAATCATATCATGCTCTGATATGAATAAAAACTTACAAAGTACAAATTTCTTTTGCAAAGCAACTTCCAGATGCAGTCAAATGCTAAATGGTGTTACGTGTCATTTTTCAAAAAGTCAGATACCAAGCAGACTATTACACAGTGGTTAATGGGTGATAAATACCATATATTTGCATATGAGCTATAAAATGCTATGAGATGAAGGACAGTATCCTACTTGGATTACCTTTCATGTAATTACAAACACAAGAACATCTATGGTGATGTAGAAATAGACCCATTGATCTATTCCACCTGCCTAGCTTTGTAGTCACATACATAGTAACCTGAACATAATCTGGTTTCCTTTCATTTAGGTAACTTGCACAGGATATGCCTGAACTGTTAAACATCAAAAATCAAGCAATTCAAAGTATAGATACAGATTATTCTATGCTATTTAATACTGTAAGTATCAATACCTACTAAAATTGGTGGTTTATAACTGCAGAGGCCGCTCATCCACTCAAGCCTTTGGCCTGAAACTGACTGTGGGCTTCCCATATGCCAGTATGGGAATTGAAACCTGAACTAGAGATATATCATATGTTTCTATCTATAAGATGACCCCATGTATAAGACGACCACCACTTTTCCAAGCAAAAATTACAATTTTGCAACTGCACATTCTCTCCTCAGTGTCCTCAATTTTTAGTCTAACAATTATAGAAAAATTTTGTCTTACACATGAAAAAATTGTTCTTGATACAACATAACTTTCCTCATGTTCATGCGTTCTTAATTATAGCTCATGTTCTTAACTATGCAAACATTTGATATCAACATTTGTTGAGGAAGGTTTTTAAGGGGAATTTGTGGGAGCAAATTTGTTTACTTGTAATTGAAACATGTTCAAATGAAGTGGGCAGCACTGAACATTTCCCCCTCTAATTCTGACTGAATATTTTATATTCTTCTATTCTCTGCTTTCCTTTGACTTATCTCTTCCTCTAATTTCCCTATAATTCCCTGTCCTCCACAAAAAGAAGTATCTCACATAATTTGTGAAGTGTATGAAGAACCCACGGGGACAGACTGTCTCAGCTAATAAGACTCCAATGTCATTTCCAAATCTCTGGACTTCCAGAGATACTTGTAAGGAATGAAAAATTGCCTCACCACTGACAGTCTGTTCTAGACTGTGCTTTACAGTTGAGCCAGTCAAAACAGTGGGAAGGGATGTTTTGTAGACATCACAACACACTCACCCTCTTCCAGCAATGTTTCTACTTCTTTGCACTTCTTTACAAAATGATGGGTTGAGGTGAGGAAGAGACATTTTTTCACTACTAGAAAAATCACCATGATACACCCCTTGCTTATGTTGTACAAGTAAAGAAGTAAGCTGAATTGGAGAGGATAACTAAATTTCACTTAGAGTTGCAAACCATGCTCTGCTTCATCCTTGCATGCTAGTGAGACTGATTTTATGCATGATAGCCCAAACCATAATAATGATAACTGTTATCGTCTTAGGAAGCAATAGGAGAAGGCTCAGCAAGCTTGCCTTATAATGTTGCATACTGTATAGAGATCATAAACAAGACACCGACAAGATTTCTCTACAATCATAACACGAACACACATTCGTTTGGGGTGGGTGAGTTGTGCACTGTTTTCCAGAGTACATTCATTTATGAAATGATATATTCCAATTCTATGGAAAATTCTATTTCAGTGATTATGTGATCTGACTCTGAGGGATACATCATCCCTTCATTCTGTGCTGAGTCATCCCCTATACTCAGACTCTGGTTTATTCCTGCTGCTCATCTGATGTGAGGCAGAACAGGGGGACAGAACAGATTTTCACAGACATTAAAAGTATCCTTATGACATTTCTTGGATCATTGGTTTAGGCTGTCTTGATTAGTGCAATGCAAAAAGATTCTCCCATGAGAAATCAGAGTTTTCAAACATGCTAATTTTATTTGGGGGAGAGGTAGGAATAAATTCCCTTCAAACATAATTTTGGAAGAAGATTCTGGAGAAGGCCTTCAACTTACAATTCTGTTGATTATTTTATTATTTAGATAGCTATGGACCATGCAGTCACAGCATGTCTTTAATTTTGTACCAGTTCTCCCAACTTCTGCTAAAGGAAGTTGGGATAACTGATCTGGGAATATGGGAAATCATGGGAGCTGCACAGTGACGTGGCGATGCACAGCAATGTCTGTCTGTCTGTCATAACAAAAAGAGGGAAAATGCAACATCACTGACCACCTTAAAGCTCAATAATATAACCAGAAGAAATTCCAGATGTTTAAACATTTGGAGGACAGAAGCCCCCTCTGCTGGGGTTGGTCAGTGGCTGCAGTGGTGCTGGTTGCTGGGAGGCCTCCCCTTGGCCCTGGAAGCTCCCTCCATGAGGGTACATTGGTGGGTGCGGCAGTGCCTGGCACCGGGAGGCCTCCCCACAGCCTTGGAACCCCCTTCCAATGGAAGCCCCTTGAAAGCCCCCTCCATGGGGGTTCATCAATGCCTGCAGTGGTGCCAGGCACTGGGAGGCCTCATCGCGGCCTTGGAAGCCCCTTACACTGTCTCCCAAGTTCTCAGCCAGCTTGGGGAGAGCATGCAAAAGCAATTCCTACCCGTTCTGCCACCTCCTGAGCATCACCTCCGGAGCGTCTCTCCCGACAATTAAATCCGGCCCGACCCACCCGAGCCTCGGTGGCCTTATCACTGCGGATGGTCACTCCGAGGGATGCCCGTAAGGCTAGTACTCGTGGGCGGGCTTTCTCGGTAGTGGCCCCATCCATTTGGAACAAACTTCCCAGTGATTTACGGCTGGCTCCATCGCTGCAGGCATTTAAGAGGAAACTTAAGACCATCCTCTTTCGAGAAGATTACGGCGATGTCTAAGGTCCCACTCTGGTTTTTTTTTCCTTTTTTTTCCCTCGCTTATATATATTTTTGGATTTTATAACCCCGCCTAATTATTTTTGTTCATTGTAGTTCTGTTATTGTTGTTCGTATTTGATTCTCTTTTGCTGTTTTAATTGTGATGCTGTGAACCGCCCAGAGTCCCCATTGTGGGAATGGGGCGGTATACAAGTGTAAATAATAAATAAATAAATAAATAAATAAATAAATTTGGCTGGGAGGCTCAGGCCACGTCAGGCCCGCTGGAGGCCACCTCAGTGGTGAGGTGAGTACAGTCCGCGACCATGGCCCACCCACTGGGTTGCCGACCATGTGAACCCGGTACCAGACAAGGAATATAAGCCAACCTCAATATAACCCCTTGGCTCATACTTGAGTCAATAAGTTTTACCAGTTTTTTTGTCATAAAAAAGCCATCAGCTTATATTCGGGTCAGCTTATATTCGAGTATATATGTTAATAATACATCTCATGGGAGCAACACAGATAGAAATATCTTGTGCCTACCTACATATAGACATCTGGAGTATATTGGTCTTCCTTCTTCACACATACACATGGGAACACCAAAGAATGCAAATTCCAACTTGGCTTTGTGATTTGTGTGTGTGTGTGTGTGTGTGTGTGTGTGTGTGTGTGTGTGTGTGTGTGTGTGTGTGTGTGTGTGTGTGTGTGTGTGTGTGTGTGTGTGTGTGTGTGTGTGTGTGTGTGTGTGCATGCTGGCTTGGTCTGTGTTCAAGATTTATGTTCAGGATTAGAGATGGGCACGACTTGAAAAAAAAATTTTTCGAGTTGTCGTTAGTCGGGCCGGTTCCGTTTCGGCTCGTTTCTGTTTTTCGCGAAAATTTGCAAAATTTAGTCGGTTCTTTTTTTGTTTTTTCATTGTCGTTAGTACTGGTTTGTGGAGGGGGTAGCGGGCTCCTGGAGGGAGCTGCAGGAGTCAGCCAGAGCCACAAGTGACGGACTGGCAGACTCTTTGCACCCGCTGTGTCTCACGTAGTTGCATGTAGTGCAATGCAAGTAGATCTGGCTTAGGGTTAAGATGGGTTAGCGCAACGGCTATGGTTAGGCTAGTTACGGGTGAGGTTAGGGTGAGTATTGGGGTGCACCTCTGGGTGCCTCTCTGACCCACTTAGAAGGACAGTGTACTGGCGTATGGGTTAGGCTTAGGGTTCGGGTTTGGGCTACGATTAGTGGGCTGTTTATGCCCGATTGGCACATCCCAGAAGTCTCTGTGGTCAACCTGGCCAAGTGGCCATGCGATTGGTGGAAAATTTGCATGGTCTACTCCCATGGGAAATGTGCAGGTGTAAACAAATAAAATAAAATAAAATCAACGGAGACTTTTTTTTGCAAGAAAAACCCACTGCTGCTACTGTAAAAATTCAAGCATTTAAAATAGCCAATTTTCGCATCTTTCTGTGGTGCTTTGGTGGGGTTTTGGGCAACGATTTCAAAAAAAATATTGCAGTCGCCATTTTGGATCCCCCGCACTGCATGGCAAATGGATGCGCCCTCCCAGCCTGGTACAGTCAGCAAAACCTGGCCATGCGATTGGTGGAATGGCTCCAAAACTTTGCATGGTCCACTCCCATGGGCGAGCCCATCATTGCGAATGTGCAGGTGTAAAAAAATAAAATAAAATAAAATAAAATAAAATCAACGGAGACTTTTTTTGCAAGAAAAACCCACTGCTGCTACTGTAAAAATTCAAGCATTTAAAATAGCTAATTTTCGCATGTTTCTGTGGTGCTTTGGTGGGGTTTTGGGCAACGATTTCAAAAAAAAAATTGCGGTCGCCATTTTGGATCCCCCGCACTGCATGGCAAATGGATGCGCCCTCCCAGCCTGGTACCATCAGAGCAGCAGTAGCAATAGCCAAGGAGAGGGGGGCAGGGAACCCCCCCCAAATAAAACACCCTTCTGGCCTGGTAGGTGCCCTCAGACAGTTTTCGCCTACTTTTAGGGCCGGGAATCGGGGTTTTTTTTAACTTTTAAAAACTTTTTTTCTGTGCCGCTTGGCATTTCGCGATGCAAGTAACGAGCACGACAAATCAGACCAAATTGTTCATTCGTCGGTTCGAGCTCGTATTCTGGTGGAGTAATTCCCGTTTCCGTTTCCGTAGAGTAACGGATACGAGTAACGGAAACGGAAACGGGAATACCGCTAAGTCGTGCCCATCTCTATTCAGGATCTTTATGGGCTGGCTGGCAATGGACTGAATGTAAGGAATTGAATTATACTAAGCAACAGGATTTAAGCCAATGCACTTGTGTGCTTTTGCATTTTCAAACAGGGAAGTTTGTGCAGAACCTTGATGAGCAAATTACATTCCATACCCTGAAGGCAAGGAATTTCATGGACCTTAAGAAGTCCTCATGAAGGTGTTTTGCTGCATAAAATCAAGTCAATTAATGAGCATTAGGAAATTAGGGAGTACGCTTTACATCGCTACAGGCATCTCCTCTTTATGATTAACATTTTTATCATAAATTAAGGTCATAATGTAGGACCATACAGGAAAGCATTGTTATACTGTTCATTCAATTTTCAAATATATATATATTTCTGTTTAAAGAAAGACTGTGACAGAATGAATGAACTTGAACTTTGTTGGCATATTTTTCTCCTCTTCTCACTGGGTGACTGAATACCTAATTCACAGGATGGTGTTTCTGCCCCCATCCCAGTTGTTAAAACTGATTGAGATCCTGTCTGTAAGTACAAAGCTCTTATATTTCTACAGTACTTCAGCACGTTTATTTGTCTTCTTGCTTCCAGTACCCCACTCTCTCTGCTTTTTAACAACTGTGGCATAAAGAATTGGAGGATTGTCCTAAAGAACAAGTCCTCTTAGGCTGCAAATAAGAACCAGCCTGATTTCTAGGGAGGAACAACTCTTCGCTATTCTTTTCAATTAATCTACTTCGAGTACACTTAAGGAAATGGAAGGAATGACTTTAAAACATTTATGTCAGTGGTATTTGTCTAGTCTGAGTGCGTTTGGGTAAGAGCACATACATTTTCATGGACAGCATGAAATAAATTTGTTTTTGACAAACTGGGATGGCACTGCAAAATAGATGGGTTGCACTAAAACACTTAAACACCTACTTTCTCTGGTTCCCACGTGACAGTGAAAATATTGCTAAAATAGCCCATCAACTTATCTACTGAAGTCATTACAACAATGAAGATATTGCTTTTGTTCAAAAGTAATACCATTTTGCATGATGGAAACTTTTTTAATAGAAGGAAAAAAGAATCCGCTAGAACCACAGCTATTGAGAATTAAGTGCTTCGGCATTTCACACAAGTAGTTTTCTTTCTTTCTTTCTTTCTTTCTTTCTTTCTTTCTTTCTTTCTTTCTTTCTTTCTTTCTTTCTTTCTTTCTTTCTTTCTTTCTTTCTTTCTTTCTTTCTTTCGGTAAATCCAGTTTTTATTCTGCAGCACAGCTCTATCGTTCTGACTTCTACTGCAGAATCTTCTATGGGTGGTTCACGTGTGTGCACAAAATGGCAATGGAATTCACACTGACAAACGTTGCATCCTACATGTGCTCTGTGTTTGCTGTACACGAGAGGATGGGCTCATACTGCAAGACCTGTGCCCTGAATTTTATTTCCTTATAGTTTCTAATCTGTCTGTGAAGATTCTCAGTCATCTAGGTAAGTTTATCTGGAAGTTGAGTCAAGAAAAAGAAGTCCAGTTGCCATGACAACTTCCAGATATAGTTTCTAATCTACAGCAAATTTGTAAAGAACGATAAACCATGTCATAACTCCTACATATAATGATAGTTACACAGTTTGGCATGTATCCTATTTGCCTATGCTCATGTTTGGAAGTTAACAACTTCCCCTCCCCAGTGCACATTGGTTATAATGTCAGGTGAGTGACCAGTCATGCAACCCATATAACAGCAGCAGTTCAAATAACAGCAACTAATTAAAATTCACAATTTTCTCCACTAATTTGATTTGAAGAACTTGAACTTTTGCTTTTTTGAAAAGGAGATTTTCAAAACTATTCAACCGTTCCAATTTAATGTATTCTCAAAGGCTTTCACGGCCGGGATCTGATAGCTGTTTTGAGTTTTTCGGGCTGTTTAAAGATGTTCTGAATTTACTTACATTCCAATTTACTTAAAGTGAAATTTGTTGGCAATACTAAACCCAGGTCATAACATGATAATACACTTACTGGGAACTATATCTCAATGAATGCAATCAAGAAGGGGATGAAAGGAAGGGTATGGATTGGAATACACAGGAAGATGGGAACAACCTTATTCTTCCCAGTTTGTGCCAGTTTGTAACCCCCACCTCATTAGCTGATCATCCACTCACCAGACTCAGCTTGCTTGCTTTTTCCAAATTCTTGGTTAATAATAGGCAAGAGCACAGAATTCTCTGCCCCAACCCTTTTGTATGTATGGCAGACAGAGAATCCTGAGCTGATGCCTGGACGGAAAGATCAGTCGAGGAAGGAGAGGAAGCTGAGTTGGGTGAGGGAAGAAACAGCCCCTGTACTGCCATGTTTACAAACTGGGATGAAACAGTTTGTGCCCATCTCTAGTTACAGATCATACCCTCTGATTTTCCCCCTTCTCCACTGAAAATTGGTTCCACTCCCAAATTCACATTTTTAAACAGTCACTGAAATGGGATATCTATCTTCAGGGTTCGCTTGTATTTCCATCCTAAGATTTTTATCTTGCCTTTTAAACATTCACCAATATCCCCATGTCTTCATTGTCTCTTCAGTCACAGTAATCCATATTGCTACATTCAAAATGGGGCTGCAGCTATGTTGCTATGTTCTAAATAATGAGATAGGATTGTTGGGAACATCAGCTCTTAGCCCTATCTGCATCTGTGCTTACTCATTACGGATATACTGGATACTAATTATTTTGTCAGCCTTTTCCATTAAAAGGCAAATAATTATTGGTTTCTTTGGTGTTTCTCATACAAATCCATTATTATACTTTGAGGGATCAATTTGAAATAGGCGTGTCACTGCAACATGAACTTCCCTAAGACTATATAATTAAATTTTTCACTAACCTTAATGTGTACATCTTATGCA
This sequence comes from Phrynocephalus guinanensis, assembly GCA_037367245.1. NCBI lineage: Eukaryota > Metazoa > Chordata > Lepidosauria > Squamata > Agamidae > Phrynocephalus > Phrynocephalus guinanensis. Next base: position 12,494,396 of record CM074737.1, on the reverse strand, counting down.
ACTGGAGAAGAGCCACTTTAAATTAATGACAAATACACTATATATGCTTCCGAAAAGTTCCTTTTACTTTCTCAACTTAATTTTATTTTAGCTTAATTTAGTTCAGTTGTGGTGTCACTTTTGCTTTCAAGGGTTAGTTCTCAGTTACACATGTTTCTCTTTCCCTCCAGTATAAGAACCAGCTTGTGCAAGTAATTAATTGTGAATTATGAATAGCTAGTTGCTTGTAACCAATTCATTTTTCAAGAGTAAGCAAACCACCAACTATAACTGAATTACATGATGACTGTAACTTAACACAGTATAACTGCACTCATTTTGCAATAGAACTGTTAATTTTTAAAGCTACTTCTACAATTACAGGTAATTATCTCTCTACATTGTGGAGGAAGAATGGTCTGATTTGTTGTGACAAAAGTATCAGTTGGCCTGTCACTTCAGCCTGATGTTGAGGTCCATTTTTAGCTCAGCACTAGAGATGGGCACGACTTAGCGGTATTCCCGTTTCCGTTTCCGTTACTCGTTTCCGTTACTCTACAGAAACGGTAACGGGAATCACTGCCCCAGATTTCGAGCTCGAACCGACGAACGAACAATTTGGTCTGATTTGTCGTGCTCGTTACTTGCATCGCGCAATGCCAAGCGGCACAGAAAAAAAGTTTTTAAAAGTTAAAAAAAAACCCGATTCCCGGCCCTAAAAGTAGGCGAAAACTGTCTGAGGGCACCTACCAGGCCAGAAGGGTGTTTTATTTGGGGGGGGGGGTTCCCCGCCCCCCTCTCCTTGGCTATTGCTACTGCTGCGCTGCTGGTACCAGGCTGGGAGGGCGCATCCATTTGCCATGCAGTGCGGGGGATCCAAAATGGCGACCGCAATATTTTTTTTGAAATCGTTGCCCAAAACCCCACCAAAGCACCACAAAAACATGCGAAAATTAGCTACTTTAAATGCTTGAATTTTTACAGTAGCAGCAGTGGGTTTTTCTTGCAAAAAAAGTCTCCGTTGATTTTATTTTATTTTATTTTATTTTTTTACACCTGTGCATTTGCAATGATGGGCTCGCCCATGGGAGTGGACGATGCAAAGTTTTGGAGCCATTCCACCAATCGCATGGCCAGGTTTTGCTGACTGTACCAGGCTGGGAGGGCGCATCCATTTGCCATGCAGTGTGGGGGATCCAAAATGGCGACCGCAATATTTTTTTTGAAATCGTTGCCCAAAACCTCACCAAAGCACCACAGAAACATGTGGAAATTAGCTATTTTAAATGTTTGAATTTTTACAGTAGCAGCAGTGGGTTTTTCTTGCAAAAAAAGTCTCCGTTGATTTTATTTTATTTTATTTTATTTTATTTTTTTACACCTGCGCATTCGCAATGATGGGCTCGCCCATGGGAGTGGACCATGCAAAGTTTTGGAGCCATTCCACCAATCGCATGGCCAGGTTTTGTTGACTGTACCAGGCTGGGAGGGCGCATCTATTTGCCATGCGGTGTGGGGGGGGAATCCAAAATGGCGACCGCAATATTTTTTTTGAAATTGTTGCCCAAAACCCCACCAAAGCACCACAGAAACATGTGGAAATTAGCTATTTTAAATGTTTGAATTTTTACAGTAGCAGCAGTGGGTTTTTCTTGCAAAAAAAAGTCTCCGTTGATTTTATTTTATTTTATTTTATTTTATTTTTTTACACCTGCACATTTGCAATGATGGGCTCTCCCATGGGAGTAGACCATGTAAATTTTCCACCAATCGCATGGCCACTTGGCCAGGTTGACCACAGAGACTTCTGGGATGTGCCAATCGGGCATAAACAGCCCACTAATCGTAGCCCAAACCCGAACCCTAAGCCTAACCCATACGCCAGTACACTGTCCTTCTAAGTGGGTCAGAGAGGCACCCAGATGCACCCCAATACTCACCCTAACCTCACCCGTAACTAGCCTAACCCTAGCCGTTGCGCTAAGCCGTCTTAACCCTAAGCCAGATCTACTTGCATTGCACTACATGCAAGTACGTGAGACACAGCGGGTGCAAAGAGTCTGCCAGTCCGTCACTTGTGGCTCTGGCTGACTCCTGCAGCTCCCTCCAGGAGCCCACTACCCCCTCCCCAAACCAGTACTAACGACAACGAAAAAACGAAAAAACGAACCGACTAATTTTTGCAAATTTTCACAAAAAACGGAAACGAGCCGAAACGGAACCGGCCCGACTAACGACAACTCGAAAAATTTTTTTTTCAAGTCGTGCCCATCTCTACTCAGCACCACTGTAGATGGGACGGGGCAGTTTGCAGTAGCAACTAGGTGTGATCTCAGTTACAGAAAATATGAGAGAAATCTAGCTTTACTGGTACAGAATGTCCTCAGAGCAGCACTTTCCACCATTGCCTATTCTGCTTACCACCTGAAAATCAATGGCTGGAGGCCACGCGAGTGACCAAAAGAGAGATGGCTCCACACTGTCAATAAGGATGTGCAAATCATTGCCCAGTCCCTGAAGGTGCAGTCGTTTAGACAAAGTGGTGTTTCAAGATCTTAAGAATGGACCCCATTGCTTGTAGGAAAAGGGAATGAAGAAGAAAATGGTGGAAGATGAATATCATGTGACCCAACTACTGGTTAGTATCGTGCTTTGTGATGTGGTTTCATACACTGCTGCTGTTGCTGAGGCAACAGTGAGGAAGTCTGAAGAAAAGCACACTTTGTACACCAAGTATCTATCTATCTATCTATCTATCTATCTATCTATCTATCTATCTATCTATCTATCTATCTATCTATCTATCTATCTGTCTGTCTGCCTGTCTGCCTGTCTGCCTGTCTGCCTGTCTGTCTGTCTGTCTGTCTGTCTGTAAGCTACCCTTCTCCCCATAGCAGGCATGACCAGAATTCCAAGCCTCTATTCCCAGTGGCAAAGGACTGTGGGAGTTGTGGTCCAAAACATCTGGAGGGCCGAAGTTTGACGTGACTGCCCCATAGGGAACACAGGATAGCTCTCCAGGGATTGGGTCTTGAGTCATGAGATGTAATGTCAAGTCAGAATTAAGTTATATTGGTGACAACTCAGACTGGACTCAGACATGGGACATGGGATGAGAAACCCAGACTCATAGCAAAAAGCAAAGTGTGCTGCTTATATAGTGCCCAATAGTGCTTAAAGCACTCCCTGGGCATTTTTACAAGTAACTCTGCAGGCTATAATTGGTACATGTTGCCTATACCAAGACTCAGACCTGGTACAAAGACTTGAACTCAGATCTAAAGACTTGATAATATCTCTGCAGGACACAACAACTAAAACTATTAAACAATCAACAGTTTTAAAAATACTATATAGCAATAAATGCATGCCCTCAACCCTTGTCCAACACATAGTAAGCCTTTCCAGTGTTTTCTAGATAGAGAATATTCAGAAGTAGTTTACCATTCCCTTTAAGGGTGCCCTGGAGTTGTGCAGCTTGCCCATGGGCACCAGGGATTGCTTTTGTTACTGCACGGGGCTTTTTCTCAGGTGTGTGTACACACAACAGTCCCCAGCCTGGTTCCTAACAGGAGGTTGAGGACTCCTGCCCTAAGAGCCACTATGGGGAATCATACTGCCAACCTGTCTATGCAGCCAGATATCTAAACCACTGAGCTATCCAGTCAGCTAAATACATATATAGTAGGACTCCCGTATCCACTGATTCATTATCCACTGCTTCAGTTATCCACAGTTGACAGAGGAAAAAAATAGATAAATAATTCAGCAGTCGCAAAGCAAGCTACTGTCACAAAGAGCAGCTGTAAAGCAGGCTACTGTCATAAAACAGGAGCCGTAAAGCAAGCTACCGTCACAAACTGCAGCTATAAAGCAAGTTACTATCACAAAACAGCAGTTTTGGGGACATTTTGGCATTCTCTCTTATCCACGGTTTTCATTATCCACGGGAAGGCTTGGAACCAATCCCCAGCGGATACTGGGGTCCTACTGAATCTTAAAACTATTAAATATTTAACATTTAACTAATTCCTAATAGCCACTAATTGAATTGATGATTTTATACAGCCCACCTACTGCATTTCTGCATTTTATGTTGTTTTATTTTGCCTATTGTGTTTGTTGCTAATGCTTAAATGTTTAATTTTCATTTCATTTTAGGTTATTAAGTTTTTATTCTATCATTATTATACCCTTGTATATGGCTCTATTACTGTTGTAAATGGCACAGAATGGTCTGTTTGACAGATGGGCAGCCTAAAAGCTTAATGAACAGACAGACAGATGGACAGACAAACAGACAGACATCAAGATAATAACCAATGCATTACTAAGAGTCATTACTGAAACTTTTATTGCTTAAAAGACTGCCTGAAGTGCAAGGTATTTGTGTGACAACAGAAAGATAAGGGGGAGGGGTCAACTTCTCCTCTTGGGACCACACATTCTGAAGCCTGGGAGTAACCACTGAGAAAGCCCTATTTTGTGCCCTTGCCTAATGGGCTGGGAAGATAGTAAAATATCTTCTGGGGAGACAAGGGCCTCCCCGGAAGATCTCAAAAGCTGAGAAGGATCAAGTGGGGCATATGATCCTTCTGATAGCCTAGGCCCACATTAGATAGGTCTTGATAGGTAAGAACCAGCACAGTTTTGGGTCTGGAAAGAAACTGGAAGCCAGTGAAGCTGTTGCCATCTACGGGAGTTACATGCTCCCTGTAACCAGTGCCAGTCTAGATTTCTAAAACTCTAGATTTTATTTAAATAAAGGATCTTCAACTATGCTTGAGTTTTCTCTTGGGGAGCACAATAGCAGGAGATTCATATTTTGGTTATTATTTCCCCTTGAAAATATGTAAACGCCTGGATTGCTCTAATAAAAGTCAGAATAATTCACATGGTTTATTATTATTGGTGCAAAAAGTATCACAAGAAAAAGTCTGATATTAAAGATTCATAAACATCCCCTGCACCTCTTATACTAACAGTACCTTTTTGAAAAGAAAACAAAAATGCAACACTTTTTTCTTGTTGCCCCCTCCAAAGCTCCACAACCAGGAGCTACTTAGTCAGTAGCGGGTACGGTCTAGGACAAGCACTTTGCATACAGAACGATAAATAGGAGTTTAGCGCTTATTTAAGGCTTATGACTTCCTCTTCGTACCACAACCGGGACAAAGGCTGAGTACTCTGCTTCAGTAAGCTTACATAGTGATAACATTGTTTAAAGCACAATGCAGCTTCTCATTTGTAATCATGGTGCTTATTCATTACTGGAATGTCCGTATCCCATTTGGAAAACATTGCTTGTGCATGATTTCTTTGAAACCCGGAGAAACTCACCAAGAATTCTGTGGGGAGCACATCCTTTTCAGCAAAAGACACAGATCATTATCATCCCCTCTTTGCTTTCTTCGTCTTGAATAGACCGGAATAAAATGGTGACAGATTGCATTAATCTTGAGACATATCCCATTGCCTTCAACTCTACTGAGAGTATTCAGGAGGTGCACTTTATAGTCAGACTAATACAATTCAAATCAGATCTGCTTCCGTGTTGCTGTGTGCTGTTGGTGCATATTGTTTTGTCACTTATCTCGTTGCCTGCATAATCACAACCTCCTCTTTCGCTCCCCTTTGGGCATTTATACACGACCCCTAAACTCTGCCGCAAATGGCTCCCAGCTCTGGAGCTTAAAAATGTTTCCCCACCAGCTCCGGAGTTTACAGGCAATTAAGTGTGACCCCGCCCACTTTAGCGCGACCCAGCGCACTTTTCTTGTACCTTCTCTCTGAAGTTGAAAATTCTTTGATGCGGTGCAATGATAGTGAGTGCGGGGCTCCCCTCGCTTCTGTTTGCTGTTTTTTGGCTCCCGCCCCTTTAAGAGCTACTTAAGAGTTACTTAAGAGCTACTGGAATGTTGCCGGGGCAAGAGCCGGCAAGAGCAAGAGGCAGAACGGGAGGTGAGCCACGGTCTTTCTTCCTTTTTTCTCTCCCTTCCCTCACGCAGCCAGCAGCCAGGGTGGGAACACAGGAAGTGCGACAAGCCCCTAAGATCTCTGGTCCGAATTTAAGGGACCAGCGGATCTTAGGGGTCGTGTAAAAGTGCCCTTTGTCTTCTTTGGCTGCAAGTGCTTTCACTTTACTTAATTTTGTCTGGGAAGGAACGTGTGAAACCTTCGCCTTCAGCCCCATGGATTCCCCCCACCCCCATTTTGACACAGCAGCAGTATAGATAATATGGGGCACATCCATGAGAGCGGGCCAAACATTCTATGTTATTTCCTTGAATCTTGAGTGCATGGCACATTCTGAACTTGTGGATAGCTCAGTGGTTTAGGCATGGGGCTGCGGAGCCAAAGGTTGGGTCTTCTTCCTTGATAGGGGATGGACTCAATACTGTGTTTTCCTGAAAATAAGACACTGTCTTGTATTTATTTTTTCCCAAGATACACAAGGGCTTATTTTGGGGGTAGGTCTTATTTTGGGGGGGGGGAAGGAACTAAGCAAACATGCTACAAAGTATGGTAACTTTGGTGGCCCAAGCGAAGGAGGGGAAGAACCATGAATGGAAAGGGAGAGGCAACGTGCGCTCTCTCTCTCTCTCTCTCTCTCTCTCTCTCTCTCTCTCTCTCTCTCTCTCTCTCTCTCTCTCTCTCTCTCTCTGTGTGTGTGTGTGTGTGTGTGTGTGTGTGTGTGTGTGTGTGTGTGTGTGGACACACAGCCACACCCACCACTAGGTCTTATTATCGGGGTAGGGCTTATATTTAACAAATGCATAGAAATCCTGCTAGGGCTTATTTTTGGACAGGGTAGGTCCCTTCCAGCTCTGCAGTTCTAAGATGATGGGGATGATTAGACCTATTCACAGATTCTGTTTAATTCTGCAATGTTGTGATTTGGAAATGAAGGGGTCAATGTGCATGCTATTTTAACACATTGATAAAGAAATATGTTAGTCCTTCAGTACAGGTGGATTCAGGTTTCATAATGCACATTTTGATACAAAGAGAGAGCAACTTAATTACATATCATTCCTGTTTAAAAGATTTAAAGAACAACTCTAATAGCAAGCAAACATGCACTATTCGGGCAGCTTGGGTGGGTTGGGGGAAGCGCACAATCCTCCTAACCTGCCTGGGCTGTGCGAACATGCACCGATCCTGGGGGCGTGTACATGTTTGTGTGGGTTGGGGGGAGGCGCACCTCTCTTCCAACCCATCCAGGGCAGGCAAACATGCACCCATCCCATCCTCCTCCTCTTCTCCCGAGTCTCAAGGCTCAGATGAAGAGAAGGAGGACGGGATGGGTGCGCCTCTCTTCCAACCCACCCAAGCTGCTGGAACATGCACACGTCCACTAGGTTTGGTGCATGTTCGTGCAGTTCAGGCAGGTTGGGAGGGAGGTGAACCTCCCCCCAACCCCCCAAGCCACCCGAACATGCACATGTCCCAGGGATTGGAGGGAACCAAGCAGAGAACAGACCCATGGATCTTTTCTCAGCCCAGGAGGGTTGCAAGGCAAATGGCAGTAGCGGATGATAACCCCCACTTTGCCCCCACTTTGGTGGTCAAAGCAGGGACCCTGTGATCTTTACCAAGCCTGGGCTGTTCCCTTGCAAACAGTCCAGGCTGGCTGAGGATCAATGGTACCTCATAAGATGAATGTAAACAGGAAGGAAAAATTTGTCTTATGAGTTTTTCCTATCCCCATAAATTACATTCATCTTACGAGTTTTCATCTTAAGGGGCATTCATTTTATGAGGTATTAATCTATCAAAAATTCTGTAGTCCCTCTCCTTGTAATGTGGAGGGAATAATTTGCAGATAAATTTCCTATCAGTTCGAATAAGGGCTAGTTTTAATCCTGTAGCACTGATGCAGCAGTAATATATTACTCTTGTTGCACTGATGAGTTCCTGTGGCAATGCCTTAAACCTTTTATTCCTACCCTATGAACTGGTCTATGAAACCAAATAAAATTGTGGCTCTTTAGGCACCTCAAGTTTCCTGATGCAACATTAAAGCTAATTTATCTCCCTTCACATGGCCATCTCTTTGACCTGACCAATACATATGATATAAATGAATCTGAAGGATTCTGAACTTTTATTCAAAATCCAATGTTTAACATTGCAAATTGCTCTAAAGTAGCTCCAACCAGTTGCTATTTGGTGAGTTGTCTCCTCAGTAAGCTCCTCGTTATGCTAAAGTAAGTCTTTACTAGAGTAGACCAATTTGAATCAATAGAACTTATTGAGAAAAGGATTCAACAAATTCCCATTGATGCAAGCATCTTACTATACTAAAAGCCAGGATTATGGCTCATGTATTCAATCTTAGAGGATACGTAGGTTGTTCATGTAGTGTCTTAAAGTAATAGACATGAAGTCTGAAATGAACAGCTTCCTATGTTCAGTGTGAACATGCAGTAGCAGCAGCAGAGTGCTCTGTTCACACAGGAAGCATTGCCTGTAACTTCCTCTGGACTGTAAGATTTAACTCATCCCTTAGAACATATCTTTGGAGAGTTAATACTAAAATGTATGCCAATTACATTTGTAAGCAGGCAAATACAAGACCCATTCTTGTTTATCTCAGCCATACAATGTGAAAGACAAACATGTACTCGTACCTAAGCAATCTCCTGCCAGTCATTCCAAACCTCCAGGAAGATGTTAACATTGTGTTTACTGGCAACCTTCCAATACTGCTATAGCTTAGGCTATTGCCTAGAAAGCCGATGGCAACAATACAACCCATTAGGCAATGACTGAGATTTAGCAACACAAAAAAAGGGGAGTGAGCCGCGTGGTCATCACAAAACACAAATGCAAAACTAGGCTACATGTGATATTAAGTCACAACTGGAGCAGGCCTGTTGAATCAGCGGATTTTTTTTTCATAGGAGTTAAGTCTCCAAATCCCCACTGATTGAATGGGCCTCCTCCAGTTGTGACATATTACTAGATTTCAGATTACAACATTTGGCAAGCAAACTCTTTCTTGGGTGTGGTTTCTGTAACCCAATACTGGGCATCTTTGGGTACAATGATAAGCTTATCTTGTAGGCTCACTTCTGATGCACTAAGCCACTGTCTGTTGAACGCTGCTGTAGCTCCACTGAGGCAGTGTTTACATCACTCATACGTCTGCACACAGGGCTAACTCCAGTTACTGGCTCCAGCTAGAGTACGCCTGTTGACTTAATAGCACATGTCAGTCAATATGTGTGTATGTTTCACAGAGTCAGCTGGTCTGCTCAGGTTGGTATTAAAAATTGGATTTCACCCATACATTCTCTTTTAAATGTTAAGCTCATGATAAAAACAATCTGGACCAGACCTACCATTAGGGAGAGTGATGTTGCTGCCTCAGGCACGAGATGCTAGGAGAAGGAATTTTAGTTAAGAACCTTCCCACATACATAACTGAAAATAAAAAGTAAACCATCTGATGAAACTGAACATTTGTGTTTGATGTAGAGGTGGGCACGAACTGCTCTGGCAGTTCAACTTGCTTCAGAATGGCACCTGCACGTGTGTTCCACAGGACCACACAGTCAGAGCATTCAAATGGCTGCTGCTGAAAAGATGATAAATAGGCTCTGGTCTAATCCAGAATGATGGAATCTGTCACTCTCCCACCATTCCCAGCTATTGACTGGGTTGGCTAAAGTTGATTGGACTTGTAGTCCAATAACATCTAAAGGGCCACAGGTGCTCCACTTGTAACTGACCCAAAAAATAAATTGTGATACTTTTCAACACAAATCCTTTACGTGAGGAAAAAATGGAACATGTAACAAATTAAAACTTGTTTTACTTTTCTTGTTAATCTTGTCACCTTCTTTTCTTCCCCCAGCTGTGCCCATCTATATCTTTTCTTCCTGTCACTTTGGGTGAAGGACATTATAAAGGGGACAATTCCCATAGCTGAATTTCAGACATTTTACATTTTGGGTTGCGCTGGCTTCATTTCTTCAACCAGTCTTCTGAGTGACAGCCCAATCTATTTTGTAACGTATCATTATTTTCTTCTGATTGGAAAATCTGTGGCATGATCCTGGTTCATGTATATACAACTGAATGCTCATTTCAAAACGAAGCTATTTTCGAGGGGTTTCTTTTTAAAATCACCATCATAATTCCCCAAATATAATTATAGTGAACAAATCAGGGGAAGCTGGTAAATTAATCCTTTATTGGGATCCCATGCAGAACACGCTCCTTCAGTTAACAGCTACCCACACCCCTTTGACATTTAATAAATAAATCCTCGGAGCCCCCATCCTTTCCATAGTTCAAGGTGTGTATTTTTTTCCAGCAGGCATGAATTGGCATCAAAATCGCTGGGGACCAAGGCTGGACTCTTCCCTGAAAAGCCCCTGAAATTTGAAAAGTTTTCAGTTCAGGGAGCTGGGATATGAAGCTACAAAGGGGGTGTGAATAGTTGTTAATTGAAGGAGAGTGCTGGGCATGCTTTACCAATCTAGGGTTAATTTACCAGCTTCCCCTCTGTATTGTTAAAGCGTGCTGAACACACTCCTTCAATTAACTACCCACACCCCCTTTGGAGCTTCATAATTCAGCTCCCTGACCCCCAAACAGTTCAAAATTTCAGAGGGTAACCTAAAAAATCACTTGCTCCCCTAGGGCAAGCCAATTCAAATCATCACCATCTAATAGCAGCTGAGGTGCTTTTCCCTGCAGTGGGAGCCTATTCCAAGTATGACTGCACCCAACACCATCCAATACTCAGCACTTCCCCCAATACCACGATCTCCCTATATCAGATGTGGGTTCAATATGAACAATCTTTCCCCACAGTTATATGGCAGCCTGGTCAGCCAAGCTGACAATGGGGCTCTCCTAAACTCCAGGTACCACCCACCAAAAAGGCCCTACACAGGAGTAGGTTATGCCATGTGGCAGGCCCCAGGCCACATAGACTGGCAGGAATGACTAGACGGCTCTGCACCCTTCCTACACACCTTACTGCCAGTGTGTAAACAGTGCTGGGCATGCCAGGTGACGCTTAGGCCATCCACCATGTCGCAGGAGGGTGGGATGTGAACCATGTTGTCTCAAACCCTGGCAGCTACTCAGTGCCTCATGGCAGCCTCAGCCCACTCCCTGAGGTAACCTAAGGAGGGAGGGCCAAAGCTGCCACCTACTAGCCTTCCCTCCACGCCTCCTCCTCCCAACTGAGTGGGCCTCTGCCCTGACCACTTTCCCTCCCTCACCCACCTGGCCATGAGGGAAGTCAACCCTAAGAGGCTAGAGCCAAGGGCAGTGTTGATGCACCCCAGGTATCCCTGGACACACTTCTGCCAATTTACAATTCCACCTGGAAGTAGCAATCCAAAGAGGTTACCATTGCCATCGGGAAGTCCTTGATGGCATTGCATCCCTTACCTGCCCCACTTCCGGATTATAAGGGGAGGAATGCTCCTTCCTCCTCCTAGCTGCCCAGCAGCAGGAGTACAGAGGCATTTTTTTATTCACCACCTCAAAAATTAATCTATTTTACAATTTAATTTTATTCATTCCAAGTTAATTTTACTTTATCCAAGTTAAACAAATTAAATTTAGCTGAATGAAACCAAACCAGTATCTCTTTTAACTATATTAAAATGATCTGTAGTGCCTACTTTATGGTCCTGTATGAATTATTCCTAGGGCTGGTACCACATTCTATTTATGCTACAATCTTCTGACTTTTCTTTAAACTTCTTACACAGATCAGAATAATTAGCAGGGGAAGAATCATGCAAACAGAAAGAAGTGTCAGACATATGATTTTTTTTCTGCTGTGCAATCCATTATGTGAATTGATGACAATTTACAACCAAAATAACTAGGCATTACCTTGTTCTCAAACAGGGGGATTGACACTTCATCAGCCTTTTTTTCCAAATAGTTGCATCACAAAATCATTGTTTGCAGAGGATGGGGTTTGTCAGTAGAATTATTTGACATGACAACATGATGAAAAGGCATCTTTCCAATGCAAGTTTTTTAAGCAATACACAATTTTTACTTTCTATAAAGAACCACTGTGGTATCTATAAGTATGATGGATATAACAGCTTCTTCATCCTAAGAATCTAATCCCATTATATTTAATGGTTGTTATGCACATCAAGTGGAAAATAGTCCACTACTCATGCATCTGCAGATAACAAATTGGGCATTTCTTCTCATCCTCAATTACCACATGTCTGCCTCAACAGGAAACAAAATCACCAGCAATTTACAGTGTTAAGTTTTATTTCTTGTTGTTTATGACTTCTATGGAATTTTGACAGTAAGGTGCACTTGCTTCATCACAACTAAGGATTCAAAACATACAATGATCATTTTGGGGTGTTTCAGACTTCACTACACAATCTATTTTATTCCAAAGGTCCCAAAATGTAGATCCTCTCCCTGTGTCTCTGGGATGGGAAGGAAGCTGAATAACTAGAATTAAAAGTGGAATGGATAAAAAAAAATCTTCATGAGAGAGAAAAGGGGAACAGCACCTTTTTTTATGGAAAACAATGTAGCAGCCCAGTAGCTGAAATTTATTTCTGCAGTTACTCTAATGCCATAAATTTTAGATGTGAATTGCCATCAGTTAATATCTCCATATGCAACAGAGTCACACAACTTAGAATGCAGAACATAATGTCTATGGAGATTCCTTAACTCCTATTCACATCTAAATGTTATGCCAAGTGTCACATCCCTTGGAGTTGCACCTAGCAACTCACCCAGGGAGTTGCAACTAGCACAGACCCTGCCTGCCTTCAAAAAAACCATTAAAAACCTTGGTTTTTCGAGAGGCATTTGGCGACCTTTGTGTGTGTGTGTGTGTGTGTGTGTGTGTGTATGTGTCTGCTTTTTTCTTTTTTTCTTGCTTTGCTTTTGTGAATCATTGCCACTGCCAGGACCCTGCCTGTCACAGAACCTGATTCTGAGGGGTTAAATGGTGAAGAGCTGCTGGAGGAGCCTTGCAGCTCAAATCAGCAGGCAGCTGGGTCTGATGACTCAGCTGAAAGCATATCTCTCCCCCCCCCCCCAGAAGGGCCATTAGCAGGATTCTGCAAAGACATGCTACCAGGAGGGCTAGGGAAAGGGTCTTTGATGCTAGACGGGGAATCAGGGCAGCAAGCCCTGAGTACTAGCAGAAGCCTTTCCAGGAGTAAGGGTGTGGTCCCTGTTTTGGGATAAAGCTGGTAGGCTCACCTTGAGTTCTCTGTGGGAGCAACGTGTTATTTGAACCTGCAACCACGTTCCTGTCTGTGACCTTGGCTCTGTCTCCTGATTTCGGACTGGCTTCCTGGACCACGGCTTGATATGTTCCCTTGGGTTTGGCATCTGGTTTCCATGAGATATTCTGGTTTTGACTTGGACTGTTAATTGCTGGAAGTTGGATTCTGTTATTTATCTGGCACTTCATTGTTAGCAACAACTTTAATTTGCCAGGCTCTCCACAAAAGATCTTTACAAAAAACTGAATCCTGTTTGTGTGTGTGCTCTGTGTGCGAGGCTTGACAGCCGCCATATTTGCCAATTATTCTCATTCTCATTTTTATTTTTTAATATTATTATTCAGACTTTTTTATTGTTCTTAAGTTTGACTGCTGTAAACCGCCCGGAGTTCCATTGGAGGATGGGCAGTATAAAAATATAAAAATAAATGAATAATTAAATAAACTTGTCTACCCAAAATGAAATGAAACTCTAAACTATTATTATTGGCATTGGTGATTAGTACATGGGCTATCTTTGTGTGTCCCAATACAACCACCCAAAGTCACTCCTCTAGGTCCTTTTATAGAACCAAATAAATGGTCACACAGCCAAAACACAATTCTAATTGTTGCAGTTAGATGAAACATCTGGGGGAAGTGATCCACACTGGGGGAGGGGGGACAGCAAGCTGATTTGCACTGTCATTTACATAATCCAATCATTGATTAATACTTTAAATTCACCCAAGCCATTTCCAGAACAAATTGTGATATATTTTCCACTGTAATTGTGTGCTAATTTAGGATGGCAAGGCTATTATTATACTAAAGTCAAAGCACCCGAGTACACCTCAAATGCGAATGAAATATGAGAGCAGTCACATTAGACTTGGAAGAGGAAAAAATGTAGATAAACAAAAGCACAGACTCCTGACTTCCCTGCTGAAGTTGATATGTTTTCTGTGCGTTACCATGATTTGATTTTCCCAAGTGCTGTGAGGGGTGAAAACTTGCAATAGTGTTTTAAAGCAGAAACTTTACAAAATTGCTGTGAGACAGGGATACTGTCTAGAAGCAAGTTATCTGCAATTCATTGACTTGGGAACCTGGATCCTACTGACAGATAATTGACAGGTGCTTGGTCAGCATTTTCTAGCTTTCCTGATCATTAAATCTCCCACTGAGCTAGCCACTGTATTTAGTGAAAAGTCAGCCAGCCTGATCTATACACTAATTATCCTGGAGGGGTTTCCTTTATTCCTATTTGATGGTAGGCACTTGCACCTGAAAACCTGCCTGGAATGCTGACATTAACATCCTTCCATGCCAGGTTGTGGTTAAAGGCCCAGGAAGAAGGAAAATACACAAGTTAAGAATCACAGCAACACAAGTAATTTTATAATACGGTGGTGCCAAACTGAATGGCCACAGGTGTTTCGGAACTGGAAATGAGAATAATTAGTTGGAAATAAGATAGAAATGCCACCATCTTTGAAAACTGTATTGTCTTCAACTAGAAAATATATGGCTATAAATGATCAGCACTGCATGTGATGCTGGTGGAAAGAAGAGATGGCCACAAAATGAAAAATGAAAGACTCTTTCATCATTTTGTTAGGTAACAGACTACTCTGTTACCTAACAAAATGGTAGGACACATTTTGTTTCATTTTTGTCGCAAAACACAATTTCCCTCCCTCTAGAATGAAATGATTCATTCTAATTGGAATCAGGAGCCAATTCCAATAGAATTTTTTTCCCTAGGGGCACCCCCTTTGGAGCTTCATAACTCATCCCCCTGAACTCCAAACCCTTCCAAGTTTTGGGTGCACTCAGAGAAGAGCTTGAGGAAGCTACCCTGCCATTTTGGTCCCTCAGGACCCAGAGGAGCATAGTGTTTCATTTCAGTTTGTTTCATTTTGTAACGAAACTACTTTAAAATGTCATTACAAACGAAACAAAAATAAAACTACTACAGAAACAAAATGAAACACTATTTTTCTATTTCGTGCCCATCTCTAGTGCAGAGCTTTGAGGATACCCTGGATACTAGAGGTTAAAGATCAAATAAAGACTGCTGTACCACTGAAGGCAGAAATGTTGAAGATGAGACTGTCCTAACTTGGGGTGCATCATGAGATGACAGAATTCTCTATCTATTGATGAGGGACTTAAAATAATTCTCCTCCGTAGGACACTGAACTTTTTTCACTGTGCAGTTAGAGCCTTTAAGCCTCAAGATTTCCACACTCTGCCAATACACTTCTCAACTGGAACAGAATGGCCTTTAGCTTTGGCCAAGAAATTACTGAATTGAAATTACTGAATTATTTCTGATTTACCCTAATCCAATTTTAAAAAAAACTACTTTATAATCCAATCAATTCAATGCTTCAAAATAACAAAATAACAAATTAAAACAAAAAACCCAGTGTTTGAATATGTCATATTGTGCTTTTGTATCCATGGATCAAAGCACCAGGAAATGACCCAACATGGCTGCACAATAATGTGTTTACATTACCAGCAGTAATTGGATTCCAAACTTTATGCAGCAAAAGCCAGCCTGAATGTTAAGAATACCAGCAGCAACAATCAAGATGATCTACAAAAAATCCTATTGTTCTCACTACCATTCATAAAGTGACACCAAGCAAAGGTCTGTGAAGGTTCACAGTCATCCAGGTGAGTTTATCTGGAAGCCGAGTCATGGCAACTGGATTTCTTTTCTTGAGAGATTGAAATGTTTCACTGCTCATCCAAACAGCTTCATCAGTCTGAGGAAAGCTAGTTGTGAGTCCTCCATTTTATATTTTACACCAATTTTTAGTTCACTAAACTGACTCCTTTGTTCATAAGTTAACCACTCCTCCCCCAAGTGGAAAGCAACTGTCAGGATTTTTTTTCCGCAAGGGTGAATAGTGTGAGCACAAATGGATATCCTGTGGATTGCTACATGTGTGTAAAAGTCAGTGTTGATCCAAAGCCCCATTTCAAAGGCTTTGTGTGTGTGTGTGTGGAGGGAGGGGGTAGTAGGACTGTCCCCATTTTTAGATTTGCTCTGCTGCACAATAATATCACTGTACTCTTGTGCAGCAGTAATCTCCTTCACACAAGAGAGAGGCAATCTCTGGAGATTTAAAGGGGTAGATTTTGCCTTTCCAAAGCACAGCAGAGGAGAACTATAAACACACTTTGATTTTACATTGAGCAACCACATATTAAAAGTGGCACAAGTGTGTGTTTTAATTTTTACAACTGTGTGGTTGCTTCATAATTACAGACAAGGTTTAATGTTCTGCAAATGTGTTTTATAAATGCAACACTATTCTCCCCTAAATCCCTAAAGCCACATTATTGCCGTGCAATTAAAGCCCAAGAAACCAGCATATTCCATTGGATGACATTAGAAAGAAGAATGAGGATATTTGTATCTGACTTTTTGCAAGAAATACACCAGAGAAGGAAAAATGCTTAATGATGCATGAACAAATGAAGGGGAAAGAACTAGCAAGCGTCCATTCAGTAATCATCGTAAGCTTTATTTTCTAAACTGATAGTAATATGTCACTTTTAGTAATAGGGTGTTCATTTTATATCCATCTTTTTTCTAAAGACCTACACACCTCAGACCAGGAGAGAGGAAGTAACTTGGGTTTCTCTTAATGGATGTCTGGAAAAGCAAAGATCACCATGCTCACCCAGATGTCAGAAGAAGAGAAGAGCAAGAGCACCTGGCTCTAGCTAAGTGTAGGCTGCAGAACAACTTTGTAAAAGAGATTGATGGGGATACTTTCTGTTTGCAACACTTCGCACTAGACATGGGCACGACCAGAAAAAATGACGTTTTGAGTTTTCATTTGTCGGAATGGGTCCGTTTCGGGTCATTTCCGTTTGTCACGAAATTTTTCAAAAATTTGTCGTTTCGTTTGTCGTTTGTCGTTTCCACCGCAATTTAGCGCTATTTGACTTCCCAGAGCATAGGGGCGTCCCGCAATCAGGGCCGGCGCTAGGTGTTTTTGCGCCCTAGGCGGTGGGTGGGGCAGAGGGCGGGTGGTAGGGGGAGGGGTGGGCAGGCGGCGGCGGCGGGGGGTCATGGGTGAGCGGCAGCCGCAGGCAGGCGAGTGGGCAGGCGGCAGCACGGGCCGCAGGCGGGTGGCAGCGCGGGCGGACGAGCGAGTGGGCAGTTAGGATATCACTTACTTAGGATAGAGGTTCTGTTCTTGGCTTGCACCCCAAATGTGTTTGTGTGCAAGCAAATTGAAGTTGGGAAAATAGAAAATAAATGGTAGTATATAATATTATTAAAAAATAAATCCACACCTCCCACTCCCAGTCGAAGCTCCCCCTTTATCCAATATCAGAAAAAAAAATCCTCACAAACTTCCAGAGAAGAAATAAAGAATAAACTGCTATTCCCTTCAGCAGACAAAGCTGCAGGGAATCAAAGAAATTATTTTCTAAATTCAATTCCCTCCCTGCCTGCCTAACATAAATCCTAAAGCCTCCAGCCTCCCTCCTCAATCTCGATCGGATCACACCAGCACCAGCAGCCAGCCCTCCTCCCTCAACCACATCCATACACCCGACTGCGATTTCTGGAAGGTGCCTCGGCTTATTATGCCCTCCGAGACATCCAGAAGTGTCAGTCAAAAACCTGGCGATGCCATTGGTGGAATGGTTCAAACAATTTGCATGGTCCCATCCCATGCCCAGCCCAAATGGGCAGGTCTAAAAAAATAAAAAATAAAATAAAATAAAATAAAATCAATGCGACATTTCATTGCTATAAAAAACCCACTGCTGCTACTATTAAAATTCAGGCATTTAAAATAAATAAATTTCACATGTTTCTGTGGTGATTTGGTGTGTTTTTTGACCATGATTTCAAAAGAAAAATTGTGGTCGCCATTTTGGATCCCCCCACCGCATGGCATGGCGAGACGACGAGGATGACCTCCCCCCAGCCTGGTGCAAGCAGCCCAGGACAGAAGAAGAGAGGGGAAAGGTCGCCCCCCCCCCCAGAAACCACCCCTCTGGTAGGTGGCAAAGCCTCAGGCAGGCATATTTTCGCCTGCTTTTTTGGCCGGGAGTCGGTTTTTTTAAAAAAAAAACTTTTAAAAACTTTTTCTGTGCTTCGCATTGCACGATCACCGTGATGCCACAAACGGAAACGAAAAACCCGACCAAATTTTTCTTTTTTAGGTTCGAGTTCGAGTTCTGACGGCTTAATTATCGTTACCGTTTCCGTTACGTAACAGAAATGATAACTGAAAACGGAAACAACAATTTCGCCTAGTCATGCCCATGTCTACTTTGCACTGAATAGTGTATGTCAGTTTCAACCACAGTTGACCTACCTGCAAATGATGCAGTCTTAACTTCTCTGATAGTCAAAATAATTCTCATCTGTGATGGGAATGGAAAGGTTGGCTTACTGAGAAAGAAGGTACAAAGGAAGTTGCTTCATACCAAGCAAGAACATGGTCTATCAAGTTCTGTATTGTTTACAAATAGTGTACTGGACTGGATCTCCCAGATATTTCCCCCCCTAACAGAACCATCTTAGAAAATTCTAAGCTGATACAGATTCTTTACTCTGCTCTTTTTCTTTCTCTTTCTTTCTTTCTTTCTTTCTTTCTTTCTTTCTTTCTTTCTTTCTTTCTTTTTACAACTTATATGCTGCCCACTACCCAAACGTCTCTGGGCAGCATATAATCAAAAGAATTTAAACTGTTAAAACATAAAATATCAATAAACAATTAAAACAATAATAAAATCAATACACTAAAATTGCCATCAGAGGACCCACAATCTATATTGTGTCAATTAATAAAACTTCTGGAACAGGAAGGTTTTTACCTGGTGCCAAAATGTCATTAATGTTGGCGCCAGGCGGATCTCACTTGGGAGGGCATTCCATAACTTGGGGGCAGCTGCCGAGAAGGCTGTATGTCCACAGGCCATCCCTCTCACCTCCTTGAGGGATGGCTCTTTTAAGAGGGCCCCCTGGCTTGATGTTAATTGCCAGGTAGGTTCATATGGAAAGTATATAGGTCCTAAGCCATTTAGTGTTTTATAGATCAAAACAAGCACTTTGAATTGGACCCGGGCAACAACAGGTAACCAATGCAGGTTATGCAGAATTGGCATGATGTGATCCTTAGTGGCCCCACCAGTTACCAGCCATGCCACACAATTTTGAACCAGTTGCAATCACTGAACCATCTTCAAAGTTTGCCCCACATAGAGCACATTACAGTAATCAATACGGGATGTTACCAGAGTCATCCTCTTGTGGTCATCAATTGCCTCGGGTGCACTATTCCAACTGATGGCAAAGAAAAGCTTGTAAGGGGGAAATCTGGAAGTTGAGTCATGGCTACTGGACTTCTTTTTTGAGAGATAGAAACGTTTCGCTGTTCATCCAAACAGCTTCATCGATGAAGCTGTTTGGATGAACAGCAAAATGTTTCTATCTCTCAAAAAAGAAGTCCAGTAGCCATGACTCAAATTCCAGATAAACTTACCTGGATGACTGAGAATCTTCACAGACATACAGTATTGTAAGGGGGAAAGTTCATCAACAATTGTAAATGGCTCATCTAATTAATATTCATGTTACTCAATCATTTTGATCTAGCCATCATTCAAAGACACTATAATCAGAATGTTTAATGTCAACTGACTTTCTTACCCACCAACCATGATCTCTGTATTTTGATATCTATACTCATATGCTATTCTTAAATACTTGCCAAGTTGTGTCTCATTCTCTTATGTCTGAGGACTTGAACATGAAAGCTCTCTCTCACACACACATATATATGTTAGTTTTTAAGGTGCCAATGTGTTTATGCTTTTTTATTTTGTTCTCACCTAGAAAGTTTGCACAGACTAACACAGCTAACCATTCTAGAGCTATGTACATCTTGTTTACAGGAGCTCAGATTGTAGCTCCTAGAAACATTATGGACCACTGGCTACACCAAGAGATGCTGGAAGATGTATATGGCATCTTTTGACAAAACAAACATTTATAATATCATACAGAAGAAGAGCAAAGACTTTCTCATGAACCTTCAAGAGTGGAGTGGGGGGCGTATTCTGCAAAAAAACAAATGGTAAACCTGTTACATTCTGAAAGGAATATAACCTGATTTCTCCTGTAATGTTTTCTGTTTTTTGTTTTCAAAATGTTAATCACTCATGACTAGAGATGGGCACAAAATGATTTTTTTATTTCGTTTTTCATTTTTCATTTTGCTATGTAACAAAACAAAAAATGAACTTTTTTTAAAAAAGAAATGAAATTAAACAAAAAATGTTTGATTCATTCTGTTCTGTTTTCCGTTCTGTCTTTGAGCCACCGCTGCATACATCGGTGGCTAAAGACATTTAAAGGACCCATACTTCTCCCCCAATTGGGCACATTGTGGAAAATTGGCGGTTGTTTAAATGTCTTATATTTATTTATTTTTGCATTTCTATACCGCTCCCATTTCCGGGAGGGAACTCTGGGTGGTTCACACACAAAAAGTTAAAAGCATGTACATCAGTCAAAAAAGAGGTATAAGGTAAGAGGCGTAAAATTTGAAAATAAAAAGAAAAAGGCAGTGGGAGGAAACACTTTGGTACATCCTAACAATCGCCAAAGGCATCCCTGAACAGCCAGGTTTTGAGAGCCACCGAGGCCAGCACGGCCAAAGACAGGAGGGCAAGCGGACCCTGTGGGAGGAGAGGAGCCGCCGCCACCACCACCACTGGACCCTAAAAGGTAACAAACCATTTCATTACCTTTTCGTTTTTGTATGTTCCAGTAACTTCACCTTCAGAAATATATACTTATAGGGTTCCTCACCCCTTTTAATATTTTCAAGCCATGGATAAGTAAATCATCAAATACTGATCTTGTCGATGGGGAATCCGACTGAACAACAAAGGGATCACAAGTTGTTTTAACCATCAATCTTCCTTTTCTTTTCTTTTCTTTTCTTTTCTTTTCTTTTCTTTTCTTTTCTTTTCTTTTCTTTTCTTTCCTAATTCTAAATGCCTCTTTCACTTTCTCAAGAGTCATTTGCAATCTATGCCCTCTCTGCTAGATAAAATATTTCATGGTTTTCAATGGTTAAGCATACCCATTGCTGGATGGACTCAACGACTCACCAACCACAACAGTGAGGCTTCCGTCCTCTTCACTCCATGTAAAGAGTAACTTGGGGTGCTTCAAAAAGATAAGTCTTGTCCTATAGGAGTGCAAAAAGCTGGAATCTCTTGTGCAAATTTTCAGGCCAATCTAGATACATCACCATCATCACTCAATGCCTTGTCCCAGTTTGATGTTGGTGGATCTGCACTGAAAGAGTCTAGCTTGCTTAGTACAGAAAGGTGTATGTGTTGAATAATGCACTGTCATTCCTAATCAGATGTATTGTTTTTCCCTGATGATTTTTTTTTAAAAAAATTCCACCTCATAAGCATGGTTCCACACATAGGACCTGGTCCACCCGGCTCCATTAATTCAAGTGGGAAGACATTAAAAACATGTTTATCTTTCTTATCCATATCTACAGGACTTTAGGTTCTTAGGTTTACCAGGAACTTATCCTGGGATTACAACTAAACCCAAGAGATAAGGTACAGTACTTATAGATGGATTTCATCCTTGGTTCATAACTGTTTTCCAGTAAATTCTTTATAACATTTAAAATTAATATGGTGTATGTGGGGTGTGTGTGGTTCTTTTGATGCATTTTTAATATAAGCAAAAAGAATAAGTGAGGAAAGCAAAAGTGTCACAACAGATGCAGTATTCCGTTGGAGATTTACAAGCTGCATATTTTAATTATTTCTTGTTTCTCAGAATAATTAATTGCTTTGAAACCCCAACTGGATCTGTCTAATCACTTTCTGTCTTTTGTCCTCATTAATTTCCCATCATTTCTAAATTTAAGAAACTCTGCCTTGACACCCATGTTAGGAAGAGACAGCTGGTGTTATTATTCAGAAGTCTATTAAAAAGGTCTTGGAAAAGAGTCTGAACTAAACATTCACACACACAAATATTTTGTGTGAGTTTGGGAGAAATTACTGCTCATTAACATCTTGATGAGAAATCCACTTGCCACCAATGAAAAAAACGGAGTGGGTCATGGTGATACCCATCAGTGTTTTGTTTTTGTTTGCTTGTTTATTTGCTTGTGTGTTGGTTGTTTTTGATTGTTATTAAAATGCTAGTCCCTTCATACTTGTTAAAACAAAAATATTCTGGGTAAGAATGTTGGACATGTTATCTTTTACATTTATCTTTAGCAAAACGTCATCCTTTTCCAGACTGGCCAACCATGGTCAATGCTTAATACAGAATTAATTGGACAGATTGGACAAAATATTCTGAATTTTCAGAAGGCCCCTCATTACTTCCCCTTTTTCTTTCACTGGACTATTCCAGCTCCCAGATGTTCTAGCTGTTGTGTGGAACAGGAAATTCTGTGGAATATTGTAGTTTTGTACATGATATCAAGGCTCACTACCTCACTATGGTATGTTTAGAGTGACTGAGGAGCCATGTAATATGGCAGAACTCCTGCTATGGTGACAGAAGTTGAGACATACAGCTCCAATGAAATATATTCTAGTAAAATTTGTTAGACATGTCTATAAAGCATTCACAAAAGCAGAGCTCCAGAGATATAGCAGTGCCATACTTCTATCTCCAGAATACTTGGTTTATAGGAAGAGGCAAAGCTGAGGTCAGAGGGACTAATCCAGCCAACAGTGGCTATGGACTGTTCTCCTCAAGCTACTTGTATAAGTGGCTGGAAGGCAGGAAAGAGAA
Source organism: Phrynocephalus guinanensis (assembly GCA_037367245.1). NCBI lineage: Eukaryota > Metazoa > Chordata > Lepidosauria > Squamata > Agamidae > Phrynocephalus > Phrynocephalus guinanensis. The sequence goes on along the minus strand of CM074737.1, from coordinate 12,471,341 downwards.
CTCTTCATTGTAATGGAGAGTGAGTTAGACAGGGTGCTGGGAAATCTAATAAGGATGGGCACCAAATGAAAAATGACACACCATTTTGTCATTTTGTTAGCTAATGAAACAAAATGAAATGAAACTAAATGGGGACGTGTCATGTCATTTCAAACAAACTGAAATGACTTTTTTGTTTTTACGATTTGTTTCTCTGCAAAATGTCTCTGCTGGGTGTTCAAGACACCAAACTTGGTAAGAACCTTCCTTTGACCCTCCCCTTTAAGCCCTCCAAAGCTGCTTTTTGTGTGTTAGTGTGTGAATGGACAAAGAGAGAGTGGTGTGTGTTTGTGTGGAAGAGAGAACCTCTCTCTCTCTCTCTCTCTCTCTCTCTCTCTCTCTCTCTCTCTCTCTCTCTCTCTCTCTCTCTCTCAGTCTCTCTCTCTCTCTCTCTCTCTCTCTCAGTCTCTCTCTCTCTCTCTCTCTCAGAGAACCACAGCTTACTGTTCTTTTGGGGATGGTTGGGTTGAGGGATTTTGGGCAGGCTTTCTTAATTTTATATATTTTATTTATTTATTTATTTATTTTATTATTAAATTTATACCCCGCCCATCTTCCCTAAGGGAACTCTAGGTGGCTTACAAAGCTGATACATTCAGCACAAATCATACAATCACAACAAAACTGGACAGCAACAATTAAAACAATAAAATACAATCATAAAAATTGTAAAACACCCTTGCATTAACAATCATCACTCGAGGACATCGAGCAATAGGGTGAACAGGCAGCAGATGGTGGGGGAAAGAGGGAAAAAACCCTGAAAACTATTAGGCTAGGTCACCAAAGGCCTCGTGGAATAAGATGGTTTTCACAGCTCTACGGAGGCCAGCAGGGACTCTGCAGAGTGCACTTCGCTGGGAAGGCTGTTCCACAACGATGGGGCAGCCACCGAGAGGGCCCGATTTCAGGTGGACGTTCGTCTGGCCTCTCGGGGTGTGGCAACCCGAAGCAAGTGCGCTCGCGACTGCCGAACTGGTCGTGCTGAAGTTGATCGCTGGGCGATCCGCTCTGCCAGGTAGTCCGGGCCCAAGCCATGGAGGGTTTTATAAACTAAAACCAGGACCTTGAATCTGATCCAGGCTGCAACGGGTAACCAATGCAGTCGGGCCAGAACTGGGGTGATGCGGTCATAACGGCGCGTGCCCACCACCAGTCTGGCTGCAGCATTCTGCACCCGCTGCAGACGCTGGAGGAGAGTCAAGGGCAACCCCATGTAGAGGGTGTTGCAGTAGTCCAACCTTGAGATCAGCAGTTCTTGAACCACTGTTCTCAGAGAGTCGCCGTCTAGGTAGGGATGGATCTGGGCAATCTAGCGAAGGTGATAAAACGTGGTCTGGGTCACGGCAGCCACCTGGGCATCCAAAGATAGCGCTGGATCCAGGACCACACCCAGATTCCGAACCCTCTCTGCCAGCTGGAGAGAAACACCCTCCAAGCTGGGGAGAGGGCCTCCATAGCCAGACGGAGAACTCCCAAAGAACATCACCTCGGTCTTCTCGGGATTGAGTTTGAGCCTGTTGGCCCTGGTCCAAGCCATGACCGCCTCCAGGCACTGGTCGAGGGACCAGACAGCTTCCACTGCAGAGGTGGAAAAACAGAGATAGAGCTGCGTGTCATCAGCATACTGATGACAGCAGATTCCAAATCTCCTAATGACCCCAGCCAGAGGCCTTACATAGATGTTAAACAGTATGGGGGAGAGAGATGAGCCCTGCAGAATCCCACAAGGGAGTGTCCACAGGGCCAACAACTCTCCACCATGCTGCACATACTGGGCCGACCCTCCAGGAAGGACCGGAGCCAGCTGCGAACAGTGGCTCTGATACCCACCTCAGAAAGCCGGTCCAGTAAGATACCATGGTCGACGGTATCAAAGGCTGCTGAAAAATCCAGGAGAACCAACAGGGTAGAGCAACCCCTGTTGGCCGTCCGGATTAGGTAATCTTGCAGCGCGACCAGAGCTGTCTCGGTTCCCTGGCAAGGCCTGAAACCAGATTGGCAAGGATCAAGGCACCACTGTTCCTCCAAGAATGGCTGGATCCGAATCACGGCCACCCTCTCAATGACCTTGCCCATGAAGGGAACATTGGCGATCGGATGGTAGTTGGCCAATTGGTCTGATGCCAAGCCCGTTTTTTTCAAAATGGGCTTTACCACCGTCTCCTTCAAGTGGGAGGGAAAATCCCCTCACTGAAGGAGGCGGTGGTGATGACAGAAGCCCATTTGGGCATGCTCCCTCCGGCAGCCTTTATGAGCCATGATGGGCAAGGATCGAAGGGGGTGGACGCGGGTTGTCAGTGGGCAATTGCCCTGGACACCTCCGAAGAGGAAACAGGCCCAAACTCAACCAGTCGAGGAGAGCTTGGGGGTAAAGCAACTGGGGGTGGCGAGGAAGGGCTAGTGCAACCAGATTTGAAGCCGGCCCAGATGGCCTCTATTTTTGATCTAAAGTAGACTGCGAAATTCTCACTACTGAAATCAGAAGGAGGAGGCCTAGCCAGACTGGGATGGGTGAGGTCTCGAACCACACGGAAAAGTTCCACCTGGCGGTTCGAGGCCCCATCAATTCTCAGGGAGTAATAAGATCTTTTAGCCTCCCTGATCGCTCGCGAGTAGTGCCTAGTCTGGATAACAACAGCAGTCTGATTTATAACCATCCGGCTCCGGCTCCAGCTGCTCTCTAGCCTCCTCTGCTCCTGCTTCATCGCTCTTAACTCCGCTGTGAACCACGGTGAAGGTCGAGCTCTGCCATGGACGAGGCACTTAAGGGCGATTCGGTTGACGGCATGGGAAGCTGACTCAAACCATTGGTTAGCCTTAGCCTCGTCCGAATCGTCAGCCAGACCACCAGGAAGTTCCCCGAAAACTTCACGGAACCAGGAGGGGTCCAGAAGCCACCGGGGACGGGCCCAAACAAGGGGCCGGTGATCCCCATGGGGAGGGGCCACGATTGACAGGGAGAAGGACAACAGGTAATGATCTGACCATGACACAGGTAAGGAGAGGATGTCCCCCAACTCCAGATTAGAATCCCCCGACATGGAGGTAAATACCAGGTCCAGGGTATGTCCACATCTGTGGGTAGGACAAGAAATATGCTGGGATAGGCTCATGGAGGTCATGGACTCCATGAATTCCAGAGCTGCACCAGAAAGCTCACCGCTTGCACGTTGAAGTCCCCGATGACCAAGAGCTGGGGAGACTTCAACAGAGCCATGGCGATGAACTCTGAGAGCTCTGGTAGGGATTGTGCTGGGTTGTGAGGAGCGCGGTAACCCAGCACAATGCCAAATCTATCCCGCTGACCTACCAACAGGTGCAGGCATTCTAACCCCGGACTAACCAATGTTGAGGCCCTGGTCACATGAAGAGAATCCCTGTGGTCAATGGCAACCCCTCCCCCCTTCTGACCCTCCAACCTACCCACTCCCTGAACCAGAAACCCAGGCGGGCACAGCTGGGCGAATGAGGCTCCCCCGTCTGCGCCCACCCAAGTCTCCGTGATACAGGCCAGGTCAGCCCTCTCATCACTGATGGCGTCATAAATGACGGGGATCTTATTATGGACCGACCTGGCATTCATAAGGAGACAGGACAGGTTGGAGGCGCTGGTGGGATGGTTCCGGGACACGTGGCAGTGAGCCGAAAGGTCAGAACGTGGGACAGGTGTGAGATGCCTGACCCTGGTTCTTCTTATCTGACTAACCCATCGGCTCCGAGTGTATCGTCCATGACCTGACACAGTTGGTATATGAGCCCCTGCTAACATGGCGACCTAGAAATTAAAAAACAACAACAACAAAGAGTTACAATCCAATAAACTTACAATAATAATACAAATGAATCAGCTAATAAATAATAACAATAAACGGAGAAAAATAAACTAAGATAAAATAAAAATAAAACAAAACATAAAACGGGCATACAGCCAGGGAAGGATATAACACACCTAGGAGCAAAGGGGGCCAAAGGGGGAATAGGCCAAATATGGTAATAAATGCTCAGCTCAAGGGGTAACACACAAAGAAACCCGAGGTGTTAAACAGGGAAGGATGATGGTAACCAAATAAAGAGAAGAGCGAACAAGCTGTTCAATCCCCAGGAATAGATAGCAGAAGTATTCAGTCCAGGCGGACAAGCTGAGGGCCCAATAGCTCACATGACTCCCCCAGCTCATCTTTCACACCCCAATCCGGAGGCTAAACCCTCCGCCAGGAGATCCCGTACCAAGTAATGTCCAGCGGCAAGATGAACAAAATGACCACTGAGCCCCAGAGTCTATCCTCAACCAGGTGATCAAGGCCGGCAATTGAGTCTTGAGTCACTGCCCGAGCCCCCGTGGCGGAAGGCAACTGGCCTCGGCTCCTCCCCCCTCGGGAAAAGCAGTGGTAGTTGATGAAGCTCCCCAGAAGCAAGAGGGGGAAGCGTGCCGGTGGCTGATGCGCCACCCGTGCTGTAGTCTACTCGGTGAAGGACCAGCGACGACTGAGACCGCTCCCACAGGGGGGAGAGCACACCGGTGGCTGAACCACTGCCCGCGTATCAGCAGCGAAGGGAGGGGGAGCCCGGGAGGGAGGGTGACCACCAGGGACCTCCAGGCAGCAAGGTGGAAAAGTAAACGCCAGCGGCCAGACACGCCGGTGGCCGACCCGCCTTCCAAGCTATAGACTCAGCCGAGAGAACTGGCGGCGGCCACAGATGACAGAACCCCCCCACAAGTGGGGGGGGAGAGCACACCGGCAGCCGAACTGCCGCCAGAGTACCAACCGCAGGGAGGGGAGGGGCCCAGGAGGGGACGACCACCAGGGACCCCCAGGCAGCAGGATGGAACCATTGACGCCGGCGGCCGGCATGCTGCCTGAGAATCCCTAGATCACCGAGTGGCCAGAAAGGAAGCCCACTAAGGCAGCCCACATGCCGCCCGTACCAGGCGCCCTGGGCTCCAGCGCCCAGCCAAAAGCAGCCATAGACGAGAACAATCCCGGGCAGGAACAGCGCCAAGCGGGGGAGAGACCAGTCCCGGCAGATGGAAAGAGTCGAGCCTCAGTGCCGACTCGGGGGAAGGACCCGTAATGGCGGCCGCTGTCTCGGTCCTCAAGTCTTTGAGACCGTCGACGATGGACCGGCCGCTCACCCGGGCGTCCCCGTGGGGGGCAGAAGGAAAGGGCTCGCCAGGTACGACCACCCGCTCGGTGGATGTAGCAAAGGAAAAAGGGGGAGGGAGGAAGTGGGGGACACTCAGATCTAACAGTGAAGATGACATACCGCGTTTCCGCATCGGCGTCTGAGGCTCAGTGGACGGGTGGAAAATCCCCTGTGAGCCACCTCAAATGAGCCCCTTAGAACCCCCTTCAAGATCTTTACTACGCTCCCAGCGCTCCCCAGCGAGCCCCAAAAATAATTAAATTAAAAAACAGCTGGCAGTGCAGGAGAATAATTGAGAACAAAGAAGCGCAAGGGTGCAGAAGCGCAAGAAAGCTGCCGCCGCCTGCCATCTTGAATTGTATTCTGTTTTTGTAATCTGTATTTTCTCCCCGCCTATCCCGTGAAACTACATTTTCCTTCCCATCCACACACATTATTCCCAGTCCATTCACCTGTACCATTTTCCTCCATTCTTTTTAACCCACCCCCGTCCCTGTTTGTGCAGTTGTGTGTTTCTCTGTGCACACAGGTTCCTTTCTGTTCTGTTCTGCTTGGGAGGATTTTATCAGGGGAGGGATATTTGGCAGGATTTCATTCTAATAATACAATTTAAGCGGGGTTTCTTTATCTATCTATCTATCTATCTATCTATCTATCTATCTATCTATCTATCTATCTATCTATCTATCTATCTATCTATCTATCTATCTATCTATCTATCTATCTATCTATCTATCTATCTCCCCCCCTACCCTATTGAACGTACAACATTCCTTTTCCCCCTCACACATTGTTATTTCCACCACCAACCCGGACCAGTTCCCCAAATCTTCAAAAACCCCACCACCACCACATTTGTTTTTGACTGGACAAATAAACAGTAAAAAATGAAGAGCATGCCTATCAAAATTAGGAGAAGTTTATTGTCTGCTGGAGGCAGCAGCAGAAGGGCCAACAATGAAGAGACAAACAAAGGCCCATCAGGCAATGCTGTGCAACCCAGGCCACTGAACCTGAGTCTGGGAAAGTCAGGCAGCAGCATTCTCTTTGTGGAACAAGTTCTGAAGAACCACTCTTGTTTCTAGTGGCGTCTCAGGAGTTGGTTGCTATTCGGCATCGTTAATGGTCAGAACTATGACTGGATCAAATTACAGGGTCTCGATGGACTCCTGTACTGTTATTTGTTGTCAATACCTCCACAGGTTGGACTCAAGAGAGTTTAATTTGCGTGCCTGCTGCCTTCCTTGGATGTGGTAGCCAACTATTTCTCAGGCTTCCTCTACACAATCAAACCTTTATCCCCCTTTGCCATGGTGCTGGACACAGAAAGTAGCATCAATTCAAAGATGGGAAAAAGTGTCTTCTCAGCTGATTCTTGCCAGCACTGACTTAGAAACCTTTTATCTTCCTTCCTTCGCACAAATGCTCTATAGTCTCTCTTTGGGACTGTGACCAAATGGAGAAAATTCCAGTAAGTTTGATGGCCATTTCTTTGCAATTCATACATCAGAGGAACCCCGGCTTTCATAGCTAGAGTGGGTTTCAGCAGCAAATTCTAAAACAGCTGTGCCTTAACATCAGACAAGAGTCTCTCCCTTTGTTTTCATGGGGTAAATGCTGAACATTGTCCAGCTATGACTAACGCACATGAGATGACTCCAATTTGGAGTCCAAAGCAGGGTGTATTCCCAATTTGCTCAGAGCCAATTTTAGCGAAGATAGAAATCTGCTTCATACTTCCAGGGAACATTTGTATTAATTAAAAGGAACGCTCACAGAAGGAACACAGTTTAAGCTTGAGCAGTAATCAGTATAAAATAGTGGGAAGCAACCATCTGCAGTTACTGAATTCGAGATGAAGGCATTTGTAATCCTCCCCTTTGGAATTTATTAGCCTTCTGCAGGCACAATAACTGCTCCAGTTTAGAAGAAGGTAATAACTAGCCTTCCCTTCAACAGCCATTAAATTCCCACAACTTCATTCTCAGCACTTCAAGAAAAACATAGCTCTCGGTGCCCAGAAGCCAAGCCGGGCCACGGCATCTTTGCACTTTCTGTCTAATTCCAAGAATTCAATGTCCTGCTGGTGGTTCTAGCAGCAGCTATTTATTACGGGCCAGACTGGGAGATTCTTTTGTCTTATTTACCCCATTCTTTGCCAGGGGTGAGGAGAAATATATTTTTCCCTCCCCATCTATCCAGCACGCCTGTGTGATCGCATTCTCATGCTTGCTGAGTTTCTTGTTTTCTCATTTCATCTCATTTTGAGAAACTCCTTGCTTTCCCTAGCCAAATAAATCTGTGCAAATGCAGACATGGCAATAATTTATGCATTTCATCCATTGTCTAGTTCAGCTCCTATTGAGAAATATAATGGCATAGTATTAACTATGGCTCCAGAAAAATATATTCTCCTTACTTAACCCATTGCTGTTTAATAGGTATGATTAACTCTATGAGAAACACAGGTCGAAAATAGGCATGTATAACTTGAGAAAAATGCAAGTGTGAAACAACAGGATTCCTGTATTCAAGGATTTGAATGAAAGTCATGTATACAGAGTCCAAAGTAAAGATGGGCATGGACCACTGAACTGCCATTTCATGCTGGTTTGCTTTTCAGATAAACAAGAGTTTGGTGCTTCCCAGCCACATCTCTTCTGGTGAGTACCCACCCACAGTCAGTTCCATGGCTTCTTTGCCCCACCTCCCATGGACACTGTTTCCCAATGGGCACGTTGCTAGATAAGGAGACGCTGGGAACTGATGAATGCCTGTTCGGTCAAAAAACAAACCAGCATGAATTTCCCATATGGCAGTTCATGCCCATCCCTTGCCCAAAGCAACAAGTACAAATTACAAGAAAATAGTTTTTGAATAGATGCAAGGAAGCACTGTGAAACTGCAAACAGTACTTGACACTAGAGATGGGCACGGAACAAAAAAATTTTTCGTTTCCGTTACCGTTTGTCATTTCCGTTACGTAACGAAACGACAAACGAAAATTGTGATGAAAATGAAACGAAACAAACAGAGCCACGGAAATTGTGGTCGTTACGTTTCGTTTCCGTTAATAGCGACGCACAATGAAATGAGCTGTTTTAAATGTTAAAAAACGCCCTGGACATCCGTAAAAACGCAGCAATAATTATTTATATTGTCTGATAATACCTACCAGGGGGGTTGGGGTCCTTAAAATGTTTGTTTTTGTCTTCTCCCATCACGATGTATTTTTCTTTTCCCTTTAAAATGGATGTCACACCAGCCACAAAATGGAGGCAAGCCATGTGATGGGATCATGTTCAACCAATAGCATGCCCAGGTTGCACAATGGGCAGGCAGGTCTGGCAGCCACAGAGGGCATAAAAAGCTCTGGCAGCCCCCATCCTCCTTGCGGTCTCTGGTGGGAGTTAGGGTGGGATTGCTGTCTCTGCAACTCTAGCTTCAGTCCTGCAGCCTCCCTGTGTGCGTGCGTGCTGCGTACCTCTTGGTGAGTACCCTCCCCTGCCCCGCAGTGCAGTCACTCTGCGGCTGCCTTGCACCCTGGGCAACACCCGCTGCTGCCTTTGCAGCCTCCCTGCATACCTAGTCTATACTGTGTCTCTGCCAGCATCCTTTTTTTAGTGTTTTCCCTCTGGTCTGGGGCGTTGAGGGATGCCTGCGCACGGAAATGCTTAAAAAATCGCGCAAAAAGCGGGTAGAAACGACAAACAAAACAACGAAAAACGGTAATGAAATTTTTCAAAAAAATCACAACAAACGGAAACGAACCGAAACAGACCTCTCAACGACAAATGAAAAACCGAAACACCATTTTTTTTGTTTCGTGCCCATCTCTACTTGACACTAGGAAAAACTGTCTGGGAAGGTCATCTCTTTGTTGGTGGTTTTGAAGCAGAGACTGGATGACCATCTGGAGCTGACCCTTGGAGTACTACCCAACTCTGTAACTCCAAGAGTCTAAGACTCTAGGCCTAGCTCATAGTAGAAAAGAGTGGTGTACTCTCATTTTAAGGGAAACCCTTTGTTAATCAGATTTACCTATTTTGAAATATTGATGATTGTTCCATTCTGAGTATATGGACTTCTTTTCATTTGTACTTAGTATATTTGGCATTTTATTTTTTGAATCAGTTTAAGCTATTGCTGATGGAATAACATTATTAGATTTCTGTAAACTGGTTGCATTGAGATCACTATGTTTTTCTTTCTTTCTTTCTTTTGAAGCAGAAAACATTTTGGGTTTTTTTTGTTTGTTTTTTGCTTGCTTCTTTTAATTCAAATGATTTTCCCTCACCTCTGTTTCTGGTCTTTCATTTTTCTGCTCATAAATTACACTTTTATAGCAGTTCTGGTCCATTTAGTCATTTGAGAATTCCAAAAGGAGATCATTTGATACAGAATATAATTTGTGGTTTCATAGCACTCATGTGAATTATTAAGATATGTATACAAATTGCACACACACACACACACACACACACACACACACACACACACACACACACACACACACACACACACACACAATCAAAAAGTGTTTGGTGATCTTTAATTTTTTGCTGAAAATATCTCTGGGATTTTTTGAAATACAAAACATTTATTCCATCAGAATTATGGATGTTTATAGCATTTCATATATTTTTAAAAGTCAAATGGGTCAAGAAGTATACACTTGATAATGAACATCAGAAGATTTATTAGAAGGAACTTTAGCCAAAATATTGTGCATTGATATATAGTAGCATCAGAAGCATGTCGATGCAAGTTCCAGCTATGATTGAAATGCATCCAGTTCTATTTACCTGTTTTAGAATTGTTGGAAAAAGATATTATTAGGATTGATGTCTAAAGAAAATGTATTTGCTGTATAAATATATAATATCTTCATAACTGGCGCTTAATTAAAAAAAGCATAGGAAAGCAAGTCTGTAAAGGGTTAAGAGTGTCCACTAGAATGTCTCACACCAGGATTGTGCCCCCAACACTGTCTGTGGCTGTAGCAAAGGCCATCAGAAATGACAACCCTTCCAACCTTCCTTCTACAAGTGGATCAAGTGTCAGATTTCCATTGGCAGAAGTATGCAGAAACAAGAATGACAATCCCTTTGTGAGAAATTGCCCAGCAACCTGGAACCAAGCTGGAGAGATACCGGTAGGGAAGATTAAAGGGAGTCAGAGAAGAAAGTTGGCATTATAAAGTTCCTTCTCCCTCTTCCCCCTGAGCACAACTCCACCTGCTCCTTGAGGCTTGGAGAAACCCAGAGATTCAGGCTGGGCTAATGCTAACCAGTTTTCCTGAGCAGTTGTGGTTAGGGCTAGTCCAACCTGGAGCAGAAGTAGTAGCCTAGATCCCATGTGGCACCAAACAGTGTTTCTTACCAGCAAACACTCTGTAGTTATGATTTCAGGGTGCCCACATCCAATGGAACACCCTCTCCACCTGGCCCATACTCACCAATCATTACAGACCCCTCTGACACCACTCACCAAGATGAGGGAATCCTGTAGGTATTAACCAGATGTGGAGGAATAGCTTGTGCCATTTCACTGGAACTGGAAGACATAGGACTATATGCTGACCAGAGATGGGTATTTTATTTCGGAAGGGGCTGGTTCTGAAATGAAACACGCCAGCAGAGCTGGCACTTGGAATGCTGTCCCACCCTGTGGAACAAAATAACCCACTTGCTTTACTTCACACTGGGTGAAATTTCCACCAGGAACCAGCCTCCAAAGCACCATCTTTCCCTCTCCCTGGTGCTGGCAAATCAGACAGGGAGGCGGGATGATGCATGTCCTTGCACAGCTCCTGATTGGCCAGCACCAGGGAAAGATGATGCAACGGAAGCTGCTTCCTGGTTGGAGTTTCACCCCGTGCGAGGTAAAGCAAGGTAAGATAGTGGTTGATTTTGTTGTGGAGGGTGGGATTGTGCTCGGAGTGCCAACTGTGCTAGTGTGTTTCATTTAAGAACCAGTCTCCTCCTCAAACGAAACACCCATGTCTAATGCTGACCATACTTAACAAAGTACAGTGTGAAACCTGATGATATATATCTGAAACAGAACTTGAATCTTTTCAAGACTTATTAAGATATAGGACTAGAAATGGGCACTTATCTGAGGATGGTTTGTGATTTGTGCTTGGCTATGAACCATGATCCACTATGAACTAACAAGAAAACTACACTGTGAACCATTTTTTTATTTTTGTTTTTGTTTGTGCCTGGTGAGGGGGGCTTACTTTCTAGAGTTGTACTGCCATCACCCAACTCTCACTCTCTTTTACTGCCACCTTGCCACCAAGTGGGAAAGGGGTTGATGCTTCATTTTCATTTCAGCTGGATGTAGTTCCTTAAATATCAGGTTCATTCCTAAGAACCTAGAATATTCACAGACATTTCCTTAAAATATGTGCTGTTCCAAGTTAAACAGCCATCTGCAGCTGGTATATCATGATGGTTTTCTAGATATTTTGGTATTGACACAAAACATGAATTACACCTGGAACAATTTTAGTTTTATTTTGCCATAACTTGATCTCAATTAGAAGTGAAGACAAAACAGAAAAATGGAGATTCTTTTTGATGTTTGATTCCACCATCCATTACAGCACAAATTAGGAGTAACAGGACCCTAAGTCACAGAGCAGAGAGCATCCCCACCTCCACAGAAGCCAAGCAGAAGGAAGACATGCACCTGAAGACAGCACTTAAGCCCTGTGGATATCCAAAGTGGGCCTTCAACAAAGCAGTTGGCCGACCCAGAAGAACAAGGGATCAGTCTGAGATTCAGACCCGATGGAAGAACCTGGTCATTCCTTACATGGCTGGAGTGTCTAAGAAGCTTAAAAAGATTTTTGGCAAACACCACGTCCCTGTTTATTCCAAACCCACAAACACACTAAGGCAGAGACTTGTCTACCCAAAGGATCCGATACCAAAACAAAAAAGGAGCAATATAGTATATGCGGTCCAATGCAGTCAGGCGTGTGCAGACCTCTACATTGGAGAAATTAAACAGCCATTAAACAGAAGGATGGTCCAACATAGGAGGAGTAACAGCTCAGGAACAGAACTATGAGTACACCTCCATTTGAAGGACAAAGGGCACTCTTTCAAAGATGAGGATGTACACATATTAGACAAAGAAGATAGGCGGTTTGACAGAGGAGTAAGGGAAGCCATTCATGTGAGCATTGAAACCCCCTCCCTCAACAGAGGTGGCAGCCTCAGGCATAGTCTATCTGCTACTTATCAGGCTGTGCTTTCCAAAGTACCCTGACAAATCAAAAAGCCTTCACCACCAAGACCACCACGACCCATTCTTTATAGGTTTCAGCACTTTAGGCCATTGTTCACCCTAAGGCTATGGATAGTATTGTCTACCTAACAAGTCTATTCAGGCCATTGTTCACCTTATGAGCCTATTTCATACCAGGGTGACAAGAGGTCAAAGCTGACTATAAGATGGAGGACTCGCACTAGCTGTATTCAGACTGATGAAGTTGTTTGGATGAGCAGTGAAACATTACTGTCTCTCAAGAAAAAGAAGTCCAGTAGCCATGACTCAACTTCCAGATAAATTCACCTGGATGACTGAGAATCTTCACAGACTTTTTGATGCATGATTTGTCAAGGTCAACAAATAACAAAAATGGATTTACATTTTTCCTGACAAATGTATGAATCAGTTTGCAAGGTTTTTTTTTTTACTTTAAACACCTATAGAATGGCCTCAAAGATACCTAGAAGCTTTGCAGAAAAGCTTTCCATTACTCTCCTCTACAACCCCTGCACTTTTGGAAAGAATTGATCTGAGGGATTATAGATGAGAATCTAAAGAAACTTCTCTGCAAATGTAGTGTCTCTAGGTAATTTCATGTTAGCTTCCTGGGTGGCCTCTTTGGGGGTGTAGGCCTCAGAAACCAAAACTTTCAGCTTCCTCGAACTTGGAAGGATTGTAGAGAAGAGAAGTCCCTGGACATTTGTCTCTAGGTGCCTTGGGGCCATTTTTATTTATTTATTTATTTATTTATTTATTTATTTTTCACATTTATATACCGCGCCTATTCCCACATAAGGGACTCAGGGCGGTTCACAAAAGACAAAATAAAACAGTTAAAAGACTAAGACATCACCAGTGCAACGCACAAAGTCAATGCAATCAAACAAATTGATGAATTAAAAATCATTTAAAAATCATCAATTTGTATTCATTGGCAGTTGAATTAGCTATTTGTGAATGAAATTTGCAATTCGTTTTTAAAATTGTGCCCATATTTAGTCTCAATCTGTCTTTGGATTTGGCAATCTTTTCAAATCACTTCTCTTTTAGTCTAATATACCCACTTTATTTTAACAATTATCAAATCCGGTGTATTGTGAGTCAGATGTTCAAATCCAGAAGTCCCATAATACTTTGACTTATAATTTCAACCTCTTTTCCAGTCTTTTGGCTCTATGATTATGACTATGATTATTGAGATATTAATTGTGATAATTATGGTAATAATACCCAACTTATCCATCCTCACAACTTCCAAAATTTCCCATTTGGAGCATTTGCCAATACATTAACAATTACAAAGACAAGAATAAATTCTTTGCCCAGAAGTTATTCACTAATTAAGCATTTTTAATACTCCATCTCTTCAGAACATAAGGTGCTATACAGTATTCTGAATTTAAAATATCTGTAAATAAATAAAGTTATAAATGAAAAATAACAAACAAAAACACAGGATTAGTGTAAATGAAAATTATCACTACATGTTTAAGCCTGTCTCTCCAGAAGTGATGCTAGGCTCTAAGTAGTACAGTTCATCTGTACATATACCTGTACCTATACTTATGCTGTAGTGCCTTGAGATATGAAATCAAATCATTCATCAGGATGCTTTGTATCTTTAAAATTTAAAAATTTCATATCATGAATCCAAATGGAGTGCCATGCAACCTGGGAATTGAAGTCTTGCACAAAATTTTCATATTTCAGGGCTTCCCATAGGAAATTTTTCTATCTCGAGTTTTGCAGGGTGCATTGTGCCCCGGACAGACTTCCCTTTCATATCTCAAGGCATTCGTAGCTCAAGGTACACTGTATCTCTCTATAACAGTTAGATGAACAAGTGTCCAGGTAACATCTGGATGCTGCATATTTTTTAAAAAAATATGTCAATTCAGGATCTCCTCTCCCTGCCCCCCACCTCCCAATCAGAAATTGGCAATGCCTTGAAAATCACTGCATGCTTTCTGGAGCCTAAATGACATAAAAGCCCCTCAACCAAAGCCCAGGGGTTCTATAGCAACTCATTCTATAGCAGCATCAGTGCTCTGGAGGCTTCTAGGGGCAGCAGTTTCCAACCCCGACCTATAGCTGTCTAATAATTTCTTCTGCATTAGGGCAACTCACATGTTGATTACCCAGTGCCTCAAGGGGAGGACCTAGCTAGGATCCTTTTAGCATTGCTCTGTTCACATTTTCAGCTCCAAGTCTGAAGAGGAGAGTTGCTATCTACATGTAGACTCTCTGCTTGAGCAAAGAACCTTAGAAATCGGGGTTCTTGCTCCAATGTAGAGCTTCACCACTGAAACCGTGAGCAAAGGGATGAGAGAGAGAGGCTTGGCATGCCTGTCTAACTGTTTTCAGAATGCCACCTCATATAGTATCTGAATATGGGCATAGAAAACATATGTTAGGGCTGAGTCATACAACTTTGTCATGGTTGGTGTGGAATCATTTTTCAGAGGTCAGGTTTTACTTGAGTATCCCACTCATAATCTGCCGTGGTATGGCTCAGACAAATGTGTATCATCTTCATCAACAAGAAGGATAACTAAGTAGGCCCCTTTAATTCAGTTAGGTATCCTTAAGGTGTTTATTTGTTGTTCCAAAACAAAAAACAATTGTAGATATGTATTATATTATATTATATTATTTTATCCAATACTTAGAGATATAGCAAAACATCACCAGAATAACACACATGTACAGAGAGAGAAAGGGGGAAGAAGGAGAAAAACAAACTTCTAACCAGTATATAGAGAAATGTTTACAGTGGGCGAAGAAACTGTTGCTACTGGGGTGGCATCAATATATATGAACATTTCTTTTTTAAACAAACAAACAAAAAGCATAGAACAGTAAGCACTACATATTTTTACCTGTTGACTTTTCCTGCTAAATCAAAAGTCAACAGTAACAAATCCCAGAAGTATAGCCTGTAGAAGACAGGTATATTTCTGTAGTTCAAGCAGCTTGCACAGTCTTTAATAATGAAAAGAACTGTCTTTTGTAACCTGGCCAGCCAAGCACTGAAGAAAAATGACTATATCTGTACTTCGCTGTCACTTGCAGACAGATAGGCACAGCCCAAGTGCTTGGGAAATGTATTCCTTTTTCCTCTAAAAGTTTCCAGATGCTCCATAATAATCCTGTATGGAGATTCCAAGAGTTCCAATACAAAGTAACTTTTCCTAGCCTTGACACACAAACACGCACATGCAAACAGAGAGAGAGAGAGAGAGAGAGAGAGAGAGAGAGAGAGAGAGAGAGAGAGAGAGAGAGAGAGAGAGAGAGCATCTATCATTTCTAGAGATGGGCACGACTCAAAAAAATGGTGTTTCGTTTGTCGTTTGGTCGTTTAGGGGTCTGTTTCGGTTTGTTTTCATTTTGTGACGTTTTTTGCAAAAAAATTCATTTTCGTTTTCGTGACTTTTTTGCAAAAAAATCGTTTTCATTTTGTTAGGTAATGAAACGAAAAAACGAAAACAAAAATGAAAAATTGCTGTTTCGTTAGCATTCTTTTTAGTTCAATGCATCTGCTGCAACGAAAATGAAAAACACGGCAAATTTGGTCATTTCGTTTTCGTTTTCGTTTTGTTTTTTTAAAAAAAATCATTTCGTTTTCATTGCGTAACAAAACGAAAAAACGAAAACGAAAATGAAAAATTGCTCATTTCATGCCCATCTCTAATCATTTCATTTTATTTTAATGTGTCCTCCAATAAATTGGCAATGAATATGATGACTTCTGTTAACTGGACAGCAGACAGGAGTAAAAGAGAGAGAGAGAGAGAGAAGAGAGAGAGAGAGAGAGAGAGAGAGAGAGAGAGAGAGAGTGCTTAGAATTGAAGAATGATGGTTCTTCTCTTCATATAGGAAGAAGCAAATTCAGTTCTTTGAACAATACAGTGCTTCTCTATCCACTATTTAAAATGCCAGGAAATGGCTCAATATTGCTGCCAATATTGTGCCCACATTGCCAACAGGATACAAATGCAACCATGACATTCGCTTCGGCTTTGGGTGAGAAGTGGTTAAAGGAGCCCAGTTCTGCCCCCCCGGCTTGGTTCCTCTTTGGGCTCTATCACATGTTCTTTAAAATGCCGATTAAATTTCAAGATAAAGAGTTTCTAAAAATGTTGTTCCCATGGCCACCGGGCTTTAAAAAATGTTTATTTATTTATTTATGTGTTATATATTTATACCGCCCATCTTCTGGAACGGAACTCTGGGTGGTTTACAATAAAAAACAAAGCCCCCTTTAGCAAGCTTTCCAAGACCTATAGAAGAAGTTGAGAATGTTTTGCTCTGGTAAAAAATGCGAGCCAGAAGTCTGTGGGAGCTCACATATGATCCGGTTTTCTGCCCCCCCCCCATCCCTGACCAGCTCATCCTGGGGCTCATCAGCACTTTTTAAAATTTATTTTTCAGTTTCCCCTCCCCTCAGCGCTGATCAGCTGGCCTTTGGGCTGTCAGCGCTGGGTTTATTTTTTTATTTTTTTATTTTTTTTCTAGCACCGACCAGCTCATCCTGGGGCTCGTCGGCACTTTTCTTTTAATATATATTTTTAAAAAAAATTCCTCCACACCCCAGCACTGATCAGCTGGCCTTTGGGCTCTCAGCACTGTTTATTTATTTATTTTTCTAGCACCACCTGCTGGCCCTGGGGCTGGTCGGCACTTTTTTTTAAAAAAAAAATATCCTTGTATGTGGGAATTGAGATCCCACATCTTAAGTCATGAGACCAAGAAAGAAGAAAAGCCAGACTTTCACAATATCTGGATCTTCCCCCAGGTGAGATAGTGGCCTCTGTGAATAGTACTGGGCACAGGAGGGTATCCTAGTCTTTCTTGACTGCTTACATGGGTGTTGTTAACATGGGCTGGTGTTTTGGATCAAGGATACAGAAGCATATTCTGCAATTCCCACATGTAAATTTTCCCAGTGATATAGGATCCCAGAATTATGAGCACATCATCTGTATTAGGGACTAAGGCTGTGACTTGAAACCAAGGTCAACATAATTGTAAAATACAGGTAGTATTGTCACCACACATCAGAAGTGACCTGAAGGCACACAGCATTTTGTGAGTTTGTTTTCTTTTCAGTTAACAAGCAATGGTATAGAGACAATATGGGTGAAACGCCTGAGACTAAGTCATGCCTAGCCACAAAGAACCCCCCCCCAAAGCCATTAATTTCACAGTTTAAACAAATGAGATTCAGAACACCTGGATCTTGCCACCTGCTTGTGTGGGAGCCACTGTCCTCAGAGGTAGCAGCACCTACTTACACCCACACAGCTGATACCCAGATAATAGGCTGGTGCAGTGAGTGGATGCAGTAATTGGCTCTTGGAAGCAAAACCAGGCCTGCTATCTCTGAAGAGTGTTGCTGCTACACTGGTAGCAAGGGAAGTTAATTTCCTCAAGAAACTGTTTCAGCATAGACATGATCTGTTGTAGAGATGGGCACAAAGTGAACTTTTAGGGTTTTTTATTTGTTATTTGTTTCATTACAAATTTATCCCTAGGGATAAATTTGAAATTAAACAAAATGAAAGGGAAAAAATGGTTCGGTTCGGTTTGTTTCATTAATGGGGGTGGAGATGTCTCTTAACTGGTGCTGGTCCAGAGGTCTGGTCTTCCTAGCTTCAGGGATAGCGACCAGAAAAAAAAAGTTGATGGCCGTGCTGCAGCTGTACCGTGCCCATGTGGTCGGCAGTAAAAATAAATAAAACTACAATAAAATTAAAATTTTGAAAAGGGAGCCCCGCCCCGCCCCAGGGGTGGCCGGGTTGGTGTGCTAAAATCAAGGAAAACATATTAAAAATAAAACCAGCACCGACCAGGCCCCAGGGGCCCCATGGTCAGTGCTTAAAGGGGAAAAAAAGGGGAAAAATGTTTTCGTAGATTTTCACGGGTATAGGTATGCATGTTAGGGTGGATTCGGGTTTCTTCCCGTGTAGAAATCTGGTTGTTTTGGCGACGTTTCGACGAGGTCTCACTCGTCATCTTCAGGCTGGTGTTCTGGCTTCTTTCTTCTTGATGCAAAGCGTGATCTCAGTTGAAGTCCTTCTATAAATACTGCTGGGGGTGTGTGGTTTGCTTGCTCTGTTGCTGATTGTAGGTTCGTTTGTTCTTTTGTGATCTGCTGTGTGGCTGAGGCGATCGTTAAGGGCTTAACTGCTGGTGGGTTAGATGGCTGTTTAGAGACATCATGTGTGGGTGAGGTGCTGGATGTGTGTCTATTAGCCTTTTGTTTCTTAACGACCTTGGTGATGGGTGTTCTGGCAGCATCCTGGGCTTTGGTGGAGTGGGGTCCTGTGTCTTGTGAATTCATTTTGGTCTGGCTGCGTGTCTGTGGTCTCCCAATGTTTTTTTGGCGTGTGTAAGTGTGCTCCATGTGGTGGCTGGAGTGGGGAGTAGCGGTAGATGGTGCAGTCGTGGTTTTGTTATTGGATGGTGGTTTCGTTTCATCTGTGGGAAGGGTCTGGGTTTGTGTTTGGTGTGGATGGAAGGTGGTGGCATCTTGTGTCCTTTTGGACCTGGTATCAGCCTTTGTGACAGAGGCTCGTCTGTTGACCAGGGCTAGTTTCCAGATGTCAGGCAAGCGGGAGGTGTCATCACGTTTATTCATGTTGTTTGGGTGTTTCTCTATTTCAATGGCTTCCATGATTATTCGACTGTTGAAGTGTTCAGTTTTGGAGATGAGTTTGGTTCTTTTAAAATCAATTTCATGACCTGTTGTTTTTATGTGCTGGAAGAGAGAGGAAGATTTTTCTTCTTTTTTGACTGCGTTCTTGTGTTCTGCGATGCGTGCGCTTATTCTCCTGTTTGTCTGTCCGATGTATGTGGCTGGGCAGACTTTGCATGGTATTTCGTAGACTCCTTGGTTTTCTAGCTCAATCTTGTCTTTGGGGTTTCTTAAAATGTTGGCTATTTTTTGTTCGGTGCAAAAGGCTGTCCACAATGGACAAAGATACAAACAGATAGAAGGAGCACCCATGGGATCACCCCTCTCACCGGTCATCGCAAACCTATATATGGAACACTTTGAAACCAACGCGTTACAGAAGTCCGAACAGAAACCCAAACTCTGGCTCAGATATGTTGACGACACCTTTGTTATCTGGCCACACGGGAAAGACAAACTGAACAACTTCCTCACACATCTCAACAGCCTACACCCCAAAATACAATTCACTATGGAAATAGAAGCCAACAACCAACTTCCCTTCCTAGACGTCCTAATCTACAAAAAACCCGACGGCTCCTTAGGACATACCATCTACCGAAAAAAAAACACATACAAACCGCTACTTAAATGCACAATCACACCACCACCCTGCACAGATCAACTCCGTAGCAAAAACCCTCATCTCCAGAACCAAACGCCTCGCTGACAAAGACCACCTAAAAACTGAATTACACACTCTCTCGAATGCTTTAATTGCGAACGGATTCCAAAAAAAAACACCATCACCAAACTAATCCAAAAAGAAACACCCCCCAAGAACCAAGAAACAGAAGAGAACAACGGCACTGCCCTCCTCCCTTACATCAAAGGCACCACAGACAAAATAAGCAAAATTCTCCACAAACACAATATCAAGACAGCCTTTTGCACCGAACAAAAAATAGCCAACATTTTAAGAAACCCCAAAGACAAGATTGAGCTAGAAAACCAAGGAGTCTACGAAATACCATGCAAAGTCTGCCCAGCCACATACATCGGACAGACAAACAGGAGAATAAGCGCACGCATCGCAGAACACAAGAACGCAGTCAAAAAAGAAGAAAAAATCTTCCTCTCTCTTCCAGCACATAAAAACAACAGGTCATGAAATTGATTTTAAAAGAACCAAACTCATCTCCAAAACTGAACACTTCAACAGTCGAATAATCATGGAAGCCATTGAAATAGAGAAACACCCAAACAACATGAATAAACGTGATGACACCTCCCGCTTGCCTGACATCTGGAAACTAGCCCTGGTCAACAGACGAGCCTCTGTCACAAAGGCTGATACCAGGTCCAAAAGGACACAAGATGCCACCACCTTCCATCCACACCAAACACAAACCCAGACCCTTCCCACAGATGAAACGAAACCACCATCCAATAACAAAACCACGACTGCACCATCTACCGCTACTCCCCACTCCAGCCACCACATGGAGCACACTTACACACGCCAAAAAAACATTGGGAGACCACAGACACGCAGCCAGACCAAAATGAATTCACAAGACACAGGACCCCACTCCACCAAAGCCCAGGATGCTGCCAGAACACCCATCACCAAGGTCGTTAAGAAACAAAAGGCTAATAGACACACATCCAGCACCTCACCCACACATGATGTCTCTAAACAGCCATCTAACCCACCAGCAGTTAAGCCCTTAACGATCGCCTCAGCCACACAGCAGATCACAAAAGAACAAACGAACCTACAATCAGCAACAGAGCAAGCAAACCACACACCCCCAGCAGTATTTATAGAAGGACTTCAACTGAGATCACGCTTTGCATCAAGAAGAAAGAAGCCAGAACACCAGCCTGAAGATGACGAGTGAGACCTCGTCAAAACGTCGCCAAAACAACCAGATTTCTACACGGGAAGAAACCCAAATCCACCCTAACATGCATATATATATATATATATATATATATATATATATATATATATATATATATATATATATATATATATATATATATATATATATATATATATATATATATATATATATATATATATATATATATATATATATATATATACAGCACCAACTGGGCCCCAGGGGCTGCACGGTTGGTTCTTGGAGAAAAAAGAAAGCTGGCCTGCACTACAGCTGTAGTATGACATGTCTGGAACCCGGAAGTAAAAATAAAATAAAATAAAATAAAATAAAATAAAATAAAATAAAATAAAGGAGCTCCGACCCAGCCCCAAGGGTGGCCAGGTCGGTGCTCTAAAATCAAGGAAAAAAATAAAAGAATGGCCCACCTGGCCCCAGGGGCTGCGTGGTGGGCACTTGGGGGGAAAAAGAGGTGCTGGTCCCATGCCAGCACCTCAAAAAACCACTGCTGCAGGGGCCAGGATCTGCCACCACCACCACCACCACCGAGCTGCTGTCGCCACCACCGCCGGTACAAACCAAAACCCGAACTGAACCAAGGGTGGACCTGAACCAGAAGAACCCGAACCATGGGTTTTCTGGTTCATGCCCACCTCTAATCTGTTGTGCCCTAAGACACAGAACTCAACACACAACCAACAATGTCTACACTGACATTGTAATTTGAAGCAGTTCATTTTCAAAAATTATAGTGTTATGCTAGTGTAAATACAAAAGAAGTTTGGGGCTGTTATGTTTTCTAGACATAGTTGCTATGTTTTCTAGACATAGATATTACCTGAATCTTGGTATACATACCTGAGATAAAAGCATTTGTGTTGTGATTGGATATAAATCAGATATATTAATCAGGAAATGTTAGTTTGGGGGCTATATTCACCAGCTTCCTCGAGTCACCTACCAGCCATGGGTGTTGCAGTCCAAATGATAGCCATTTCTAAGCTCTGACTAACGTGTAAGATCACAGAAGCATTGGCTGTCAAAGCTTGCGTATTTTAGAGACCCCTTGGGAGAAAAATGCCCTAGATCTATTCCGTGCACAAAGACACATTGTAGGTCAGGCACGTCCAAACTTCGGCCCTCCTGATGTTTTGGACCACAACTCCCAGAATTCCAAGCCTGTATTTCCAATGGCAAAGGACTGTGGGAGTTGTGTTCCAAAACATCTGGGGGGGGGCGAAATTTGGACATGCCTGTTGTAGGTCCATTCTATATTGGCAGGGAAGCCTATTCACTGAAATATTCCCCCCCCCCAAGATGGATAAAATCTGTGGGATGTTATAAAGCTACCAAACTTTACTCTTTTATCTCAAACTGAGAGTTTAGCAAAAGCTACCATACCAGCTTAGGCAATTGTTCCCAAGTGAGCACTCCTGCCTATCTGTTGTTGTTGGTCACCAAAGTCAACTGGTGGAGTTTACTAACTGGGAGGGTTACTGCATATGGCTGTACTCTGACAGCTAGTGGTATGCTAGAGTTCTGGGCAGTTCTGGCCTTGACTATTTGTGACATCTTGTTGGATTGCAGCACTGTGATCCCTGTAAAAGCAGGTCTCTTTGGCTGGGATCCTGTTGTATGTTATATCATATCAGGCTGAAAAACAAGAGCAACAGCAATTTTACAGGAATTAGGCATTGGCGCCGTCTCACCTGAAGGTCCTGTATATTTCATTGTTGAAATGTTGGGATGATGGGAGAGGAGCAGAATGCACCCAGTTACCAATAACTGCTGCAGTTGGAATGACTTTACCAGCAGCATTATAGCCTCATTATATTATCATTATTTCTGGGCTTGGAGCAGAGCTAAACTTCTAAGCTGCCATCTTGTTGTCAGCTGAAGCCACACCCTCCTTCTCCCAACTTATTTCCATAGGGCAACCCTGCCCTCTGCAGAAGGATATCTACCTGCATGTCCCAGGCTGGTTTGAGAACACAACTTGCAAATGGATAGAGACACCTCTCCCACTTCCTACAATTTAACATTTCTTATTTTCAAGCAGATACCCATTCCTCCCCCTTTCAAAACCATTTATCAACCCTGTCCTGCTTTTTTCTTAAAGTCCATTGAACATCCATGTTGCTCCTCTCACAGAACTGTTCTCTCCAGAGAACTAGGAGGAACAATTCTGCCTTCTTCCCGCAGCACCCCAGGAAGCTTGAAGATCGCTTCCACAGGGCTAGGGCACTTTCCAATGCACTTTTGGTTAGAACAGGGGCTCCTTTATAATTCATGCATATTTCCCCTCCACTATGCACATTTTGTTTAAGCAATTTCCTTGAATGCAAAAATGTTATGTAACATTCATTAGTACACACTTATCTTTTTGGAACAGTGACATGCATTGCAAATTTGGGAGAAATGCAAGGATCAAAATATGATGTTCATCCTGTCTACATCTTAACTCAGGAAGTGGGAATTCAGTAAATTTATATTTAAATGTTTACTCCAACACATTTCTCTTCGCCTGATTGACAAGAGATAGGCCTGGCACATATAGAATTATTGCCTCCAAGTGGCCAAGCAGAGAGTTTCAAAGAAGTGTTATCTGCTGTTGTTTTAACTTTTGTTCACCAATAGCTGATAATGTAAACTAGGAAAACCTGTTGTGGAGTAGTAGATTTTGACATCACATTCACATAGCTGCAGCACATATATCTGGAGTCTTAAGAGACCAGTTGTGGGTTAAGAAAATAGAAATCACAGAGTCATAGGATGGCACCTCAAGGATCAAAGAGTCCAATCACCTGCCATGGCAGGAAATCCTCATAGAAAGCAGTTGTGGCAGGTGGCCAGCTAACCTCTGTTTAAAAATCTTCAGTGAAATATAGAGGCTATAAATGAATCATAACTAACTTAAGTCCAATAGTTTCCAAGACTGTTAAGTATGAGATCTAATCCAGTGTGTGTCTGGAAGTTGAGTCATGGCAACTGGACTTTTTTTTTTCTTGAGAAAAAAAAAGAGAAAGAGAAGTCCAGGTGCCATGACTCAACTTCCAGATAAACTCACCTGGATGACTGAGATTCTTCACAGACAAAATCCAGTGTGTGCAATTGATGGGCTGCAGCTCTATTTGGTAAAATAATAGGGGTGGGTGGTGGGGGAATTATGAGAATCTATGTGATCTATTTATTTGCCATATATTCATAATATGATCTACATGCATAGGTGTTCATTTTTCCCCTTGAGGTAAGAGAGCACCATTCATCTCGAAGTCAGGGGCATGCAAATGTTAAAATGCTCTCCCTAAAACATGGGCAGACTTCTGCTCACCTCGTGAGACTGCAGAAATCCCACAAGAAATTTTGCACATAAAGGCCTCAGAGGTGACTTGTGAAAGGGCAGAGAAATTCATCAAAATTGAGGGAAAGGGTTATGTACTTTTATTTCATTCCCCTTCCCCATGAGAAATGTGAAATTTTGCATGACAAGTTTAGACTACTTCATAATTGAACAGGGCTGTTCAAGTGGAACTTAGCTTAAAGGACCCATGCAGGTCAAAGGAGAAAAAGGAAGAGAGAAAATTGTCGGGTAGGTAATGATGGATGTTTGCTACAAACACAGCCATATACTTCTTTCTTGAGTGTAGATGACTATGAAGTACCACACCATGTCTAATATTAATTTTCTTTTTGTTCACGACACTTAACATATGAGAATTATAGCTGATCACAGAAGAGAATCTTAAATTGGTGGTCGGCTTTATAGGTCAAATTGTGAGTCTGTTTGGTTGAGCTTTTTTCTTTTTATTTTTCTTTTCCTTTTGCTTTGGGGCCCTGCATTTATTATTATGAGGAAATAAATATTTAGTTTTGCTCTCCCCCCCCTTTCAAAATGGAATGACATTCTCAGATAGCCCTGTCCGGGAAAATGAACCGTGATCAACGTTCTTCAAATAGATGCAGAGGGTGGGTGGGGAGCAACGTGGCACCTTTCAAAGGCCCCTTTCTCTTCTACAGTTCTAAGATGATGATGTTTAAAATTTGTTTTTAATCTTAGTTGAACAGGTGCACATTGCTACCTTGGTCATAGACATGAAGGTTCCTGTCCTTGGAAATTGATTATTTCCCTTCCCTCTTTTTTAGAAGACATTAGCTCTTTTTATTACTATTTCCTGCAAAATCTTAATAGCATTTTAAGAATTGTCACACCTTAAAAATAATAGTCTAAATTGCAATTGGAAGGATACAGGTGCAGTCTATTATTTCACCAGGGTTCTCATTTTTTCCACAGGTATGTTCCATCTTGTTCTCTACTGTATGAGGCAATTGAAATAAGCTGCTGAGTAGTTGAGAGATGGATCTGTCAAACTCTATTTCATTCAAGTCCTCATTTCCCCCCAGTATTGAGTCTGTTCGATCCTGTTTCCACATTGTCTTGTAAATTATTATTACTTTCCATCTGTATTGCAATTCATATGGAATTTCAGTAGCATTCATATGGAATATTCATAAGCAACAAAGGGAGACAGTCTTATTTTGTCTACTCCATGGCATCCCCAGCAGAGTTGTTCTGGGTGGTAAAAACCTCATTGGAAACAAGCTGAAAAGGTTTAAGAAATGTCATCTATGGGAAATCTGCTAGGTTTTTTTTTAATTGTTGTGACTGTATCCTACAGTTTTTATCGTATCCGGGCTAAGAGTAACATTTAGTCAGATTTGGGGCAATCAGTTTTAGTTGTAGCAGCTGGATGACATGGACAAGACACTTGAGTCTGTTGGTCTCATCTTAGCTGCTAAATAGCTAAATACGTCATCAAGTGGTGCTTGCTACATCGAAAGATGCAATGGTATTCCTTCTTCTAAAGAGGAACTCCACTTACCTAGAAATGTGGGTAAACTACCACAGCATTAAAGGTATCCCTTTCCTGGGCAATGAGCTTTAGAGCCTTGTGCCACAGTGTTTAAACTGCATTATTACATTCAAAACTCTGTTCAGAGTCAGTGTTTGATCCCAGTGGAATTCTGGCAGTCAGGGATTAGAACAGCAACCTGGATGAGTTGTTTCAGGAGAGAGATGGTGGTGTCCATAGTTTTATCCTATTGATTCTTCTAGGTTTCTCAGCAACTTTGAAAACCATTCAATATCGTAGCTGTTCAATAAGAGGCACATTAAAGCAATGGGTTCATCATTATGGATAGGTCCAGTTTGAAAATTTAGCACTGAAGAACTCTATTCAGTTTCATAAATTTCTCTATTGGATGTTGGAGTACCTTATTTCAGTCCTCATGCTGTTTCTTTAAAATCCATCTGAAGCAGATGCTTGAAGTCACCAGGAGAATTGAAATTGGGTGGCATCAGCTATGACACTTAGCTTTACTTCTTCTTTTCATCAGAGTCAGGTTATGTGTGTGTTGCATACATTGCACTAATCTAAGTGGAAGGCTACCAAAGCATGGGCTGCTGTGGCAAGGTTATCCCTGCCCAGGAATTGTCGTAACTGGTGGATCTGTCAAAGCTACCCCAAGGCACTCCAAGCCACTGAGCTTACATGAACCACCAGCGACAAAGATGAATCAAGGAATATCCCCAAACTCTCCACCTGGTCTTTCAGGGGGTGTGCAACTCCATTCAATGGAACAGTCTCTTGCCCAATTGGGAACCGCTAACCCATAGAGTCTCCATCTTGTTAAGACCGAGCTTCAGTTTATTGGCCCTATTCCAGGTCATTCTGGCTCCCAGACATTGTACATCCTCAGCTGACTCTTATGATAAAGCTGTTTCAGAACTAAACCCTGACCAGAAACAAGAATGAAAAAGGGCCAGATAATCAGTTTCTTCCATGAGCATCTAAAGATTCCCTGCCACCACAATCTCAAGCACCATGGTCAAAATAGGACATTGACAATGGGGTGGTAGTTGTCACATACCTCAGGGTCCAGAGAGGACTCCTTCAGGAGACAGTGCACCATCATCTCTTTCAAGTCAGAAGGTACCATTCCTTCCTGTAATGAGGCATTTAGCACCTCCTGGATGATCCATTCCTACTAGATCTTATCAACCATGATGGAAAAGGGTCAAGTATACATGTGATGGGATAGACCACTTCAGGCATCTTCTCCACATTATCAAGCTGCAACAACTATAACTGATCCCCAAAAATCTGACAAGGCAGTGTAAAATATATGACATCAAATTCCAAGCAAATATGAGTGATTTTCTCCTCAAGGTGCCTAGTAGACATCTCACATTAGGTGACTGTGATCTCTAATGAGATCATGGCTTGGTTTCTGACATTTCAGTTGAACTTACTTACATTGTTACATCATTTTATCTTCTTAAAGAGTAACAGAGAGAAATTCTGCTTTAACAGAATACAGAATTATTAATGCCAAAACTAGAGCAATATTATTTCACAATCCAGTTGAATGTTAAAGAGCTTTCAAATCTGTCCTCTGATCTTTGACATAGGGAATCCTGGCAGAGATTCCAAATAGCCACACAGACACTCGGTCCAGGTGTCTGCAATCTATGGACTTGTCAGCATCATTCGTCAGTCCTATACTTTAGGGGAAAATTCACCTTAACACAGTACTGACTGGGTATCACACAAAATAAATGATAATTTCTTTCTGGTCTTCCTTCCTGAACCAAACAAAGATTGAAATGTGATGAAGGATATTGCTGCATGACCCCCCCTTTCATCTCTAGCCTTTTCTTCTTTTCTTCTTCTTTTCTTCTTTTTTTTAAAAAAAACTTTTTTTATTTTTGAATTTGCCAACCTTTTATTCAGTTATCAAGGAAGACTAAAGAGACACCTCTCCTGTCTGCATTTTATGCATACATGCAGAGATAAGGGCAAAAACATTCTTATTCCATTTTATTCTCTTTCATTTTGCAGCCATTAACAGTTATTTATTCTTTCCCAATGCCTTCTGTGCATAATTGTCTTTGAGTTAGCAATTATAAACTATGCATAATTCTTCCAGTATAAAAGTCAGAATGGTCATCACCTCTCTCCTTTGAATTATGTAGTATGGGTTGGTATGTGTGTGCTGTAACTATAACTCTAAAATGATTATGAAAATGATGCTCTCCTTTTAACTGTAATGGTTAATAGCACCGATACTGAAGGCTAGAAACAAAGCAGTAAACAACCATTGATTTCTACACAGCTTGGTTGCTTATACTGTTTCAGTAATCAGCCATTTTGTGAACGAAATATGCTTGTGCATCATTTAGTCTGACCAGATGGTATGCAGAGACGCATAATGGCCAAGGCAATCTTTCCTGTGGGATTCCAGGGTAATAAACCATGTATGAGATTTGGTTCTTTGTCCACCCCAAGCAACTAAATAGGCAATATGTGTGTGTTATGTAAAGGATCAGGACACATACCTTCAAATTATGAGATCATCTGGTGCCTAATAAAGAAACAAACAAAAACCTTTTACTCAGCAGGCCTATATTGTGTGTATCAATGCCAGAAAAATCTGGATAAAACACAATAGTTGATGACAGGTACATTAACATCTACCCATATCACAGAGAAGGCTGCATGGCCTTAATTGTAGAAGAGTTGCAAGAGATCATAAAGAGATCTGGCTTTAGGACTGTCCATTGAATACTCTCCCACAAATGCTCAAATCGCGGTAGTAATAATATTAGATCGTGTTGCAACATGTTGACCAGATCTTCACACTTTCTTGATTTGCTTAAAAGAAAGCAAAACGGCACTGAATATTATTGCAAGTGGCAGCAAAACCATGAAATTCAGGGTACTGTACTAGGTAAAATATGGAATGGAATGGAATGGAATGGAATGAGCACTTTTTAATCAGAAATAATGCCAAAAGTACTAGGATGTGATGGACACACATCACAACAATATATTAGACACCAAACCCATCAAATACTACTTTTCATTACCTCTTTCATGCCCAGAATAGAAATGAGTGGCCTGAAACACCAAAGTTCAAATAGGATCAACCATCCACTTTCACAACCTAGTGGGGTTAGGTGAGACTGATGCAAAAAAAAAAAAAAAAACTACCCCCAGGGATAGCATTACAATACTCATTCCAGGCAGAAAACTCTGAAGAAGCAGCATCTGAAAAGATAATCCAATGAAATTCATCAGGATGATGCAGCAAGACACAAAACATCCGCAGGGACAACATTCCAATTTTGAGGGAAGGAGCTGATTCTAGCAAACCTTCTAGAAAAAAACTTCTGAGTGGGAGAACGAAACAAAGTGCATCCATTTCATCAGACTAGATAAAAGTGATGCAAGAACCTATGCCCAAACCTCAAAAATCCATATTCCAGAGGTCTAGAACAGTTAACATCTGAGTAGCAAAAGCCAACCTTATTCTCCAGCCATACAGGCCCAATGGAAGTTGCCAACAAGGCAAAAAACATTCAATGGAACCATATTTTGGTATCTAGCATCTAAATGGGATAGATATTTAATATGGTTTAGACACCACAACATTGCTCCTGTGGCACTGCTCCCATTTAGTCATGTTTGACTGGTGAAGATGGTTCATTTCCCCTACCCAGAAGCAGCTGTTCTGAGATCAAAATATTTTGGGCCTATAAAAACTAATCAGAATGTGGTCAGTGCTGCTGACCTTTTATGGCTAGCTATATTTTATTTGGTAGATTTGTCCTATTCAGAAGTTGCTATTCTGGCCTGTTTTCTGGAAT
This sequence comes from Phrynocephalus guinanensis, assembly GCA_037367245.1. Lineage (NCBI taxonomy): Eukaryota > Metazoa > Chordata > Lepidosauria > Squamata > Agamidae > Phrynocephalus > Phrynocephalus guinanensis. The sequence continues at coordinate 12,441,574 of CM074737.1, read as the reverse complement.
ATGAGGCTCCCATTAAATCCATATGTGGAGATTGAGGTTGGCTTTTCCTACTCAAATGTTACAGCTCAAAGATTTATTGCCCCTTAATATGGATTTTCAAGCTAATGGGGGTGACAGAAAGTGATTCTTGCTACATCAGTTGCCTTTGAGTCATAAATTTATCCTGTTTATTCTACTTGGAAGTTGCCATCCAAGGCTATTCTGTACATCACAAAATTTCTACCTGGTTCCTGGATGTGATTTTAACAGGAAGTCTCCTAAGCAGAACTATGATTGGTGACAGCCCTCTATCCCCCATTACCTTTACTTAGTTACCTTTTCTCCCTCTAAATGCCTATTAGAAATACTACTAATACTTGGCTGAAGGTCAGAAGTTTGATTCCCCTCTGTGCCTCTTGGGAAAAGAGCCAGGATGTGAAGCCTTGGGTTAGCTGCGCAGTCCCATATGTGACCTCAGGAGAAAGAAACACTAAACTATTTCTCAGTACCTGGAAAGGGGAGCCTAAAGTTGGAATCAACTTCTTTGAAAGTGATTAATACATTATTATTGCACATTATATATAAACACAGTGATGCTATAGAGAACTGCAATTTTCCACTGACAGAGTGTCGAAGCTGAAACGTACAATGCAATAGAACCAGTGTAACTCAAAGGTGTGAGTGTCAGGGTCAATGGACATGTGCAATAGATATTGCTGGAAACTGCCTCTGCTAACTCAATCAGTAGGCAGAAGGGCAGATGGTGCATCAGCAACACTGCACCCTACCTCTATAGCTCATACCTGTCAAGTTTCTTGTATTAGCTGGGAAATCGTGTTTTTAGGCATCTTTCCTGCCATCACCCCGTAATAGTATTTTCTTGTAAATCTCCCAGATTTTTTAATTTTTTAAAAATCCTCTGAATGGCATGGGTGGCACCACCATGTTGGTGGCAGCTATTGAGCATCAAGCATGCTTAATAGGTGGTAGGGGCAGGGATACTGTGACCATGTGACAACAGGTGGCAGCCACGTTAGGGGTAGCTGTATGGGCACTGCCATGTTGGGGGCAGCTATTGAGCATTCTTGGAGCATCGAGGAGATCCTGTGACCACGATCCCTTATTTTCAAATCCAAACGCCTATTATTATTATTATTATTATTATTATTATTATTATTATTATTATTATTATTATTATTATTATTATTATTATTATTATTATTATTATTATTATTAGTAATTGGAAGCCCCGTGCCAGGGGAAGAGGAAGGAGAGGGGGAGGGGAGGGGCACTTTGTTTTGCGGGGGTTGCAACTCGGAGGGGAAGGGGCACTTTGCTAATGGGTTTTTTTGCAATTGGGAGGTGAAGGGGGAGGGGGAGGGGGAGGGGGAGAGGGAGAGGGAGGGGAGGGGAGGGGACTTTGTTTGTGGTTTATTTATTTATTTATTTATTTATTTATTTATTTATTTATTTATTTATTGTGGGACTTCTATAATGCCCATCTTCCCAAAGGGAACTCTGGGCGGTTCACAATAACAGATTAAATACAATCAATTTCCATGCATATTACACCTTCCCCCTTCTGTCTCAGCTGGGGGTCAGAGAAAACTTGACAGCTAATGCTGTAGCTAGTTATAAGCTCTCACATGCCGGACCTGTGACTGAATTCCACCAAGATGGGTTTATATGGAATAGCGTATCACCACCATCCTCATCATCCCTTCAGGCAAGCCCTTCAAAATGGTCTGGTGTCCCTTAAAGTATGTTGGTCTGCAAAAGAGCAATGTGATCTAATCCTCCAAACTCACCTGCTAGGGTCTGAATAATACAGTGTATGACAGCCCCCACCCCATCCAAACTCAAATCATGAACAAACTCGGATTTGTTTTGGATTTCCTCCCCATATTATAACAACCATAAGGTTATCTCTCTACCCTTGACACTGTGTACAGCTGTGTAGGAATGCTCCCTGAACCAGTGCCTGCATTCTTAATCAGTCTGGAGCTGCTAAAGAAGAAAAGAAGCTTGGTATACATCTGATTTTATGTTATTTCATGCAATGTATTTTAGCAGGTCTATTGTGCTCAGTATATGTACTGCAGTAAGTTTACAAATCCTAAGCTATGTATCCCTTTTATAGAAATATATCTAATATGTAATTTTGCATTTTGCTCAGCTCCTGAAGAAGGCCCCACCAAAATGCGGCAAGCTAGAGCTTTTTAAAATGATTTAACAAGGAATAAAGATTGTTCTCTACTTTTATACATCCTGAGACTCCGTCTCCCACTTGTGTTTTGACTTCAGTGGATGTACCAGTTCCTTTTGCTTTGACAAGCTAAACGACAATGCTTCCCTCTAGACCTCAACAGTCTTGGTTTTCCCCTGATCTGTGTTTGACAGTGCTCCTGCACACATTTCAAATGTGTGAGCTGAACTAAATATGTGGCTTATCCAGTGACTGGCACCAAGATCAGGTGGCCCATCATGTGACCAAAGTGGGCTCCTGAAAACACTATTTTCTGGCTCTTCCTTGTGTACTAAGCAAATCCACACTGAGGAAGGGGATTAGACATTTATCAGATGTTGATTAAATAAAGCTAGCAATCCACTGTAGCTTAAGCATGGCCAAAGGTTTTATTTAATAAACATGGCCTGTGACTTCATTCTGGAGGTAAGCAGGGCAACTGGCTGTGAGAGTTTGTTGGCCTTCCAGAGCTGGGAGAAAGAGGATTGAAATAATAGCTGTTGCAAATGCAAATCTAATACTCGTCAAAATGCAAGTTGAATCCAGTTATTCCTTGTGGAGATTACCAATGGCTACATGTGCCTGATGTTATTAGAATTAAGTAACCTGCAGATGTTTATTATTTATTTTTAAAAATCAGACATTGTTGTGTTGTGCAAACATGTCTCTTACCTTTACATTTTAATGATTCTTCACTTTAGGATTAATTATTTACTTCCTGAATTCTTGTATCAAGTCATACACTGATGATGATTATGTGAATAAGAGTGAATTCTGCAGGCTTTATTAAGCTGTATTTAGAAAGTAGCACCACAAATTTTAAATATATCTTTAAAGGCACATATCTCTCATATTAAGGTATCTCCAATCATATTTATTATTTAATTCTTAAAAATTAAATTAGATTATCTAATTAATAGATTAATTTCTTAATAAAATAACTTTTCCATTAAAAGGAAATAGCCTACAGCAATTTGATAATTATTCTTGCACCATTCCTACACACTGTAGTCTTTTTTTTTTCTTGAAGGTAAGTTTGTAAAAATGAAGAGCACTGATAAGGAAGAAGGAGACCTCCAGTTCACTGGGGTTCTTCCCAGTTCTCCTAAGCAGCTAGCTGCCTAGCTTTGGGTAAACCCCAAAGACACAACACACTTGCCCTAGCCTAAGGCTAGCTTATTGCATGCCCAGATGAAAGATTGAAAGCTCCCAAGGCTGAACTCACCCAACTGCCCAGATGTCCCTGAAGGAGACGTGCTCCTATATTAGAGGTGTACAAGGGTGCAACTCCAATACTTCATGACCAGTGAAATCACAATTCCTTAAGCCACTTTTGATAGGAGGGTCAGTCCAGACAAAAAGTTATAACTTCTGAATGGGAGCTTGAATTATGAACTTATTTGGTAGAGGGGTTATTGAATCTAAAAGAACAATCAACTGGAGTATTACAATATTACATGAAAGAGAGCCAGTGTAGTTTAAAGGATAGAGTAGCATGCTAGGACACATTTGTAATGACTTCAAATTCCCTGGTAGCCAAGAAAACTCATTGTAGTGGTAGCAATGGTAATCTGGCTTAACATCAAACTATTCAGTTTGCCATAACTAACTGCAAGTAGGGATGGGCACGAAACAGAAAAATACTGTTTCATTTCCTTTTGTTTCCTTTTGTTTTGTGATTAACAATTATTTTATTTAAAAAATGGAGAAACAAAATAAATCCCCTGCCACAACAGCTGGAGCACTGACATGGTGGGGGATTCAAAAGCTTCCAGCCCACCACCCCTTCAGCTAGGTTCTGAAGATCAAGACAGGAGCGGTGGGCTGGAGGGCTTTTTAAATGGCCCACCATCAGTGCTCTTGCTGGGGCAGGGGGAACATTTTAAAAAGCCTGTAGCCAAAGTCAGCTTGAGGCTTTTAAAAATGTCCTCACTTGCTGTTGGGGTGGGGGATTTTAATAAGGCTCCAGACCACTCCATTGCCACCCCACCATCTGTCAAAAAGCCACAGCTGGAAGGCACCCCCTCTCCACACCCCGACCTGTCAAAAAAAACACAGCTGGGATACAGGGGGAGGGGCAAAAGTCAGAAAGAAGAAGGCAGCTAAAAATATCCTGCTTCATTCTGCCTTTTGCCCATCCCCTCACTTCCCAGCTGGGCCTTTTTGACAAGGGGTGGGGGGAGGGGGCACCCTCTCTCCACACCCTGACCTGTCTAAAAGCCCTCACTGGGAGGATGGGGGAACACTAAGGAAGGAGGCAGCGGTAAATTCAAGCTCAATTTGAATTTACTGCTGTCAAGCCCTGCACACAGAATACACAGCAAGCCAAGTTCAGTTCTTTGCCAGGAACTTTAGTTGTAATCCAGATAACGAACAAAGTACAGTCCGAATCAAAGCCAAAATACTTTACAAAGCCAAATACCAAGTTCAAAGGTACAGGGAAACGTCGTAGTCAGAAAGCCGGTCCAAGGTCAGGAAACAGAGAACGACGTAATCAGAATGCCCAGTCTAGTCGCTATATCATCGCGATAAGGGAGGCTAGAACATCTTTCACCTCCCTGAGAATTGCTGAGGCCTCGAACCGCCCAGGCGGAGCTCTTCCGGGTGGTTCGGGACCTCAGCAATCCTAGTCTGGCCAGGCCTCCTCCTACTGAGTTCAGTAGTGAGCAATTCGCAGCCTTTTTTCGAACTAAGATTGAGGCCATCCGTGCTGGTTTTGACTCCGGTTGCAGTGGTCCTGCCCCGCCATCTCCAGTTGCTGGTCCGCCTTCGTCGCCTCGGTTGGATGCGCTTGGGCCTGTTTCTGCTGTCGAGATCTCCAAGGCTATGGTGCATTGCCGGCCTGCCTCCACTCCTTTCGACCCTTGCCCTGCCTGGCTAATTAGAGCTGCCAGAGGGACTATGGCCGAATGGGCTTCTGCCTGCCATCGCCACCGCCTCGTTCAGCGAGGGGGTTTTTCCCTCTCGCCTGAAGGAGACGGTGGTAAAGCCCATCTTGAAAAAACCTGGCCTGGCGGTGGATGATCTGACAAACTATCGTCCTATCGCCAATGTCCCGTTTATGGGCAAGGTGATCGAGAGGGTGGCGGCGGTCCGGCTGCAGTCATACTTGGAGGATCGGCAGTGCCTCGATCCTTGCCAGTCCGGGTTCAGGCCCCGCCGGGGTACCGAAACAGCTTTGGTCGCCCTGCAAGATGACCTTCTCAGGGCGGCCGACAGGGGTTGCTCTTCCCTGTTGGTCCTCCTGGATCTGTCAGCGGCCTTTGATACCGTCGACCACGGTATCCTGTTGGACCGGCTCTCTGAGGTCGGAATCGGAGGCACTGCTTGCAGCTGGCTCCATTCCTTCCTGGAGGGCCGGCCACAGTACGTGCAGCATGGGGGGGAGTTATCGGCCCCTTGGATCCTCCCGTGTGGGGTTCCACAGGGGTCGTCTCTGTCCCCCATGCTGTTTAACATCTACGTAAGGCCGTTGGCGGGGGTCATCAGGAGTTTTGGAGTCTGCTGTCATCAGTACGCTGATGACACGCAGCTCTATCTCTCCTTTAACACCTCTGCTGTGGAAGCTGTGGAAGTTCTCGACGGGTGCCTGGAGGCTGTACTGGCTTGGACCGGGGCGAACAGGCTTAAGCTCAACCCCGAGAAGACGGAGGTTATGTTCTTCGGGAGCTCGCCGTCGGGGTACGGTGGCCCTCTTCCCTGTCTGGGGGGAGTCTCCCTCCAGCTCGCGGAGAGGGTGCGGAATCTGGGTGTGTTCCTGGACCCGGCGCTTGCCATGGAGCACCAGGTGGCGTCGGTGACCAGGTCCGCCTATTTCCATCTCCGTCGGATCGCCCAGATCCGCCCATACCTCGACGCGAGCTCCTTGAGAGCAGTGGTCCAAGCCCTGGTGATCTCGAGGCTGGACTACTGTAACGCGCTCTACATGGGGTTGCCCTTGAATCTTCTCCGGCGCTTGCAGCGGGTCCAGAACGCGGCGGCCAGGCTGGTGGTTGGTGTGTGTCGTTACGACCACATCACCCCAGTCCTGGCCCGCTTGCACTGGTTGCCCGTTGCGGCCCGGATCAGATTCAAGGTCCTGGTTTTAGTTTATAAACCCTCCATGGCTTGGGACCGGACTACCTGGCAGAGCGTATCGCTCAGCGGTCAGCGGTCAACTTCGGCCCGTCCCGTTCGGCAGGCGCGAGCGCACTTGCTTCGGGTCGCCACCCCTCGGGAAGCCCAGAGGACGAGCACTCGGACCCGGGCTTTCTCTGTGGCGGCCCCCAGCCTCTGGAATTCCATCCCCAGTGAAGTGCGCTCTGCAGAGTCCCTGCTGGCCTTCCGAAAGGCGCTGAAAACCTACCTTTTTCGTGAGGCCTTTGGCGACAGTTGATTTTTTTTCTTTTCTTTCCCGCCATCGTAACTTGCATTTTAGTCGAGGTGTCATGTGGTTTTAACAGTGTTTAGGGAGTTTATAGGTTTGTCTGTGATTATTTATTGTATTTTATTGGCTTTGTAGCCTTTTCTGTTGTAAGCCGCTTAGAGTACCCTGTAAATAAGCGGGATATAAATATAATAAATAAATAAATAAATAAATAAATAAAGCCGGTCCAAGGTCAGGAAACAGAGAACACCGTAATCAGAAAGCCGGTCCAAGGTCAGGAAACAGAGTCTGGATACACACAGGAACGTGGTGACAAGGTAAGTGACGCATTGCTCCCACAGAGGTTTCAGGGTAAACTTGCTAGCTTTATCCTAAACCAGGGAACACACCCATATCTCTGGCAAGGCTCCTGCTAGAACTCAGGGCTTTCAGATCTAATTCTACGCCTATCATTAAAGATCCTTTCCCTGGCTCTCTTGTTAGTTCTTCTTTGCAGGATCCTGTTCCTAGCCCTCATAGGAGGAGGAGATGTGCCCTCAGCTGCGTCCTCAGACTCAGCTGCCTGCTGAGTTGAACTGCAAGGCTCCTCCTGCTGTTCTTCAGTATTTAACCCTTCACATTCAGGTTCTATGACAGGCAGGGTCCCGGCAACTGCTGCCTCCTTCCTTCTCCCATGCTCCCCCGCCTCCCAGGGGGTTCTGGACAGAGAGGGCTGCAGGCAGTGGGGGCTGCCTCCACTGCCGACAACCCCCCTTTCCAAAATAACCCCCTTGGAGGAGGGTTGGCAGGGGAGAAAGGAGCAGTCAGGTAGCAAATTTACTGCTGCCTGGCTGCTCTGTTCTTATTAGCCGCTAGGCTCCCAGCTGGGAGTTTTTGATAGCTTGAGCTGTCAAAACCAGCTGCGAGGCAGTGGTGGGTAAGAACCAAGCAGGGAAACAGCCAACATATCTCGCTGCTGAAGCCACATCTAGTGGCGACTCCCTAGTTCGGTTCCTCCTGAACTGAAAACATCATTTTGGTTCAGTTCAGGACAACACACTGTCTGCCATTTCATTTTGTTTCAAAATGGTTCGAAACCTTACAAAATGACAAAGCAGTGTGCCATTTTTCGTAAGGTGCCCATCCCTAACTGCAAGTACCAACAGTGTCATGCACACTCTGGGTTGCATGGAATGCAGGCACCTTTGTTTCATGATAGTCCTTAAAGAGATAACAGTCCTCTTCTTAGGCTGCTATCTCACCTGGGGAAAGATCCGAATATTGTGAAAGTCTGGTTTTTCTTTCTTTCTTGGTCACGTGACTGAAGATGTGGGATCTCCATTCCCACGTACAATGATTTTTTAAAAGCACAGACCAGCCCCAGGGCCAGCAGGTGGTGCTATAAAAATAAAAAAATAAAAACAGCACTCACAGCCCAAAGGCCAGCTGATCAGCACTGGGGGGGGGGGTTATATATTTTTTTTTAAAAGTGCCGATGAGCCCCAGCAGGAGCTGGTTGGTGCTAGGAAAATAAAATAAAATAAACAGCACTGGCAGCCCAAAGGCCAGCTGATTAGCACTGGGGGGTGGGGAATTTTTAAAAAAATGTAAAAAGCAGTAACAAGCCCCAGGATGAGCTGGTTGGGGTTAGGAAAAGGGAAAAAAGCAGAAAACCGGATCATATGCGAGCTCCCAATGGACGTCTGGCTTGCATTTTTTATCAGAGCAAAAAAATTCCCACCTTCTCTGGTAGGTCTTGGAAAACTTGTTAAAGAGGGCATAACCATTTTTTTTAAAAAAAAACCTGCTGGCTGTGGGGACAAGATTTTTGGAAACACTTTATCTTGAAATTTAATCAGCATTTTAAAGGACGTGTGATAGATCCCTTATAGGATCTTTTCTAGATGCTCTCAGTATAGGGTGGGTAAAGGGTGGGTAATTTCCAAAGAGAAAGCTTGGGGGATTTTTATGCCCACATTTTTAGACCTCACTAGAATCCTCATAAGCATAGGAGGTAGGTTTTGATGAGACAGAAATATCTGTGGGAAGAAGCACGAAGATTAAGTATGTCCAATGGCTGAATTTTCATCAGAAAAGGCCATTGTATATAAACCTTATACCTACGTTCCCTGTTGCCACCATTTCCAAGGTTCGGAGGGGAATGTGCTACTATTAGAGATGGGCACGACTTGAAAACATTTTTTTTCGAGTTGTCGTTAGTCGGGCCGGTTCCGTTTCGGCTCGTTTCCGTTTTTCGCGAAAATTTGCAAAAATTAGTCGGTTCGTTTTTTTGTTTTTTCGTTGTCATTAGTACTGGTTTGGGGAGGGGGTAGCGGGCTCCTGGAGGGAGCTGCAGGAGTCAGCCAGAGCCACAAGTGACGGACTGGCAGACTCTTTGCACCCGCTGTGTCTCACGTACTTGCATGTAGTGCAATGCAAGTAGATCTGGCTTAGGGTTAAGACGGGTTAGCGCAACGGCTAGGGTTAGGCTAGTTACGGGTGAGGTTAGGGTGAGTATTGGGGTGCACCTCTGGGTGCCTCTCTGACCCACTTAGAAGGACAGTGTACTGGCGTATGGGTTAGGCTTAGGGTTCGGGTTTGGGCTACGATTAGTGGGCTGTTTATGCCCGATTGGCACATCCCAGAACTCTCTGTGGTCAACCTGGCCAAGTGGCCATGCGATTGGTGGAAAATTTCCATGGTCTACTCCCATGGGAGAGCCCATCATTGCAAATGTGCAGGTGTAAAAAAATAAAATAAAATAAAATAAAATAAAATAAAATCAACGGAGACTTTTTTTTGCAAGAAAAACCCACTGCTGCTACTGTAAAAATTCAAGCATTTAAAATAGCTAATTTTCGCATGTTTCTGTGGTGCTTTGGTGGGGTTTTGGGCAACGATTTCAAAAAAAATATAGCGGTCGCCATTTTGGATCCCCCCCCACCGCATGGCAAATGGATGCGCCCTCCCAGCCTGGTACAGTCAGCAAAACCTGGCCATGCGATTGGTGGAATGGCTCCAAAACTTTGCATGGTCCACTCCCATGGGCGAGCCCATCATTGTGAATGCGCAGGTGTAAAAAAATAAAATAAAATAAAATAAAATAAAATCAACGGAGACTTTTTTTGCAAGAAAAACCCACTGCTGCTACTGTAAAAATTCAAGAATTTAAAATAGCTAATTTTCACATGTTTCTGTGGTGCTTTGGTGGGGTTTTGGGCAACGATTTCAAAAAAAATATTGCGGTCGCCATTTTGGATCCCCCGCACTGCATGGCAAATGGATGCGCCCTCCCAGCCTGGTACAGTCAGCAAAACCTGGCCATGCGATTGCTGGAATGGCTCCAAAACTTTGCATGGTCCACTCCCATGGGCGAGCCCATCATTGCGAATGCGCAGGTGTAAAAAAATAAAATAAAATAAAATAAAATAAAATCAACGGAGACTTTTTTTGCAAGAAAAACCCACTGCTGCTACTGTAAAAATTCAAGCATTTAAAATAGCTAATTTTCGCATGTTTCTGTGGTGCTTTGGTGGGGTTTTGAGCAACGATTTCAAAAAAAATATTGCGGTCGCCATTTTGGATCCCCCGCACTGCATGGCAAATGGATGCGCCCTCCCAGCCTGGTACCAGCAGCGCAGCAGTAGCAATAGCCAAGGAGAGGGGGGCGGGGAAACCCCCCCCAAATAAAAAACACCCTTCTGGCCTGGTAGGTGCCCTCAGACAGTTTTCGCCTACTTTTAGGGCCGGGAATCGGGTTTTTTTTTAACTTTTAAAAACTTTTTTTCTGTGCCGCTTGGCATTGCGCGATGCAAGTAACGAGCACGACAAATCAGACCAAATTGTTCATTCGTCGGTTCGAGCTCGAATTCTGGTGGAGTAATTCCCGTTTCCGTTTCCGTAGAGTAACGGATACGAGTAACGGAAACGGAAACGGGAATACCGCTAAGTCGTGCCCATCTCTAGCTACTATTAGAAATGAACATGATGCCTTTCAAGAATTTGCAAGATCTTCTTTGTCTTCTTTTTAATAATGTCTGAAGCACATTTCTACAGGAGTGTTAAATCTCCTCAAAACAAAGGTTGATCAATGTCACAGCTGAAGGCCTCTGAACAAAACAGCTAGTTGCAGAATTTTCCCTCCATTACTTACTGCAAAACATCCCCTTGTAGCTTGAGTCTTGGCATGAAGGATCAAAGTCTGTCAAGGAAAGTCAAATTTGCAAATCCCCTAAAACAAATGGATTTGACAGTCACCCAGCCAAGGAAACTGGGTTCTCAAATGAAAAGAATCTATTTTGCCATGCAGAAGCTTTGGAATTATGTTCAGGGTACACACCACTGCACTCATACACATGCTATTATTTTAATGGTAGGATTTTCTGAGACGGTATAAAATGGAAACATTGATAAACAAGCACCAGGAAGCTCACAAATGAAAGCTGTTTTATATTTATTTGTTTAGTAATCCTTAGTAAGCCACCTTTGGGGATAATTTCAAGGTCATCACCCAGACATTTACAGGGATTTTTACCTTTCCTTGTTCTCAATTACTCATCTGGTTATTTGCCATTGTCCCCTTTTGTTCCTCTTTCCATCCTTCTTTTTTTTCCCTGCCCATGAACAACCACCTCCTACCTCTATTACTTGGTCATGCCAGCAAGTGCTGCCCCGAATGGACCCTGCTTCAACCACCACCCCTTCGTCTCCATCTGCTTGCTGCTGGGTCTCCTCATGAGTGAGAGGCACGAGAGGTAACCTAGCCAGCTTGCCAATTGAGGGGTGCGACTGGAGAAGAGACTCCGCCTTACAGCTTTTTAGCTGTCTGCAAGCCCTTCAGTTCCATCATCCAGCTTTTTTAGTCTCCATCTGCTTGCTGCTGGGCAAGCCGAGAGGTAACCTGCTTGCCTTCTGGAGAAGAGGGATTGCAAGCCTGTGCTTCATTTCCATGATCCAGCAAGTGCTGCCCCAAACGGACCCTGCTTCAACCACCACCCCTTCATCTCCATCTGCTTGCTGCTGGGTCTCCTCATGAGTGAGAGGCATGAGAGGCAATTTAGCTGGCTTGCCATCAGAGAGGTGTGGCTGGGGGAGGGGCATCGGGCTGATACCAACCTTTTTTATTTGTGGCACCCCCTGGGCACCCAACTGATATCCAGTTGATGCTAAGACATAGAGTGGCTGTGAAGGGGAAAGGGTGGTGGGATGTTGAAGCTGAATGGGTGGGTGGTTTGTTTTCATCTACCTTGTTCTGTTTTGTTTTATTTCATTTTTTGTCATTTTCTTGCCATCCGAGATAGAGATAAGGACCCACAATGGAACTGATGGAACAGGAAGGAGGGAGGACAATGGAGAGGGCAGCCATTGAGCCTGTGCTGGGTAGAGGAAGGTATGGGGGTGGGCGTGGAACGTGCCCGCGTAGGAGAAGAGAGGTTATTACATCTATCCCGTCTTCTGGTTCCACTTCCAACCTGAAGGTATCAGGTGACCATATCAGCGAACCTACAGGCCACACAGTGCTGTTGTTGAATGCCAGGTCGGTAAAAAATAAGACCGCCCTCATTCATGATGTCATCCTGGATGAGGGTGCCGACCTGGCATGCATTACTGAGACCTGGGTGGGAGAGGAAGGTGGGGTTCCCCTCTCCCAACTCTGCCCACCTGGGTATTCAGTCCAGCACCAGAGACGCCCGGAAGGTCGGGGAGGGGGAGTTGCTATAGTCTATAGGAGTTCTATCTCCTTGACCAGGCTTCCTGTCTCTTTGAGAGGAGGTCTGGAGGACCTGTATTGTATGTTGGGGTCACGAGACAGACTGGGGATTCTGTTGGTGTACCACCCACCCTGCTGCATTCCAACAGTCTCCCTGCCTGAGCTGACGGAGGTGGTCTCAGACCTGGTGTTGAAGACCTCCAGACTGTTGGTGCTGGGGGACCTCAACATCCATGCTGAGGCTGACTTGGTCGGGGCGGCTCAGGACTTCATGGCCGCCATGACAACCATGGGGCTGTCTCAACATGTCATCAGCTCAACGCATGAGAAAGGCCATACTCTAGACCTGGCTTTCTCAACGGGATTGGAGGATGGTGGTTTGGATGTGGAGGGGTTGGTCCTGACTCCATTTTATTTTATTTATTTATTTATTATTGCATTTATATCCCGCCCATCTTCCTGGAGGAACTCTGGGTGGCTTACAAACCATTGTCATGGTTAGACCACTTCCTGGTCAAGTTTAGGCTATTAGCTACTCCAACCCTCTGCAAGGGTGGGGGATCTATTAAAATGATCCGCTCTCAGAGACCAATGGATCCAGATGGTTTCCTGAAAGCTCTGGAGGATCATCCGTCTGATATGGTCAGTGCTCCTGTCGAAGCTCAGGTCACCCTATGGAATAGGGAAATGTCCCGGGCAGTTGACACGATCTCACCTAAGCGCCTCTCCCCTTACGCAGAGCCCAGACGGCTCCTTGGTATACATCTGAGCTGCGGGCAATGAAGCAGGAGGGGAGATGGCTGGAGCGCAAGTGGAGAAAATATTGCTGTGAGTCCGATCGAACACGGCTTAGAGCCCATTATTGGACCTATTTCATGGCATTACGGTTGGCGAAAAGGCAATATTTCACAAACCGTATTGCTTCCTCAGAGTGCCGTCCAGCAGAGCTGTTTCATGTGGTCCAGGACCTTCTTCAACTGAGAAATACGGTGGAGGTTCTGGACCACTCAGCAGCCTGTTGTGATGAGTTTGCTCTTCACTTTGAGGGGAAAATCGCTCAGATTCACAGGGAATTGGACTCCACTATTGGTGCAGAATCAAGGGATGTATACAGTGTGTCATGCTTAGGTCCAGCATTATTGGATGAGTTTCAATTATTGAGACCCGAGGATGTGGACAGGGTGCTTGGATCTGTCCGTTCTACCGCCACGCTGCTCGACCCTTGCCCTTCCTGGCTAATTGAAAGATCTGCCAGGGGGGGTCGCACCTGGGTCCAGGAAGCTGTAAACACCTCATTAAGAGAGGGAGTGGTCCCTGCTGCTTTAAAAGAGGCAGTAATTAGACCACTCCTAAAAAAAAACCAACCTGGATCCAGGGCTGGTGGGTAACTAACTACCAGCCAGTAGCGAACCTCCCTTATTTGGGCAAGGTGTTGGAGCGGGTGGTGGCCGGACAGCTCCAGGCGCTGCTGGATGAAATGGATTTTTCTGGATCCATTTCAATCTGGTTTCAGACCGGGTTTTGGAACAGAGACTGCCTTGGTCGCCCTGTACAATGACCTTTGCCAGGAGAGAGACAGGGGGAGTGCAACCCTGTTGATACTCCTGGACCTCTCAGCGGCTTTCGACACCATCGACCATGGTGTCCTTCTGGATAGGCTGGCCAAATTGGGAATTGGAGGCACTGTTTTGCAGTGGTTCCACTCCTTCCTGGCTGACCGTTTCCAGAAGGTGGTGCTGGGGGACAGTTGCTCTGCCCCGTGGCGTTTATGTCATGGGGTTCCTCAGGGCTCACTACTGTCTCCCATGCTGTTCAACATTTACATGGAACCGCTGGGAGCGGTCATCAGGAGGTTTGGGCTGAGGAGTCAGCAATATGCTGACGATACTCAGCTCTACCTCTCATTCTCCACCAATCCAGGTGAGGCTGTTTCTGTTCTGAACTCGTGTCTGGACCAGATAATGGACTGGATGAGGGTTAATATATTGAAACTCAATCCAGACAAGACGGAAGTGCTGTTAATGGGTGCTTCGCCGGACAGGTTAGAGGGCCATTTTCCTGTCTTGGACGGGGTTGCACTCCCGCTAAGGGACAGGGTCCGCAGCTTGGGGGTGCTCCTGGACCCCGGTCTAACTTTGGAAGCCCAGGTGGACTCGGTGGCCAGGGGTGCCTTCCTTCAGCTGCAGAAAATGTACCAGCTCTGCCCCTACCTAGACGAGCAGAGCCTCATGACAGTTACGCATGCACTGGTAACACCCTGTATTGATTACTGCAATGCGCTCTACGTGGGGCTGCCTTTGAAGATGGTCCGGCGATTGCAACTGGTTCAGAATCGTGTAGCGCAGCTGGTAAGCGGAGGGGCTGCCAGAGATCACATCATGCCGATTCTACGTAACCTGCATTGGTTACCAGTTGCTGCCCGAGCCCAATTCAAAGTGCTTGTCTTGACATATAAAGCCCTAAATGGCTTAGGACCTAGATACCTGAAGGACCCCCTCCTTCCATGTGAAGCTACCCAGCAATTAAGATCGAGCCAGGGAGCCCTCTTGAAAGAGCCATCCCTCAAGGAGGTGAGAGGGATGGCTTGTAGACATAGGGCCTTCTTGGCAGCTGCCCCCAAGTTATGGAATGCCCTCCCAAGTGAGATCCGCCTGCACCAACATTTATGACATTTCAGCGCCAGGTAAAAACCTTCCTGTTCCAGAAGTTTTTTAATTGATACAACATAGACTGTGGGTCCTTTGATGGCAATTTTAGTGTGATGATTTTAGTATAAGGTTTTTGTTGTTGTTTTAATTATTTATTGATATTTGATGTTTTAACTATTTTAATTCCTTATTGTAAGCCGCCCAGAGACCTTTGGGTAGTGGGCGGCATATAAGTTGTAAAAATAAATAAATAAATAAATAAATAAATAAATAAATAAAATTTCTGATTTCATGTAAAATTAATAAAACATCTCCCAGATAATGCCTGCCTTGATGCTTGGAAATAGCAATGCCCCATCTTCTATGAGGCTGTAATCCATCTCAATCTGTTCTACAAAAGCGCCTTAGGATCCCTGAATCTTAACACATGAATTCAGAGAAGATCTCCCTATTCCCATATGAATGGGTATACTAGGGCTTCTACTTCAGTAATAATGGTATTAGTGCCCCTTTGCTGCTGACCTCATATTGAAAATGGGCTGAACCATATAAATGCTAAAATCCCTTTCAACTCCATCATCATCATCATCATCATCATCATCATCATCATCATCATCATCATCATCATCATCATCATCATCATCATCATCATCATCATCATCTAGCAGCAGCAGCAACAACAACAACAACAACAACAACAAATGTCCTGCTACATCAATTCTGACTTATACTGAACCTTTGAACCTTTTCAGGTATTCTAGGTAGAGACTACTCAGAAAGTGGTTTACCATTCCTTTATAGTTCTATAGTTCTAAGACAGTTAGTTCACGTCCTTCCTCATTCCGAGTTTACGTTTGTTTTGTGATCACATCACTGGCGATCACGTGGTCTTATCCCGGTACTGTCCCTGTTCCCGTGTACCCATGGGCGTGAATGATGGTACCGTGCCGACTGTTACTGCACGTCCTTATTTTGTGACAACATCTGAACTTCTCAGCCTTCGTTCTCAGTTTTTTTTTGGTCTGATCTTCTGTTTTTCAATCTTTCGAATCTCCTCAACTTTGCCTTCAGTGCGTTACGGAGCTAAGTTCAAGGCATTTGTCTTTTAATCTCTCTGCACTGCATTGCTGACTCCATAGGGAATGTACTGGCGAATGACACTTTGCACTCCTGCCACTAGAGGGAAAATGGCACATTGCGTGATGAGCCTTACCTCACGGGCACTCATCTTGGAATGAGAACTGAGACAAGCAGATTCCCGAGCCCAGGGAGGGGTATGGGTCATCACACTTTAATCTCAGTTCAGGGGCGTGGTCGGGATGAACTCCCATCATCACGCAATGGACGTGCAGTAAGATTTCCTCATACCGGTCCAAAGCAGGACCACAAACAGTGATGAGAGGGACGTGAAGTAACAGCCTAAGATGTCCTACTAGTAGAGATGATGATATGGTTCAGTTTTGGCCACAATTTGAAGGAAAATTAAAGGACAGAAAGTCATCTATTGAGCGTGAACACACAGACTGAATGACTGATCGACAAGATAGGGACTGCAAGCAACAGCATGGAAATTATCATTTTAGTTTTCGCCCTCAAGCAACAAAATGTCATAGGCCATGTCTCTCAAAGACTCAACAAAAAGAGGCCTTTTTATCCAAGTGGTGAATAAACAGAACTATGCCAGGGGTGTTCTCACATGTTCAACATAAAATAGATTGTGTACTTTGAAAGATAGTTCCAGATGTTCCACACAGAGAAGGTGGGGAAGCAAATTCACCCTTCCCATCTGCCTCTTTCTAAGAAGATGAGAAATACATGCACCTGCCTTTCAACCACCTACTGTTCCACCAGCTAGAAGAGAAGCAGACTGAAGGATACTTGACATATTGCATTTTTTAAAGATGCAGGATTATTCCCATAAGCCATTTGCTTTCCTTCAAAGCTGTGTAAATGTCTGCCTAAATGAATAATATATTCATTTGGCTGTCGGCCAGAACTGTGAATGGCAATATTCTGGGAGTTTCTCAGCTGTTTGCATATCTCACTGGGAGACGGTCACTGGTATTACTCATTCCAAAAAAGACTTTGGCATATCTTTCCAGGCCTCAGATGGGCTCAGAGGAGTTCAGTGTAATTTATATGGAAAGTGGAGGGAAAGAATCCAGAAGTTGATAGAATTTCACCCAAGAGCCAAAACTAAGAGTCTTCATGGTCTTGGATACTGTAGACCGATCATAGCTTGTATGGCTGTAGAGAACAGTGGTTTTTTTTTTAAATTGGGGCTGGGGAGACCTAGGATGGAGTGTAGGATGTTGATACTGAATAATATTAGATAATCATAATTATTTTTCCCCTCATGATTGAGGTATGACTAAATTATTTTGCAACTATGACTAGAGACAGGGATGAACCGCCAAAATTCCAGTTCATTGTGGTTCACGGTTTGCCAAGGTTGACCACCAATCCCTCCACCTATGAACAGATGACCTGATGAACTGTTTCATCAGTTTGTGGGTTTGGCTTTTTCTTAGGCAGCCCATGGCCTTAGAGCCTAAGGCAAAGCAGGCTACCTTATGCAGGGGTGGCTAATGGTGGCTTCTATTTGCTCTAATTGAAGTTGTGACCACCATTTTGGTAAAGGGTAGCCCAGTGGCAGGCTGGACAATGGGGGGGCAATGATGGATTTTGTTTTTTGTTTTTGGAGGGGACAGGGGTCATGGTTCAATAACCAGAGAGGGGGGAAGTTATGAATAAAAAGAAAATATTGCAGACCCGACAAAAATGAAGGGAGGAATATTAAACAAATCAGCAACATTCATTAAATATCACAATTCATTTTTCATTCACCTCACTCTTTAACTGTAACATAAGAATTGTACTTCATATCTTTTGCACAGAAACATTTTATTTGTTTTAGAGCTACAGGGGATGACCTCGCTAAATGGTAGAGTAAGGACAGCATTTGGTTCAAGAGCTGCTCTTTGATGGTGCTTCATAATCTGTGGTAGGTGCTATGGTGATGAAGAGGTTGACAGGAAGAGAGTCTCCTTCTCTAGTGTCTTGTTACATCATCAGCATCATCTTAGAACTACTGATCATCTTAGAACTACTGAACTACTATGTGTCATCCAGTCCAGCCCCTGTCAAGAAGGCATAGAGGGGATTTGAACTTCCAACCTCAGACTTTGTAACCAGATATGTACACTACTGTGAGCTATCTAGGAGTCTAACGTTTAGACATCATTGTTTCTTTTTAAGAAAGATAGAGGTACAGTAACCCCCCGGCGATCGCGGGGGTTAGGGACCCACCCCACCTGCGATCTATGAAAATCTGCGATATGCGGACGCGGGTGGGGGGGTGGTGGGGTGGGGGTGGGCGATTGCAGAAGTTTTGGGGTGGCACGCACCAGCGGTGGCAGGGGGATCTGACCTCCCACTGCCGCCTGCCTGCGCCGCCCGAGACTTCTTCTCCGGGGCTGTCTCCATTGAAATCCATTGACAATGCATTTCAATGGAGATTGCGCCCCCCGCCACCCCCCGCATGGCCCTGAGACTTCTCAGAGGGGCCGGGGGCGGCGCAGAGTGACCTGATCGCCCCCGCCATCCCCTGCCCCTCCAGAAGCCTCGGAGCCATGCAGGGGGCGGTGGGGGGGCAATCAAATCGCTTCCTGCCACCCCCACGCTGTTCCAAAACTTTTCAGAGGGGCTGGAGGGCTGCGGGGAGCAATCTGATCGCTCCCCACTGCCCCCTGCGCGGCTTCGAGGCTTCTGGAGGGGTGAGGGTGGCACAGAGCGACCCGATCACCCCCCCCCAGCAGTGCAGGTACTTCGATCCTGCGATGTAGTGGGACCGCGGTACCTGAACCAAGAAATGGTGGGGGGTGACTGTAATTACATCAACTACCTTTGAGAAATGGGAAAATAAATGAAAATACTGTAACTATAAGCACAACTAATTACTTTCAGGCCTTGCAATATTAATTATAATCAATTGCTTTTCAAAAAACTACTACCCTTGCTTTGATCTAGGTTCAACAACTTGTTTTTCATTCATGCTCTGGATTTTTTTTTTTGCCATATTTCAGTAGATACATCTGTGGAAAATGTTGTAATGCATCAATACTATGAAGCATAACAAAATACTGTACATGAATCATAACCAACAGATCATGAAACACACAAAAAGCAGAAAGCTGCACTATCCCCTTTACGTAGTGTGGAACACGAAGTATAGATTTTTGCAGCTGATCATTCAATACAAAATAAATGGTCAGGGTAGATGCAGGAAGATTGACTTTTTGGCTGAAGAGGTCAGGAAGGTGATTGTTGGGAGCATCTCTATTTAAGGTTAGAAGAGCCAAAATGATGTCCAAGCTCTTGTAGGAGGGGAATGGGGAGAAGAAAAGGAAAAAGAGGGCATACTAAAAGGAAGGAGACATGCAGATATGTTTATATTAGATTCAAGATATAAGTGACCAGAAACTGAACTTGGTCACATGACATTTGGAGAGTGACAGGGATTGAAATACACAGGGGTATGTTTCATGATTGTCACTCCATTTTTTTTTTGTACTTGAGTATTCATACCAGTGTATGAAAACTCATAGGGAGTTCTTGAGTTTCTGAATTCATATCAGTTTAAACTCCAGTTTGTTTGTTTATTGGCTGTTTCTCAAAGTAGCCAGCAGCAGGTGCTTGTAGAGAGTTTGGTTACTACCTAAAGATTCAGTGCATGCTAAGTTTCGTCGTCCTCTCCTGGAAGTAGAAATAAGAAATACAATTTCTTGAGATGCCTAATGAAGGTTAGATACTGAGGGCACCTCAAGATTGCTCTGCTGAAATTAACTATAAATAATGGAACAGATTTTCTTCAGTCCATCCTTGTGCCATGTTGAACATTATTTAACATAGCCTCACTTTTTCAGTAATTATAAAAAATAGATGAGATATCATGTTGCAGATAAATTGGCCTGCATTGTGCAGGTCTTCAAAAGCTTGGTTAAATGGGGTCATTTCTAGAAGCTTACTTGTCTGGATTTGGCATAGATATCCAGCAGGATTTCCAGTTGAATACATCAATAAGATATGATAGATACATAACCATGAATGATCATTTTTCTCCTGAAAAAATGTTTAAAACCTAAAATATTTTCAGGATTCTACAGGACATGGTCAAGAAATGCAGAATGAATACAATTGTGACATGAAAAAGAAACACTGTTGACCATTCAAGGGTTGTTCTTATTTCACAAACAGGAAATCTGTTCATCCACATCTCTAGTCATATCTGCATAGCAGCAGGAAAGCAGAGCAAATTCACATTCTACAAGGAAATTCTAAAAATGAAGGCAACCCAAACAGAAAATCATAACTTTGAAAATAGGCTTTGAGTGGCAAGAAGTAGCAGACAGACTACTCATGGGCCAAATTTGGGGGACGTATCGGCCAAGGAGTTTGAGTTAAGATTTTTTTTAAATTAGAAGTGACACCCTTCAGAAAGAGGAAACCCCAAATAATTTTTAATAGATAAATAAGCTGAAAAGACCAATCTTGCCTATCTTGTAAGATCATGGTTGGCCTCTTCCCTATTTATTTGAAAAGAATCCAGTCTGCAGGAGCTAAAATATTCACCCTCAAAAAAAGTCTTTCTTTGCAAAATGATGCTTACTGGGGATTTAGATACTTAATTAACTTTTTGAAAAACAGCCCTGACAGTAGTTTTGTATGTGGGTGAGAAATAATGAACTGATGAAAGAAAAAAAAAGAGGTCAGTTTCTAGAATCTTCCTCCTCCCCTGCCAGTCACCCAGGAGTCTCTTTGTGAATGTGAACACAAGAGGGTATCCTGTAGTTCATCTTGACTTGTGCCCTTGGCATTGTCAACATTCAACCTGTTGCTTGCTTTGCATCCCTTTTCATGCTGGCTTTGCGGACATGCTGTCGTGGAGCAATATCAAGCATTTTTGTGTGTGTTATCAACAATAGATATAGAAGCACAATATCCCCACATTCATAAACTGGATGTCTGTGTAAGTCTAAGCTAGAGGTGATACCTTTATAGGCCACTAATAAAATAACAAACAATAATTGCAAGCTTTCAAGTGAAAAACAGACTTTTTCAAAGATTTATTTATTTTATTTTTATTTATTTATATTGCTTGTATGCCGCCCACTACCCAAAGGTCTCTGGGTGGCTCACAATCAAAATAGACAATTAAAACATCAAAATCACAGTAAAATTAGAACAATAAAAACATGTAAATACAATAAATACAATACATTAAAACACAACACTAAAATTGCCATCAGGACCCACAATCATTAGTTTAAAAACTTCTGGAACAGGAAGGTTTTTACCTGGCGCCGGAATGTTATCAACGTTGGCGCCAGGCGGGTCTCACTTGGGAGGGCATTCCATAATCTGGGGGCAGTTGCTGAAAAAGCTCTATACCTGCAAGCCATGTATGTGAAGATTCTCAGTCATCCAGGTGATGTTATCTGAAATTGCACTTTAAAAAACAATAATTGCACTTAGAAAAACACTATTTTTCAAAGCATGTATCAAAAGTCCAAGCATGGCAAAATATGTGCTTCACCAGGAGATAATTCTTAGATGTGAAGTTCTTGGCAAGATTATAGTTGCCAATCAGTCATCTCAAATGAGGCATCTCATTTAAAGGCTGCATCTGGAAGCGTGTGGTTTCAAACTTCAGTCGTTCCAACAAAGGAAGATAGGCCATGCACCACCACCACCCCACAACTCACCCCTCATCTCCATTTGGCTCTTCGAGACATACAAGCCCCTGCTGGCCAGGGTGGGGGGAGATGGTTCATGCAGAGGAGCCATATGTTCCATTTTAGGATTGAGGCAGAATTTAGTGAACCCACTAGTATGCCAATTGGTGCCAGATTAGTCTTTTCCAGCTCTGCAGGATCTCCCAGATCTGCCATCTTTTGCCACTGCTGTGGCCATGGGCCTCTTATTTCCACATAGGAAATAATGGAAATGTATATGATTTGTTCTGGGGAAATTGATATCACTTAGTGATTGCAGTTTTGCTCTCTGGTGTTGAGAGTCCATCTGCCCCCTTTGTATGTTGGGAACGGTGGCTTTTTTCCCTTTTTTTTTTTGTATCTTCATTCCATGGAATTAAAAAAAAGGTTGGGGAGCCCTGTGGCCATCAGAACATACAAAAGTAAGACTAAGCTAGAGGTGATACCTTTATAGGCCACTAATAAATTAACAAACAATAATTGCAACCTTTCAAGTGAAAAACAGTCCTTTTCAAAGATGTCTGTGAAGATTCTCAGTCATAGAGGTGATGTTATCTGGAAGATGAATCATGGCAACTGGACCTCTCTTCTTGTGAGATCAAAATATTTCACTACTCATCCCAGCAGCTTTGTCAGTCTGAGGAAAGTTAGTTGTGAGGTCTCCAATTTATAGTTCACCTTGGTTTCCATCCTTCCGAGGTCGGTAAAATAAGTACCCAGCTTGCTGGGGGGGCAATGTGTAGCCTGCACACTGTAATCAAAATTGTAAACCGCCCAGAGACTACTTGTAGTGGTATGGGGCGGTATATAAGCAGAACACTTTGCTTTGCTTTGCTTTCACACCACCCTGGTCTGAATAAGCTCATTAGGTGGGCAGTGGCTTAAATAGGACTGTTAGATGTTCAATGGCCTGGGATGTGTGAAAGTCCCACCTATGCAACCCTTCCCAACACTCATAAAATGGATGTGTTTCCAATAATTGTATTAACCCATACTCAGAACAAGACAGTAATACCTTGGTTTATGAGTGCCTCAGTTTACAAGCTTTTTGCAAGATGAGCTAAAAAAAATGGATTTTTTTGCCCTGGTCAATGAACTTCTCTTGCAAAACATGCACCAGAGCACCCCACTCCTACTCCTCCTCTAGCTCCTGATTGCCATGGCTGCCAGCCTATTGCTGCTGCTGAGGCCTCCAGCTCCTGGATGACACAGCTCCCTGCCCCCTCGCCACCATGGCTGCCAGCCTGTTGCTGCTGCTTCTGGTCACCATGGCCACCGGACCTTCACTGGCAGGGCCGCCATCTGTTGCCACTGCTGTGGTCACTGGCCTCTTTTTTCCACATAGGAAATAATGGAAACGTATGTGATTTGTTCTGGGGTGAGGCCCTCTGGAGTGGATCATGTAAGTTTCCATTATTTACTATGTGGAAATTATTTCTTTTGTATCCGTACAAGCATGTTTCTGGAATTGATTATGCTTGTAAACCAAAGTACTATTGTATGTCAATTCCAAAGTGGAAGACATATACGGCAAAATATCTAGTTACAATTGATTCAGCAGGGTTATATTATGCAAAGCCTATAAAAAATATTTCCTTGGACTAAAGCATGCATGCTGTCTGGGAGATTGGGGTGCTGAGGACCAAATGAACTTTTCTAAGCTCTGATGTCATGAATCTTATTAGGCTTCCATGGAGAGAACTCATTTTATTTAATCTTATCTTCTATGGGCATCTGTTTAAAGCAAGAGGAGAGTGGAATTTAGATTTGTTGTGAATCTCAGGTTTCTGGAAAGAGGTTTCAGATAATAACAAGAAAATGACAACATTCTTCTGGAAGGACTAATTCTACTTTTACCTATCTTGGAACTATTTTTTTTAGTTTACATTTTTTAAAATTTATATTTACATACAACATGTTATGACAAATAAGTCTTACAGTAAATGTACATAGGAGACAAATACACTTTTATCATTTGCTTGGTGTTGTTCACATGGGCATCTCATTATATACTACATGCAACTCACAGCAGAGAAGCAAAACAGCAGCTGCTGGTTTATGCGGGTATATAAATGATTTGTATTGAGGAAAGTGATATCCAAATATATACACAGTGGTACCCCATGTACGAATTTAATCCATTCCGTTAAGTCAAACAACTGTTAAGTAGAGCAGCCCTATCATATAATAATAATAATAATAATAATAATAATAATAATAATAATAATAATAATAATAATAATAATAATAATAATAATAATAATAATTAATTAATTAATTAATTAATTAATAAATAAATAAATAAATAAATAAATAAATAAATCAGGGGGAAAAATGTAAATAGAGCAGACCGCATCTAAAATTTGTAAGGCAGCAGTTAAATGCCAACAGTTTTTCGCTCTTAAGTTGAATTGCTTTTAAGTCGAGCTGCTCATGAGTAGAGGTACTACTATAGATTGATTGATTGATTAGAGATGGGCAAGAAACAATTTTTTGTTTTGTTTTTTGTTTTTCAATTAATTTTGTAACAAAATAAAAAAATGACTTTTTTTTTTTAAAAAATGAAACAAAATAAAACAAAACAAATATTTTCAGTTCTTTCATTTTGTTTTTATTGCCCCCCCCCAATTGGGTACGTGGGGGGAAAGTCTGGGGTTTTTAAACATTTTTTTTAGTGATGGCTGCAGCCGCTGCTTGCTTTGGGGGCTCAAAGACAGTTTAATAACCCCCCCACACCCCCAACATGCCCGATTTAGGAGGGAAGTATGGGGGTTTTATACTTTTTTTAGCCTCTGAAGCAAGCGGTGATGGCTACAGCTGCTGCTTGCTTTGGTAGCTTAAAAAGAAAAAAAACTTTTAAACCCCTGTGCCATTCCCCCAATGGGCCCAAAAACAGTAAAAAAAACCACACATAAACAAACATCTAAGCACATAGAACACATAAAAACACATAAAACACAAAAAAGAAACAAAGTTTTTTAAAAAAATACAAAAAAAGAAAAGAAAAATGAAACAAAAAACAAAATGAAACACCATTTAAAATAAATTAAAAGCGCTGGCCTGGCCCATGGGCCAGCTGGTCGGCACTAGATTTAATTTTTTTTAAAAAAAATAAAAATTAAAAAGTGCTGCCCCAGCCCATGGGCCACTGGTTGGTGCAAGATTAAATAAATAAATAAAAGCATCAGCCTGGCATGAAGGCCTGCTTCTCAGCGCTAGGTAAAAAAAAATGAATTTTTAAAAAAGCACCTACAGGCTGGTCTGGCTGGTCAACTGTAACATTAAAAAAACAAAAAACAAAAAACAAACAAATGTAAAAACAAAATGATTTTTTTTAAAAAAAATCATTTCATTCTAAATGAAATGAAACAATAAAAACAAAATGAAACAAAACACCATTTTGGCATTTCATGCCCATCTCTATACATAATAAATAAATGTACCATTTAGCATAGGTCCTCCGTTCATAAAACATGCTTTTAACAAGTGTGTTTCTCTCTATGTGTATTTTAAAGGTCCCTTGTACAAAAACTCTTTTTTAGGAAAGTTAATGTTCTCTTTAGACTCCATCAGCTCCCCAAATTACATATATGTGAAAATGAAATAAAATTATTTGCATTTTGGTTTCCCACCACATATCAAGGAAGTGGGGGATCACAATCTAGATTTATACATCTTAAATCAGATTTGAGATCTGGATCCAAACAAGCCTGCTTTATTCTGAACCAGCCTGGGCACCAAACTGAATAAGGCAGGCTGCACAACCTTCCAATATAACCCACAATTCCAAATATCTTTGTTGAGTTGGCTTTCTGTGGAGAGTTGTTTTAAAGCATTAACGTACTGAAGATGAATAAATACTCTTTATCTTGATGGCATAGTATGGATTTGAAATAGATATGCTCAAACCAATTTACAGCAAAAAGACAAAGTAAAAAAAATATGAGGGAACTTAAGCACTGCAATTCTATTTATGGATGTTTAATTATATACTCTTGTTTCTCCAACAGCAGTTAGTGGAAATTGCTCTCCACTTCATATTGAACCAAGAAAGATTTCAAGCCAGTATTTAAAAAGTAATGAGAATAAAACAGGGGAGCTCAAAAAGTCAACAAACTATTCAACTACGCACTTTAACTCCCTTGGGAAAGAGCCTCCTGTTTCTACATAGTTTGGAATGTTGAATTTCTGCCTCATCCTTTAACATATTTGTTTACCAAGATTGCTATAGAATCCATATATATTTTCACACATCCTCATTATTTGGAGGAAGAGTTGAAAAGCAAAATACCTTATACTTCTTTCATTTACAATGCATTGTAACCTAAAGGATAACCCCAGGTTTTGGGCATACTTTTGCTCAGTAAGGGGGTGTGGTGGCTCAGCGGACTAAGGCTCCAAGAACTGTTGGCTGCAAAGTCAGCAGCTTGTTGGTTCGAATCCCGGGTGCCACACAGTGGAGCGAGCTCCTGCTGTCAACCCCAGCTCCTGCCAACCTAGCAGTTCAAAAGCATGTAAATGCAAGTATGTGGGAAGGTAAAACAGTGTTTCCTTGCAGCCATACTGGCCACATGGCCACGGACTTGTACAACACTGGCTCTTTGGCTTGAATACGGAGATGAGCACTGCCCCTAGAGTCAGACACAATTAGCACGCATGTGTGTGGGGAACCTTTACCTTTTTTGCTCAGTCCATGACCAGTGGCTCCCAGCCTTCAGTCCCCAGATGTTCTTGGATTGACATCCCAGAAGCCTTCACCATTAGCCGTGGTGGCCAGGATTTCTGGGACTGCAGTCCAAGTACATCTGAGGACTTTATGTTAAAAACCACTGTACCTGAACGTTCACCTAATCAGCCACCATATAAATGAGTCCATGGATCACATGAGTAAGTAGTTGTCTTCTTTTATTAAGGCCATCAGTTTTGTTGCCCGCACTTCCTTGAAAGTGAGATTAGTTCCCGATGAATCATTTCTAATACATTGGGATGACATAATAGCTCCATTTACTGGTGGATCATTACCACCACCACCCGCCCCCAGAAATGTGTACACAAGGCTTCACACCCCTTCTTAAGTTGAAATCCTGGTAAGCAAGCAAGCATACAAGCAAACAAGTAAGCAAAGAAACAAACAAACCTGATTTATCATTCAATGTTTTAATGATTTTTTTAAATCCGTTGAAATATTTTATGCTTGATACAGGCACACAATATATTCCAGTTCACCTGACCTAAAATGTTTTGTTATGAGGAAAGTGCTAAGACTCTAAAGCAGCTTTAGAAAACTTGCCCAGATGCTATACCATTCTGATGTTGCATAATAAAATCCAAGCTGCAGTGAAGAATATATTCTTTACACTTCAGCAGTAATAAATTTCCCCAGGTAATCTATTAAAACTGTTGTGTGAGGCTTTCTTCTTCTTCTAATTTTACTGGGGGGAGGGGGGAGGCATATCCACAGAAGGAAAATACTCTTACCCATGGTGCTTGGAAAGAAATATAGTTGCTTAATGAAACAAATCATCTTTGAGGGAATCGAATTTCAACCATATCTTAAGAAAAAGATATAGTGGTAACAGCTATATTTCCCCACAAAGTTTAGGTTCCACAGCAGGATAAAACCTAAAAGGTGGAGAGGAGGAGCCACTCCAGAAATCATAGATTTCAGTTATAAGTAGATCTTGTATTTTATATCAGGTTTAAAATGATGGTTGCAGAATGATAAACAGTTGCTTGAGGTAGGGTGTCCTTTGTATGCCTGAAGCACATGTTGCAGAAGTGGCTTTTATGGAAACTAGGATCATTTCCCCAAACTCCAAAGAGGGTCCCCTTAGGAGAAAATAATTTCTAATTGAGCCAGGAAGTCGCTAATAGCCACACACATACACACATGGGTGAGCTTCCTCAAGTGGTCCCCTTAATTACAAATAATTTTCTCCTGGGGGACCCCCTTTGGGGTTTAATACATCTGTCCTTCTCCCTGGCACTGTCCAATCAGACAGGGAGGTGGGATGATGCATTTCCCTGCACAGCTCCTGATTAGCTGGCACCATATGACATCATGAGACTTCTTCCTTGTTGGACTTTGCTGCTTTGGACTTTGCTGCTTCTGACTTTGCTGCTTCTTCCTGGTTGGACGTGCTGCTTCTGAAACGAACAGCCCATCCCTAACCAGCATGCCAATAGCAATGGGGTGAAAAAGTACAAGTCTTCTCTAAAGTAGTACCATCCAAGATTGTTGACTTCAATCCCTACATCCTTTACTACAGAAAAGTCAAGGTGGCTGCGAGGAAAATTTTATTTCAAAATGTCTGAACAACTGGTTCTTAATATATGCTTTACATTTTACATGTTCTGTCTATTCTATTTCCATGTTCATCTAAAGAAATATACAGTGTGAAAAGAAGTATTCAAATGCATTGTTTAATAGGTTTGAATGTTCATGGACCTCATGGCAAATTCTAAGGAAGTCTGAGATCAATTTGATAGCTAGGTTGCCTCATATAGGTGAGTCTATACCAGTGGTTCTCAACCTGTGGGTCCCCAGATATTCCTGGACTGCAACTTCCAGAAATCCTTTCCAGCACAATGAGTGATGGAGGCTTCTGGGAGCTGCAGTCCAGGAACAGACTGTCAAAATCAGCAGTCTATCGGCTGAGGGGGAGAACAGGCTTCTGCTTCCCTTGACTGAGGAGGGTTTAGACAGCTTTCTCATAGGAATGCATTGAAAACCTATTAATCATTTCCCTCCTGCATTCCTATAGGAAACCATGCCTCTTTAGATGAATTTTCCATAAGACAAATTGACCCATGGAGTGAATTAAATTTGTCTTAGGAGGCACCATTTTTGTTAGATAGTTGAACCCATACCTTCAGGAAAATCTTCTGCTGTTATTATACACTGTTGGGGTCGAGGTCTCTGAACCTAAGTTTGGTTTATGTCCATTTAAAATTAGGTTTTCTTCAATACCCCTACCTGGAAAATGAGTAACAAGAAGTGTTTCAATTTTGACACATTGTTAATTAAATATTGATTTGTTGGAAGATGAACTAAGCCATCAATGGACATTTTTTCCTAATTAGAATAATTACTTTTCCACCTGCTCTATATAAAAATAATTTAAGAAACAGAAATGTTAAATAAATCTAAATTATTTAGCATATTGGTAGTCACTTATGATTAACAAGTTAGAAATAGCTTAACAGCTTTGAGCAACTATATTAGAATTTTTTTTTTAAAAAACTGCTTTTCTGTATCATTTTTAAAAAGCTGAAAATAATCAGTAATGATTAATTGTATGCCCTGTTGTTGCTGTATGACAGGTGCAGCATAGTACACATTTAGAGACAGGCACAAAATGATATTTTTTCCATTTCGTTATTCATTATTCATTTTGTTACAGAACGAAATGAATAACAAAGAAAAATGGAATGAAAGGAAACAGAAATTTCTTTGTTCGCTTCATTTTTTGTCTTCCCATAGGAAAGAAAAAAGAAAAAAGAAAAAAACTATGCCGACCCGGCCTGTGGGCCAGCTGGTTGGCACAAGTTTTAAAAAAAAACAACAGAAAAAATGCACCAACCCGGACTGCGGGTCAGCTGGTTTGCGCAAGTAAAAAAAATGAAAAATGACACAAATGAAAAATGAGACAATTTTGTAAAAAAAAAAAATCATTTCATTTTAAATGAAATAAAACAATGAAAAAGAAAATTAAAAAATTAAACAAAATTTTTCGTGCCCATCTCTATACACATTGCAGCTAGTATCCTGTCCAATATTTGTGCACAAGAAATTTAACTTTGGAAGCTTCCTTCCATCTATGCATAGATTCAAATAAGCACACTGTAGTTGTGACATACCCTAAAGTAAGATCCAGTAGCAGTGGAGCCATTTTAATTTGTTGAATTTTACAAAGGACATGAGTCATTGAACCCTCTGATTCCGTGGGGCTCCTCTAGAGTGAGTTACTATCCTTAACAACAGCATTTCAGTTAACTGGTTTGCTTAGATCAGAGTGAATATTCTTAATGGAACAGCATAATAAGTCAGTATAACAAGACTGGGGAGTGTGCATTGGATAAAGCTGCTTGCCTTTGAAGCAATGGGTCACATTCATAAATCTGTAGACTAATGCCTCTTTCTCACCTGCTTTAAAACCAGATTGTTTTCATTTGGATGCCCATTGGATATATACCCAAGGGGCCATTCTCTTTTGCATAGCGGTGGAATGGAGATGACTACCATATTTCTGTACCTGCCATAAACACTTAAGAGACCAGCTCTTCCTTCATTATGCACCACATCCCTCAAGGTTGATGGCAAGCACCTTTTAAAGTACCTTTATCTGCATACTAGAGAGCTGCTTTTTGATGCTTGCCTTGCAGTTATGGACCTGTTTTCCCTTGGAGATGGTGTGAACCATTTTATTTCATCAGACTTTGGGGGTTTGGGGGTCAGCAGGGAGCTGAAATTTTAATATGGTAATGCTGTTATCTGTTTAAGTAGACCTCAATTAATTTTAATAAAATGTTAATGAGATCAACAAGACAATTATGACATATAGTATGAATTCCACTTTCAGGAAAGTTTTTTTTTCCACAGTCTGAAAGTGTTCATATGGGCAATGCTGAATTCCCATAATATTTTCATCCTTCCATATTGAAACTGCTAGCATGTTCCTGGTTGCCCGAACAAAGTCCTCCTATCTCCAAGAATTATTAGAATGGTTGTGGGGAGGATTCTGTTATATCCATCAGAGGTGTAAGTTTATTGTAGGGATCAGAAAGATTTGTGTTGGATTTGAAATTCTTCTAGGACAATATCACTTCTTCACCTCCCAAGATGTGATGCACGATGAAGCATTCTTTGCCTCCTAAATAAAGACATTTGCAAGGCTTATGGTTCTTTTTGGAGAAATGGAACCATGCAGGAAATCAGTGTGTTGGGGATTTAAACCCTTGCTTCTGTTATTCTGAGTCAGGAGAACAAGAAATGACAATTTTTCTCTTTGTCTTGTAGAGATTTTTCACTCTTTCCATTATGTTTTGTGCCAATTATACAGGTTCTTATAATAGGTGCTATGTTGTTACACCAACATTTGATATTTAGGAGCATCAGATATGTTTCTAGTCAATGGCTCGGTCCTTCTGTGCTTGCTTTCTCTGTGTGCCTGTGAGGTCTTCACAAACGGAAAAAGGCAGGAGTCTCATGCAGACATATTTTATGCAAACTGCAGAACATCTGAACCACACAAAAAGCAAATGCCAGTGAGAACTTGGCAGACTATTTGAACTTACCACAATAGCCTGTCTCATTGAAAATGAGCAATTTAGCACAAAGTCTTCACATGTTTTAAAAGTGTCAATGCTATACACTGAATAAAGAACATGCCTTTAAAAATCCATGAAACACTTTAACCAAAGGGGAAAACACATGGACTGAAATATGGCCAAAAGTCTTTCAAAAATCCCCTCTAACAGTGCACAAAGTCCCCTGCAAGAAGGAGGCAAAGGGGCCTAAGAAACTGATATGAATGATGGGAAGAACAGTAATGCTGTGAGATTTCAAAGAAACACAGTGGAATCGAGACAGAGAGGTGCCCGCCTGCATTAGAATATGAATTGTTAAGAGTTGGAAAATTCTCCGCAAAATCCATAATGATTCCCCATCATCCTTAGCACTCCCGCTGTCCTGATGTGAGCATGCACAAGATTTTAGCTTTCTCTGAATTGCTGCAGTAGCCTAGCAATAATCATAGCTGAGTGAGAGACGGAGATAGTCTCCAAAGCTGAAGCACGTATATTTATCTCAAACATTTTCACTTATTGCATTAACTCTAACTCTTTCAAAGCAACTAAGAGGAAGCTCTATTTATCCTGGCATTCACTCAGACAAATACCCTGGATGGCATCACAGGCTTAACCTTCCCCATGTTTCCGGATGCATTTGGGTCAATATAAATAGTATCGGGGAGCTTTGGAGAAAGTTGCCCTGCCAATGATGCACAGCTAATGACTTTGTTGCAGTAGAGTTTGACTCTTCATTCCAAATGGGAAATTAGATTTACCCTTTTGAAGTTTATTAATATCTTTAATCAAAGTCAGTCAGAGTTGTGGTACAGAGACAAATGATTTCATTACTGCCTAAGCTCAATTAAACAAAACTGTTGTTCTGCCTTGGAGAGAACAGCTTCCTGCCTCACACCAGGCACAAGTATGTGCAGTATCAGCATGCAATCTGCAGGAAGGATTGTTTTGATGGCAACAGCTGAATGATCTAAAAAAAGTCTCTTGTATCAACCCTTTTCTCCCCCCCCCCCCCCCACCCTCGCCTAAAGGGATTTTTATGTCTGGTAGTGCCAAATGGAGTTGGGTTAAGGAGTAGGGGTGATAAATGACCTATGTTCCTTTGTTTGAAGAACGGGAGTGTGACTTAAGAAGCAGCTTCTTACAACTGCCCACATTGCCTCCAACAAGAATCATGCCCTGGCTGAAACATCACCTAGACATGGATTTTAAGAACAACATCTAACTAAGGGCCTTTTTACACGACCCCTAAGATCCGCTGGCCCCTTAAATTTGGACCAGAGATCTTAGGGGTTTGTCGCTCTTCGTGCATCTCCACCCCTCCGTACTTCCTGGCTGCTGGCTGCGTGAGGGGAGGGAGGAAAAAAAGGGACAGAAGAATAAAGCCTTACCTCCCGGTGTTGGTGGATGCTGCCGGGGGTGCCCCGGTCACTTCCTGGTTCCTCTTAAAGGGGCGGGAGGCAAAAAACAAAAACAAAAAGAAGCGAGGAGAGCCCAACACATCTGCATCAAATATTTTTCACCTCCCAAGAGCAGGTACAAGAAAAGTGTGGTGGGTCGCACTTAGGTGGGCGGGGTCGCACTTAATTGTCTGCAAACTCCAGAGCTGGTGGGGAAACATTTTTAAGCTCCAGAGCTTGCAGCCATTTGCAGCGGAGCTTAGGGGTCGTGTATAAATGCCCTAACTGTGTCTGGGCAGAAATCAAAGTGTTGGTTCTAACCTAAAAACCTAAATGGCTTGGCTATCACAAAACTTCCTTTGCCTTCATGAATCTGATTCGGTGTTAAGGTCATCTGGAAATCCCTTTCTCTCACTTCCACCACTTTCACACATGCATTTTCTGGAGATACAAGAGAGGGCCTTCCCTGTGGCTATTCCCAGATATTGAAACTCACTCCCAGAGGAGTCCAGGATGGCCCCATGTTTACTGCCTTTCCACAAGCAGACAAAGGCTGTTACTTCACATCCCTTTCATCCCTCTTTGCTGTCCTGCTTGGGACCGGTACAAAAAAGAACGTACTTCATGTCCATAGCATGACAGCGGAAACTCATCTCGACCATGCCCCCTGAACTGGGAACAGAGTGTGATGAGCCATGCCTCCCCCTGGGCTGGGGGATTCTCTTGTCACACTTTGTTCCCGGTTCCTGTTCTGAGACAAGGGATATGAAGTAACGGCAATGGCTGTTTCCCCTTTTCAATCTAGGAATACTCTGACAACCGACAAAGCCAACTGGAACTCCAGACTTGGCTGCTTGCCTGCCCCTGCAGGAGAAGGCGGCTCTTGAAGGGACAGGGGAAGAGCCACTGTCAGGCGTAGGTCCGTCCTCCTCAGGTCCCAGAGGCAGGGCTGAGCTCTCCTTGCCTGCTCGCGTGCCAGCCCACAGACTGCTGAGTTCAGGGCGAGGGCGTCTCGCCCACTGCCCACACCCCTGTCGCTTGCCCGCGGCAAGTGGTGACATTGCAGCCACCTGGGCTCGCCTGGCTCCTCCTACTGGGCTTCCTGAGACAGCCCGCACGCCTGCAGTGGGGATTCGAAACAATTTTAAACAACAATTTTAAAAAGGCTAAAAGAAGCCAGGGAAATCCAGTAGTTGTCACGAAAAAAGGATGTGAAGTAAAAGTTGTCACGATACAAGTAATCACACCTGTGGGTAAACGAAAACAGGGACTGAACAGGGACAAAACCACATGACTGTGAACAACGCTGTCACGGAATGAACGTAATCGCAGAATGAGGTAGGACGTGAAGTAACCACCAAAGATGTTTCTCCTCGGGAAAGCCTCCCTTTATTTGATTGGCTGTGTGAGTGGGGTGTTTGAATAGATCATTGTACTTTTCTACATTGAATGGGTTTTTGTGTGGTGCTTTTATTTACCATTTTGTTTAGTGTGGTATTTGTTTTATCACTTTTAGTATTTGTATACTTACTGTTTTCAGCTTTAAATATTGTCTTTTAAAGATGTAAGTCACTTTGGGTCTTTTAAAGGAGAAAGACAGGGTAAAATTATTATAAATAAATAACATGGGCAAGACGGAGATGCTGCGTGTGGGGCCCCCTGGGGTCTGCGGATGGGGAAACTCCCTCACTTTTTTGGGGGGGTTGACTCTCTCCACGGAGGATGGGGTCCACAGTTTGGATGTCCTGCTGGGCCTGTCACTTACCATGGAAACCCAGGTGGCGTTAGTGCTCTGTTCTGCTCATTATCAACTGTGGAGGATTGCCCAGCTGCAGGCCCTCCTTGACATCAGGGTGTTAACTGTGTTGGTTCATGCACTTGTAATCTCGAGAATACACTACTGCAGTGCTCTCTGCATGGGTCTGCAATTGAGGTTAATGCAGATGTTGCAGCTAATGCAGGATACAGCTGCCAGGCTTTTAAAACAGCAAAAAAGGTTGCTCCTCAGTTGTGCAATTATCTACCTCCAGAAATTCATATGGCATCCTCACTTCAAACTTTTTAAAAGGTATTGAAAACTCAGCTTTACACAATGGCATTTCCTGATTTCTCAAACATCTAGTAAGACACTATTCTTCTTTTTTACAGCTTATCTTTTTTTCCTGTTTCTTATTTAATCAATCACCTGGTTATTTTTACTTTCATTTTAGTTTTATTTTAGCTTATTGTTGCTGATCTATGTAGTTATATTTTATTTATATTTTGTTGTTTGTAATTCGGTTATTTAAATGTGTTTCTTTGTTATATTGCTATTCTATGTTGTAAACTGCCCAGAGTACCTTTAGGGCTAGATGAGTGGTGTAAAAGTAAAAACAAACAAACACAAGTATGTAGCCTTGTAATCTTGCAACTCCCTATTAGCACACTCAGTCATGATTTTGCAGCATAAACAAACCTCCTACCCTCCCACCCCAATACCATGGACCCCAAAGGCTTCCATTGACTGAAATAGAACCTCTGGGGGGGGGGAGAGGAGTAGGAAGCCTTCAGTTCCCTCAAATCCAAGCATACAGTTGTGTATGAAGATGACACCAGCCACGTAGTGGATTGGTGAGAACTAAAAAAAGTGGGAATAGACTCACATCTTAAAAGTAGTTGGAAGCCTTAGTTTGGCTGAGCTCTGCTCATCTATCCTGTTCAGAAAGAAAGTTTCCAGAAAGGACTGGGCTAGGGGTATTGAGCTTGATCTAGCTACATTTCATGCTTTGAATTTAATCCTTTTTCTCAGATGTACCACATTTAGGTTTTATTGAGCTCTGTAAAGCAGATAGAGCTCCAAGAACATGATATTTTGGTATTTGTAGTCCAGAAAAGTCTGAAAAGCCCATCCCTAATACCTGGCCTCATTGAGTCTACCAATAAAGAGGAATTCCCCAAAATCTATGCATCACATACCTGAGTTGGCAAAAGTATATACTTGAAAAAGAAAATAAATATGAAACTCATGCAATGTCGCATTTATCCATGAGGGCGATATGGCTGCGACATCTGTCACCCCATTGATCGCCAGGGTTGATTCGGCTGATCTGGCTGGCTAGGCGGGTGTCCCCTTCCTCCCTCACGGCTCCATGTGCGTCCCTCCCGAAGCTGCGTGCTCGGTGGAAGAGGACGACCATCCCAGATAGGAGTGTACCGTTCTTCGGTCAAGGGTATACGATAGCTGCGCTCCCCAGCTAGAACCTCCATTCTCAACCATTGAAGTCTAGACCCTTAGCAGACACCTTGAAACACTGCATCTGTGGTCCAGTATTCTATGCTGTGTTTGATACCAATTTCTTAGTTACCTTGGAGCCGGTTTTTCTTAGAGGCAGAGTGGTGGATCTACATCCCATATTTCAGTTATTGTGCTTAGGAAAGGGACTGGGGAATGTATGAGTTTTGCAGCCTAGGAAGAAGACTGGTTGTCCAGCCTTGCCATAGACAGCAATGTGTAGCAGCTTTGCAGTATTGCAAAGACTGTATGTTGTCATAAACCCACTCACCCCAGAGTGGCTGGTTTGCTAGTTGGCTGATATAACAAGCTAACAAACAAACTAACTAACTAACTAACTAACTAACTAACTAACTAACTAACTAAATAAATAAATAAATAAACAAACAAATAAATAAATAAATAAATAAATAAATAAATAAATAAATGCACATGCATGCATGCATACATACATACTAGAGATGGGCACGACCAGGAGAAATGACGTTTCGAGTTGTCGTTTGTCGGGACGGGTCCGTTTCAGGTCGTTTCCGTTTGTTGCGGAAATTTTCAAAAATTTGTCATTTCCGTTTGTCGTTTTGTCGTTTGTGTTGGGGTTGGGGTTGGGGTTGGGGTAAGTGGGCTCTGGGAGGCACCTCTCTGGGTGCCTCTGACGTCTAACCCACCAAGAAAGGAAGGGAAGCGTTTCGCGTAGCCGCCGCGTACCATACATTATGTTAGGGTTGGGGGGTAAGTGGCAGAGGCACCTCTCTAGGTGCCTCTGACTCACTAAGAAGGAAAGCATACTGGCGTACTGGCTCTGGCTGGGAGGCACCTCTCTGGGTGCCTGTGACCCACTAAGAAGGGAAGCGTACTTGCGTACGGATCTGGGTTAGGTTTGGGGTTAGGGTAAGGGCTAGGCTTAGGGTTATGGTTAAGGTTAGGGTGGGTTAGTGGGCTGCACCTCTGGGTGCCTCTGACCCACTAAGAAGGACAGTGTACTGGCGTATGGGTTAGGGTTAGGGTTAGGGTTAGGGTTAGTAGGCTTTTTATGCCCTCTGGCACATCCAGAAGACTCAGTCAAAACCTGGCCATGCGATTGGTGGAATGGGTCCAAAAAATTGCATGGTCCCATCCCACGGCCAGCCCATCATTGCGCAGGTGTAAAAAAATAAAAATAAAAATAAAATAAAATAAAATAAAATCAATGGAGACGTTTTATTGCAAGAAAAACCCACTGCTGCTACTATAAAAATCAGGCATTTTAAATGCCTAATTTTCAAATGTTTCTGTGGTGCTTTGGTGGGTTTTTGGACCACGATTTAAAAATAAATATTGCGGTCGCCATTTTGGATCCCCCCCACTGTATGGCAAATGGAGATGACGAGGATGCCCCCCCAGGCCTGGTACCAGCAGCCCAGGACAGGAGAGGGGGGGAGGCCGGGGACCCCCCCCAGAAACCACCCCTCTCTGGTAGGTGCCCTCACTGAGGCAGGCATATTTTTGCCTGCTTTTTTGGCGGGAATCGGGGTTTTTTATTTTTAATACTTTTTTTCTGTGCTACTTGGCATCGCACGATCGCTGCGATGCCATGAACGACAATGAAAAATCAGACCCAATTTTTTCTTTTTCAGATCGGGTTCGAGCTGGAGCGGAGTAATTCTCGTTACCGTTACCCATTACGTAACGATAACGAGAACCGAAAACGGAAACGAGAATTTCGCCGCTCCGTGCCCATGTCTAATACATACATACAAGAAGGACACAGAATATATCATTTTTTACAGATTTTACACTTTTTTACAGACTTGGTCCTTCAGCAAATAAACAAAGCAATAACATACATAAGAAATCAGACTCTAAACCTTCATTAGTCATTTCAAAAACTTTCTTGCTAAAATTTAGGCCAAGCGCTTTAGTAAATATTAAGAAATCTATTACACCCACCTCCCGTGTTTAGCACCAAGCAGATCCAGAAACTTTATGGCTAATGTGGCATTTTAAAAGCCATTGGAAAAAGGGAATTCCCGCCAACAACTGAGAAATTTATTCTGTAAAATGAAAGTTATCAGCTTGAACTCCCATCTTCCATAAAGTGTGGCTGGGGAAAGATGGGATATTTGGACCAAAGAGTTATGTTCCATCTGAGAAGGTTATTGTGGCTTTTTTCATTTTGTACAGTCTCGGGAAAACAGGACAATTTGTCATCATAGCTTCCTCCCTGAATTGGGACATTTTCTCCACACCATTGACGCTCATGGCTGTGCCACTGTTCCTTATTTCATAGAGGCTAGCTTGGGGGAAATTGGAGGAAATCGCTCTTTGCAGTCTATGGCAGTTTCCAGAAACCCTGTTGTAAAAAGGACATCTCACAAGCAGCATTTAAAGCGATCACCGTGCCACTTCAGATTGATGATCCCCCCCCTTTTCTAACAGACACATTTTTCTATGCATTTCTCAAAATTGGAGAACTTGGGATATTTGAAGATGTGCACACTTCAAGGCATAACGGTTTTTTCTTCCCATACACCAGCTTTCAGAGTGGTAATGATGTCAGTTTGTCTCCAGAAAAGCTAGCACTGAACTAGCTGGTAAATGTATTCGTCTTCATGATGACACAAGTCTTTTCTTTAATTTCTGTCTTGTTTTTGTCCACCCAGCCCAAAATAAAGAGACAAGACACGTTTGTGGGTTTTGAAATTGGACCACAACTTATTGATATTAATTCAGGCTATTGCTGCCATTAACTCCTCTAAGGGGTGCCTGAAAGTGCAAGTGACTGTCTGGTATTTCCCCAATTGAGTAAGTGGGGTGCTGACAGCTACATTAGCACCCCTAACCATAAAGTTACAGGCAACCCTCATAAAACACTTTCCGGCCTGTCATATCTAATATCTACGTCTAATTTTGAGAAGTGTTGAGGGCTGCTGTTCTACAAGCTAATATTTTCCTACTGTTACCCTGAGGGGATTTAGCCACTTGTACTGACCACCATTTGTGCCCAAGATTAGGAGATGGGCCCCATAAAGAAAATAATGGGATGGGTGAAAATGTACCATCGCTCAGGGCCAATTAGAGCAGTGGCTAAAAATTCGCATCTGGTCATTACGCGACCATCTGATCTCATTCTCCTCATTGAGCAGCCAGTGGACAAAGACGCTGGTGTGCCCTGGTGTAAATGTCCTCTGACCACTGGGTCACATGTTCCAGTGGTCAGTCCCTGGCTGATGCTGGCAGGGTCCTATTGGCCCACATGACTGCTGGTCAAAGTGACCCATCCTGAGCGGGTAGACAAAGAAGCTCTTCCCAACACAGGGCCAGCTAGAGCTCTTGTTGTTGCTGGTTCACATATTAGTAAAAACTGGGAAATGAGATATGTTTGTGTTAAAATGCAAGCTGACTGAACCTCCCTGCCATCTCTATCCCTGCCATGCTATTATTTCCTAAATACAGTGTCTGAAATGTAGTAATATGTCAGGACTAGGTTCACACGTCAACACCGTGCATAGGCTCCACTGATTCATTAGGCCTACTCAAGCTGGAACTTAATGCTGGATTTTCGCCACTGTTTATTCCATACCAAGACTATAAGGGGCTTTTGATGTCTCTGAGTGTATCAGTAGACAGCAGTGCTGAGTCAGTCGAAATGTAATGTTCAAGGCTGAGAAGATCTTGAATCAATGCCTTATTTGAGAGAGGGGTAGCTCAGTGGCAGAGTACATTTATGTAAACAGTCTCAAATTCAATCCACTGCATTCCCAGGTAGATCTAGGGGAACATCCCCTTATCTGAAACTCTGAATACTATATACAGTGTACATAGAATATCCTGGGCTAGGTGGTCCAATGATCAGATTCTATATAAAGCAGCTTCTTGTCTATTTATGCCACTGTCCCTCAGCACACAGTGGAAGATTTGCATTAAAGCATGTGCCAGCAGAATACCACCAGTGTTATATTACATCAAGCTGTAAGGTAAAGAAAGGACCAGACTATCTTTAGTTGCTGAGTAGAAAAGAAGCTGAAAGCTATTGTTTTTCACCACATAGTACTGAATGTACCATATCCAGATTGTTCAGGCAGACTTTTGAATTTGGTTTAAAGCCTTTGCCCGCCCCCCAGACATGAATAAAGAGTCAGCAAGAAATTGTATGGAGTTAAAATTAGGCCACAACTTTATTAATATTTTAATTGCAAATTTTCTTTGTAAAGAAGGTGGGCCAACTGTAGTGCAAGTAAGGACGGGCCTGGTCCTTAGGTGATCTTAGGCCCTAATATCCTTTGTGTTAGTTCCTATATATACATGTTTTCTTTAGGAAGCCTTACACACACTTAAGGAATCTTCTTTCTATCCCATTTTATCTTATTATGTTAAGTGATCCTATGATCCTTCAATTTGGTGTTAAAAGCCCCCTTGTACCCTGTAAAGAGACAGATACCATGAACTCACCTTAGTTCAAACCTTGCACTACCTGCCACAGCAAAGGGGCTACTAGGTATGCTCCTTGCCCCCCACCAAGCCGTAAATTTCAGCATGAATGCTCAACTTTAGATTGCATAGAAAGATGTCAAGGCCCAATTCACAGAGGTGGACACCATCGACTCCAAACAGCTCCAGGTACCAAACAGTAACTTGAGAGTGAGCCATAACAGACCCTAACCTGCAAACTTCTCTGTTAAGGCACTTGTACACTCAATTGACTTTTCTTGAGTCAATGGCATCCTGCCACACTACTCGTGGCCACATTGCTGACCAGACCAACCTTGTATCTGGGAACCAGCTCTTGAAAGACCTCAAGTCAGCAATGACTCTAAGGATCAACACTTACTCAATGCCTGGGTCAAATCATTGCTGCCCAAATGGACCAGTAGAATCACAGCAGGTACTTCACAAGCACATTGGGGTGCCTTCACCGGAAAGCCGTCCTAACACATTTAAGAACAAACATCCATATGCATACTCCTACATTCACTCGCAGAACATCACTTGTACTCATTCAAAACTAACATAAAACCAAACACACACACACAGCCCTACACTTTCTCATCTGACAGCATTCACACCCAATATATAAAAACTACAATTTAAAAAACAACAGCCATACACAACCCCCCATACAATATACAGTGATCCCCCGCCTATCGCTGGGGTTAGGGACCTGACCTGATCCGCGATAATTGAACATCTTTGATATGCAGATGCAGGTTGAGTCAGGCCTGGGGGGGCTAGCTGGGGGCTCTTGTACTTACCCCCAGCTTGGCCCCACCCGGAACGGACCTGTGAGAGCCTTCACAGGCCTTCTAGAGGCCCCAAAAGGACCTCCCTGCGAACCAGAAATCATTTCTGAGGCCTCCGACAGGCCTAGAAAGGCTCTCGGAAGCGTCAGAAATGATTTTCAGTGATCCAGAAGTCACTTCTGGTTCGTAGGGAAGCCCTTTTGTGTCCTCCAGAAGGCCCAGAAAGGCCCTCACAGGCCTATTTGGGGCAGCTCCAGTACTGGGGTACGTATGGGAGGCTTGAAACAGGACTTTCCCCCCTTACCTAAGGGGTCCTTTTTCATATACTGCGGTCCCACAATATAGTGAGACCACAATATATGAACCGCGTAAGGGCGGGGGACCACTGTACATGTTACACATTCAACACTAATATTACCCATCAATTTAATTTTTTTAAAAAAAATTAACATGGCTACTGCTATTGGATAAAAACTTTTTCTGAATCTTTCTGTCCTTGTTCTAATAGATCTATACCTTCTGCCTGATGGCAACAATACAAACAGAAAGAACTAACATTGCTTTCATTGCTCTAACCCAACTTAGACCAGGACAGATGATGGGCTGTTGTATAGGCATGAGCACAGATGAGCCAAAACAAAGAAAAGGGGAAAAAAGAGAAAGAAAAAAGGACTGACTCAGGGAGATTTGTTTTGATTTGGGACAATTATCAGGGCAAAACATAAAGCTTGGATTCTGGCTTGCTATTGTGTCTATTTCCACAGACAAACCATGCTCATCCAGTGGCGCACCACTGCTACAGAAACGGCTTGTCCTTACTTTTTTCTTTTTTATTGCTCTCACTTAAACAGGAGCTGGGGGGAAAATGGGGAAGAGAAAACTGGACCAGAGATGGGTAAGAGGAATTGTGGTTTGTTTGGTTCACCTATGGGGCAATTTGATGATAAAACTGCAAACTATGCATGTAAAACCCATAGCTTACTATTACAGATAAATGGGCCCTGCCTGAACCTGCACTTGATTATGCGCATGTCACAAATGCTTCTTAGACAGAATGCATGGTTTGTTTTTTAAAACTAAATGAATAGATGTAATTCTTCAGACAAAGTGAAGCCTGAGTCGGCAGCCAAGCACAAAAAAATGGAGATTTCTTTTCATCAGAATCAGTGACATAACCTCATCTCCTTATGAAGCGTTTGGTGTGTATAGTGTTGCAAATTATTCATGGCAATTCAAGATACATGGGCTTGTACTGCCAGAGAAAAAGGATGTTGAGCTGACGGCGTACTTGGCTGTGAATTCTTGATGAGGCCTTGCATAAATCGAGACATTGCGTACATTTCCAAAGGAGATTACACAGCTACATCAATAAACAGCATTAAAAATCAAGTTTCTGAAAAGCCTGAGGAGGGCAATGAATGGTGCTGATACACAGCAGAATGCATCTCTTTGCCTTGCTCAAGCAGATTTTTATTGGAATCCTTTTTGTGTGTTTCCTTCCTAGAGCAAGAAGGAATATTGGAGTGCGGAGGTGGTTTCGCAAGAAGCTCTTCCAAAGGTGACAAGGTGGGCATCCAAACACAGGGCTTGGTTTTAAAATGTACAACGTGAATTAATAATCTTTTCAATATCATGGCTGGATTAAAGGCCCTCCCTACATCTTAAAAAAGTCTTTTCTTGCCCCAGGAACATGCTGTCATAAAACAGCATTTTTTAAAAAAAAAAATGCTACTACTATTTTTCCTCTTGAGGGGTGCCATTGCCATTTGATGTAAAGAAGCAACTGCTCAAGCATCAGATATTGAATGACTCTAGTGGCAGCCTTCCCTTCAGATTTTGGTCATAGCACCCTTCTCCATTCCCCTCATTTGGAATTAAGAGCTGCATGTATCTCTTTCGTTCACCATCTAAACCAGTGGTGGCGAACCCACGGCACTCCAACTGTCTTCAGAGGGGTGAAGGGTACTATTCTGTTGCCATCATCGGTGTATGTTTACCTGCTCTTCTACTTGGCTTCTACCCATAGAATAGATGGAGTCCCCGTACTGCATGTTGCCTCAGGCACCTAAGTATTATTCTACCACCATACAGCTCTTTGTATGATGTATTACATTACAATAAAGGGCATACCTATTCCCTAGATAGCTTAAATTTCATTTCCATTGAATGAAGATGTTGTATGATATTTATTTATTTATTTATTTATTTATTTATTTATTTACAGCACATTCTTCTTTTCCCCAATGATAATGAGATGAATTTTCTGGCTCTGCTGGTGCCGTTCTTGCATAAGTAAGAATGTTTTAAGCAAAACTAATAATAATAACAATAATAGTAGCAATGCAATTCTGTAATTTGCATAGTTGTACCAATTGCTCACATAAGGTTCTCTATTGGTTTATTTGGGATTCAGAAACTCCAGATGGGTAGTCATTCCCCCAATGACTCTTTCCAGTGGGATATCGATGAGAAATATACATTGTGCATTTTTGCTCCCACCCACCTGTCCTGTGTGTGTGCGTTGCATCGTTACAGTTGTGACCGACCCTTCATGACCCCATGTCCATGGAGTTTTCTTGGCAGGAATACTGGAGTGGCTTGCCAGTTCCTGCTTCAGGCACCTACAGCATCTGGTATTCCCTGGTGGTCTCCCATCCAAGTACTAACCAGGGCCGACCCTGCTTAGCTTCCGAAATCAGGCGAGATCAGATGTGCTTAGGGCATCTAGGCAGCTCTTCCACCTGCCCTAGTAAATGTCTATTCATATCAGTACAGTTTGAGATCAAGACCAGACCCTTCCTAGGCATCATTTGGGAGCCTGCCATGTCCCCTTGGAATCATAGAATCATAGAGTTGGAAGAGACCTCAAGGGCCATCTAGTCCAACGCTCCGCCATGCAGGAACCCCATCACAATATTTCTGACAGATGGCCATCCAGCCTCTGCTTAAATACCTCCAAGGAAGGAGACTCCACCACCCTTTGTGGCAGCATATTCCACTGCCGAATAGCTCTAACTGTCATGAAGTTCTTCCTAATGTACAAATGGAATCTCTTTTCCTGTAGTTTGAAACCATTGCCCCAAGTCCTTGTATCTGAAGCCATGGAAAACAAACCTGCTCCCTCTTCTATATGACATCCTTTCAAATATTTAAACATAGCTATCATATCCCCCCTCAGCCTTCTTTTTGAAAGGCTAAACACTCCCAGTTCCCTAAACCGTTCCTCATAAGACATTTCATCCAGACCCTCAACCATCCTGGTCGCCCTCCTCTGCACCCGCTCGAGGTTGTCAACATCCTTTTTAAATTGAGGCACACAGAACTGGACACAGTACTCCAGGTGGGGCCTGACCAGAGCAGAATAGAGTGGTACT
The DNA here is from genome assembly GCA_037367245.1 of Phrynocephalus guinanensis. Taxonomy (NCBI): domain Eukaryota; kingdom Metazoa; phylum Chordata; class Lepidosauria; order Squamata; family Agamidae; genus Phrynocephalus; species Phrynocephalus guinanensis. The sequence goes on along the minus strand of CM074737.1, from coordinate 12,397,307 downwards.
ATCACTTCCCTTGATCTAGACACTATGGTTCTGTTTATGCAACCAAGAATTGTATTGGCTTTCCTGGCTGCCGCATCACACTGCTGACTCATGTTCAATTTGTGGTCCACTAAGACTCCCAAATCCCTTTCACAGGTACTATTCTCCAGCCATGTATCCCCCATCCTATATCTGTGCAATTCATTTTTTTACCTTCATGTAGTACCCTACATTTCCCTCTGTTGAAATCCATTCCGTTGGCTTTGGCCCAGCACTCTAATCTGTCAAGGTCTTTTTGAATTTTCATCCTATCCTCTAAGGAATTAGCAACCCCTCCCAATTTGGTATCATCTGCAAATTTAATTAGCATACTCTCTATTCCTTCCTCCAAGTCATTAATAAATATATTGAACAGCACTGGACCCAGAACAGAAACCTGGGGCACCCCACTGGTCATGTCTCTCCAAGCTGAAGAGGGGCCATTTATGGTCACCCTTTGGGTGCGATCAGTCAACCAGTGAACAAGTGAGAGATGCCAGATGAAATTCCCAGTTGACTCAGAGTATAATGAGGCTGGATACAATTTAGTAATTTGCAGTTCTTTACACAAAAGGCATTCAGAACATAGCTACGTAATGTGCCTACAGCCACTTCTTATCAAGATATCAGGCAGGAAGCGGGAAGCAGATTTTACAAGCCTCTGGTGGGCCACCATATTTGTCCTACGGAAGCGTCCTGCTTATAGACTGTCCCATACCAGCCCATTGCCCTTATGGAATGTTTACTTCAGTTGTTTATGTGTTCTGCATGCCGGGTGTATGAACAGATAAATTAAGAGGTAATCACTGGGCCAACACTGTTTTGTAAAGTCCAAACCCCAGCTGTGATGTGAAGGGCTCCTTATTAAAGTGTTGGGTTATTTTGCCCATTAGCAGTGTCATGGGATTTCTTGAATACTGGGGAAGTGGTATCACTCTTCTAAGAAAGGGACTTGGAACTTTACTAGCTCCTTCCCCAAGGCAAATCCCTGCTCCCAAATTGCAGTGAGTTCCAAGGGGAAGCAACCAGGCAAAACAACTGCAACTGGAGGAAAAGTAGAGGAGCAGATTTACTTCCTTTGGTGTCAGATTGCATTAATTACTCATTCAGGGAGCATCACTTCCTTGATCTTTGCAGCAATCTGAAGTCCCTGTGTCACATAATGACTTCTCTGCCACCTGATGTCCCTTGTGGTCCTTAGTGATGTGGCCAAGTGGAGTTCTGCACCTCCCTCTTCAGAAGGTGGCCTGTCAACTGGCTGGTTCAAACACAAAGCCATTTGTTGTCTTGGATTTTGCTATCTCCAACTTCAGGTAGTGAAAACATGATGAACCAATGAAATAATGGGCAATTTGCTAACTCTTCTTGATATCAAAGTCAGTTGCTTAAGGTGACCACCTTACTTTGACTAATGGTAGGTCCAGTCCTATATTTGTAACTTGTGACCTATTAACACAAGATCAATGAACTGAAATCCAGGGTGCAAAGCAATGCTGTGCATTCATTCATTAAGCACAGGAAAGAAAGTTGGGGACAAGTTAATTTATATGAATTAATAGTATTACAACTTCTTGGATGTTTAGTGGGATTTTATCTCTCAAGGAACCACTTTTCTCATGTATTCTCTAGTCCTTTCCAATCTGATCCTAGCCGAGATTTGTATTTTTCTCATTACCCTCTGCCACACGGTTTATGAATTGAAGGCCAGGGTTAAAACTATCTTCTTCTATTTCTCATTCACAGCAATTTGATACACCAACATGCCACTTGGTATTTGATTGCCTAGGAGGGAAGAGGAGCATGAAAGGAAAGAGGTTTCACAAACCCACGGCATGTTGTTCCAAGATTTGTCAGTATTTTCTCATTAAGGCTTTGGTGAGTCTTCTGACATTCACAGTCTGTGACAGCGCTGAAGCCTTGAGTACAAACAGAGAAGTAAACCATTTTATTGATTTCAATTTCATTAGAAATACAGTTTGCAGAGAACAGAACCCAAGTGGAAAACTGACAAATCAATTCTTTATGAAGTTTGTTTTGAAGGTAGGAGTCTTCTCAGCAAGGCAAGGATCCATACACAGTGATACTCAAAGTAACACTACACATTGATATGTTAATCTATAAAAATTACCTAGTAGAATGTGAACCAATTTCTTGAACCCCAACAATCAATAGTATTAAGTAGGTCCTTTTTTTGTTTGGGAATGGATATGATCTGACCCAGATGTAGTAACACTGATGCAAAAGTGTGTGTGTGTGTTGCGTCATTACAGTCGTGACCGACTCTCTGTGACCCCATGTCCATGGAGTTTTCTTGGCAGGAATACTGGAGTGGCTTGCCAGTTCCTACTCCAGGCGCCTACAGCACCTGGTATTCCCTGGTGGTCTCCCATCCAAGTACTAACCAGGGCCGACCCTGCTTAGCTTCCGAAATCAGGCGAGATCGGATGTGCTTAGGGTATCTAGGCAGCAGCAGCAAAAGTAGTGGAAGAAAATGTGATGCAGTCATGGACTAGGTCCTGGAAGATCTATATTCAAAACCTTGCTTATCCATGGAGTTCATCAGGTACCTTGGAAGCAAACACTCTCTTTTACTCTTATCTACCTCAGAGTACTACTTTGATATAAAAAAGGGTGGGGTGGGGTGGAGGAACCATATATGTGTGATCAGACTCGTTCTTAACCTTTGGCAGTTTCTCCCAAGCATTTCCCAACACCATAAGAGATGGTGATATAGAAAACAAACTTGTCTTGAATCTTTCAACAGGCTTGTGCCCTATGACCTTGGTCAGCATAACAGGATCATGAGCATTTAACCTTTCACTCCAACTGCTCCTCCACTTGGGCGTTTCAAAGGAAGTATTCAAAATAGGAAAGTTCCAAACCATTCCTGGTTGGCCACTGTCCTCAGTGCCTTGGCTCCTCCAGTAAATATCATCTTGCAACTGGGGTGCCAAGCCCACTCAGCTTTGTGCTCCTTCTGCCCTGTTGTTGCTGTATCCATTCGAGAGCCCTTTTCATCGACTGTCCCTGGTATGTTTGAACAATCGTAATAATACACATCCCAAGTTCCTATATGGTTGTAAGCCAGGAATTCAGCTCTTTTTATATCAACTCTGCATGCCATCAGTCTATGGCTGTGAATGAACCTGAACTGAGATATAAACATGGGGTATTTATACACGACCCCTAAACTCCGCAGCAAATGACTGCCAGCTCCGGAGCTTACAATTGTTTCCCCACCAGCTCCGGAGTTTGCAGGAAATTAAGTGCGACCACGCCCACCTAAGCACGTCCCAGTGCACTTTTCTTGTACCTGCTCTAGAAGGGTGAAAATCTCCAGGTCCAGATTTAATCTGGTGAGTGCGGGGCTTTCCTCGCTTCTGTTTTTTTTTTTTTTGCCTCCCGCCCCTTTAAGAGAAGGGGCAGGAGGCAAAAATAAAAAAAACAGATGAGAAGGAATCAGGACAACGATGGGGCTCCGGGCAGCTTCGGAGGTGAGCCTGCATTTTTTCCTCTCTTTTTTCCTCCCTCCCCTCACGCAGACAGGAGCAAGGAAGTGCGGAGGGGTGGGGATGCAGAAAGAGCAACGAACCCCCAAGATCCCTGGTCCGAATTTAAGTGGCCAGCGGATCATGCTGAGCATGAGGACTGGCATCTGCATCTAAGCTGCACATCTACTTTCCGGTGTTTACTGAGGCCCAAAAGAACCACCTGGATATATTACTTTCAAACTAAACGAAGATCTACATCTCATATGGGGCCACCAGTCACCACATTTAACTTGGATAAGACTAGCAACATTTCTCAGGAAGTGTCTGTGCACCAACAGTGTGCTATTGAATTCCACCTGAAGTTAAACTCAAGGTCACTTGGATAGCTCCTATTTGGATTTCTTGGTTTTTGTTTAAAAAACAAAACAAGGGCCTTTTCACACGACCCCTAAACTCCGCCGCAAATGGCTCCCAGCTCCGGAGCTTAAAATTATTTCCCCACCAGCTCCGGAGTTTACAGATAATTAAGTGCGACCACGCCCACCTAAGCGCGTCCCAGCGCACACAAAAACTCTATGTGTTTGGTAACAAGAAAAAAGGGGGCTGGTACATCCCCAGAAGCACGGGCCTACTCACTGTGAATGGAGATCCAATTTCCATTGCATCAGGAAGAAATGCTGCATTTCAATAATTTAAAAGAATGCTGCCCATTTCGTTCTGTTCCTTAATTTAAATGTGCATTAACCATGCGTCGCATTTCCCCACCCTCACTGTTTCTAATTTTTAATTAGCTTAATTTAACTGGAATCTCTAGATAGGTCACAGCTCTCAAGTTTAATAAAAATGGAGTGAAACAGGCTTAATAGAAATTCATAAATTACCAATGTTCTTTGGAGTAATACATACATAATTTATTTCAGAACGATGCACGATGCATTTTACTGTATTTGAGTAACTAATTGTGTCAGATATAGTGTCCCTATGTGAATCTCTTTCAAGATGCCAGGCAGCTCCTCACTTGGCCCTTGGGATCCATCAAAAACACAGGGAAAGAACAGCTATGCTTTATTGATCACCCCTTATCAAGAGTTTTAATGATGAGACAACATTGTCTAGGACAAACCTGAAACTTAATAAGGACTTTTAACAGGCTGTGGAAGGCAGTACTCTGGATAAGTTATTCTGAAAAGTATTTCTGTTGTGCCATTTTAAAGTGACTTGAAATAGCTATTGCATATTCATTATTATTCAAGATGAGCAGAGCCGTTGCCGCTTCTTCAGACTTCGCCAGAAGATAAAAATGCTCAGGAGCCTGGAAAAATTGCACCATCTCCTGCTCACCATACCAACAATGGGTTTGTGCAATGCTCATTTCTTACATAATGACATGTCAGCAAGACAGAAAGGGAGAATTAATGAACCCTTCTTTCTGATGACTGAGCATTTAACTGAAAAACGATGTGCCAGACTTGCACACGACTTGGCAGCAATGGAGGCCACAGTTCAATAAGTGTGAAGAAGCTGGGAAGGAAGGTGAGACAATACAGCCCACTGTCATGCCAGGTACCCATGTGGAGATGTGCAAAGCTTTTCTAGGATATGACACCAGTCTTGCTGAGGTTCTGGATGTCTGTCAAAGTCCCTGAAAACATTTGATCTCACAAGCAAGTAGCCTAGGAACAGGCAAACCATTTTGCCCCAATTGTCTTTCTATCTCTCTTCTTTTTGAAAAAAAAGACAATAACTTTCCTTCAGATGTATAAAAATATTCTTCAATATTGTTTAGTTTTCTAAAATGAATGGGATACATCTTTCAACGTTATGAGAAGATGAAATTCAATAGTGTGAGGAAATGTGGGAGGGGGAAAGAAAAGAAAAAAAGAAGTGGCAAGCAATTTTCATTGGGCACCAAGGTGCTGGTCTTTAACTGTAGTCGATTCAATTCAGTTTAGTTGGGCACCACTAACATGGGTGAATATGCTGCTCTTCAAACCTCTTTGTCCCCACCCTCCAGGCCTGAAATAACGAGTTGACACACATGGCATTTGGGTTTAAAACTAGGCCACAGCTTTATTCTTGATAACTTTAACTGGGATGCAACTGTAACTGTAAGCAAATGTTATTCAAGAGTGATGGGCCTCCTGTAGTGCAAGTTAAAATTGGATTATTCTACTTATTGGCTTTTCCTTTGTGACATCATATTGCTTTTGTTGTGAGAGTGGGCAACACTCTTTCCCACATATGGGTCCACCTTTTACTCCAGGCAGCCATACATATCCTGCCACTTTTTAACCAGTATTTCCTTCTTAATGGCCTGTGGACCTAATCCTATAGTTGATTACATTATGTTGTATGGCTGCCCTATTCCCTTGTCAAGGGAACCTTCACAATGACATCATAGGGGTGACAATTTTCTTGCACTACCTGCCAGTTGTGACCATGTCAGCCCTGCCTGCCGGGTCAGGATAATTGAATGGGCGAAAACACACTGGTACTCCTGGGCCAATCAGGGTACCAGTCAAAAATTCCCATTCAGCCCCGAATTGACACGCATATCTCATTCTCATAACGGCTAGGGTGGGTGGACGGGGTGCTGCTCGGCATGAAAGAAGCTGAGGGGAGCGCGGGCAGCCTATTTAAAGACTTTTCACCCCATGCCCTTGCTGATGTCACGTGGCACCTCTTTTCTTGCCGAATAATGGCTCCTGGGGAAAACAAAGAAGCCCTGCATTGGAGGAATCCCTCGTGGAGCTGCCATTTTCAGAGCTGATCACACAAAGCCTTCCGACTGCCCAAGTCTCAGATTTGCTCATTCCAAAATGGAGTGATCCAGCCAAGCTATCAGCTGTACCCCCTTTAAAAATGGCCCAGTCACCACTGCGGGACTCACCGGTGACAACCAGGCCATTTTCAGAGCAATCGAGCTGATGGCATTTTTAAAGGGGTACTCCACATTTGGAGTCTTTGTTGCCTTTCTCCCAGAAATGAGTCTGAAAGCAGTCTTCACTACCACTATGAGACAACAACAATTTGAAATGGCTGGCATGCTGTTGTTTAGAGGAGGAAGTTGCTCAGGAATAGAATTATTGAATCAGTGGGGATTTGTTTGCTTGTTGGTTTTACAGGCTGCCTTTCTCTCCAAAGGGGACTATAAGTTCTATTGATTCAAATGGATTTAACATAGTTACAACTTGCTACATGAAAACAAGTCAGAACTAGAGTGGATCTGTTTGAATTCAGTTGAATTGAGCTTATCGAGGAAATGACTCATCAGCTATCCATTGATTCAGTACTAGACCTGGGCCTTTCATTTCTAAATGGGTCCAGTTCCAAAATGAATCATGGCAGCACAGCTGCTGTTCATAACTTGGACCCACCCTCTGAAATGAAATCACCCATTGACTTACCTTGCCTTATCTCACGTGGGGAGAAATTCCAATCAGGAAGAAGCCTCAGATGCATCATCCTTCCTTCTCCCTAGCACTAGCCAATCAGACAGGGAGGTAGGACGACGCATGTCCCTGCACAGCTCCTGAGTGGCAAGCACCAGGGAGAAGGAATAATGATGTCAGAGGCTACTTCCTTGGAGTTTAGCCCCGCGTGAGGTAAGGCAACGTAAGTCAGTGGGTGGTTTCATTTCGGAGGGTGGGTCCAAGTTCCAAACAGCAGCTGTGATGCCATGATTCATTTTGAAACTGGACCCATTCCAAAATGAAAGTGCAATTACACTAGTGCAACTTTCTATTCTAAACAACAAGATTTCAGCCATCAAAATAATATGCATTAAAACAGAAATATATTCATGATGTTATTAAAATACAATTAAAATTAAAATACATAAAATCATTTAAATATCAATATGGTGCTTCTTTTAAGAAGGGGAAACCAGCATGTTGGCTAAAATCTTATGATCTGTGGTGTGGGGAATCTTTCTCACAGTGCCTCTGTGGCATCCATTTAATGTAAGCTGGAAATCACGTAACTAGCGAGGACAGTTTAACAAAGGCATATTGTACTAAATCAATGCTCAGATACTATGTTTCACTTCTCATCAGGTTCCCAGGCTAATTTCACACATGCGCAGTAGTTTGCATTCCTGCTCATGCTCAGTGTGTTAAGATTTAGACAAAGAAGTAACTTTATTTAGGCATCACGTAGATGTGTAAGTTTGTAATTGGTTAAGAAATTACTGCAAAGTCATATGGGATTTGTAGTCATGTGGTTTTCAATAAAACAGCCTTGCTGGGGTGCGGCAAGGAGATCGGGATCGGGAATCAAGAATCAAGGGGGAATCAAGAATAAAGGAGAGAAGAAGAAGCTGCTCCATTTTGCACCAAGAAGAACACTTGTCGGAGTCTTTATTTTTCCAACCCATTGGGGGGGCTTGCTGGTTAAGCTTTCCTGCTGGGTTCCCACATCTACTCTCAAGCCTTAAACGTTAAGGCTTCCCTGGGTTTAATTCCTACATTTGGCAAGCAACTTTCCAAGCCTCACAGATTGGGGCTTCCCACGGGAGTAATTCCCACAAATTGGCCAGCCAGCCAGGAGACTACGGAGTCTACTTTTCATCACTCACCATTCTCATCCGGGTAAAAGGATCCCAAGCGCGCTCAAATCACCATCGAAGACGTACCTTCGATCCCGTTGGTGAGTGATCCCGTACTTTAAGACTACCGATACTGTTTCAACATGGGCGGGAATGCTGTTTCCTCCCCGCAACAAAAGTTCTGCCAGGAACTGCATTATCTGCTCACTAAGAATAGCTATGAAACTCCTCTAAAGGAGGTGGAAGATCTTGCCAAAGAAATTGCTGAAATATGTCCTTGGTTCCCACTAGCTGGCATGTTAGATCTTCAAAAATGGGACAAAATTGGCTACTGCCTTCGGAATCATCCCAAAGTTAATTTTAAGGTCCGGCACACGTGGTTTCAGGTCCGTGCGTGCCTTCAAGGACCCACTCCAGACAATCCTTTATTGGCAATAAAGTCTCTGCCATCACCATTGCCTATCATCCTGCCTCCCAAACCAGCCTCTTGGCTAATTGAGGCTCCTAAAGAACCACCGCCGGTGAGCATAGCTCTGCCTGCACTCCCGTCAGCTCCACTACCAGCGGGCCCAGCCCTTGAATTCTCAAACCAGCTGCCAGATTCACTGCCTGAGCCCTCTCCAGCCTTATCCATTGCAAATGATGGAAAATTGCTCAGTGCTGGCTTTGTTGACGCTGTTCCAGCAGCAGCCTTGGCCATCGAGCCTGTGCATCTTGCTTCTCCAGTCCTGCAAGCTACTGCCCCTGCTCAGGCTGGAAAAAATGCCCCGATTCCCTCTGAAGCACTGAAAGCTGAAGAGCTGCAAGCTCCCTTCACCCATAGCCTGCTGGAAGGTCTCGCCCTTCAAAAGCTGCTTCCCAAGGCATGGAGCCGTATACCTGCCAAAACTGACTCTAATGTTGCCGGGCTTGCTGCCATTCATCAGGGTGCCAAGGAGTTTTTTGCTGAATTTGAGGATCGCTTGATTGTGGCAATTGACTGGCAGGTGGAAAATAAGGACGCTCAACAACTCCTGACTAAACAATTGGCCTTTGAGAACTCTAATGCTGGCTGCAAGCTAGCTGTTGCTACTTTCTTCGGCAGTTCAACTATTTCGCTGGCTGATATTCTGCGTGCGTGCCGATTTGTGAGTACTGACTCTGATAAGGTAGATGACGGTGGTGGCGGTGGAATGAAAGGGGTTAATGAGATGTGGAACAGTAATCATGACGAGGAGAAGAAATCCAGGCTTAAACAAGGCTCCTGTTCCACGGGTGAAGCTGCTTCTATGCACCCCCCATGGGAAAAGCTCTGCTTTCCTTCGTTCCGAAAAGGCGTCTCAACTGATACAGTCGCCATGCCGTGCCTCGACTCCCTTCATTGTTTCCACCCACTGAACGTTGTGGTGGCCTGATTGCTGTGTTACATGGATGAAGTTCGTGGAACAGTTCCAGAGATCAACGGTTCTATCCTTACCAGCTGTGAACTGTGAATTAGCCCTGAAAACACACTTTGTTCTGAAAAGGCACTTTTTTCTAAAACATTCCATTCCTTTGCTGCCGGGAAAATCAGCCTCAGAGTGAAACTGCCATGGATCTCTACCTTGTTGCAAAGGAAACATTGAATCAGCGTTCAGAAGGTCAACTGAGACTGCTTGTCTTGCCATCCAACACAACAGAACACTTTCACACCCCTCTTCCCTGCCTTCAGCTAAACAGCCATCCTGCCATCCTGCCTTCACCTTTATGTCTCTGTCAATGACTGTGGACAATAGGCTGTTTATAACAATTGCCTCTGTTTAATTTCCTTTTTCACAGGTATTTTTTCCTTCTAAGGATCAGAGAAATCATACTTTGCATTTTAATTTCTAGGGTCTAACAATTTTTCCTTCCTCACAGCAGGTTCTGGGCAAGACTCCAGAAGCTTCTTGGCAGGCGTTGTGTTCCTGATAAGGGGAATCACACAGTTCCTTCACTGGCATTCTGCCTAGCTATCTATGTACTGTTAATTGTCTTTTGTTGAGCTTACAGGAACGCTGCGTGATGTGCCTTTTGGCCTATATCAGAGCACACACAAATTTGGCAAACTGCACATTAGCTTGTGGATTTTTTTTTCTGACATATTTCATTGCTAGAATTTCATTGCTAGTTATATGAGATTTTTCTGACTTTTGCACTCTCTAGTTTGGGTCAAGCTGGCTCTGCCTGGAACATAATAGCTGGGGTCCAACCACCAAGTGACTTCCTCAATCTGCTTTTACTTTTTCACAACACTAGTACCACACAACTGAATTGTCTTGTTATTATTTTTGCATATGTGTTGCTTCAACTACATTCCAGCTATCAGATTCTGTTTGCTGTTTCACAATGGTTTAGAAATATAGTGCTAGTTTCAGGGATTACCTATCTTTTGGGGTTTTAGAGCATTTTTGAAAGCTAACAGCTAATTATGGGTAACTGAACACTTCCAAGGCTCAAACTGAAATTAGATTACTTTAGATAACAGAGATGACATTGGTTTTATACTGCTGCAATTGCATAAAGGCTATGCTTAGTATTGTGGTATGCATTATTATCATAAGTTGCTGCCTTTAATGTATATTTACTATATGTCAGATTTTTTGCTATTGCTAATTGCTATTTCTGGTTTCACGCAAAGACAAGTGTACTGCCACCTTCAGGTTGAAACTGGCTACAGCACAGTCTGAAGGTTGAAAAAACAAGTTAATTTTTCTTTATAGTTATATTCTCACTTATTCCAATACTATTGTGTTATTGTAGTTAGTTGATTACTACGAACTCAGTGTTCCTATTCTTCAAAAAAATTAAAAACAAAAGGAGTGAAATGTGGGGAATCTTTCTCACAGTGCCTCTGTGGCATCCATTTAATGTAAGCTGGAAATCACGTAACTAGCGAGGACAGTTTAACAAAGGCATACTGTACTAAATCAATGCTCAGATACTATGTTTCACTTCTCATCAGGTTCCCAGGCTAATTTCACACATGCGCAGTAGTTTGCATTCCTGCTCATGCTCAGTGTGTTAAGATTTAGACAAAGAAGTAACTTTATTTAGGCATCACGTAGATGTGTAAGTTTGTAATTGGTTAAGAAATTACTGCAAAGTCATATGGGATTTGTAGTCATGTGGTTTTCAATAAAACAGCCTTGCTGGGGTGCGGCAAGGAGATCGGGATCGGGAATCAAGAATCAAGGGGGAATCAAGAATAAAGGAGAGAAGAAGAAGCTGCTCCATTTTGCACCAAGAAGAACACTTGTCGGAGTCTTTATTTTTCCAACCCATTGGGGGGGGCTTGCTGGTTAAGCTTTCCTGCTGGGTTCCCACATCTACTCTCAAGCCTTAAACGTTAAGGCTTCCCTGGGTTTAATTCCTACATTTGGCAAGCAACTTTCCAAGCCTCACAGATTGGGGCTTCCCACGGGAGTAATTCCCACACTGTGGCTCCTAAATGTCAAATGCCTCCCTGAATGAAAAAAGGTCTTTGCATGACCACAAAAGGATAACAGAGAGAGAACGAACCTAGCCATCTCTTGGGATGGTATTCAAGGGGCTGGAAGTGACCTCCGAGAAGACCTTGTTTCTCTTCTCTCCCAAACAAAGTCTCTGAAGTTGGTGGGACAATGAGTGATTGCTGCAGATCTCAAAGCCTGGATGAATAAATGAATGAATAGCTTTATTACGGTCAAAGACCCCAAACATCAAATAATTGGCAATAAATAAATGCAAATTGAAATTTGAAATAAGTGCAAAATTATACATTCTTCCATTAAAATTGTAATAAACAAACCCTTACTTACAGGTTCATAAATTGCATAGTCAACTACTCAAAGTCTGGATGGGGTTGTGTGGGAGAATGTGGAAAAATCTTTCTAGGGACTTTATGAAGAATTTTGTAAATTTTATTCTCTGACATCAAAAAATAAACCACACCTGTTTAAGTGACTATTATGCCTGAGATTGGCAATGTGTTAATGAGACACTTAGTGCTACATGTAATAACTACAGCTAGCATTTTCTATGCTACGTATTGGAAGAAAGCAGAGACATTGTAACAAGAAGAGTTGTGTAGAAAAGTGTTTGGAAGTTGCAGAGATGGACACATTATCAGAAAGAATATTACAGTGGTAATTTGTATAAAGGAATTCATTTGTTCCAAAAGAAATTATGTTAAGCAAATTTTCCTTTATGCACATTTCCCATAGGAATACATTGAAAACAGAGTAATCCCTAATTGTGACAATTTTGTTGTTCGGATTCGCCCCATAGATGATTCTGTTAAGCAAATCTCCACTATTTCCAGAATTTTTATGTTGTACAGATTTTATGTTATACAAACCATTTGTTATATGAGGGTGCACTGTATTGTATTATTCACCCTCCTAACCCCTCCCCCTCCTCTCCCCCCATCCCCTCTTCCACCCAATTGCCTTTCCTTTCCTTCCTTTATTCTGTTTAAATATCAAAACAATAATAAAAAAAATAAACTACACATAATTCTCCTCCCTCCCTAACCAATTCTATTATAATGAAAAGAAGCCCGGGCGCAGCCAAGCTAGAGGAAAGGCACAGGTAGAAAGAACCCCATGACATTCTAATATGGACACAAGCAATAATTTGAATACTGTTTGGGCCACAAGTAAACCCGTTCTTTTTATATAAAATCTGAGCTTCTTCTTCACCACCTGCTAATGCCGTTCTTTGTTGGGTTCCTTAAAGAATGATGTCAGCAGTTGAAACAGAAGAAGACAAACCTAAAGTGCAAAGAACTTCTCCAGACTATTGCCCCAAGTAACCATTATCATGGACCAGTGGGTGGTGAGCAACAGTGAGAGAACAACCACTCACTGCATGGTGGAGTCTGATATATTGCACCTTATACGGCTAGGATGTAATTTCTCCTGGAACCATTAAACTCGGCATTTGTAGGGACGTTTTGTGTATGCCAAACAGTGGATGTCAATCTTGTGGAAGCTGATGCATCATGTCTATAGGAGTGACATATTGATCTGTCACCTTACTTGTTGTGTCATAATTAATTCAAGCCTTTTACTCAAGTGTGGCATGAGAAGGGAAGGATTTTCACAAAGCACCCTTGTAGTGTTCCAAGTACATTATGAAGCAATCAAAAGCCAGAAGCCATATTTGAAAACAAATATATATAATGAAAGCTGAGAGAACACAAAGCAGATGACTTATTGATGCTTGTATTGACCAAGGTGGATTCATAGCCAAAAGCAAAGCAAACTATCTGATGGAAAGGAAACTTAAACAACTGTACCCTCTGTCTAGTCACAAGACTGAAAAGTAAATAAAAAAATAATAAAAGGAAATAGGTTGTATGTTCTTTTGGTTCGTTATCTTGAGCTGTGCTTCCTTCCCTTGCTGCCCCACCTCCCAGGTAGGGCTGTTAGCTTGGATTACCCTGATACAGTACCTGGACTTGACAAGACAGTGTTATTACTAACCTGGCAATACATTTCCATCAGAACTATTGCCAGACCATTTTCTTCAATATCAAGGAAATGCCTTTCCAAAAAACAGACTTCTGTTGTCTTGGACTGGGACTGGCAGAATCTTATTCCCTGCCCATTTCATGTTGATATGTGTTTCCTTTTATTACACATACCCTACAAACTTCAAGTCTGGAGTATCTCCCCTATGCATTGCCTCATTAGCCTAGCTACTTATAGCTATTAAAAGAGAAGACATGCATCACCCAAAGGAAAGACAAAAGAGAATACACATTTGCACAAAATTGGCATGTGGCGATTTGTATGAATAGCTGAAGTGCAAAACCATTGTCCTCCATATGTCTTTGGTTTGAAAATCCCATCTGCTGCATCCTTCTTACAAAACAGCGAGGGTCCTGGGAGTTTTAGTCAACAAAACATCTGGAAAGTCACAGCTGTACACTCCTGATGTGCAGATGTACATCTAGAAATAATTGCTCTAATTCAAGTAGAAATGGAGTACTTCTTATCATGGTGGGGGTGATGTGTGTTATTGGTCTGTCTCCAGTCCAAATGCTAAGTGTAGGCTAGAAACATCAAGGCTCTTGAATATACTTCTCATACATTTAAATTATAGGTGTTCATTTAAAGTTTGTGTAACTTGCTACAGCTAACTGTAACTAAGGGGTTGGGACATCTATAAGTGGACATCAGTTGGGTACCCAACCAAGACGTCACTTAGCCATGACTAGCTATGGCAAGTTCTACAAAATGTACAGAAACACCAATAGCATTCTGACCCATGTTTTAGGTTTTTTTTTCTGGGAGTCTTTTTGCCTAGAAAATATAAATAACATAATAATGTTCTGCCCTTTTCAATAAGACATAGCTTAAGAAAACTGCATGTGAAACCTCAGCATCCCCCAGTTTTGCTTATTTTTGTTGATGGTGCTTTTATTTGAGTTCCAATGTTGTGTACTAAACAACTTTTAAATTGAATTTTATTTTAAGAACTACTGTTTTATTTAAAGAACTACTGTATGTGTTTGTTTCCAAAGCATTCATTGCTCTCCCCATTACATTAAAGGCATGGATGAAGAATGATCATTAAAATACTGGGAAAAGAGTATGATGCTTCAGCAGATTGAGTGCACTCATAAATACTGGAGGGGAAAAACCAAAACTTGCAACTATCCTGTGGTCCTCAGATAGATAGATAGATAGATAGATAGATAGATAGATAGATAGATAGATAGATAGATAGATAGATAGATAGATAGATAGATAGATAGAGATATATAACACCAAAAAATGTACTGGTGGGGAAAATATGTCCATAAAAGTACAAAGGAATATAAGAAAGATATATATCACTCTTAAGTAGAGATGAGCACGAAACAGAAAAATAGTGTTTCATTTTGTTTTGTTTCATTACTCACTGCCTTTCATTTCATTTCATTATTAACAAAATTTTAATAGAACTTTCATAATGAAACAAAATGATCAACAAAACAATTCGTGAGCTGCCACCACCCAGCTGGGTATTTTTTACAGGTTGAGCTGTGGGGACGGGGGGCCACCCTCCCTCCCCATAGTCCAACCTGTCAAAGAGCACCAGATGGGAGGTGGGGGTGAGGGCAAGGAACTGGAGAGTGGGGTAGGATTTTGAATTTGGTGCAACCTGCTCCACAGTCCCTACTGCCACCCAGGTGGGTTTTTTGACAAGTCAGGCTGGGGGGAAAGGGTCCACCCCAACCCCACTCCCCACAGCCCAGCCTGTCAAAAAAAACCCACCTGGGGGCGGCGGTGACAAGGGAGAATGGAGTACTGCTGCCTGTTTTGCTCTCCCTTGCTGCCCTACCTCCCAGGTTGTTTTTTTTATAGCTCTTAATTACTGCCCCACACACCGACCTGTAAAAAAAAAAAACCCTGTGAGGCAGGGAGAATGAAGCAGGCAGCGGTAAATTCAAGCCCAGCTCTGTTCTCCCTTGTCATCCTGCCCCTGCCCCCTAGGTGGGATTTTTTTTTGATAGGTCAGGCTGTGGAGAATGGGTCTGGCCCCGTCCCCACAGCCTTATCTGTAAAAAAAAAAAAAAAAAAAACACCCAGGAAGTGAGGGCAGCAAGGAAGAATGAACCATTTCATATTAACAGTAAATGGTAACTTCATTTAACATAACAAAACACTGTCTGATGTTTCATTACATTGCAAAATGTTTCATAACCTTATGACACAACAAATCAGTACGTTGTTTGTTGCATTTTGTGCCCATCTCTACTCTTAAGACCTGCCAGCATGTTACGTTATATTTACAGCTAATTTCTTTACAAACACATACACGAGGGGAAGTAGTAAAGAGAGGGAGATTATTTGTGTATTTAATTATGTAACCAGGTATAACGTCTTCCTTTGTAGAAAAGGGTCCATTCTGTACTATACACCAGATGTCATATATTGAGTGATATTAAGGACCCTGTTCAACCCACATATTTAAGCTTGTGTCTTCCATTGGTGTGTGGGGTCCAGTCTCATATCTTTGGACGTAGTGATTGGGTTCCTTTTCTGGATGTGTTTCTATCTGATTTTGAGGCATCTTCAAAACACCAATTTCTACAGAATCACAAATGGAGTCAGCTCCACTGCAGGTGGACAAGTAAGCCCTCGTACATCATGTGCACCTTTTGTTTCAACTGAGGACAGGATGCATGTCTTTTCACCTAAGAAATGTGGGACGTAACCACTCAAGATGGGGTATTGCTGTTACAGAAGTAACTAGGAGCATTCCAGTCTTATCAGGGCTTCAATTTGCATTCATCTAAGAGTCATTTCACAAAGTTCCACACATGGAGAAATGCAGTCATATGAGACAACTGTCAAGGTCTGTTTAATTTACAAGACTTTCAGCCTTGAGAGTGTCCCTTGCAGTTTCCAGCAGCATTATCTTTCATTTTCCTAATTGGTAGTGCAGAAAAAGGCTAAATGTGAAGTCAGGAAATTAATTTAGTTACGATACCCTAGGTCTCCATTTCTTTAATTCAGGCTGGCCTATCCTATTATGGGTCAATTTGTCAATGGTGTTGGATTCAAGAAATGTTACTGAAGAGGTTAACAAGTGCATGCATAAGGGGTGGGGGAAAATTATTTTAAAAGGGAGGAAAAAGTGGCAAATTCTCCACTTCTCCATGCTGTCACCAAACTTTGCATACAATGAAAATAAATGTACATATGTTCACCGTTATTTGAAACTCCTTTCACCAGTCATCACAATGCATGCCTAAAGAATCCATTAGTAGAGCATGAGCTATATAGTAATAGCACTCAGGTCCTGTTTCAAATCTCTTCCATTTCCTCCACCATCTACTTGGAATACTGATGAGAGATGAAACCCTTCAAGGATGTACAGGATAGCTCTACTTGTAGGAAAGAAGAGGTCCGCTAAAGGGATTCTGAGAAAGAGATGGAAAGACATTGCCCAGTTCCTTGTTTGTGTCACTTCAGGTTGCCATGACACCAAGACAACTCCACATGGGATCTTGGAGCCCTGTGAGAATTCTTAACCATTGTGGAGTGGAGTGAGTAAAAAGCTCATTCTCTACCCCACTTCCCTTATGTTCTCAGTAGTTCAAGTTGCTTCTTAAATGGTCCCCTATAATATTTATGAATAGGAACCTATTCTTTCCATCTAGCACCTCACTAGCCAGGTAATTAATAATGAAACAATCCTATTAGTATAGGCCATGTACAAAAAAGTTCCTAAATATGTGTAACACTTATCACTCAGAATGAACACGACAATAGAAACAAAATGATGTCATGTGAGCATTGATTTGGGCACCATTTATCTTTTCTTTATCTACTCTACAGTTTTTTTCACATAGACGACTATATATTTGTCTAGAATTGTTAGACTATAAATTGAGGGTTGTCTTATACACGGAAGTAAGCCTAGGAGAGCACTTTGCAGTTGCAAAACTGTAATTTTAGTTTGGGAAAGTGGAGGTCATCTTATGAGAGATGGGAACGAAACACTAAAATGGTGTTTCATTTCATTTTGCATTTTGTTCAGTTCAGTTCAGTTTTGTTTTGTTTGAAATGAATTTTCTTAAAATTCATTTTGTTTGTCATTTTGTTTCATTTTTTGTTTGTGTACTTTGTGTACTTTGTGTACTCTGTGTGTGTGTGTGTGTGTGTGTGTGTGTGTGTGTGTGTGTGTGTGTGTGTGTGTGTGTGTGTGTGTGTTGCTTTCCCACCTTCCCCCCCACCCAATTTGGCATGGGGAAACAGGGGGATTTTAAACTATTTTGTTGTAGCGCAGGTTTGACGCTGGCAAAAAAAGAAGAAGAAAAACTTTAAAAATCACTCCTTTCCCCCACCCCACTGAGTGGAGCAAAAGGAGCGATTTTTAAACTATTTTTGCTATCCCCAAGCCCAAAGAAAATAATTAAAACTCCTGCCTTATTTCCCCATCTGATCAGGGCTGGCAAAAAAACAAACAAAAAAGTTTAAAAATCTCTCCTCGGTGGGCTGGGAGAAAAGGAGCAATTTTAAAACTTTTTTTGTCTGCCCCAAGCCCCCACTACAGCTGATGGGTGCTTAAGACTCAGACAAAAAATAAAAAATAAAATAAAAACTATAGCAGGGGCTTGGGGCTGGCAAAATAAATAAATAAATAAAGTTTAAAAATCCCTCATTTCCCCCACCACATTGTGGGGGGGGGGGAGTGATTTTTAAACTTTGTTTTGCATCCCCAAGCCCACGCTACAGCTGATTGGCACTTGGGGTCAGCCAAAAACAAGTTCATTTCATTAGGTAATGAAAAATGTTTTGAAAAAAACAAACCTGTTTTTCTGGTGGGGGGAAGGGTGGGGGAAAGGGAGGGATTTCAAAACATTTTTTGCCCCCAAGTGCTGTTCAGCGATTGGGGGCAAAAAAAAATTTAAACATTTAAAAATCATTCCTTTTCCCCCATCCCATCATGTGTGGGGAAAGGAGTGATTTTTAAACTTTTTTTTGCTGCCCCTTGCGGCTCAGCCAAATAATAATAATAATAATAATAATAATAATAATAATAATAATAATAATAATAATAATAATAATAATAATAATAATAATAATAATCCCCCCAAGGGTGCCGCCTTGTCGTGGCGGGGGGCTTAACTGCTCCAGTAGGTCCAACCTTACCAGAGAGGTCTTGACTGAGGAACAGAACTAAGCGCACCCAACAACCCATGAATCATGGTGAAATACAATATAAAGAAGCCTATACCGGCTTGGTCGTCGCCCGGGTTAACAAGGACCGTGATGGGTGTTGATGAACCTGGACATCTGTCGATAAATGGGCTACAGGTCACGGGTCCCATTGCTGAGCAACCAGGGCATGGGTCTGTAGAGTTACTGGAAGCTGAACCATCTCAGAAGCGGCAGAAATATACTCTACCAGAGAATCGGACAATCATGAAATGCTATTATAGAGAGGAACCTGAAAAACGTGGCTACCAAAAGCGGATGCATCAGTTATGGAAACAAGAATATCCAAACTCCAAGATAACTGAATTATGATTAGCTGACCAGCGAAGATATATTATCAGAAACAAGGTGTTTAGTAAAGTTGAACTAGAAGAAATACAGAGGAGTTGTGAAATTGGAGGTCAACAAATTATCCAAATAGAAGGAAAAAATAGATTAATAACACCTGGGGACATTGAACAGTCAAAAGTTGAAGAAAATATGGATGTTGCGCAAAACTTTGAATCAAAAGAAGGTTCAAATAGGATTGGAACACCAGCAGAGCTCACTATTAGGCAGCAAGAATTGAAGAATAAAATACTCACACATGCTGCATTAAATGAAGAGAGAGGAAGGCTCCCAATTTTAAAGACTGTGCCTAGAAAAAAATTGGTACAATTGATGAACGATGTAAACTCAGCACTTGCAACAATCCAGATAAGGTCAATTGAAGAGATAAATCAGCTTGCTTATAGTGCAGCAGTAATAGTAACGGAAGAACTAAGGATTCCACAATTGAAGCCCCCCCCCCCAAAAAAAAAAATGCATTGAGAAACCACGGTGGAAAATCAGACTGGAGCTTAAAATCAAAAGACTCCGAGCAGATGCGAGTAACTTAAAAAACCTGCAGGAGGACAAATTAAAGAATGGTAAGTTCAAGAAATATTTGACTAAAAATACTGGCTAAGTACAAGGGAAATTGGAGAAGCATTGGAAATAGTGAAGCAGCAAATAACAGCAACAGCTAGAAAAATTGAAAGATATGATGCTAGATATACTCAGTATAAAGACAACCAGTTGTTTCAATCAGATCAAAGAAAGTTCTATCAGAGTTTAAATCAGAAGATAGGTAAAAGAGATGAAAAGCCTGAAAAAATGGCAACCATTCAGTTTTGGAAAGACATATGGGGGACTGAGAAAGACTATAATAGAAATGCTGGATGGCTCCAAGATTTTGAGAAGAAATTCTCCAAGTGCACAATGGACCAACTAGAAATAACAGCTGATATGATCACCAAAAGAGTACAAAGAGTCAAAAACTGGACATCACCTGGCAATGATCAACTGCATGGGTTTTGGCTTAAACACCTGACCAGTCTGCATGGAAAAATGGCCCAACAATTTAATGAAATGTTGAGAACAGGTTATATTAATGAGTGGTTAACAACTGGGAAAACCTATTTGATTCAGAAGGATCCAACAAAAGGAGCAATACCTGAAAATTACAGGCCAATAACATGTTTACCAACTATGTATAAACTGCTAACAGGCATCATAGCTGATAGAGTCCAGGATTATTTGGAAGCAAATAACATCATGCCAGTAGAGCAGAAAGGGAACAAACGGGGAAGTAGAGGCACAAAAGATCAGTTACTCATTGATAAAATGATCCTAGACAATTGTAAAGCCCGGAAAACAAATTTATATATGACTTGGATTGACTATAAAAAAGCCTTTACTCAGTACCGCATAGTTGGATTATTAAGTGCCTGGATGCCATTGGAATATGTAAAAGTATTAGTGCCCTAATTGAAAATGTGATGAAGAACTGGAAAACAGAATTGTTTGTCAGAGATGAAAGCTATGGATTGGTTAGCATCAAACGAGGGATTTTTCAAGATGACTCTTTGTCACCTCTGCTATTTACTATTGCCCTGATTCCCCTCTCAATAATTTTGCAGAAGACAAATTTAGGTTACCAAACTGCTAAAAATTCAGGGAAAATTTCTCATCTATTGTATATGGATGACTTAAAGTTGTATGGAAAATCAGAAACTGAAATACACTCACTGACCAACACTGCCCGAATTTTCAGCACCGATGTTAGTATTGAGTTTGGACTAAACAAATGTGCCACAGTGGCACTGAGAAAAGGAAAAATAATTGAGAGTGAAGGAATTGAAATGCCAAATGGACAAGCTATTAAGTATCATCAGTCTGAAGCCTATAAATATCTGGGCATACTGGAATTAGATAATATAAAGCATGGGCAAGTGAAAAATGTGGTCAGTAAAGAATATATCCAAAGGGTCAGAAAAGTATTAAAAAGTAAGCTGAATGGTGGTAACACCAGCAAGGCCATTAATAGCTGGGCCATACCGGTCATCAGGTATACCACTGGCATTATAAACTGGACTCAGACGGAGCTAGATATTCTAGATAGGAAAACAAGAAAACTTATGACCATTCACTATGCATTACATCCACGCAGTGATGTTGACAGGCTGTATTTACCTAGAAAATTAGGTGGTAGAGGTCTTCTGCAAGTGAAGCAGACAGTTGAAGAAGAGAAGCATGCGTTGGCAGATTATGTAAAAAATAGTACAGAGCCAACATTATTGGAGGTTAAGAACAGGGAGGTGTTTAAAGTAAATCAAACAAAGGGTCAATACAGGAAAACAACAATGCGAATACGAGCTGATAGCTGGCATAATAAAGCGCTGCATGGGCAGTTCCTCGAAAAAGTCAAAGGAAAAGTAGATGAGGAAAAGACTTGGCTATGGCTCACCAATGGAACACTGAAAAAAGAGACAGAGGCCCTGATTTTTGCAGCTCAAGAACAAGCTATCAGAACAAATGCAGTTAAGGCTAGAATAGAAAAATCAGCTGAGTCCCCCACATGTAGACTCTGCAAAGAGGCAGATGAAACAATTGACCATATATTGAGTTGTTGCAAGAAAATTGCTCAGACTGATTACAAACAGCGTCATAATGTAGTTGCTCAAATGGTCCACTGGAATTTGTGTCAGAACTATCATCTGCCCATAACAAAGAACTGGTGGAACCATAAGCCTGAAAAAGTGACTGAAAATGAGCATGCAAAATTACTTTGGGACTTCCGAATACAGACAGACAGGGTTTTGGAGCATAATACCCCAGATATTGTGATTGTGGAGAAGAAAAAAGTGTGGATCATTGATGTTGCTATACCAGGAGATGGTAGAGTCACTGAGAAACAACTTGAAAAAATTACCCGATATCAGGATCTCAAAATTGAACTTCAGAGACTCTGGCATAAACCAGTACGGGTGGTCCCAGTGGTAATTGGCACACTGGGTGCAGTGCCCAAAGACCTAAGCAAGTATCTAGAAGAAATTGGAGTGGACAAAGTCACCATCAGTCAGATGCAGAAAGCCACCTTACTGGGATCTGCTCGCAAAATTCGCCGATACATCACTGAGTCCTAAACGCTTGGGAAGCGTTCGACTAGTGATTGGTAATATAAAATCCAGCGTAGATAGCTGTGCGGCTAAATAATAATAATAATAATAATAATAATAATAATAATAATAATAATAATAATAATAATAATAATAATAATAATAATAATAATAATCCTGCTTTTTCCCCCACCCAGGATTTTAATATTTTTTTTGGCTGAGTCCCAAGCACCGATCAGCTGTAGTGCAGCCGGCTGAGCTACAGCTGATTGGTGCTGCCACTTTGGAAGCCCCCTCCTAATGGTGGTAGCAGCAGGGGAATGAAAAACAACAGGAACAAAATGATTTTTTTTTTCATTTTCCTCTGAAGGAACGGTTTGTTATTAATTTTGTTATGTAATGAAAAGAATAAAAAATAGTGAACAGAATAAACATTTTATTTTGTGCCCATCTCTACGTTTTATACATGGGGTTGTCTTATACATGGAAAAATATGTTATATACATAAAACAGTAATAGTACTACCAATGTTAGTGGATCAAAATAATAAAGTTGCAAAGGGCCCACCTAACAAGCATGTGGAAGAGGGCCTTCTACTATGGGGTTCCCAGAGTATGGAATGCCCTGCTTTCCAAGTGTGATTAGTTTCTACTCCAACTGAATTTAAGAAGGGACCAAACACATGTCTTTTCAAGCTCACATATGGTGTACAGCTTGCTCCATGATATAGTTTTAACCATATCCTTGTTGGTTTTGCTGTAATTTATTTACTCAATTGTAACGGTTTTACGGTAAGATTAGCTATTTCATTTTTAAGCTAAATTTAGTTCTGTCTCTTTTTTTTCCTTTTAAGAAATTTGTAAGCTGCTTGAGTGCTTTCCTTTAATTGAACATCTGGGTATAAATGAATAAATCCTAAATTAAAAAACAAATCCTGACTTTAAGCATTCTAAAGCTTTCAAATTCCAGATACAGGATATTAAAATTATCGGGGCATCTATCATTCAACAAGTAAGGAGAAGAAGAGCCCCATGGTGCAATGGTTAAATTGGTGTAGTGCAGCTAAAACTGTGTTCACAACCAGGGGTTCCATCCTGGGTAGCAGGCTCAAGGGTTCACTCAGCCTTCCATCCTTCTGAGGTTGGTAAAATG
The DNA here is from genome assembly GCA_037367245.1 of Phrynocephalus guinanensis. Lineage (NCBI taxonomy): Eukaryota > Metazoa > Chordata > Lepidosauria > Squamata > Agamidae > Phrynocephalus > Phrynocephalus guinanensis. Next base: position 12,373,984 of record CM074737.1, on the reverse strand, counting down.
AGTGCCTAGCTTGCTGGGGGGGATATGTATTGTAAACCACCCAGCTGTTGCTTTAAGCACTATGGGGTAATATATAAACAGAACATGTTTATCAGATGAAGTATTTACCCATGTTGATCTGATTGCATTGGGTGACTTTGCTGGTGCTTACAGCTGGATGGGTTCCACTCCATGCCATTAATGATGGGATTATTAAAAAGAAGATTTAACACATGATTTGCCATACCACAGGCATGTCCAAAGTTTGGCCCTCCAGATGTTTTGGACCACAACTCCCAAAGTCCTTTGCCATTGGAAATACAGGCTTGGAATTCTGGGAGTTGTGGTCCAAAACATCAGGAGGGCCAATGTTTGGGCATGCCTGCCATACCATATGAAACACCATGACTGGAATATGACTGGTGCCTTGGATCTAAACATGAAGAAGCAACAATGTCAACACTTTATTGATTATTAATTAGGTCTTCTGCAGTTTCTCCATGGTCTTGGGAGTTCTTTAAGTTCTAATCACTAGGCCTAGTTTAATATATTATCCTCAATTGATAAAGGTACACACATATGGATTCCCTGCATCAAGTCCCATTCCCGTGCGTGCATCTAAGGAAGACTCTATCATGGATATGAACTGAAAAAATGAAAACACTCTAACAATGCCATGGAGATTTGTATCCATACAACATCTGAAAATAACAACAATTTAACCACTCATGTGTGGGAAAAGGGAAGAGCAACCAAATCAAGGCAAGCTTTTCCCAACATAAATACTATTGTGTAGTCTCTATTAAAACAAAAACAAAATTATTTCAAACACAGAAAAAGGTTTTTGCCAGGGGGAGGGGGCAAATGTCATATTAAACTCATTAGTGGAAGAGTCTAGCGTGATTGCTCTTTCTTCACAGTAAAGGTGAAAATTACCAGTTCCTCAGAGCTTTAAAAATGTGAGTTGATTGAAGTTAAATGACTTGATGCTCATGAATATTCATGTGTGTGTGTGTGTGTGTGTGTGTGTGTGTGTGTGTGTGTGTGTGTGTGTGTGTGTGTGTGTGTGTGTGTGTGTGTGTGTGCGCGTGTCAAATGTACTTGATTATCGAGATCATAGACAGTGTAGCATCATTAATCCAGATTGCCTTGGGGAGCATCAAAATCATTCTATCATTATTAGCAGCTATAATGAACAACATTTTTGTCCACGTATCAGTAATCATTCTAGTACCAAACAAAAATGTGGGGTGTGTGGTGGGGATTGGATTCCAATGTGAAATACTTGGAGGGATATATTTTTACCATAACTAATACAGAGCATGGAAAGTTCATCTTGGAGTCTCAGAGATGTAGTTCAAAAAAGGAATTTTCTAAGCACTGCATGGCCCTATACGTGCAGTAGATTGCTTTTGATAGGACAGTTATTTGTTTCTCCTTTGTACATTTTTTGAGGTATTGGTCTGTTAAAATACCTGTTTTACTAAAATTTGTTCACTTTAGATTACCCTCACTGACAATGGTGGGTAAGACTAGAATCCCCTTTCTTCTCTTCCCCTACCCCTTTCTCCTAGTTATTGTTCAAAAATATATAGGTTGTTTTTTTTTAATAGATTCCTTCTTAAGGTAGCGTACAAGATCTGGACATACACACAAGTACACAAAACAAGTAAATGTAGGGCTTTGCTCTAGAGCTGGACAATTGTAAATACGAGCCCTAACCAGATCTGAGCCATTTGTGCTGACCAGGGTCTGCCACATATTGAATCCTGGTACAAATCAGCAGCTTTTCAAATCATTGTGCTAAAATCTACTATCTAGGGTTTTAAAATGATTTCGAAAAATGAATTGTAGCGATAATAACCACGGAGAAAAAAAGACAAAACAAGAACACATTACAAGGAAGATGCAAAAATTCTCTGAGATGACCATGTGAAAAGACTGACAGTCTCAACTCCCAATGAAATGCTAGGACAGAAAGGAGCAGGGGAAGCAGCATGGTGTCTGTTCCCTTACCAAGACCGCAGTTATACCTGGGTTTCCTTCATATTTAAATTTCCTGCATATTTTTTCAGGAGCAGTCATGTGGTTTTTAATGAGCAGTTGGTGTCCTCTCCTCTGCATCATACCTTCCTATTCTGGCTCTGTCCTAACCTGTGTACTATGCATTTTGTCCTACTTTCTGGGTCCAGTTTGCAAGGCTCTGTCTTTTAAGCCGGGTAGAAAGACAGAGGGGAGAAACTGAATTTACTGCATATTTTCAGTGTCCTGTCGTTGCAACAGAAGCAAACATGTAAGCATTTTTGAGCGAAGTTTCTAAATCCAGCCCCTGGTGGTGGTTTAGGAAACTTCACTGAAACTGCTGTTCGAGGGGTGTGGTCAGTTGGGAGCAGAATTTGCTTCTCTTCCTGGTTAGCACACAATTTTTTACTGCATAGTTCACCAACGGGAAACTACGCAGAAAACACAAGTATGACCACGGTCCAAGAAAGACACTGATAACTGAAGCAACAGGAGGATTATTCCTGTCAAGCCCCGCACACAGAGCACACACACAGACAGAGTTCAGTTCTTTGCCAAGATCTTTAGTGGAAAGCCAAGCAAGTTCAATTCCTTTGCTAACAATCAAGTGCTAGATAAATAACAGAATCCATCTCCCATCAATTACCAGTCCAAGTCAAAACCAGAATATCTCATGGAAACCAGATGCCAAACCCAAGGGAACAGATCAAGCTGTTGTCCAGGAAACCAGTACAAAGTCAGGAAACAGAGCCAAGGTCAGAAACAGACAGGAACGTGTTTCCAAGTTCAAATGACTTGTTGCTCCCACAGAGAGCTCAAGGTGAGCTTACCAGCTTTATCCCAAAACAGGGAACACACCCTTACCTCTGGAAAGGCTTCTGCTAGTACTCAAGGCTGGCCGACCTGATTCTCCGCCTAGCAGCAAAGACTCTTTCCCTAGCTCTTCTGGTAGCATGTTGTTGCAGAATCCTGCTCATGGCCCTTCTAGGAGGTGAAAATATGTTTTCAGCTGAGTCATCAGACCCAGCTGCTTGCTGATTTGAGCTGCAAGGCTCCTCCAGCAGCTCTTCACCATCTAACCGCTCAGAGTCAGGTTCTGTGGCAGGCAGGGTCCTGGCAATGAACCACCACCCTCAAACTCCAGTAGAAAGAATGTTCATTCCTGAACTGGCACAACTGAACAGGAATAACAGCTTTAAAAAGTGGGAGGGGGAAGATGAGAGAAGACACGAAAGAACTGTTGAATGTGATATTTGAAAAAAAAAATGCCTGCAGTTTGATACCTTATGGTAAACTTCTGTCTAAGGTCTCCACATGGCCCAAATTCTAGACCCTCTAGCCTATAACCTCCAAATTATAGATATTTGAAAGTCTCTATTCAAGTAAAAGGAAGGTCTCACATTGTCATACAAACATGTACAATGTCCATATTGATAAAGAGTTTGCATGTGTTATTTACCTATCAAGCTCATGGTATATACACTAAATACTAACAGCATAAAATCAAACCATCCTATTTACCTCAGTTTTAGCCCATTTATAGATGACCAAAAAGTTAAAAATATCCTTTAATACTTGAAATTCTGAGTGAATGGTTGGAGAATGCTCAAAGCTTATTGTCAGTGATTGCAGAAATTTCAAACCAATAGCTTCTGTGTCTTTCCCCCTTCATTCTTTGGGGATTTATGTATCAATAACAGTTTAATCCAATATATGACTACTAGAGATGGGCACAAAATGAAAAAAATCATTCCATTATTCGTTATTTGTTTTGTTATGTAACAAAATGAATAATGAAAATTGGGATGAAATTGAAACGAACCGAACAGAACCAAGAAAATTAGGTTCTTTACGTTTTGTTTTCATTAATGGCAACATGCAATGAAATGAGCTGTTTTTAAGTGTTAAAAAACATCCTGAATATCTGTAAAAACCCAGCAATAATTATTTATTCTGGCTGATAATACCTACCAGGGGGGTTGGGTTCCTTAAAACGTGCATTTATGTCTTTTCTCAGATCACTGTATTTTTTTTTCCTTTAAGGGGAGTTAGGGGACATCGACCCAAAATGGCTCCCAGATGCCTAATATTGAGTATTAATACACCCTGGACATCCGTAAAAACGCAGTGATAATTATTTGAAATTATTACCTACAGGGGGTTGCGGTTGTTAAAACGTTTGTTTTTGTCTTTCTCCCATCGCAATTTATTTTTTCTTTTCCCTTTAAGGATGACACAAAATGGATTCCAGCCACAAGATGGATGCAAGCCATGTGATGGGATCATGTAAATTCTTGGACAATTTCAACCAATAGCATGCCCAGGTTGCAGACTGGGTAGGTGTGGCAGCCACAGAGGGCATAAAAAGCTTTGGCAGCCCTCATCCTCCTTGCGGTCTACGGTGGGATTGCTGTCTCTGCGACTCGTTACTTTAGGCCAGCCAGGCAGGTGTGTGTCTCTGTGTTCCTGCTAGCTGCAGCCTGGCTCTTAGGGGAGAGAAAGAAGAGATTTCTCTTGCAGCCTTCCTGTGTGCGTGCGTACCTCTCAGTGAGTGCCCTGCCCTGCCCTGCAGTGCAGTCACTCTGCAGCTGTCTTATGCCCTGGGCAACTCCCGCCACTGCCTTTGCTGCCTCCCTGTGTACATAGTCTGTACTGCGTCTCTGCCATCATCAATTTTTAGTGTTTTCCCTCTGGTCTGGGGCGCTGGGGGATGTCCGCGCACGAAAATGCTTTAAGTCGTGCAAAAAACGGGTAAAAATGAAAAACAAAGACCAAAAAAATAAAATGAATTTTTTTCAAAAAATTCACAAAAAATGAAAACAAAAAACAAACCAAAACAGACCCGCAACGAAAAATGAAAAACTGAAACATCATTTTTCGATTCATGCCCATCTCTAATATCTACTTTATATATATATATATATATATATATATATATATATATATATATATATATATATATATATATATATATATATATATATATATATATATATATATATATATATATATATATATATATAATGTCCCATGGAGTTCAATGGGGATTACCTGCAAATGAGTGGATAAAGAATTGTAATTTATCAGTGATGGAAAAGCATTGCTCATTTTTAAAAACATATCCAGAAGCCCCTAACAAAGGGTGTTAAAGGACGTAACTAGCCATAATGTATAACAGGAGGGGGGACATTATGTTGTAGATTCAGGAGCTGGCAAAGGGTAGGAAGACACAAAGTAGAAAGAAATGCTCAATTTTCAAGATGCCAAAAGGTTAATGGGGAGGTTCTCCAACTCTGTGAGACGGTGGAATTCAAGGGGAAGAATTATGGAAAATATAATTTACCAACGAGCAGGAATAAGCAGGAGATCCTAATAGAGATGGCATTTTGGAAAGTGGACTTTCTGTATAGACTCTGACTTTCAGGTCAAGACCTCAATTTCCCTCCTCTCAACTCAGAGGTCAGTCGGCAATACAGATCTCTTCATTAAACTCCCTCCAGATTCCTTACCATTTCACACTGACCATATGACAGCAGTTAGCTCGAAGAGGACTGAACTATGAAGATCCAGTTCTGGAAACTGTTTTGAGAGCAAAGGCTCACAAGCTGGTCATGTGGAGTGGAGCAGACACACCTTCACATGTGCCTGGTTTCCCTTCAGGCTGAAGAAGGAGCAGAGGAATGGACACCAGAACAGCATCCGTTGCCCTGAGAGGCCAGTTCTCACCATTTTTCACCTCTCCACAGCCCTCTTGCAAGACTGAGAAACCTCATGGCATTAACTAGAAGTTGAGTCATGGCAACTAGGTTTCTTTTCTTGTGAGATCGAAACATTTCACTATTCATCCAAACAGCTTCATCAGTCGGAGCATAGTGGCTATGCCTCCAATATACTATACTATAAATTGGGGGAATCACCAGTAACTTTCCTCAGACTGATGTAGCTGCTTGGATCAGTAGTAAAATATTTCAATCTCACAAGAAAAGATGTTTAATTGCCATGACTCAACTTCCAGATAACCTCACCTGGATGACTGAGAATCTTCACAGATTCATGACATTAAAAACTTGTACCTCAGCTTTTTCCCCCTCTTTTCCCTCTGCATCCCTTTTGCCCTCCCAGCCCAGAAGAAAGAGTTGAGACAAATGTTGGATTAAAAATGGACCACAGTTTATTGATAGCAAATATTTCTTTTTGAACTACTAATTTTTACTTTGACAAGGGGGGCTGAATGTGGTGCCAGCAGGTGAGGGCAAAGAATCATATACTGATTTCCCACCCATACTTGAATTCTGATGTCATAAGGATGCTGCCCACCTGTTCAGCTTCCTCCTGAACTCTACTGATCTAATTACCCCAAGACAGCCCTCAATTTTCACATCTCTTGACCATGCTTTAGATCCTTTAATTTTATTTATGTACTATTTATTTATTATTTCCATTTCTATACCGCCCAGAGTTTGCCAGAGTTTAGATCTGGCCAAAACAAGATTGTGATGGCAAACAGTGGGTGGACAAACAAACAAGACAAAATCCTCAGCAGTCGCCAAAGTTGGCTTAAAACAACAAGTATTTAAGGTGTTTTTTAAATGCTGGTAGGGATGCAGCAAGCCTTATCTCACTTGGTAGGTGGTTCCAAAGTGTTGGACCAGCCACCAAGAAGGCCTGACTCGAAGTGGAGGATTTTCAGGCCTGCCTCGGGGTGGCTGTGAAGCTCTGGTGGGCCAAAGCTGATTTTGGGGAGATGCTCTGCCAGATATTCTGGTCCCAAGCCATGGAGTGTTTTCTAAATCAAAACCAACACTTTGAAAGTTTTTCAGGAGGCAATGGGTAGCCAATGCAGGTGAGACAGAATTTGGGTGATGTGATTGAAACTACTTGCACCAACCACTCCTGGGATTCCAGGGCCAAAGCCGAATCAAGGGCGATGCCCAGACTCTTCACTCTATCTACCAGCTGGAGGGTGGACCCATCCAGACTCAGAAGAGGACCACTGTACCCATTTTGCCCCTTCCCCGAGCAACAGAACCTCGGTCTTCTCCAGGTTGAGTTTGAGCCTGTTAGTCCTGGTCCATTCCATGACTGCAAGGGTCTGCACAGCCTCCATTGCAGTGGTAGAAAAGGAAAGGCAAGGTATTATACTTACTATTCCTAAATCTCATTCTTAATTCATGTGAGGGCACCTTAAGGGTGTCTTACATTGAGATGTGCATGCATTCTGTTACCTCTTGCAACCAGCCATCAAATTGTGACCAGGGAACTGATCCCTATGAACCCAACCCTAAAGTTTGAATGAAATAGGTGAAAACTCAAAGCTAATCAGAGTGGCAGCCAAAAGAAAAAAAACCATTTGGCCCTTACTTGACCAGCTAATCTCATTCTCACTGCTCATTGGTTGGGAGGAGGGAATGATCGCAAAATAGCAAAGGAGGATGGTCGCTACAGACCATCCCCATATATAGGCTTCCAAGCCCCTGCAGCACCATCCCTATAGCTGATGCACTTTTGGCACAAAAATCCACCTGGGAACAAGTCCCAGAAGAGTGGCCATTTTTCTTGTGTATTGTATATTTTCATAACTGATGGTGCCGTCTTTAAAATAGAAATTATTTATTATATGGTTATATTTAGAGATGGGCACGACTTAGCGGTATTTCCGTTTCCGTTTCCGTTACTCGGTTCCATTACTCTACGGAAACGGTAACGGGAATTACTCCCCCAGACTTCGAGCTCGAACCGACGAACGAACAATTTTGGTCTGATTTGTCGTGCTCGTTACTTGCATCGCGAGATCGCGCGATGCCACACGCGGCACAGAAAAAAAGTTTTTAAAAGTAAAAAAAAACCGGTTCCCGGCCGAAAAGCAGGCGGGAAAATGCCTGCCGTGCCTCAGGGCACCTACCAGAGGGGTTGTTTCTGGAGGTCCCCGGCCTCCCCCCTCATCCCCCGTCCTGGGCTGCTCTGGTGGGACTCGCCGCAGGCTCGCAGCCAGCAAAAAGCCCAGTCTCGCCGGCCACCGGCCGCCGCAATTAAAGCGCAAGCAAGCGGCACGGACGGCACAGGAAAAAACTTTTAAACTCTCCCCCCACCCATTCCCGGGCCAAAAAAGCAGGCGGAAAAATGCCTGCTTGACTAAGGGCGCAGGGCACCTACCGGAGGGGTGGTTTCTGGAGGGGGGGTCCCGCCTCCCCCCCGTCCTGGGCAGCCGGACTCGCGAGTCGCCATCGCCATGCCATGCGGTGCGGGCGGGGGATCCAAAATGGGGCGGCAAACGCAATATTGTTTTTGAAATCGTGGTCCAAAAACACACAAGCACAACAGAAAACACGCGAAAATTTATAAACTGCCAGATTTTTCACAGTAGCAGTGGGTTTTTTCTTGCAACAAAATGTCTCTCCTCTCCTCCTCTGTCCTCCATTGATTTTATTTTATTTTATTTTATTTACACCTGCACAATGATGGGCTGGCCAAGTGGCCAGCCATGTGGGAGTGGACAACCATGCAAATTTTTGGAGCCATCCCACCAGTCGCATGGCCACTTGGCCATGGAGACTTCTGGGATGTGCCAAAAAGCCCCCTAAAACCTGCCCTAGCCCTAACCCTAACCCTTGACTCCGTACCCATACGTCACAGACTGTCTTCTTAGTGGGTCAGAGAGGCACCCAGAGGTGCAACCCACTAGCCCACCGTAACCTTACCCGTCACTAGCATAACCCTAGCTCTTGCACTAAGCCACCTTAAAGCCAGATCTACTTGCTTGCATTGCACTACACGCAGCAAGTACAATTCCCTTCTGTGTGAGACATGGTGGTGCGGGAGCCTTGTGAAGGGCGGGTATGACCCTATCACTCTCACACTGGTCTCACGTCTGCACATTATGTTATGCAATATCCATATGGCTATTGCATAGCATTTTGCAGCAGCAGCAGGTGAGGAAGGGAGCCTGCTTCCCCTTCCTAGTGGCAGGAGGCACCCACGGGTGCCTCCAGGAGCCCACTTTCCCTTTATAGCGGGCCAGAGGAGGCACCCACCCCACAGAGGTGCCTCCAGGAGCCCGCTCCCCCCCAAAAAAACCAGTACTAACGACAACGAAAAAATGAAAAAACGAACCGACTAATTTTTGCGAATTTTCGCGAAAACCAGAAATGACCCGAAATGGGACTGGCCCGACTAACGACAACTCGAAAAAAATTTTTTTCAAGTCGTGCCCATCTCTAGTTATATTAGTTATATGTTGCCTTTCTCCCCATAGGGGATCCAAGGCAACTAACAACAATACAACAACAACAAGCTAAACATATTATACAAAATTATATAGACCCTTAGGATTTTCTAGGTAGAGGGTATCTACCTAGTTCACCATTCCATTGGGGTTTTGTTTGTTTGTTTGTTTTCGGGTGCCCTGGGACTGTGAAGTTTTTACAGTCATCCAGTTTGGCTCTTCTCCCAGAATGCACAGTGGAGAATCAAACTCCCAACCACTGACTCAATAGTCAGATACTTAGCTTATTCACCACCTTGTTTACCCTTGGGAAATCTGTATAGTCCCAGGAGGCCCCCAGAAGAAGGGAATGGTAAACCACTGAAAAAGGTCTCCATAAGTCAGAATCGACGTGATGGCACTATGTATATATATATATTTGATGGTAATGCCTTATATGTCTTATATGTGTTGCTTACACACTTAACATGAGCTCTGCAATACAGAACAAACAAAACAGCACAGACTGAAAGCAAACATAACCTGGATTTAAAAAGGACCAAATGTGTATCTAAGCAATGGTGGACATTAAGTGAAGTGCCAATATGAGATAAATAATTATAATTGCATGCCCTCTAGTGAAGTCTGATTCTTGGATGTGGTCAAGAGAGTAATATTTTGCTGAATTATATACAGAAATTTGTTGTTATGTGCCATTCAGTCAGAACTGACTGATAGCAATACTGAGACTTTCAGGAGTTGTTTTTACCAATTTGATGCCATGCCCTCACCCCTCCAGTGAGTTTCCATGAGAGATCCAGCAAATCAGACTTACCTCACTTGAATCCTAGTCCATGACTCCATCAGTTATACCATGCTGGATGTCCAAAGGCCAGATAATGAGGACTGGGAGTGTTAAAATGTATGGTCATAATTAAGATCCATGGAAGTCAAAATGGAAGAAACAGTATTTTTCCACCTAGCTAAAATCCATCATGGATCTCAAGAAGCTTCTTTGGTCAGGAATTATGAACTAAAGTCCCAGAAATTTTATACAACAAAATGGACTGCTCACACATTCTGTTTTCCACAAATACAGAGTTGATGAATTATGTATGTGAGCCTATTTGTGTACACACACAATAGCACATGCACAGGGCTGTGTGGAGGACAATGCAGGCTGTAGTCTTCAAATGTTCAGATCCAAGTCCGAGGACAGTTCTAGCATAACAGATTATATTTTATCTGGCATTGTCTCAAGGTGTGAGAAGACCAAAAGGAAAAAAAAACAGAGAAACATGCGTCTCTGAAGAAATATGCCTAGACAAACCAAAAGAGTGGCAAGCAGAGAAAGAGAGAGAAAATAAATGAGCCATCAAGATTGGAGCATGCCAGTTCTCGAGAGAAATATAACCTTTTTTCCCCAAAAAGGCGGGGGTAAAATGCAAACTTTTCCCATCTCGAGGGAATCTATACTTATTACATACAATATGAACAGTATGCCTGAGCAAGAGAAGGTCAACTATCTACAAACTTTCCTTCAGGCATACAAGATACAAGAGAAAAGTAGGTCAAGTTTCAAGGTTAACATACCTGTAGACTTGTCTTGTTAGAGAAAGAAAGAAGAGAAGCCAGAAAGTACAGCAGAGAGCAGTTTTTGAGATAGAAAATATGAATGTTTGCATTGTGGTGAAAGAGTTGAAGCTTCAGGCCCCTAAAAAAAAAACGGCTTTAAAAATGTCATTCCTTCAAAAAACAGAACTTGTGTAAAAAATGTTTCCAGATGAAAGCAGTGCAAGCCCTAAGCCTGAAAGGCCCATCATTTAAAAAGCAAAATACAGAATATCAGGAATAATGCGTTGGTTGGTAGGTTTTCAGTCAAATTCAACCTTATGGGGGAAAAATTCTCCATGGACTTGTCTAAGGAGGCAGTCCTCTGTAGTTGCTCTGTAGATACTCCATTACTTAGCATCACAGATGTTTGGATTGTGTGCTAAAGCAGTAGTAGTTTTTAGCCTTTGGCCATTCAGATGTTTTGGACTACAACTCCCCAAAGCTGCAGCAAGTATGGAAATTAATCAACGTTTCTGAAAGTTGACAACTAAAATATCTGGAAGGCAACAGATTGACAATAACTTTTCTGGAGTATTTCTTTAGTCATGGCCCCATGAAAAGTGTGAGATGGACAAAAAAAAACATTCAACATTCACTTCAGGAAGAATCCATAAAATTAAAATTAAGTGGTGAGTGGAGCTCACTCACCTCTTAATTTTAATTTTATGGATTCTTCCTGAAGTGAATGTTGAATGTTTTTTTTTCTTAAAGGAAGGCTGCACACATTTACTATTCTTCTCCATGAGAAATTCAGAGACTAACTCTTCCACACTCTAAAGTTTCACAGAACTCAATATAAAAGGTAATGCTTTTAGTTTCCATTGAAGTGTATTAGTCTCTTTTCTCATGTATTATTGCCTCACCACACACAAACACAACTTGTTGCATATAAAGACTAGTCAGTAATTAATTTTAGTCCTATCTTTCCATAATGTACTTCTTCAGAAGCATGACGTATAACAGTTAGGCTAGAGGTTTATGTATACACTAGTACATGGTATTAACTAAGAGCCTTTTCACACGACCCCTAAGATCCGCTGCCCACTTAAATTCGGACCAGAGATCTTGGGGGTTTGACACTGTTCCTGTGTTCCCACCCCCTCCGCACTCCCTGACTCCTGTCTGTGTGAGAGGAGGGAGAAAAAAAAGGAGAAAAGAATGCTGGCTCACCTCGCCATCTCGGCTCACCTCCGTTCTGCCATCTCATTCCAGTCTCTTGGTATCTCTTAAAGGGGTGGGGGGGCCAAAAACAACAACAAACAGAAGTGAGGAGAGCCCAGCACTCACTAAGTTACATCCGCATCAGGAATTTTTCACCCTCGGAGAGCAGGTACTTGAAAGGTGCCCTGGGACGCGTTTAGGTGGGCGTGGTCGCACTTAATTTTTTGTAAACTCTGGAGCTGGTGGGGAAACAATTTTAAGCTCTGGATCTGGGAGCCATTTGCCACGGATTTTAGGGGCCGTGTGAAAAGGCCCTAAGATTGGAAAAAGGAGGTAATTACATGGTTAGTGGGGTGAGCATATTAGCCCCCTTTCTGCTCCCAATTTCTTTTTCATTGTCCCCCAGCTCAAGACATTTTGTTGTCTAAGGCAAGGGACAAGATGGCATACCTGCTCATTTCATGTAGAAAAGCCAACTGGTTCGGTAGCTGAATCTTCAGTACTGCTGGCAGAAGAGCATCCTTCACTGCAGCTGAAGTCAGTAGGCTAGCTGAGAGGGATGAAGCAAGAGATGTTGTACAGTGCTGTCTCCTCAAACAAATGTTGCTGTCACGTTCTAGTATCTTCTGTTTCAGGCTGCAACCTCATTTCACCCAATGATAAAGATGACCTGGCTTTAGAGTCTAAGGTATTACATAGCTTGCATGGAATCTTTTGAGAATTCTTTCTCAAAGGCTGCTAGCAGAACGGTGGACAGGGAAGTCAGGACTCCATCAAGGGCTGAATGTAACTGAGGACGGAGAAGAGTTTGGAGATTATAAATTTATCTTCTTCTTAAAAATGGACCTATAGTGCCATCATAGGCTCAGTCTGCTGAGTCTATGGCTGAATTCGTGTTGCAGTCAGAGGCAAAGTGTCATAAGCCAAGGTAATGGAGATCTCATATATCAATTTCCTTCAAACGTCGCACCAATTACGTAACTGCACAACAGTATTTCAGCCTATGTATCTTTAAAAAAACTCTTGCTGAAGTTGGGAAACTTCAGAGCAGAGAACATGTGGTTATTTCTGCAACTTCAAATTCTCTATCTGCAGCATAGATGTACACATATTTTTAACAATGATACCCTCTACCCTCTGACTCTACTATCCTATACCTGTTACCAAGTAGACTCTAGGTACTATCAATTTAAGTAGTGCATTGAAAAACAAAAGATGGGAATATATGCTTCACAGGGGCAAAATAAAATGTCAGCTGACTGCTGATAGCTTAGAGCATAATCCTTGTGTGTGTGTGTGTGTGTGTGTGTGTGTGTGTGTGTGTGTGTGTGTGTGTGTGTGTGTGTTGGAAAGGAGGAAATATAGCCAACAACTACTCCAAAACAGCAGGGTAGAATTCTTTCTGAACTATGACACATTGAGAAGCAGGGGAGAGGAAAGGACACAGAATGATTTTGTCAATGCAAGGGAACGGAATGCTCATTAAGCACTGAGGAAATAGCACCCTTATCTTGACGTGGAGGTCCTGCTATCAAGGTTAGTACAGAACATACCTAATTATATGTAACACCTGAATATATCTTTTCTACAGGCTAGCCCCCCCCTCCACTCCTCTGCCCAACACAGTGTGGTTCTGATTATTTTCTGCTTATTATCATAGATGCCACAAACTATACAGAATATACAACTGGCTATCCAGGGGAATGTGACAGCTTTTCTTACTCTGCTCTCCCAGCAATATGAAACACTGCTTGTGCCTTCATTTTATTATCATTTCCAAGACTTGTCATAAGCTTTATACTCTGCACGTGAATGTGAAATTATGCAGTAATAAGAAGAACAATAACAATGCTGCCACCACCAATCACAAAAAAAGAAAAAAAGAAAAAAAAGAACAGCGCTATATAAAGTGCCTAGCAAAACTTTTGGAGGACAATAACATTTGTAAACTGGACAGGTATTTCTAATTATTATTTTCCAGCAGACTGTGGTAAGAGAATGCCACTGATAATGTGTTAATGCCTGGTGTGTGTGTGTGTGTGTGTGTGTGTGTGTGTGTGTGTGTGTGTGTGTGTGTGTGTGTGTGTGTGTGTGTGCGCGCGCGCGTGTGTGTGTGCGTGTGTTGTGTCATTACAGTCATGTCCAAATCTTCATGACCCCATGTCCATGGAGTTCTCTTGTCAGGAATACTGGAGTGGTTTGCCAGTTCCTACTCCAGGTGCCTACAGCACCTGGTATTCCCTGGTAGTACTAACCAGGCCTGACCCTGCTTAGCTTCTGAAATCAGGTGAGATCGAATGTGCTTAGGGCATCTGGTGTATAGTGTGTATTAAAGAAACACAATACAATATGTTAGAGACGTGATCTTTCTTACTGGCTTTGAAGGGTGAAAAAGATTTGGGGAATATAGTGTTACCACTGAAAACAAATGGCTGAACTAGAAATCTGTTCTCACCTATCACCTTGAAGCTGAAGCCACTCAGTGATACAAAAATGTTTTTATTTCTCTCTGATCCATGGTGGAGGCTTAATTACCCTTTGTTTTAATATAATGCATTGATAAGTCTATAATCTCTTTTCTCATACATCCAGGCACAAGAATAAAGACACTTAAAATGATAAAATGTTAAGTCATGCAGAACATTCAAAGTCAACTTGACAGCTCAGTGAGCTGGTTATCTGGCTGAAGAACCAGATCTTGGGAGTCTGATTCCCCCTCCTGCCTCCAGGGACAAGAGTCAGCCAGTGTGGCCTTGGGCAAATTACATCATCCCAGAGTTCTCCCAGAAGAAAACACTGGTAAATCACCTCAGAGTACTTTATATCTAGAAAACACTGAGAAGGGTTTCCATGGGCCAGAATGAACTGGATAGAATGTATCTGTTATTTTTAGCCGTGTATAGTGGGGCCACAGTTTATTAAAACAGTGGCTGAAACCCTGCTTCTTAGTTAATTTGTAGAGATGGGCACGAAATGAAATTATAGCATTTCATTATGTATTTCATTTTCTTTCTTTTCATTTTTCTTTTTGTTTATTAACATTTTTAAAATAATTTTTGGAATGAAACGAAATGAAATGATTTGTTATGCTATAAAATCCCCCCCCCCGGTTACCTAGAGGCACCAAATGTAGTGAGTAGCTTCCTTGGAATCTTCCCTGTAAGCCCTCTAAATGTGGAGAGGGTCAGCAGGCTGAGTTATTAAACTCCAAAGTGGGTCCCCCAAGGGAAAAGAGGAAGAGGAAAAATCTGGCATTTTAAACTCAAGCTTCATTTCCTTCTCTGTGGTGCAGTGAAATGTGAAGGAGAGGGGTTGAGGCAAGTGCTGAAATGATTCTGTTCTGGTTGATTTTCACTTGCCTTTCCCTAAAGGAAGGAAGCACAGGCCCAGGGCCATAAATTTTTTCTTGCTCTTTCAGAGAACAAAACTGGGTTTTTTATTTCTTTATCGCTTAGCAACCCTTTCATGTAAGACTTATCACCAGCACTGACCTCAACCCCCCTCCTTCACATTCCAGAGCACAGACAAGAATGAGGCTTGAGTTTAAAACTCTCTCTTTTTCCATGGGGGATTCACTTTGGAGTTTAATAACTCAGCCCCCGAACCTCTGCAAATTTGGAGGGTTTACATGGAAGAATTCAAGGAAGCTACCCACCAAATTTGGTGCCTCTTGGATGAATTGTTTCATTTCTAGTGTAAAAAATTGTGGTTTGCTTCATTTCATCATGGAACATATTTTACTGTTTTATTTCACAACAAAATCATTTGTTACATAACAAAATGACAAATCAGCATTTCGTTTTTTGTTTTGTGCCCATCTCTATTAATTTGCACTAGAGTTGGCATTCTGAATCTATGGAAATTACAGAGGACTTGACTCAACATGTTCTCAGTGACTGAATGGACCTATATGGGTTGTATCTAATATCCCATAAGAATAATTGTCCAAATCAGTTGAAAGTTTACTTAACAAGGGAGGACTTTTCCTGTTAGCAGAAAGTTTTGGTTTACTGAAAGAGTGCATTCCACAACATTGAAGCAGCCACCAAACAGGCCCTCTCTCACAATCTCTCCAAATGAGCCTCTGAAATGGTGAAACTGAGAGAAGGGTCCCCACAGAAGATCTTAAAAGTTGAAGAAACAAATATGGGGTCATGCAGTCCTTCAGATCCAAGTTGTGTAAATCATGGCCAGCATTTTGAAATGGGCCTAGGATTGGGAGCCAATGAAGCTGTTGAAACAAGAGAATTATATGCTTGATGCATCTCATGTTTATGCTGCATGCCTGACACAATTTAAAGGGGAAAGTTTGAACCAGATGGGGAGCCATTGTACTTGAGTCTTGAGCTGCATATAGTTTGATGGATCACAGGTTCTCTGAATCCTGGCATTTTGCTTTATCAGCATTAAAAAAAGGTGAGGCATATGTGATAGGAATCTAGCAATCTATAAAATAACCTAAAAGGCCTGAGCTGACATTATGGAAAACCCTGCCAAGTCCTGTTGCCAGCTTTCCTTGAAATTGTAAGAATCATTTGAAATTTCTCTTCTGGAAATTATTTGGTGGCAATACTAATTCTGATCTGATCTGAATAAATGCAGAAGCTGTTCTATGCAGAGAGGCATGTGACAGAGGAGAAAAAAAAACTTCAGGAATGCTTGCTTTTGTTTCCTGAAGAAAGCACACCATTAAATAAACCCTGTAAAATGGATGTGGCACATGCTTATTTGCCAACTGGAGAATGAAGGTCATTGGTTCACCTGTCTAGCCAAGCATAGTCAGAAGGCAGGACTTGATTCACTGTGGTTTGAAACTCTGTAGGGCTTCCTTTTCAGTCTCATTTTTATAGCTCCTTGAATAATGTCAAAAAGGGAGGGGGAGAAGCCTTCACTTTTATGGGTCTTATATATTTCTCCAACTGACACAAATCACAAGTGCCATAGGTATGATTAGAGGGAAGACTATGGAAGACAGGGTCATCATGAAGGATTTATAATGGTAGGCTGTATATTTCCCTGTCAGAGATGAATGCATGGCAAGCTGTAAAGCGGAATTAAGTTAAAAGTCTGAAATGTCACTTGAAACAGAGGAGATCTACTGCAGAGACATTTTAGAATAAATGCCAGGAATGACTGACAAGTAAGCCTCATGGACATTATTTATCCATGGGCTTCTCCTATTCAGGAGATGCATTTAGCCAACAGCATTTTCTGTCTCATACATCTTGAAATTTGTCAACTCTTCCCACTTTGGGAAGGCATGGCACACTTTTGGGACAATTGTGATAAGAATTACTATTATTATATTTTTTCTCAAGTGTTCTATAAGTATTAGCATCAAGAAGAAACCATATATTTAGATGAGATTTGAAGGTAATTTAGAAAGATGTGTGGCCTCATTTTTCTAAAATAATATACAGTGGGAAACTAAATTTTGCTCACAGCAGTTCTGCGTCAGGATCAAGTAAGGGATCATTTTAGTTCTTTTGGATTAGAGATCCTACAAACCCTAGCTGCTAGAATCAAGGATTATGAGTGAGGTCAGAACACGTCATAGGAAAAATAGTGCCCTGAGTGTGGAGCCTCTTTGCTTGCAGCCTTCAGGTTATATGAGGCCTGGGTTAGATGTGCTTTGGCCTGATGCCGTTGATACTCCCTAAAAGGACTCAGGGATGGAAGATGGACATCACATGTGAGCGTGACTACATCCATTTATTTTATTTGTTTAAAACTTGTATAGTGGGCCCTATACCTACTTAGAACTACATAAAATGACTTAAAAAGCATGATGTTTTAAAAAAATTAAATTAAAGCAATTAAAAATCATTAAGATAAAACAATATTTTTAAATAGACAACTCATGGGAATTCACACCTGCAACTAGAGATGGGCACGACAGCGGTATTCCCGTTTCCGTTTCCGTTACTCGTATCCGTTACTCTACGGAAACGGTAACGGGAATTACTCCACCAGAATTTGAGCTCGAACCGATGAACGAACAATTTGGTCTGATTTGTCGTGCTCGTTACTTGCATCGCGGCGATCGTGCAATGCCAAGCGGCACAGAAAAAAAAGTTTTTAAAAGTTAAAAAAAAAAGATTCCCGGCCCTAAAAGTAGGCGAAAACTGTCTGAGGGCACCTACCAGGCCAGAAGGGTGTTTTATTTGGGGGGGTCCCCGCCCCCTTCTCCTTGGCTATTGCTACTGCTGTGCTGCTGGTACCAGGCTGGGAGGGCGTATCCATTTGCCATGCAGTGCGGGGGATCCAAAATGGCGACCGCAATATTTTTTTTGAAATCGTTGCCCAAAACCTCACCAAAGCACCACAGAAACATGCGAAAATTAGCTATTTTAAATGCTTGAATTTTTACAGTAGTAGCAGTGGGTTTTTCTTGCAAAAAAAAGTCTCCGTTGATTTTATTTTATTTTATTTTATTTTATTTTTTTACACCTGCACATTCGCAATGATGGGCTCGCCCATTGGAGTGGACCATGCAAATTTTCTACCAATCGCATGGCCACTTGGCCAGGTTGACCACAGAGACTTCTGGGATGTGCCAATCGGGCATAAACAGCCCACTAATCGTAGCCCAAACCCAAACATAAGCCTAAGCCTAACCCATACGCCAGTACACTGTCCTTCTAAGTGGGTCAGAGAGGCACCCAGAGGTACACCCCAATACTCACCCTAACCTCACCCGTAACTAGCCCAACCCTAGCCCTTGCGCTAACCCGTCTTAACCCTAAGCCAGATCTACTTGCATTGCACTACATGCAAGTACGTGAGACACAGCGGGTGCAAAGAGTCTGCCAGTCCGTCACTTGTGGCTCTGGCTGACTCCTGCAGCTCCCTCCAGGAGCCCGCTACCCCCCCAAACCAGTACTAACGAACAAAAAACGAAAAAACAAACCGACTAATTTTTGCGAAATTTCACGAAAAACGGAAACGAGCCGAAACGGACTGCCTCTGACACACGACAACTCAAAAATGTCATTTTCCCTAGTCGTGCCCATCTCTACCTGCAACCACCGCCTGCCCAAGTTTGAAATAGAATGATAACTATTCCTTATTTTTACTTAAATGGGGACATGTTAATAGGGATCAAATTGTGCTTCATTTATTGATTCTTTCTTCTTCCTGACAGTAGGACTCAGATCTTCTAGCTGCAGCCTCCTGGCCTTCAGTCCACTCACTTAGGGATAGATTATTTCCCCAAGGCTTGTTTTACACCATTCCTATGCTGCCATAAAAATGGTTCAGTTCAGTCTCCATAAGAAATTTTAGATGGCACTCACACACAACCTGTATGGATTTTGCCTGCATTGGCCAGCAGGAAAAAGGATGCCAAACTTGACACAACATAGTGTAGCCTGGATATTGACAACACCCATGTCAGCAGTCAAGATGGCCTACATGGTACCTTCTTGTGCTCACTATCATTTCTTCCAGGCAGTTTGATATCTAGGGAATGTCTTGAAAAACAGCCTCAATAATTACTTTTTGATTGGGTGAGGAATAGTCAACAAAAGGAGTCAACATTCTGGGATTTCCCCCACTTGATGTCTTTTTTGTGAATGGTACTGAGAACAAGAAGGTATCCTTTAGATCAACTGTTCTTAGCCTTTTGTGGCCACAGCCATAAACACAATATAAAAGAAATTAAGATTGAATTGGGATAGTATAAGTCACGTAACAAACCTTATATGGTTGTGTGTGAAAAATTGTTTCCAGTCTGTGGCCCCCTTCAAATGTGCAAGGTGTGTTAAGGGACTATATGACCCTCATTTAGAATGACTGCTCTAGATGACATTGAAAACTAATACCCTTTTCTGCTCACTGCTATTCACTAAACCAGGGGTCCTCAACCTAAGGCCCCCAGGGCCGGATGCGGCCCCCAAGGTCCTGAATCCGCCCCCTGGGACCAATTGCAACCCCCACCTACCCCCTGTTTTGTGAGCAAGCCAGCCTCCGCAGCTGCTTTTGGACTGTGATCCGGCCCCCAGTGGTGTCTGGGTGGTGGTGGACCGGCCCGCTGTTTGAAAACTTTGAGGACTCCTGCACTAAACATTTAACTACTTGTCCAAGTAGCTTCTTCAATCAGAGCAAGGTTGGTAGAAAACCTGCAGTTTATCCTCTACATTAGTTTCACCTCACCCTGGTCTGAATAATTATGTTAGATGGACAACGGCTGTGTTCAGGTTAAAGTCACACCTCTGTAGTCCCTCCCAACACCCATTAAGCATGGGTCATTAGCAGTGGCCTTCCCAATTTTTCTGGGAAGAGATGAAAGGGCAGCATGATAAATAGGAGACAGATAGTGCCTAAATTCTCTACCCCTGTTAAGAGGTCATCACTGTGGATCACCATGAAAAAGCAATCTCACTTCTGAAAGATCAACACATATGAGAAACTGAAAAGAGGCCCCATCAGCAACTACAAGAAGTTGATAGAATGCTTGAAACACTTGGAAAAGGACAACACAATTGACAAGGTGACCTACCACTGTTTGTATCCTGGAGAGGCTCCCCCACCGGTACAGATTTCTGAAGATACACAGGTAAAGAGCCCCCCTCAGACATATCAGCAACACCATAAACTCAGTAACATATAGCATTACCAAATACCTGGCTACTATCCCCATTGGTTTCACACAGAGACCACCACATTAACAATTCAGAGGAGTTTTCTTCCATGGTCAGGGAGCAGAAACTAGATCCTGATGAAACCATGGTATCCTTTGATGTCACATCCCTCTTCACCAGCATTCCTACAACGGATGCCCAAACAATGGTAAAGAAGAAAATAAGAGAAGACAGCACTTTCACCACCAGAAGCAGCTTCAAACCAGACCAAATATGTCTGCTCCTGGGCCTGAGTCTGAGCACCACTTACTTCACTTATAGAGGTGACTTTTACAAACAGAAACATAATTGTGCCATGAGTTCCCCAATGTCACTCAGTTTTGCCAACTAACGATGGGGACAAACCACCAAAATGGTGATTCATTTGTGGTTTGTCAATGGTGATTAATCATGAGCCATGAATTTAAGCCACAGTGACCAACAAAGCAAGAACAAGTTCATCAGGACTTTTTTCTAGACAAGACTGTCTAAAAACATTTTATTTATTTATTTATTTTTTATGGAGCTTATATACCACCCGTCTTCCTGGAGGGGAACTCCGGGCAGTTTACAACAAATTAAGAAGACAGCAAATTACAATAACAGCCAATAAATTAAATTAATAAAATAAGCAGACAAAACAGCAATACCAGGAGATGCACTCTTAAGGTCTGTGGATATCCAAAGTGGGCCTTTAACAAGTCAGTGACCCTATCCAGCAGAAAGGTGGTACAGTCTGAGACCCAGAGCCAACTGAATAAACTGATGATTCCTTACATGGCTGGTGTGTCTGAGAAGCTCTCTACCAACTTTCCTCAGATTGAAGAAGCTACTTGGATAAGTAGTGAAACATTCTGACTTAAGGAAGTAAGTCAAGTGGCCATGTATATACTTCTTAGTAGTTGGGTAAGATCGCAACTGCATGTTGAGGTTCAGTATCATTTGACACAAACTTATAAAATTCGGTGACTCTCTTCAGGTACATCATGTACAACTGTGGATAATTGCATGATTGATTTGGCTGACATCCATTATATAAGGAGGCACCCACCTCCCTATTGCACATGTGAAAGTTTTGCACTAAGAAAGGAGCTGTCTTGGGTACTTTCTAAGGAGAAAAGTTGAATAAAAATGTTTAAAACAAATACTAAATACATAAACTGTTCTGCTGGTAGAGTATTGCACTCCACCAGGATTCAGTAGCAGACCAGTCAAAGAATTTCAGCCAGAGAGCAATGTGGAAGTAAAGGAAGCCAGAGGCAAAGGATCCAACTGAAGCCAAGGACAAACTGTACCATTTACTCTGCTCATAAGGTAAAAGGTAAAGCCCCCCCCCGCACATCTGTGCTAGTCATGCCCGACTCTAGGGGTGGTACTCATCTCTGGACTCAAGCCAAAGAGCCAGTGTTGTGCAAGTCCATGGCCACATGGCTGGAGTGGCTGCAAGGAAACACTGTTTTTCTTTCCCGATTTTATGGTGGTACCTATTTATCTACTTGCATTTACATGCTTTCAAACTGCTAGGTTGGCAGGAGCTGGGTTTATCAGCAGGAGCTCACTCTGCTGCATGGCACCTGGGATTCGAACTGCCGAGCTGCCGACTTTGCAGCTGACAGTTTTCAGAGCCTTAGTCCGCCAAGCCGCCACGCCCCTGCTCACAGGCTTTACAAAATTGCTAGGGATCTTATGGCTGGTATGGCTTGTGCCAGACTGGAAAACATAATTTTCTAGCTGGTCCTGTAACTTTTGCTGGGTTTTCCTCAAGAACCTATCAAAAGGCCATCTGTTAGTTGTTGCTCTACTTGCATTGAGCCTCCAATCTATTAATGTCTTGAGCCAAGATAGCCTCAGATTTGATGAGAATGAGTCTTTTTTGAAGTTTTCTTCATATCCTTACAGCAAATGTCATAACACTGGTCCTCCATTTTCCTTACCATGTCTCTAATTTTTGGCCATGTGACAAAGGGAAAGAATCCATAAACCAGTGCTGTGTGACCAATTCATTTGGCTTTTGTAACTTTTAAGAGTACTAAGAGAAGTAATATATATTAATTCCACAATACAAAATATATTAGCATTATGATACTTTTAAGGATAATCCAAATGAAAGCTGCAGATACCCCTGAAATATTCATGTTTTCCCTATTACTTATTTACCAATGCAATCAAAACTGTATGCAATTTGCCTCCTAACATGGTCCTCCAATCTAAAGCTGTTAATGACAATATAAAGCACTGATTAGAACAGGCAGCTTTGGTTTTCTTTCCCTGTTTGTGACTGTTTAGTGTTTTAATGAGATATAATTGTATTATTATTAATATAGACACCAAACGTTCATGAGCATTAATAAAAATTTTAATGTGTTTGTGAATCATTTCCTACAAAGATTCTTTGGGACTGCCAGCATATTAAGCAGGAGTAAGCTGGAGAAAATCATTGCTCCATTTTACTGCTAATTAATAATTGCTAATTAAATAGATTTATGCACACTTATTCATGGAAAGGTAAAGCAATAAAACATTTTTCTGGAGATAAGAACTACCGCCTTCTCTCGAAAGAAAATTATTCTTCCCCATCCATCTCTAATATACATCTCCTCAGTTGAACACAATGCAGAACTACTAAAGGGAGTAGTCTGTCATTATGTTTTGCACTTTGTATTATGCTCTTTGTTCTCTAGGTATGATAAAATGTACTTGTAAGATGGTAGAAATGGGTCTTTTGATCTCAAAAATATATTAACCTTGCAGGTGGACCCAAAGGGGAGCCATGGTCAGCAGTGCTCAGACTGGTCCAGTAATCAGACATCAGGAAAACTGAAGTAGTCATCTTGGATGGCAGGTGTAGGGAAACGGTGGGAAGATGTTAATAGAAAGAGTTGATCGTATCCCACCCCAAACTAAGCTGCATACCAACGATGGTTTTTGTCCATGGAATGGGCTACAATGCCATTTTGTCCTTTGCCTCTGACAGTCTAAAACAGTGGTTCTCAACCTGTTGGTCCTAAGATGTTCCTGGACTGCAACTCCCAGAAATCCCTTCCAGCACAGCAAGTGGTGGAGGCTTCTGGGAGTTGCAGTCCAGGAACATCTGGGGACCCACAGGTTGAGAACCACTGGTCTAAAATGTTGGGCTGGTTCTGAGTATAGCTCTTCACATCCAGTCACACCAAAAGCAGACTCTTGAAGCAACAGGCGAGGAACAAAGTACAAACTAAATCTAGCAGAGAGTGAGGAAGGGGTCATAGAAATATAAGATGGCCCATTCTGTGAGGGCAGACAATTTGTTACTCCTGTTGATATCATTAGATCCCAAACTGGGGGAGATGGTGAAGAAATGGAAAAGGATGTGAGGCTGAAAGTTTTGTAAAAAAAATGTGCCAAACATTTTTGTATTAGGTATTACTCTCAAGAAATTGGTTTGTCTTATTTTTAATTTAATATACTGGGCAGAAGCTGATTAGCAATGTGAAGTGCAACTGTATTACATAGTGCAGCTGATGAAAAATAGTAATCATTCACACACCTCAGAAAAAAATAAACAAGGTGTTGGCCACTATTTATTAGTAACTCTGTGCACATTAAATTTAGCTTTGATTTAATTACAAATTTGTGTTTATTTTTAACTTTCAATTATGCTTTCTTTCTTTTTTAAAGGGAAATGGATGATGTAAAGCAGAAGCAGGGAGATGTGAAGATTCCTTAAAAATCAAAGAAGTGACATGATGATGAAAAAGGCTGGAAATCATTCATCTAGATCAGTGGCTCCCAATCTTGGGTCCCCAAGTGTTCTTGAACTGCACCTCCAAGAAATCTTGGCCAGCTCAAATAGTGGTGAAGACTTCTGGGAGTTTAAGTTAAAAAGCATTTGGTGACCAAAGATTGGGAACCACTTGCCTAGATCTATATATGTATTCAGTTGTTGTCCTTCATTTGACCCAAAGGAGATCTAGTTCGCTTATGGGTAGCCTCAAAAGTAAGAAATCCATGCCAATTTACATAACTATTCTACAGAAACCCATGCCAATCTACAACTAAGCCAAAAGGCATTGCTGAAAGCTCATTTGATCTTCAGAGCTTCCATTTGCTTGCTTGTTTAATATTCTTTCTTTCTCTCAATATTAAGACTCAGGTAGCTCATATCATGATTGTAAAGCAGATACTATTAAAAGAACAGTAAATGGCAAAATTAACATGCAATGAAATGGGTCCTTGAAAACAACTAAAATTATATGATGTGACCCAATGTGGTCGCATATATTTTGAGCAGACACACCAAACCATGTACTATCAACAAAATCCAAAAGGTGGAGGGGTGCAAACAAAAATAATAATAATTATTATGAAATGGAATGGAGTTCTGGACAGCCTCTTTCGTGTCTTTCCTGTATATGTGAAATTGTATGGGGAATCATGGAACCCTGAGACACTCCACAGGCTAATGGTCAAAGTGTTGAACAGGAGTCCCCCAGCACCAATTCACAAGATGGCAGCACACAAAGGGAAATGCCAGAAGCCGCCTTCTTGTTTCACCAGGTCACCACTTCTCACCCCAATACAAAGCAATTGTCATGACTGTGTTTCAACAAGTGTGAATGGTAGCGAGCAGAAGAGAGTATCCGGTAGACCATCTTGACTGCTACCATTGGTGCTTTCAGTATTCAGGCTGCCCTTTGTTAAGTAAAGCTCAGAATTCTTTTTCCTGTTGGAAATGCAGACACAATATTTTATAGCAATATTGGGCCACTTCCTCACTTTTTGAATCATGGGTGTGTGTTGTGTCGTTACAGTCGTGACCGACTCTTTGTGACCCCATGTCCATGGAGTTTTCTTGGCAGGAATACTGGAGTGGCTTGCCAGTTCCTACCCCAGGTGCCTGCCAAACTGAAAAAACATTGGTTTGTTTCGGTTCATTTCGTTAATGGTGACAGAGATGTCTCGTACTTGGTGCTGGTCCTTTCTGGAGGGTCCAGTCTTCCTGGCTTCAGGGAGGGGGAAACCAGAAAAATAAAAGCCGATGGGCCATGTTACAGCTGGTAGGTAGCCGTGGTCAGCAGTCAAATAAATAAATAAATAAATAAATAATAAATAAATAAATAAATCAAAATAAAATGAAATATCCGGCCAGCAAGCACCAGACCTGCCCTGTGGCTGGCAAAAGTTTTTTTTTTTTTTAAAAAAAAAGCCGACCAGCCTGTGCTATAGCTGTAGCACGAGCCACGTGGTTGGTAGTAAAAAAAATACCATAAAATAATAAATAAATAAATAAATAAATAAAGGAGCACCTACCAGGCCCCAGGGGTGGCTGGGTTGACGCCCTAAAATCAAGGAAAAAATATTAAAAATAAAACCAGTGCTGACCAGGCCCCAGCGGCCATGCAGTCAGCACTTGGGGGGGGGGAACCAATGAGGCTGAGAGGCGTGGCCCCAATCCTGCACCTCAAAAAACCCCTGCCACAGGGGCCATGATCACCCCACTGCCACCGCTGCCCCTGGTAAGGATGACGTGATGAATGATGGTTGAAGATGATGATGAGGATGTGGATGATGAAGATGAGGATGCTGCCAGTCCAGTTTGTGCACTTGTCAATGTCTGTGGTTTTTTTTATTATTATTTTTGAATGTTTTTTCCCGCCCACGCACTGTCAAATTGATTAAATTGCGCATAGCTGGAAAAAAATGAATAACAAACAAAATGAACCAACAAAATGAATATTTTGAAAAAAATCATTAAAAACAAAATGAACCCCAAGCCCTAAAACGAACCGAACCAAAACAAATTGCCATTTTTTTCAGTTCGTGCCCATCTCTAATGGCGATGATAGTGTAGAATAGTATAGACAAGATATACACAGACAGAAATGTGATATACAATATGTATGGTGTATGTGTGTCTGAACAAGAGAAAGACCGAGAAATCTTGTAAGAGACATTTTCTCAAGACTTTAAACTGACATACTCTTAAAATTGTTTCCCCCTTGTCATTTAGAACTGTACTTTATGAAATCAACAAAGAATAGTAAAGGGCAAGTGATCAAATTAATATGCAAAGTGCAGAGAGCAACATTTGCCTGGCAAACTGGGGGGGGGGGTTGAATTGACTCACATTTGAACTGTAGAAAATTACAGTCTTCTGTGAGATGTCCAAACACCTCAGGCTGAAGCTCAAATGGGAAGGTGAAGCATTTTAGATTTGGGGGGGGGGGGAAATCCCTTCCCTAATCAGACAATTTGATGGGGTTTTTTTTAATATACTGAAAATTACTTTCTAGCAGAATAAATTATAATAAAATTGTGCTGATGCTGGGTCAGTTCAAATAATGACCTGAACATAAAAATCCATCTTTAACCATATTTTATAGATAATTTGTATTTATATTGCTAATTGTCTATCAGTGCTAGTTAATATAATGCTGCTAAGAGTCTCCATGGAGCAACCTAAGAGTATGAATTGTTTTGATTTGATCATAATGCCCTGCATTAGCACTTGAAAGAGTGGTTGTCACAAAGAATATTATATTGAAGTACAAGGGACAGATTTTTCAGGATTAGGGAATTCTTGTATAAGAGTTCCTGCGTAGTCTCAACAGTTCATGAGTAGGCTCGAGCAGGCTAGTTATCAATTACCTTAGTCATGGCCTTGAATAGCAGCTATAATTGAGGTAGATTAAGGAAAAGCAACTCAGATTTGCATAATAGAAAAGCAGTTCCTTTCATTGGAACCTGGGATCTCCAGACCACAGCTATGGAGGAAGTTATTTCAGAATACATCGGCCCTAAGTTGCAACAGGAGGCAGGACGTGCTTATAATGCAATTAATCCCCACTGTCAAGGTTTTCAAGGGAGTGTGTTCCACAGGAACTAGCTGTACCTGTGATGATATCTCCAAGATCCTGCAAACCTCATCATGGTCCTACAAATCTGGCCCTCCGGCTTCACCATACTGGAGGTTTGCTCTCTCTCTCTCTCTCTCTCTCTCTCTCTCTCTCTCTCTCTCTCTCTCTCTCTCTCTCTCTCTCTCTCTCTCAACTCTGACATTGTTCTGATTTCTTAAAATTAACTGCAGGGAGGAGGGCTCAAGAATAAATTCTGGCCTACAATTCCTCTAAAGAAATAGTTGATCATGTTTGCTGCTGGAAGAAAGTTGAATCTGGAATACTGAGAGAGAAGAGGTTAACCTTGCTTATCTGCCTCCTTTCTTCAACTTCGAAAACTGAAAATGTAGGAAGAATCTGCTCTAACAACACTTTTGATCACAGTAAAACTATGATTGTGCTGGCTAAACACACTCGTATTCATTATATCAGTCACACAACTCAAGTTCATTGTACTGTCTAGAACAGGGCTGTCCAACTTTGAACAGGCCAAGATCTACTTTTTCCAGTCCAAACTGCCTGAGGGCTACTACACTAAAACCTCTATTTACAAATTTTATCCATTCCTTCTGAGCACATAGTCATAAGTAAAAAAATTGTAAGTAGAGCAGTGGTTTCCCATAGGAATGCATTGAAAGTCAATTAATCCGTTATGGAGGGAATTGTCCAGGGGGGAAGAAGGGGATGTCACCGCACAAAAGAGATGGGCACACCTGCAACCCCACTTCTCGCCCCTCTCCTCCCTCCACTCCACACCAAAGACACTTGGTATAGCGTGAAAACTTTATTTCAGACCACTGGAAATGGCTTAGGGAAGGGTGGAACAAAGTGACAAGGAGATATGCATGAATGAGGGCCAGTGGGGGGGGGCAGGGGGACTGACGTAGAACTATACTGGGGCAGTGGTGGTCCTTGGAATGGGGGAGGGAGGGGTGGAGAACTTATCCCCTCACTTTTTTACTGATGGCTGGAGGGCTACTTTTGAAACCTTCACGGGATACCGGTAGCCCACGGTCTACCTGTTGGGCAAGCCTGGTCTAGAAGATTAAGATGTACAAAGTGATATTTTTCATATTTATTTCATTATTGGTTTTTCGGAGGGGTGCCATTTGTTTTCATATATCTCTTACACTGCTTCTTTTGCTCTAAAAGGGACTGCTTCATTTGGGCCATTTTTGTTTATTCTCTACTCTCTCTCTCTTACACACACACACACACACACACACACACACACACACAGAGAGAGAGAGAGAGAGAGAGAGAGAGAGAGAGAGAGAGAGAGAGAGAGAGAGAGAGAGAGAGAGAGGCTGATACTTCACGTCCCTCTCGCTGCAGTTTGTGGCCCCGCAGGAGACCAGTTCGAAGGAACGGAACCTCACGTCCTTGTGGGGTCAATCCGAGTTCACCCCGACCACACCCCCTGAACTGCTCTCCAAGCGGGGTGAGAGATTCCCATCCTGGAGCTCGGGAATCTTTTAATCTGCTTCTCGATCCGTATTGAAAACCAATTTCAACATGGAGGCAAGTTCACCTCGGCTCGAGGAAGGACGTGAAGTAACCACCAGAGAGAGAGAGAAGTAAAATTTAGGGGAAAAGAACTCCACACAGCCACCTCCAAAAGGTGACAAAGTGAGAAAGCAAGAAAGGTAATAAGATACAAAGACAAAAAATGTCAATCCAAGCTCCTCTCCCCATTCCAAAGTTATTAAAATAAGATTTAATGCACTCAGCATGGCTAGAATATGACCATGGATGATAATATGATCTAAATTAATATGTAAGACTTGCAAATCAGGATGTCAAACAATGGAAGAACATGAAAATGTGAGACTCATTCATGTCTGTTTTTTCTCTTGTGTAAACACAAAAGACCCATCCCTACAGATGATAAAGCTAAACATTTAAATGACACATGGAAGAAGCAAAGAGAATAGAAAAAGAAAGAGTTAAGGAAGTATGGGAAGAGGATATAGCTGTTGAGGACCAATAGGAATGGGAAAGGAGAGGAAGAAAGACCAGGTGATGGGAAGATGTCATTGGTCAGAAGGCGTGAAGGGAGATGAAGACCTTGGTAGTAGGAGGACCCTTCTTCTTGTGGGTATGACCATGTGACTGTTTTCAAATGAAAAAAAAAGACAGTGAAAATAAATTTGATGTGTATGTGTGCATTACAGATGGGCACGAACCCCAAAAATGGTGATTTGTTTCATTTTGGTTCGTTTTCTGGTCTGGGTTGGGTTGTTAATTACGAAACAATTTTTTAGGAAACAAATTCATTTTGTACTTCATTTTGGTTCAGGTTTGTTTTCTCTGTTTTTTCATTTCTCTTAGACGGGGCAGTTTGCTATTTGTTTTGTTACGTAATGAAATAAATAACGAATAACAAAATGCACCAAAAGTTTGTTTCGTGTCCATCTCTAATGTGCATGCATGCATACAGGTAGATACACACACACAGAGGGAGAACAATGCATGGAATAAGGGGTGGTGTTGTTTCAGGCCACTGAAAGGCACCATTGTCTAATCCAATAATTACTCTGAACTATAGTCAGGCACTTTGTATTTGTATTTCCACCTATTCAAATATGAACCATGGCACCAAAGGTGCTTCAGTGGCCCATTCCCTCTTCCCCCAGTCCATCCAGGGGTCCTTTGATGGCACCAGCACACCGGGCCAGAACGGAGCCTAGCTGGCCCTTCCCCACCTCTCCACTACAGCCAACCACTTGGGCAAGGAGGCAATATGGCGAGTCTCCCCACTGAGCTGATTCTCATTCTCTGTCTATTATACATTCAACATTTTTTTTCTCTTGGACAGGTTGCAGTATAAAGATTTAGAAATGCTTTTTAAAGGGGGAAAATGTTGGACCATGCTAAGAAACAAGTTAATTTCCCAAGCCCTCATCCTCTACAGGCAGTACAAGTGATGGGGGGGATGAGCTTGAAATGATTAATAAAAACCTATTATGGATCTCAAGTTCTCACTGATGGACACTCAGAGTCACTGGATTACATTACAGCAGAATCCTCCATGCTTTTCTACACACAGAGAAAAAGAGCTAATTAACATTGTGAACCTGTCGTGCATGTTTTCCCCTACTGACAATGTGTTGTGTTGAAAAGGGCAGTGAGTAATGTAGCAAGACTGCTATACAGAAGAATAGATTATTATAGAGATGGATGGTAATGTTTATTGGCAGCACCAACTGAGTTGAGAGAGGCTGCAGGTAGAGGCCAGATATAATGGGAACCCATCTTCCAGCTATCTAGATAGACAAAATGCTTATCGACTTATTTGATTTGTCAATTCAGGTCCAGAATTTGATATTTAATTCTTAACTGTCTAGTAGAGATGGGCACGAGCAGGAAAAATTACGTTTCAAGTTGTCGTGTGTCGGAGCCGGCCCATTTCGGCTCGTTTCCGTTTTTCGCGAAATTTTCCAAAAAATTGTCTTTTCGTTTGTCAGTTTTTCGTCTGTTGTTAGTACTGGTTTTGGGGGGGGGGCTCCTGGAGGCACCTCTCTGGGGTGGGTGCCTCCTCTGGCCCACCATGAAGGGAAAGCGGGCTCCTGGAGGCACCTCTCTGGGGTGGGTGCCTCCTCTGGCCCGCTACAAAATGGCATGCATAGCCAATTGGATATGCATACCATTAAGTTGCAGTTGCAGCAGGCAGAGGCACCTCTCTTTCAGGTGCCTCTGTGACTCACTGCCTGCGGTGCACTTGGGCTGGGGAACGAAGTGAGAGAGGACCCCTACGGGCGCCCGCTGTGACTCACTAAGAATGGAAGTGTACTTGCTGTAGTGCAATGCAAGTACACAGATCTGGCTTGGGGTTAGGGGTTAGCGCAAGGGCTAGGCTTAGGGTTACTGGTAAGGTTAGGGTGAGTTACTGGGGTGCACCTCTGGGTGCCTCTCTGACCCACTAAGAAGGACAGTGTACTGGCGTATGGGTTAGGGTTAGGGTTAGGGTTCGGGTTCGGGCTAGGGTTAGTGGCTTTTTATGCCCGACTGGCACATCCCAGAAGTCTCGGTCAAAACCTGGCCAAGTGGCCATGCAATTGGTGGAATGGCTCCAAAAATTTGCATGGTCCACTCCCATGGCCAGCCCATCATTGCGCAGGTGTAAAAAAATAAAAATAAAAATAAAATAAAATAAAATAAAATCAATGGAGATGTTTTGTTGCAAGAAAAATCCACTGCTGCTAATGAAAAAATTCAGGCAGTTTTAAAATGGCTATTTTCGCATGTTTCTGTGGTGCTTTGGTGTGTTTCTGGACCACGCAATTTCAAAATAAATATTGCGGTCGCCCCATTTTGGATCCCCCGCCCGCACCGCATGGCATGGTGAGTTGGTGAGACGAGGAGGATGCACAGCCCAGGAGAGGAGAGGGGGGGAGGCCGGGGACCCCCCCCCAGAAACCACCCTTCTGGTAGGTGCCCTCACTGAGGCAGGCATATTTTCGACTGCTTTTTTGGCCGGGAATCGGGTTTTTTTATTTTTAAAACTTTTTTTTCTGCCGTGCCACTTGGCGAGTTGGTGACTCGACGAGGATGCGCACTTTGCGCAGCCCAGGAGAAGAGGGGGGCGGGGACCCCCCTCAAGAAACCACCCCTCTGGTAGTGCCCTCAGGCAGGCATATTTTCTCCTGCTTTTTTGCCCGGGAATCGTTTTTTTTTATTTTTTAAACTTTTTTTCTCTGCCGCGCCGCTTGGCGAGTTGGCGACTCGACAAGGATGCACATTTTGCGCAGCCCAGGAGAGGAGGGGGGGAGGCCGGGGACCACCACCCCCCTGAAAACACCCCTCTGGTAGGTGCCCTCAGGCAGGCATATTTTCGCCTGCTTGTTTGGCCGGGAATCGGGCTTTTTATTTTTAAAACTTTTTTCCTGTGCTGCTTGGCATTGCGAGATTGCTGCGATGCCAGGAACGACAATGACAAATCAGACCCAATTTTTCTTTAGTCGGTTCGAGTTCGAGTTCTGGCGGAGTAATTGTCGTTACCATTTCCATTACATAACAGAAATGAGAAACGGAAACGGAAACGAGAATTTCGCCAAGTCGTGCCCATGTCTACTGTCTAGATTTAAATCCCCGTGTGTTCATTTCTATATATATTCAAACACAAATTAAGTTAAGGCTTCCCGCTCCCCTCCCTCCCCTAAAAATACCCTCCTCATCCCTACATATTAATCCAGCCCAGAAGCACAATCTATCCCTTTCTATGCTGAGAGGGAACTGCTATGTCTGTTGAATGTGGCTGGAATTCAGAAATTCTAGAAGTTGTTTGTCCAGTTTTCTGCACCTACTTACACATGAGCAAGATACTGAGTTTGTGGACTGATATTCCACACAAATTCAGCAGAAACATTGCCTTATTCCAGGCCTGCACAACATGTTAACTGCAGGCGTCCAGTCACCCACCAGGTCCCTGCCAGCTTCCCAACATGCCTCCCCCCCCCACTCACCGCCCAGATATTTGGTCCTTCCACCACCACCATGTTATACCTCCTTGCTGGGCTCCTCCATAAGAGACTCTTTCCTCCTAATTAGGAGCACCAGTGAAGTGTGCATGTCAACTGCCCCCCGCCTTCACTTATCCCTTTCCCATTTTCTCCCCAGTCCTTTTTCAAAGCACTTTAAGCCAAAAACAAATTGGCTTCTTTTTCACTGACTCCCCCCCCCCCCCCCCGTGTCTTGCCTGTCTTTTCTCAACACTCATCCCCTAACTACGCTTCCCTGTGAACCAAAAGGGTGGGAAAGTGGTGAGAAAAATGTCTTGTTAAGAGTGTGCATTGTTTTTAAACATTTATATATAAAATCAGACTGAAACAAGCATATTGATGTGATTTCAGGATGATGACTGGATGGAACATTGAGCAACCTATCAAACTTCAGGTGGAGCAATACCAGAATGGATCTTCTATATCTCACCTGATGTTCATAACATTAACAAGATGGTCAGCAATTTGAGCAGAGAAAGAGGAAAGTGAAAGTAAAATACAGTAATAGAATGAGATGCTGGTGCCAAAGGAGAAGAAAGGTGATACCTGAACCCCATCAAGAAAGTCCAGCCTCTTTCCAGAACCACTGAGGTTCTAAGGTTCTAAGGAGCTGTGGGGTAAAGAGTAAAAAAGAGTTTGTTGAATCATAGGGTTAGGGTATGAGCCTCTATAACTTCCTTTGATTCAGCAGGCTTCTTCTAGTTGCAACTTTCTCCATCGAGGCAAATGAAGGCAGAAAAGAAGGAAGGATTATTGGCTTAGATAAGTTTGTCCCATCTGATTTCATCTGTGTTCTGGATATAACTTTACAATTAAATTTAATTCATCCCATAACTGAGCCTGGTTCAATCCAGAATTCATACAAATCAGTATAAAACTGGACAACTGAATTCAAAAATTGGGATTTTTCAATAACTAGTGCATGTATTTTGTGTTTCTGGAGGATCCCAGGCAAAACGGAAGCCTCTGTTCAGGGTGTGTGACAATCAGAGAACCTGAAAGGAGGCACAAGGTGCCACATGGCAGATGTCTGCTAATGGGAATGGTGACATGTGTTCATTCTTACTCTCTTTTCTCTTATCTTAATGTAGGCATCATTTAGAAGGCCTAGTAGGTGTACAGATGAGTATCAGATCATTAAGTACATAGTGTCATTAATTCACCACTTCATAAACTCTTGCTCATACTCTGAATCATTCTACTGAATGTTACAAAAGAGTTGGCTTGGCTAATCTGTTGAGTTCTGTGTTCAACAGTAATACAGAGAGAATATTATATGCGAATGAAATAACTTATCCCAGACAGTTCTTTGTGATTCTTGGGGAGTTTCATAACAATAGAGACTTTTAGGCCACACATAGGGCATCTACTACTACTAGAACTTGGAAGAAAATAAATATTTTCATTCTGAATTCGCAGAGGAACTACCAATCTAAGAGCTTCCTAGCAGAGAAAGCACATTCCCTCTCAGCAGGTGGTGACAGCATGTGGCTTAGGCGACTAATGAGTGTGACTGTTCAAGGTGAATTTGTCTAGGGTACAGTGATCAAACAGCAGAAGGATATATGGAAGAAAAGCTACGAGAATCAAATAAGTTAATGAGAAAAGTCTAAATATTTTGTATTTGGTTCTACTGTCTTTCTCCCAAGGATATCATTTAAGCAGACACCCACCCTCTTTCAAATCAGTTGTGATTTCATTTCTGGAACATCCCTCTCTCCCTCTTTCACATGAAATGAATGCAACAAATATTCATAAAATAGACAACTGCTAAGTAATAATATATTTAACAGAAGATCTCTGAACTGTTCTGGAAATCTTCTCTTTCTATCATCAAATTCCACCCTGCCTCCATGTTAAAACAGGCATTATCCTGTTATCTACATCCATTATATCAATTGCATGAATAACTGAATCATTTTTAAATGTACACTTTGGTTTCTCTTCATACTGCATGAAATTTAAAAATGTTTTCTCCATAAAATTACTTGATTATCGATTTCTTCAAAAATTGATTTATCATTTTTAAAATATCTTATCTTACTTGTTAAAAACCTCTGTCTAGTGTGGTCTACTCACTCTGAGTGCTCACATGAGGAAAATATTAAGTCCCATTTGAATCTTGTCCAGATGCAATTAGCACAGAAACTGTGCTGATGTGGAATGGAAAATACATCCCACACTAATACAAAGTGTGTGGGGGAATCCTACAGATCCTATATTTATAACCAATTCTATGTAACCAGCCTCAGACAAATCCACTTATCACATAGTCAGCAAAAACAACTGAATAATTCTAATAGTTGAAAAGCTCTGTGGTGCCAGAAATGTGTATATGGAAACTTTTGGCATAAGGATCTGTGTGATAAAAGAGTTACACCCCATTTGTCAGAATCCTGTTACATTACTTTTTGCAATTAATTTTGAGTCACATGAGGTGCCATCACACATCTCAGTTGTGCACCTGGTCATAAGCTTGACTGTGCATCTGGAATGTACCACAGCACCTTAATATAATAATTAGTAAAGTTCCAGTCAATAGATATTCCTGTCATAATATCCACAGCAACCTGTTATAAACAAAGTATTGTGTTATAGCTGTTGCATTCCCCCTCCCCCCCCCAGTATTTATTACCTCATGATTATAATCTACTTCATGACAACAGTCATTATCTATCTGCTTCTCTTTCTAGGTCCTTTGATTTTCTTTTTGTTGATTGCATCAAAATGTACACAGGGATTATTTCTTATAAAATGTTGGTTAAAAGTCATGTTGTGGTGAAAATTCCTTCTACATATTCTCATTTAGTCTGACATAAAATAAATTGATTTTGAAAACATTACAGGGAAGATAAACATTGTGGCAAAATTCATGTGAATGGTGTACAGCAGCGTTTTTCAACCACTGTTCCGCGGCACACTAGTGTGCCGCGAGATGTTGCCTGGTGTGCCGTGGGAAAAATTGAAAAATTCTAAAGAAATTCAACCCAGGGCCAGCGGGCGGCCCACAGCTGGGAGGCGCTATAAATAGCGTCTAAGGGCCAGCTTGGCTCCTCCCCCCGAGGCCCGCGGCGCTGGCGTCACTTCCTCCCCGGCCGGACCTGGCCCCGCTCATTCTCTTAGTGTTTGCCCTGTGCCTGCCGCCGCTGCCGCGACTCGCTCGCTTCCCTCTCCCCCCCTCCTTTTTTTACCCTGGACCACCACCACCCCTTTCCTGGGAGCTACCAATGGACTGAGCCACCCGACAGCCCGCCCGCCAACACGAGCCGGCCCGGGAGCCCCAGCCCAGAACAAACCACCAGGTGAAGGGAAGGGGAGGAGGGGCGCCCGGCTGCCCCATGAGCACCGCGGCAGGGCTGCGAGGAGGAGGGGATGGAGGAGGCCTCCGCCGGGCCTGGGCTGAGGAGGCGGGCGGGCGGGGGGGCTACTGGCACGGCTGGCCGGCTGGCCGGCTGGCCTTTAGGGTCCGGGAGGGGAAGAGCCGTCTCTGAGGGGCCCCGCGATGGGTTCCTTGAAGTCTTGCCCCTTTCTTTCTGTCTTGGGTCGCCCTCTTCTCTCTCTCTGTCTTTTCTTTCTTTTCCCCCCCACCTCTCTCTTTCCATTCGTACCCTTTCCCCTCTTCATAGAAACGTGCTCATTTCTAGCCTGCATATGTGTATGTCTAGCAGCCTGCCTACTGTAATTAAAACTGTAAACTGCCCAGAGACTCCTTGAAGTGGTATGGGGTGGTATACAAGCAGAACACTTTCTGCCTTCTTTCCTTCCTGCCTTCCTTCATCCTCCTCCCCTCCTGTCGCTGGACTTGCTGAAGGCATCTGCATTGGCCACAGTGTGGAGAGCAAGATGGGCTTTTGGGTCTTATTTGTGTTCCTGGAGAGTCAGTGCCCCTTCTCAGGTCTCCACTGGACACAGAAGTCCATGCAGGGCAAAATGTCTTTAAGAAAACAACACAGGTAAGTGGGAACTGGGTGCTAGAGAGCGGGCTGCCTCATTCTGTGGCCCCTCTGTCCTGCTTCTCCCTACACCAGCAATGGCGAACCTTTTAGAGACTGATATAGGCACAGAGTTAAATTTTTTAACATTTTCTAATGGTGGTGTGCCTCGTGATTTTTTTCATGAAACAAGTGTGCCTTTGCCCAAAAAAGGTTGAAAAACACTGGTGTACAGGATCCTTCCCCTTACCTCGCCCTCTTGGGCCAATGTGTAGTTTAAGTTGTTTTGTTTATGTATGCTTTAAGTATGTTTTCTCTATTTTTTGTACTATTAGGTATGTTCTTTGTTTCAGAATTATCTTTATTAAAATAATGATAAAAATATATCCTGGCTTTCTTTGTAGTATAAGACAGTTTTCTAGTCTCCCACCTTCCCACAACTTATTCAAAGCCCCTGGGCCAAATGGGATGAGTTAGTATTAGAGATGGGCACGACTTGAAAAAAATTTTTTTCGAGTTGTCGTTAGTCGGGCCGGTTCCGTTTCGGCTCGTTTCCGTTTTTCGTGAAAATTTGCAAAAATTAGTCGGTTCGTTTTTTCGTTGTCGTTAGTACTGGTTTGGGGAGGGGGTAGCGGGCTCCTGGAGGGAGCTGCAGGAGTCAGCCAGAGCCACAAGTGACGGACTGGCAGACTCCTTGCACCCGCTGTGTCTCACGTAATTGCATGTAGTGCAATGCAAGTAGATCTGGCTTAGGGTTAAGACGGGTTAGCGCAAGGGCTAGGGTTAGGCTAGTTACAGGTGAGGTTAGGGTGAGTATTGGGGTGCACCTCTGGGTGCCTCTCTGACCCACTTAGAAGGACAGTGTACTGGCGTATGGGTTAGGCTTAGGGTTCGGGTTTGGGCTATGATTAGTGGGCTGTTTATGCCCGATTGGCACATCCCAGAAGTCTCTGTGGTCAACCTGGCCAAGTGGCCATGCGATTGGTGGAAAATTTGCATGGTCTACTCCCATGGGCGAGCCCATCATTGCAAATGTGCAGGTGTAAAAAAAAATAAAATAAAATAAAATAAAATCAACAGAGACTTTTTTTGCAAGAAAAACCCACTGCTGCTACTGTAAAAATTCAAGCATTTAAAATAGCTAATTTTCGCATGTTTCTGTGGTGCTTTGGTGGGGTTTTGGGCAACGATTTCAAAAAAATATTGCGGTTGCCATTTTGGATCCCCCCCACCGCATGGCAAATGGATGCGCCCTCCCAGCCTGGTGCAGTCAGCAAAACCTGGCCATGCGATTGGTGGAATGGCTCCAAAACTTTGCATGGTCCACTCCCATGGGCGAGCCCATCATTGCGAATGCGCAGGTGTAAAAAAATAAAATAAAATAAAATAAAATAAAATCAACGGAGACTTTTTTGCAAGAAAAACCCACTGCTGCTACTGTAAAAATTCAAGCATTTAAAATAGCTAATTTCCGCATGTTTCTGTGGTGCTTTGGTGGGGTTTGGGGCAACGATTTCAAAAAAAAAATTGCGGTCGCCATTTTGGATCCCCCGCACTGCATGGCAAATGGATGCGCCCTCCCAGCCTGGTACCAGCAGCGCAGCAGTAGCAATAGCCAAGGAGTGGGGAGCAGGGAAATGCCCCCCCCCAAATAAAACACCCTTCTGGCCTGGTAGGTGCCCTCAGACAGTTTTCGCCTACTTTTAGGGCCGGGAATCGTTTTTTTTTTAACTTTTAAAAACTTTTTTTCTGTGCCGCTTGGCATTGCGCGATCGCCGCGATGCAAGTAACGAGCACGACAAATCAGACCAAATTGTTCGTTCGTCGGTTCGAGCTCGAATTCTGGTGGAGTAATTCCCGTTTCCGTTTCCGTAGAGTAACGGATACGAGTAACGGAAATGGAAACGGGAATACCGCGAAGTCGTGCCCATCTCTAGTTAGTATTCAGGAAGCATAGAAGCTAGGGACTGTGGTCAGCTAGGGAAACTACAAAGCACTAGAGAAATGCCTCCCTCATGAAGACCAAGGCAAAAACAAAAACACAAAACCCTGTAAGCCTTCATACAACAGTCAGGCAAGCTAAAAACTGTACAAAAAAAATTTCAAAAGAAATTCTACACAGCCTAAAGCATGAGATTAAAAGAAATAAAAGAAGAAGTGTCCTTATGGATAAAAACATTTGGGGAAACTGGAATAAAGTTCTTCAACCGAAGTAGGTAAAAACTTCATTCGCCTCCAAAAATGTTAATATCATGTTGACAAGAATCCACTTGTTCCATTTCTAACAGCCTCCCTACTAACGCTCTTAAAAGAGGGCTTGATTGTTCCACTGTTTTCATCATGTTGTCATTCCTAACATCTTTCACACAGACATACACAAAGCCTGTACATATGGAACCATTATATAATAATCATAAAGAGTAATAAGTAATGCTGTAAAAAAAAGCCCCCAATCCTCACCCTCCTCCAGCATTCTGGAATCTGTCTTGTCAAGTTACACTTTTGTCATCTCATTTTGTGGTACATAATTTCATAAGAAAAATATATGATCTGAGGATAATTATTGCCACCAACTGCCCATCACTTTCACTGGACAAGCAGTTATTACAATTGCACAAGAATGCCTCTGTGATAATATGCAGCAGATTAAATCAACAGTTTACAAATCCATTCTAAAAATGGGAGTAGCCCAAATCCAAAATTATAACTTTTAAATTAGAACCAAATTTGACACAGATATAGCAGTCATCTCTTGTTCCCTGCCAGATTTGGAGAAGCCTGGACAAATGGATTTTGAGTTATGATTTAAAATGAAAAAGAAAAAAAAACATAAAATGGCCCTTATTCAGAAATAGAATTCCTAAAAGACCCCAGATTTGAAACAGGTCACACAAATGTAAAAGACTTATCTTGAAAGAAAGTGGTCAGTTCTACCTTATTTTGAAAGAAAGTGGCTTGTCTTGAAAGAAAGTGGTCAGTTCTACTTTTTTTTTAATTTGGAAATAATCCAGATTTCAGGGGCTAGACTATCAATCCTGAAAAAAGGCTTTGAGGAAAAGCAGCAACTTTTTTTATAACAATCAGCATGCCTAGTTATACACTTGTCAGCAGAAGATTTATGAAGTTATACATTGTATAAATTGGTGTGGGAGGCAGATATTTTGAGAACTGAAGGGTAACTGAACATCACAGAAACACAATCAAAAGAAAGGTGTTCTTTAAAAAGTAAAACAACAAGAACACAGGTTTTCTTTCAACAACGTAATGGAGTGACAGCCCTCCAAAAGAGAGAACATTTTACCATGCATCTTCAGAGACTTAGCATATAGTTTTTAAAGGCATATTAAAAGTATTTTCCCTTTACCTTATAAAAACTGATCACAGTTGTGTTTTATTGTAGCACACAGTAAACATTCTCTCTGGAAGCTTTCTCTATTTTTCCCAGTAAATCTTCTCTTCGTTCTTCAGCTAACTGCTCATAAAAGCAGGTGGTTGCCTTGAACATATTTATGTTGTTTTACATTTCTGAAATCAACATGCATATGTTAATCATGGGAGAATAAGCAGCACACACACACACACACACACACACACACACACACACACACACACACACACACACACACACACACACACACACACACTTTAAAGATCACATGGGAAAGAGGTTGGACCAAACAGAAACCATGTCGTTAGAAGCATTGCATATTACTTTCAAGATGTAGGAGGTTTAATAGCTGTAAATGTTAACCTACTTAAGTGAAATCAAACCTGAATGCCATTTTAAAGATGACACAGTGGTCTTTCTAATCTTTGTTATTTCTTTATTAAACATGGGGATCAGTTTTAATAATCTCCTCCATGATCTAAATATATGTAAAGAGTACCTGTGCTGAAACATTTGTTAACTGATATCTTGGTAATTAAAGTATGGCTCTTGCTGGAAATCACATTGAAAACTCTCCATTAAAAAGGAAACAAAAAAGGTGGGGATACCATTTGTATCTGCAGCAATTTCTCTGCATACAAACATTGTACAAAGACATATCAGGGCCTTTTTACACGGCCCCTAAGATCCGCTGGCCACTTAAATTCGGACCAGAGATCTTAGGGGTTCGTCGCTCTTCCTATGTCCCCACCCCCTCCACACTTCCTGGTTGCTGGCTGCATGAGGGGAGGGAGAAAAAGAGAAAGAAAAGCATGCCGCTCACCTCGTTCTGCCTCTCGTCTCTGTAGAAGTAGCTCTTAACGGGGCAGGAGCCAAAAAACAACAAACAGAAGCAAGGAGAGCCCCGCACTCACTATCCTTACACCAGATCAAATAATTTTCACCTCAAAAAAGCAGGTACCTGAAAGCTGCGCTGGGACACGCTAAAGTGGGCGGGGTCGCACTTAATTTCCTGTTAACTCCGGAGCTGGTGGGTAAACATTTTTAAGCTCCGGAGCTGGGAGCCATTTGCCCCGGAGTTTAGGGGTCGTGTATAAATGCCCTCAGTGTATACAGCATTCTAATTAGCCTTTAGCAGAAATAATTACTGATGTGTATTCTGCATGTCCTCTTCATGGACCACTGCCTTGTTGTGGTGAAGGCACCTCAGTAACTCAGATAAGTTATGAGCTATGTTGTGCAGGGCCTCTCAAGATGGAGAGGTCAAAATGGAAAGTTCTGACTGAATGTGGTCCACCTGGAGTAGGAACTGGCAAGCCACTCCAGTATCCTGGCCAAGAAATCTCCATGGACAGTAACAAAAGGCTAAAAGATATGATACTGGAAGTTGAGCCCCTCAGGACGGCAGGCATCCAACATGCTACTGAGGAGGAATGGAGGACAGGTAGAAGTAGCTTCAGAGCTAATGAAGTGGCTGGGCCAAAGTGAAAGGACACCCAGTCTAAAGATGCAAAGAAATATACTGCATAGGAACCTGGAATGTGAGATCTATGAATCAGGGTAAGCTGGATGTGGTCAAACGTGAGATTGGAAGAATAAACATTGACATAAGAACATAAAGAACATAGGAAGAGCCATGCTGGATCAGGCCAACAGCCCATCTAATCCAGCTTCCTGTATCTCACAGTGGCCCCACCAGATGCGTTTGGGAGCGCATGATACTAGATATCTGTCTCCTGATAGCACTCCCCTGCATCTGGCCCTCGAAGTACCCCGGTTTTAAGCCTGGAGATTATACATCTCCCTCATAGTTTGTAACCTGTGATGGACTTTTCCTCCAGGAATCTGTCCAATCCCCATTTGACATCTTGGGCATCTGTGAACTTAAATGGATGGGAATGGGTGGATTCAGTTCAGATGACTATCACATCTACTACTGTGGGCAAGAATCCCATAGAAGAAATGGAGTAGCCCTCATAGTCAACAAAAGAGTGGGAAAAGCTGTGCTGGGATACAACCTCAAATTATAGCATGATTTCAATACGATTCCAAGGCAAGCCTTTCAACATCACAGTAGTCCAAGCTTATGCACCAA
This sequence comes from Phrynocephalus guinanensis, assembly GCA_037367245.1. Classification (NCBI taxonomy): domain Eukaryota; kingdom Metazoa; phylum Chordata; class Lepidosauria; order Squamata; family Agamidae; genus Phrynocephalus; species Phrynocephalus guinanensis. Next base: position 12,331,595 of record CM074737.1, on the reverse strand, counting down.
CTACTGAAGAGTCTGAGATTTACCAGTTCTATGAAGACTTACAACTCCTTCCAGAACTGACAACAAAGGCAATTCTACACATGGACATCGCCAGATGGACAATACCAGAATCAGATTATGTTCTCTGCAGCCAAAGCTTTCGGAGCTCTATACAGAGAGCAAAAACAAAATCTGGTGCTGACTGCAGCTCAGATCATCAGCTTCTTATAGCAAAATTCATACTTAAACTGAAGAAAGTAGGGAAGCCCACTGGGCCAGTCAGGTACAATCTAAGTCAGGTCCCTTATGAATACACAGCAGAGGTTGAAGAATAGATTTAGGGAACTAGATTTGGTGGACAGGATGCCTGAAGAAGTATGAATGGAGGCTTGTAACATTCTACAGGAGGCAGCAACGAAAACCACTGAAAAGAAAAGGAAATGCAAGAAAGCAAAGTGGCTGTCCAATGATGCCCTACAAATAGCGGAGGAGAGGAGAGAAGAAAAATGCAAGGGAGAAAGGGAAAGATACAGAAAGCTGGATGCAGACTTCTAAAGAATAGGGAGGAGAGATAGGACGGCCTTCTTGAACAAACAGTGCAAAGAAATAGAGGAAAACAATAGAAAAGGAAAAACCAGATATCTGTTCAAGAACATTGGGGACATTAAAGGAGCATTTTGTGCAAAAATGGATATGATAAAGGACAAAAATAGTAGGGACATAACAGAAGCAGAAGACATCAAGAAGAGATGGCAAGACTGCACAGAGGACTTATATCAGAAAGTTCTGGATGTCCCTGATAACCAAGATAGTGTAGTTGCTGATCAAGAGCCAGACATTCTGGAAAGTGAAGTCAAGAAAGCATTGGTAACAAGGCCAGTGGTGGTGATGACATACCACCACTGAACTATTTAAAATCTTAAAGGAGGATGCTGTTAAGCTGCTACTTTCAATATGCTAACAAATTTGGAAAACTCAGCAGTGGACACAGGACTGTACAGAACGCCTACATCCCATTCCCAAAGAAGGGCAACACCAAAGAATCCTCCAACTATTGTACAATTGCACTCATTTCACACACTAGCAAGGTTATGCTCAAAATTCTACAAGGGAGGCTTCAGCAGTATGTGGACAGAGAACTCCCAGAAGTGCAAGCTGGATTTCGAAGGGGCAGAGGAACTAGAGATCAAATTGCCAACATGTGCGAGATTATGGAGAAAACTAGGGAGTTCAAGAAAAACATCTACTTCTGCTTCATTGACTATGCCAAAGCCTTTGACTCTTTGGATCGCAACAAACTATGGCAAGTTCTTAAAGGATTGTGAGTTCCTGGCTACCTTATCTGTCTCCTAAGAAATCTATGTGTAAGAACTGGATATGGAACAACTGACTGGTTTAAAATTAGGAAAGGAGTATGACAAGGCTGTATACTGTCACCTTGCCTATTTAATGTATATGCAGAGTACATCATGCGAAAGACAGGTCTGGATGAATCACAAACTAGAAGTAAGATTGCTGGAAGAAATATCAACCACCTCAGATATGCAGATGATACCAGAGTACTCTGATAGCAGAAAGTGAGAAGGAATTGAAGCACTTCTTAATGAGGGTGAAAGAGGAGAGTGGAAAAAATGGGCTAAAGCTCAACGTAAGAAAAACTAAGATCATGGCCATCAGTCCTATCACCTCCTGGCAAATATAAGCAGAAGAAATGCAGGCAATGACAGAGTTTATTTTATTGGGCTCCTTGATCACTGCAGATGGTGACTGCAGTAAGAAATTAAAAGATTCTTGGGAGGATAGTGATGGCAAACGTAGGCAGCATCTTAGAAAGCAGATACATCACTTTGCCAACTAAGGTCAGGATAGTCCAAGCTATGGTTTTTCCAGTAGTGATGTATGGAAGTGAGAGCTGGACTATAAAGAAGACTGATTGCCGCAGAATCGATGCATTTGAGCTGTGGTGCTGGAGGAGAGTTTTGATCCCCCTGGACTGCAAGGAGATCAAACCTATCTATCCTGAAAGAAATCAACCCTGAATGTTCAGTGGAACAGCAGATTTTGAAGCTGAGGCTCCAGTACTTTGTCCACCTCATGAGGAGAGAGGAGTCTTTGGAAAAGTCGCTGATGTTAGGAAAAATCAAAGGCAAAAGGAAAATGAGATGGAAAATGAGATGATTGGATGGTGTCATCAATACAACCAACGTGATTCTGACAGAACTCCTGGAGGCAGTGGAAGACAGGAGGGCCTGGCATGCTCTGGTCTGTGGAGTCTCGAAGAGTTGGACACGACTGAATGACTGAACAACAACAACAACAACAACAACAACAACAACAACAACAACAACAACAACAAATTCGGCATTTTTTTCTTTTCCACAAAAGGTTTGCTTAAAAGGGGAGGGGGAAGCAGGCCACTGATCTAGTCAGGAAGAGTAGAACATGTCAAAGACAATTTAGCTCACTAACAATTGGTTGTTAATTCAACCTCTATTTGTTTTACCACTTTCACAAATGAATATAAAGAGAGAGGGAATTTTGTCTGTCAGGGTCAAAGGGACCTGCCTGAGAACCAGGTCAAGCCAAAGTCGCACTCTGTGACTGTATCAGATGTTAACATGGTGCCCTTTAGAAAATTATTCTAATTGCTGTTATCTTCAAGCTTTCCTGGAAATGACCTGCTCATTTACAGCCATTAGGAAAATGTGCTAGAACATCATATAAACAAACCTTCATGCCTCTTATTATCTGTTTACAAAGACATTCTGGAGTTTGTCCATGGTGACTCACTCTCCCTATTTTACTTGATGTTGTGCCCTCAGAAAAAGGGTGAGATTGAGACTATTGTTCCAAAACATAACTTTAAATTCTGAGTTTTTCCTTCAGTCTTAAGGATTATGTGTAGAGGTCCCCCGGTGGTTGATCTTACCCAGAAACTGGCAGTTTTTCCATATTTTTCATGGTACACTGTGGTTAATAATAATAATAAAATTTAATAGACATGGGAACGACCAGAAAAAAATGACATTTCAAGTTTTCGTTTGTCGGAACGGGTCCATTTCGGGTCGTTTCCATTTGTCGCGAAATTTTTCAAAAATTTGTTGTTTCGTTTGTCGTTTGTCATTTCCACCGCGATTTAGCGCGATTTGACTTCCCAGAGCATACGGGTGTCCCGCAATCAGGGCCGGCGCTAGCTGTTTTTGCGCCCTAAGCAGCGGGGGGTGGCGGGGGGGAGGTGCGGGCGGGCGGCAGTAGCGGGGGGCCATGGGCAGGCGGTGGCCACGGGCGGGTGAGTGGGCAGGTGGCGGCACGGGCTGCAGGCGGGTGGTGGCGCGGGCGGACGGGCGAGTGGGCAGTTAGGATATCACTTAGGATAGAGGTTCTGTTCTTGGCTTGCACCCCAAATGTGTGTGTGTGCAAGCAAACTGAAGTTGGGAAAATAGAAAATAAATGGTAGTATACAATATATTTTTAAAATAAATCCACACCTCCCACTCCCAGTCGAACCTCCCCCTTTATCCAATATCAGAAAAAAAATCCTCACAAACTGCGAGAGAAGAAATAAAGAATAAACTGCTATTCCCTTCAGCAGACAAAGCTGCAGGGAATCAAAGAAATTATTTTCTAAATTCAATTCCCTCCCTGCCTGCCTAACTTAAATCCTAAAGCCTCCAGCCTCCCTCCTCAATCTCGATCGGATCACACCAGCACCAGCAGCCAGCCCTCCTCCCTCAACCACATCCATACACCCGACTGCGATTTCTGGAAGGAGCCTCAGCTTTTTATGTCCTCTGAGACATCCAGAAGTGTCAGTCAAAAACCTGGTGATGCCATTGGTGGAATGGTTCAAACAATTTGCATGGTCCCATCCCATGCCCAGCCCAAATGGGCAGGTCTAAAAAAATAAAAAATAAAATAAAATGAGATAAAATCAATACGACGTTTTATTGCTATAAAAAACCCACTGCTGCTACTATTAAAATTAAGGCATTTAAAATAAATAAATTTCACATGTTTCTGTGGTGATTTGGTGTGTTTTTTTACCACAATTTCAAAAGAAAAATTGTGGTCACCATTTTGGATTCCCCCCCCCACCGCATGGCATGGCGAGATGACAAGGATGACCCTTCCCCCCAGCCTGGTGCAAGCAGCCCAGGACAGGAGAAGAGGGGGGAAAGGCCGGGGACCCCCCAGAAACCACCCCTCTGGTAGGTGGCAAAGCCTCAGGCAGGCATATTTTCACCTGCTTTTTTGGCCGGGAGTCGGGGCTTTTTAAAAAAACTTTTAGAAACTTTTTCTGTGCTTCGCATTGTGCGATTGCCGCGATGCCACAAACGGAAATGAAAAACCCGACCAAATTTTTCTTTTTTCGGTTCGAGTTCGAGTTTTGACGCCTTAATTATCGTTACTGTTTCAGTTACATAACGGAAACGATAACCGAAAACAGAAACGACAATTTCGCCGAGTCGTGCCCATGTCTAAAATTTAATGATCTCAACTTCAGGTGGCCAGTGGAGTGCCATCATAAGGTTCTGAGAGAGAAGAGAAACAAGATCAGAGCTGTTGGAAAAATATTTTTAATTACAAAGAAAATTGAAATATAGACTACATGTCACCCGTAGAAGGCTATCCTAAATGAAAGAGAGAGAGAGAGGAAACAGAGAGCCAAAGATCAACAGATAGACATGCTTCAGTGTTCTCATGAAAAGGATGGGAAGATGAACGAGCCAGCTCCAGAAAGAGGGGGGGAAGGATTACAGTAAGAAAGGGAAATTTGGCTTTCTTATCCTTGGTAGAAGAGAAGAAGCAGGGATGTTGAATATTCAAAAGTGGGTACATCCAAAATTCTCCGGCCACCATGGGCCTTTTTACATGACCCCTAAGATCCGCTGGCCACTTAAATTCGGACCAGAGATCTTAGGGGTTCCTCGCTCTTCCTCTGTCCCCACCCCCCTCGGCACTTCCTGGTTGCTGGCTGCCTGAGGGACGGAGAAAAAAGAAAGAAAAGAATGCCTTCTTACCTCCGTTTTGTTCCGGGCAGCATTCAGATCTCTTAAAGGGGCGGGGTGCAAAAAAAGAACAAACGGAAGCCAGGAGAGCCCCGCACTCACTATCCTTACACCGGATCAAATATTTGTCACCATCATAGACCAGGTACAAGAAAACTGCTGTTTGGTCTTGCTAAAGTGGGCGGGGTCGCACTTAATTGTCTGCAAAGTCCGGAGCTGGTGGGTAAACATTTTTAAGGTCCGGACCTTGCAGCCATTTGCGGCGGAGCTTAGGGGTCGTGTATAAACACCCCATGAAACTTTGGGAGGTTGAATGATGAGGTGCAACTCTGAAATTTTGTCGCCAGTTTAGAACTTCCACAAATTAGGAGACACTATAGACACTTCTGGCAGTGGCCTGTTCATTGTTCCTGGAAATAGTTCCCGAGTCAGGCAACCAGTCAAATTTGGTTCTCAGAAAATTGTTTGAATTGTTTACATTTTTTTTAGGGGGGGGGAGAGAGTCTCTGAATGGAGTGGCAAAAATAGAGCCATGCATTTCAGATTCATCCCAGTCCCCTTTCTAATTGTATCCTTAAAGGTGGCAAACATTCCCTGGTGTGAAAACCAAGATGCCACAGGATCTTGATGGTTGGTTACACTGGTGAGAATATGATGGTGTAAAATTTGAGTCACAGATTGCCATTAATTAACAAATCAGTTCTTGTTTCCTTTGTAGTGCACCAGCTTTTGTGCCTGGGGATAAATGAAGGGATACAGATATACTAGCAGCTGCAGTGTAGGACATTGCACTTATGCTGATGCTGCAAACCAATCAAATTCTGGCCAATATGCTGGGGGGGCACTTCTTAGGAATATGGCCTTATTTCATTATAAACTTGACAATTACAACCATACAAAGTTCATATTAGTTCAGGCCATCATGAACATTGGCACATATCCAAGTTTTTTAAAAACAGCACTACAGTAAATTGTATCCATTCTCTTCTTTTGGTTTGTTTTTTCTAATACTTGCAGAAGGTGGAAATTCTCAAGTCTTCAAGAAAATATATCTGAGCATTAAAAGGTCTTGAATAAGTTTATACCAGTTGGGCGTCACATTTTTATTTCCCCAGATCTCTTGCACATGGTTTGGTAGATATTTATGAACCTATTGACTTCATTTTATACTGGGTCTGCTGTTTTAAATCCTTCCCACCCCCCACCCCCGTCCCATCCTTTGTGTTTCCACGGAACGGGGAAAATAAATAAGGTGCTGACATCAGCCTGACAGCCCATTTTGCAAAGGGCTACTGTTCAAAGATCCTGATGGTAGAGAAACTGTTGCCTGGTTGACTCCTGTAAGACACTTACAAGAGTGTCTTGCAAATACAAATGTTTGCAGGTATATCACCAACACAGAATTCAATTATGTTACCATTCATTTGTTAGCCTTTCAGGTGCTAACCTGATAATTAGGATAGCTCCAAAAGTATGAGCATGAAGCACTAAAATAGGATAGAATTCCTGACAACTGCATTACATGAAATATAGTGCTGGATATATGATACAGGGGCTGAAGTCCTTTGCATAATAAGTTGTTTCCAAAGAGTTCCAAAGAGCCCATCTGAATTAATGGAACTCTGGTAAGAAGTTGACTTACCAAATAGGCCTACTTATGCAAGACCTTTGGGTGCCTTTAGAGAAACAACCACAACCATCACCATCACCATCACCATCACCACCACCACCACCACCACCACCACCACCACCACCACCACAGGTGGTGGTGGTGGTGGCGGTGGTGGCGATTAAATCACGTATCTCCCTAACCCTAACCCTAACCCTTCCCACCAACACACATTGTGATTTCCACCACCAACCAGTACCAGTTCCCCCATTCTCAACTGGCACAATAAGAATGTGCCCGGCTGTCCCTCTTAATCATGGCCCCATTTCAAACAACAACAACAACAACAACAACAACAACAACAACAACAACAACAACAACAACAACAACAACAACAACAACAACAACAACAACAACAACATAAAACTGGAGTCCTCCTGTTCCATTATTCCTAGTTGGAGTATTCTGGCTGGCAATCTCCTGCCTTCCTCCTTGACCTGCAAGCATTCATGCATGTTATGGAATCTGAAAGACCCATGTATTTCTAAGACCTGCCTTGGTCTATGTTAATTCTTGCCTGCCTGCCTGCCTGCCTGCCTGGTGGAGTGAAATTCTTATGAGACAGCCCTTTGTGCCTTGCTAGGTTTCAAGAGGATAGTTAGAGGATGCCCCGAGTCCATACCACAGCAATTTCCATGCTGCTAGGTGCCAGGGAACAGTATTTAATCAACAGTAGTTTAAAATTACAAGTTTTTATACTAGGGGGCACTCTGTTTGGCATTGAATAACCTGGCCCCATACTCCAAACATCTCCAAATTTGGGGTGCTTCAAGGGGAGAGCTTGAGGATGCTCCACAACAATTTCCATGCTGCTAAGTGCCTGGGATCAGTATTTTCAAGTACTTTAATATTATAAACTTTTTCTACTGGGAGCATCCTGTTTGGTGTAAAATAACTTGGCCCCCTGTACTCCAAACCTCTCCAAATTTGGGGTGCTTAAAGGGGAGAGCGTGAGGAGGTACCGCAGCGAATGTCATGCTGCTAGCTGCCAGGGAACAGTATTTCCAAGCACAGAAAATGGCACTTAGAAATGTTTTTTCCAGGGAGAAATTCCTTTGAAGTTTAATAACTCATGCTTCCCAACCCTGAATCACTCCAAATTTGGAGGGCTTAATGGGGAGAGACCAAGGAAGGTGCCCACCAAATTTGGTGCCTCTAGGACCCTATGAGGCACCATAATAGAGAAATGAATTGGTTTGTTACCATTTTGTTTTATACATTTTTTAAAAAAAATCATAAGTAATGAAACAAACAAAAGGGGGCCAACAAAACAAAATGAAATTAATCACAATTTCTCTGTTTTGTACCTATCTATCTATCTATCTATCTATCTATCTATCTATCTATCTATCTATCTATCTATCTATCTATTCAATTAACAACCAATTCATTAATTCATTAATATTCAACTGTTTTTATTGGTAATAAAATTTAATATTACCCAGCTATCTTGTGTATGCTTTTAACCATATATTTTAATAAACAATAACCATCATACACTGCACCCCATCTCTTGTTACATGAACTGCCTTACAAAGTTAATAAGTGTGATATTAAGTCGCCATTCCACTGATTAAAATTTGCCCTCAGTGATTCAAAGTGATCTTGGCAACTAAATCAACTGAAGCATTAGTTGACTAATTTACCGGTTGAATGTGTATCCATAAAACAGATTAATGCTTCATGATGCTATGCTCCAGACTCAACATTGATATGACATTTTTAAAAATGGTGGCTTTGGATTCTTTCACCTAAATTGAAGGAAAAATGTTCCTGAGAGTAACTGAAAATTGGCCCAGATTGTCATTGAATGATTTGCAGAAATAGCCTTTGATTACACTCCCAGTCACTTTTATAGTTTACAGGCTATCAGACAGGAGTTGGAGATGGAAAATAAAATAAATGTATCGGTTGCCAACAATGAAATAATTGGCCCAGTTTGTCCAAGAAAACTATGTCTGTTTCTTTTTGGAGATCTTTGGAAAGGTGAAAGATATCAATACCATAAATTATGATTCAATTGGAAATATGAAAGCTGTAAAGAGATCTGCTAAGCTGTAGCAAAATGTTTATGGGGCTCAATTGCTATACATTTTCTGTTAAGAGGGAAAAATCATAGCATGCTTTGTATTGGCATCCAACAGAGTAAGATACAACGTGGGACACAAAAAGGGAAAATATAAGGACTGTTGTTTTTTTTAAAAAATCTCCCATGTAAGAGTTACCATGAACTTGGGGCTCAGCTGAGATGTGTTTCCTTCACAACCTAGGAGAGAAGACACACATTCCCTCTCAGACCTCTGAAGTATGTGTGGGCAATAAATTACCCTGCCCCATTGTTTTTGCGCTGCAATTCCCGTCAGCCAGAGCCAGGAGAGTGGTTGTGAGTAGAAATCTCTACATATTCCAGTGCTTTTGGTGGGTGAGGCAATATATATGTATGTATTTCATTTATTCATTCTTCACCCCTCTAAAGGCAAGCCACTAATTGTGCGGCTACAAGAAAGTAAATAAAAGTACAAACATAATTAAAACAATAAACGTCCACAAACATTTGCTGCCTTGTTTTTTTGCTTTATTTTGCTTTTAAGATGGGGTTGTGTGTGTATGTATCTATGTGAGAGAAGCAGATTCCATGGCCTACACACACTCCATGTGGATTCTTACAAAAGAATCCAGATCTTAACATGGAAGCAGGACAAAACGGATTCATGGATAAGTAGACAATACAGATGGGCACGGAACGAACATTTTTTCGTTTCCGTTACCGTTTGTCATTTCCGTTACGCAACGAAATGACAAATGAAAATTGTGATGAAAATGAAACGAAATGAACAGAACCACAAAAATTGTGGTCGTTACATTTCGTTTCCGTTAATGGTGACGCGCAATTAAATGAGCTGTTTTAAATGTTTAAAAATGCCCTGGACATCCATAAAAACGCAGCAATAATTATTTATATTATCTGATAATACCTACCAGGGGGGGTTGGGGACCTTAAAATACTTGTTTTAGTCTTCTCCCATCACGATGTATTTTTCTTTTCCCTTTAAAATGGATGTCGCCACCAGCCACAAAATGGAGGCAAGCCATGTGATGGGATCATGTTCAACCAATAGTATGCCCAGGTTGCAGACTGGGTGGGCAGGTCTGGCAGCCACAGAGGGCATAAAAAGCTCTGGCTGCCCCTATCCTCCTTGCAGTCTCTGGTGGGAGTTAGGGTGGGATTGCTGTCTCTGCTGCGACTCTAGCTTCAGTCCTGCAGCCTTCCTGTGTGCGTGCGTGCGTGCATACCTCTCGGTGAGTACCCTCCCTTGCCCTGCAGTGCAGTCACTCTGCAGCTGCCTTGCACCCTGGGCAATGCCCGCCGCTGCCTTTGCAGCCTCCCTGCATACCTAGTATATACTGTGTTTCTGCCAGCACCCATTTTTTTAGTGTTTTCCCTCTGGTCTGGAGCATTGGTGGATGCCTGCGCACGGAAATGCTTTAAAAATTGTGCAAAAAGCGGGTAGAAACGACAAACAAAAAAACGAAAAAAGGTAACGAAATTTTTCAAAAATTTCCCGACAAACGGAAATGAACCGAAACAGACCTCTCAACGACAAATGAAAAACCGAAATGCCATTTTTCTGTTTCGTGCCCATCTCTAGTAGACATGAAAGTGAGATTGACAGGAGTTAGACTCCCTTGGCAATCTTTGTTTCCTTTTGCTCATCCCATCACAAACCACACTGTGCCCAAAACCTCAATGATGAAAGATTAACTGAGTTCACTTACTGATGTGCAAAAATCTTGTGTACAACCCCCCATCCCCATAATAACCATGGAACTGAACATGACTGAAATAGAAATTCCTTGCTGATTTGGGGGAAAGGGGTGTCAATCTCTCTACCTTTACCTGTGCATTTGAAATATTTGCAAAATAAATTTGTTTGTTTTCATTTGAAACTGATGTGAGGAAAAATATATCTGGGGACATGAGTATAAAATAGGGATGGGCACAAAAGAAAAATGAAATGCTGTTTTGTAGTTTCATTATGTAGTGAAATAAAATGAAATGAAATGAAACAAGGAAGCAGCTTTTAATTACAGATGAAATGAAATGGTGTGTTTTTTGTTGTTTTTTGTAATGAACTATTTAGTTCCATCTGTAAACCAGTCCCTTACCTGTTGCTGGTGTCCCCTCACTGCCTCCGCTGAGACCGCCCAGCCAGGTCAGAGAGGGTGAGAGTGGGCCCATCAGGCTAGCCTGGGCCTCCTCCTCCTCCTCCTCCTCCTCCTCCTCCTCCTCCATCTCTGCCACTGCTGTGGTTGCCACCACGAGGCCCAGCCAGGCCAAGCTGGCTGGCCTGGGCCTCTTCCTCCTCCTCTGCCGCCACTGCCACCACCTCTGTATGCCCCAGTCAGCCTCAGAGTCTGAGTGGTCCAGCAGTAGGCCACCCAGCCACTGCTGAAAGCTCTGGCCAGCTGGGGAGGCTGAGTGGCCTGACAGTAGACTGCCCCGCAATTGCTGAAGGCCCTGTCCAGCTGGGGAAGCTGAGTGGCATGGCAGTACACTGCCCCACGGCCGCTGAATGCCTGGCTGGCTGGGAAAGCTGAGCGGCCTGGCAGCAGACTGGCCCGTGGCTGCTGAATGCCCTGGCTGGCTGGGGAGGCTGAGTGGCCCAGTGGTAGACCACCCCACAGCCTCTGAATGCCCTGTCTGCCTGGGGAGGCCGCCGCCACTGTCACCACCAAAGGCCAGTGCAAGAGCCTAGAGGGGTAAGTAGGGGCCCCGGAGAAGGAGGAAGGGGTGGGTTGCCCGGGAAGAGGCTTTCCAGTCCCCCCGACACATTTTGTTTCCTAAAAATTCATTTTGTATGCTTTTTTGAGGGGGGGAATTGTATGAAAGAAAATGAAAGGAAATGCGGGGGGTGGTGGAACAAAACAAAATGCAATTATTCCATTAAGGTATATTTTAGAAATGTGTGTGGATAATGTGTAAAGTTTGGGGTACATGTACAAAAATATACATTTCCTTTCAAAAAAAACACCCCAAAACAAAACAAAGCAGGCATACCAATGCCAACTCAAAGCAGAATGCTAGCTCCAAAAATAAGAAGATTAAGACAGATTTTTCTGTCCTCATCAGTGTCATTCCAGCTCTTTTTCAGTTTTGTCTCTCATTTTGTTAAGTAACATTACTTTGTTAGGTAATGAAACAGTAGGACATGTTTTGTTTTGTTTTGTAATGAAACACCATTCCCCCTCTAGAATGAAACAATTTGTCCTAGAGGAAATGGCAGGGTAGCTTCCTCAAGCTCTTCCCTGTAAGACCCCAAATTTGGAAAGGTTTGGGGGTCAGGGGCTGAGATATTAAGCTCCAAAGGGGGTGCCCCAGGAAAAAAACTTTCTAATTGGAATTGGAACTTCAGACACCAGGCTTCAGGGGAGTGATTAGAACCCCTGCTGCATGGCTGCCAATTCTAATTAGAAAGATTTTTTCCCTAGGGGCACCCCCTTTGGAGCTTATTATCTCATCCCCCTGACCCCAAAGCCTTTCCAAATACTGGGGGTTTACAGGGAAGAGTTCACACTTGCTCCCCAATGATTTTGGAGCCGAATGGCTGCTGTGATATGTATTTTGGAGTACATAAAAATATGTACTTGAAAATAGGTATTACAACAGCCATTTGTCAAAAAGTTGCTGGGGAGGAAGTTTGGACTCTTCCCTGTAAATTGCTGAAATTTGGAAAGGTTTTGGAAACTATATGAATAAGAGGTAGAAACAAAATGCAAGGTTATGTAATGGCTTTGCTAGGGTTAGGAAAACACCCCAAACATTTCGAGTGTACATTTTCTCCAGACTTCAGGCTGGATGATATAACTAGAGATGGGCACGAAATGAGCAATTTTTTGTTTTCGTTTTCGTTTTTCATTTCGTTACGTAACAAAATGAAAAATTAATTTCGTCTCCAAAATGAAACGAAACGAACCAAAACAACAGAAATTTTGTCGTGCGTTTCATTTTTGTTGTGGCAAATACATTGAACTGTAATGAATGCTAACGAAACAGCAATTTTTAATTTTCGTTTTCATTTTTTTGTTTTGTTATGTAACGAAACGAAAACGATTTTTTTTGCAAAAAATTCACAAAAAAATGAAAACGAAACAAAACGGACCCCCTAAACAACAAACAACAAACGAAACACCATTTTTTGAGTCGTGCCCATCTCTAGATATAACATTTGGCAGAGGGAAAAAGAAAAGCATTCAAAGAGTCCAGACAGCCATTCTTGGGCCATTGTCTTTCTAAGCAGACCTCCATGATGGAGACCATTGCGATTTTGGAGAACAAGCACATTTCAGATTGGTTGCTTATTCTCTCTGCTGTCTGAGAGGACATCTGGTGAAATAAGATCTGTCAATGCACCCTGATGGGGCACACAAGCTCCTTGAATGGACTTAGCCCACAGAAAAAATAGCAATCTTTATGCAAGCGAAGATGGGCCATGAATTATTTCTAGCACGAATGTAGCTCTATGCTGTTCTGACAGTTTTTATGGGGTGAGGGAAGGGGAGGTTTGCTGCAACACAGTGTAAGCATTTAAAGAGGAGTTCCAGGACAAGGAATGGCAAGGAATATGACATCTACTGCTTGTCGCCAAGAACTATATTTTCATTCTAGCAAGGTTCCAACAGGAAAGTCACAGGTGAAGATCTACTCAGATATAATGACTCCGCAGTACAGTCAGTGATAGTGATTCAAAAGAGTGTTGCAGAGGATCAGGGATGCACATGGGGTGTTTTATTTTGCTTTCTGCTTCAGCCTAAGCATATTATTTCAAAAGAGTATTTTCAGCCAATTCCATATACACGTTTCAATTTTACGCTTTACCTGATGGCCGCACCATGCAAATGTTGTTTCCTGAGCTTAATCCTCATCAAAACCTTAATGATGCTGGGTAGCAACAGAGCCAAAACATGACTTCATTTTCATTTCTCACCATTTATTCCTTTCCCAGCTTTTTGTCGCGTAAAATGTTCTTCATTAATTTCAGTATCTTTGTTACTAGGTTTTATGAAGAAGTAGCTCTGGGCTTGCAACTGCAGATGAAAGAGCCATGTTTTCCCCACAGCAATAATTCTGTAACTTTTCCCTTCACCACTGTTATTGCTAGATGTTGGCTGTCACTAGCTGAGGTGAATGCACTGCAGCCAAAATTATCCATGTAGCCTCTTTGAAGAGTTTCCTTGAGTGATATACTGGGTATTTGCTGGTAGGGTAGCTTAGGATCCCTACTTCTTCTTACATGGTTTCAGAAATGCTGGCAGAGGTTGTACTGAAAAAGCAACATGCTTCCAGCGGCACCAAAAAGTCTAGCCAGAAAAACCACAGCTGTGAGAAGTGCTAGATATCATGACCAATTAAGCATAGAAATTGCCTTGTTAAGCACTCCTCTTCTGGGAAGGTGGGTAACAATGTGCTTTTGTACGCAGAGAAGACCACCTGCCAAATGAGAAAAGGAACTGGAAGGTTTTATGGACAAGTGACAAAAGGAGTAACAGATGTGGGCTGAGTCAGTGCCTAAAAATATCACTGCTCATACAAACCAGCATGGTAGCTGGTCAGAGGAATGAAAAATATTGCCATTCTGTAGATTCAACCAGCATAACAAAGCAGAGTCATGCCATGGGACCATCAAGTAATAAAGACCTTATGGTGGACCTTGCTCATATATATTCTCAAAGGCTTTCACAGCCAAACAGGCCAAAAAAACTCACAACAGCTTGCTCAAATACTCTGTCAGACATCACACAAAAACAAATACAAAGGGGAACAAAAATTAACCACAAAGCATTTGATCCTTTCTGATGCTCTGCATCGGTGCCAGTTTCTCTAAAGGCGTGAGGTGTTCTCATCTGCTGTACAAGAGTGATTCAGTCTTGGTTCAACAACAAACATCTACAGTATTTCTACTGCCCTGTCAGCTTGGTGCTTCCAAAACTGGTACCTCCCAAACACTATTTTCCCTGTATATATTCTGTGCTGTCAAGTCAAAACTAACATAACAATTAGAGTAGGCTGAGATTTTTAAGGAGTGATTTTACCCTTTCCACTCCCCCAGCGAGTTTCCATGGATGATGGGATTTGAACTCTGTTCTCCAGTGTTGTAGTCCATCACTCTATCCACTAAGCCACACAGGCATTCTATTTTTCCCTTGACCTACAATAATCCTGGCCTACGTTTCAAGATTCTGCAACAATCTGTACAAGTTCACATGACTGTAGATTTCTATTCTGATTTCCCACTTCCACCTGCAGCATTATGCTTCATTTTTTGAACTTTGCATATCAGCTTCTGGACTGTACAGTCTTCTTCCACCTGCATCAACATTTCTCAGCTGCACATTTTGTGTACAAGTGCCTATGGGGGTGGGGAACCTGCAGCACACTGTACAAAATCTCCATCCTGATTTGTCCTTCAAAATCCTTTTCTTTCTGCGGGTAAGCAGAGACAAAAACCCAAGCTATTGGTCAAGTCGCCAATGGGCCAATATGTATATAGCTGTTGAGTTGCATTTGAGTTGATATATCATAAGTCAGTTAGGACTAGAGTAATGACAGATGAGGTGCTATCTTATGTTTTGGTAAGGAAGTGCAAGAGTCACATTAGGAGTTAAAGAAGTTCCCTTTGCTATAATAATTCAAAAATAAATTGTAGGAGAATTTAAAATACCAGAGGAAAGGCAGTGTGCTGTTTCCATTTTATATCTCAAAAAGACTATTATACCCATGTTAAACAGCCCATCTCTTCATTCAGCAACATTAGTTATTTATTCTTGCTACAGAGCCACATAAAAGTTGCATCTCATTCTTTTATAGAGAATAAAACTACAGTAAACTTAGTGGGATATGTAAGGCTGTGGCCCCTGAATGAGAAGCAGTGAGATGATGGGCCAATTGGTCAGTTTTGTATTCTCCTCATTTGATATTTTAAAAATAATGTAAATATCTTATCCTAAAAGCAAAAGAAGTTGCGATTAAGTTGAACTCATATAGCAAGAGTGGGTGATCTCTTGCCTTCTTATACTACTGATAGTCACCTCACCACCACCTTCCTTTGTGTATGTCCCTTGCATACATTTGGTACCTTCAACAGAAAATTAGGCATCCAGAACAAAAAGGAAGAGAAAATGAGCAAATGGCTGTTGTTTGTCAGCCAGATATGTTCTTCCACAAAATTCTGGCATGAGATGCCCCCTCTTCAATCACAAGTCATCCTTGTTTTCACCGCTCATGGAAACAAACATAAAATTTGTCAAATCATTTCAGCTCATTACTCCCTGTAATTGCATACTCAGGTTGTGAGCACTGGTACAGCAAAAATGGACCAAGTGGGGAATGAAATGGATGTATCGTCATGCTGGGCAATCTCTGATTTTTAGAAAAAAGTATAAGGGAAAAATCCGCAATATCCTAATGAGAGCTGATAATTCTCACTCGAAATATAGTGTCCAGTTTCAGCCCCCAAAAAGAGAAAAACAGGAAAGTGGGTTACAGGATATAACATCCCAGCAGAAGGTTGTCTTGAACCCTGAACAAGGACAGTCATACATAGATGCATTGTGACACTGAACCTGGAATCCTGTTGCTTAGGTTTTGGAAGTCACAACTGGACTAAGTTCACTGGATCATTGGGACTTTGGTAGGTCAACCACTCCATTACATTCACTGATTAATTGGGAATGCACTACTTGTGACTTACGACTGGATTCAGGCTACTAAGTGAAGTAACAGGTGTTCAGCCTGAGTTGTAGAATTTATCTACCACAACATCAATCTGAACTTCCAGATCTCTTTGTCAGAATTTAAGGGGTGGTGTGGGGGGAAGCCAAATTGTGCTTTCAAACATCACTTTTCTCCATACTAAATTCATGTTGCTGTGAACAAAGATGATTCAGGTTCAACCATTTCCATCTGGGGCAAATGTAAAAGTGTGAAAGCGTGAAAGCGTGCAAATGCGTGTGTGTATGTGTGTGTGTGTTTCATTAACATTTAAAACTGTCCCCAGGTAAACATTTACAGGAGTTAGGCATCAATATAAGATTTAGTTTTCTTGATTAACTGTTCACTTGCCATAACTAAGCTTTGCCCAGGTATGACCCATAGCTACTGCACTGGATCTTATTACACAGTACTTTTCAAACCAGTAACTTTTTGCTGCAGTATTTTTTATTTGTCTATTATCAAGATGCATAATGTTGTCTTTGGCAGTACAGAACAAAAACTTCTTTCCATTTAGTCCACCAGCAGTTTTAATTTTGCTGTTTTATTGTTAGTCATGATGTACAATACCAAAAATATGCTAGAATTTAAAATATCATATTAAGGTTTTGCAGGCAGTTGGACAGAAAGCTAATTTGTTAAATACAAAGGGTCTCTAGCTATGAGATACATCACAGAGCTATAATTATATGATGTTAAACAGCCCTCTTCTCCCTACAAGCCCAAAATATAGGCTTTGAATGGAATTATTAATAAGTAGGGAAGAGACACATGCCTCCGATGAGAATACACACATACATATTTGCATATTTGCACATTTCAGCTTGTGTTTTCTGGAAGACATTTCCCTAAGTATTTTCTGTAGATCTAAATCTAGTGATTGTAAAATTGCTGATGATGGAGAAACGTGGCAATTTGTAAAATCATACAAATGTGGATAGATAATTATATAATAGCAATGAAAATGTAAGAATGCATAAGACGTATAAGGAAATGACTAACATAAATGTTAATGCCAATCCTATTCATTGTTTTTCACAGATGTTTTCTGTAATAGTGAAAAATGTCTCTCCCTGTCAAAAATACTTACTGAGGCACTTAAGCCACTTTCGGCAACAGCAGGATATAGTCATCTTTGCTATCATTACATATTGGTCACATTTGTGGCAATCCCTGATTGGATAGGTTTAAACATGCCATTAGTCCAGAAAAGAAGCAGCAGCATGAAGAAGGAAAACTGTAACATGGAGCCAAAAGCATAAGTGGGAAAAGATGCCACATAGATGGATAACGCTGGTTGCCTATGTTGCCCCAAGGGTTGCTTTCTTTCCATACATACAGAGAGGGAAGATATTTGATGCAGCCTTTAAAAACAGACATGTGATTTTGAATTCCCCGAAGGATTTCCCTTTCAGTGAACCCTTGTCTGGTTAGCAAATACACCATTTTAGTAAATGCCCATACAATGGTACAATGAGAGAGAGAATTCTGAAATACTGATAGGAGAAGTAATGTTTGCAAAAAGCAATTTGATCTTCTCATTCCAAGTTCTTTTTTTATTATTATTCCAAACAGCCTCAGAGACAGAGTTAAGGGAAGGTTGAGATAAGGCAGGCAACTGAGGGGGAGATATTCAAAGTCAGGTGTGGAGGATGGTGACGGCCCTGGGTGCATAAAGACTAAGAGTGGGTGAGAAACTCATTTTGTATAGATTTTTTGTCTAATGAGAATTTATCAAAATATAGAATTACTGGGCCAATAAGTAAGCTAAGTCTGAATAATGTACTGAAACCCACACGTTGCCAAGCTTGTCAATGCAGATCATCCTCCACGTTTAACAATGCAGCTGAAGGAAGCAGGGGAGGGGTGAAACAGTAATGCCAAAAGAGATGTACAGTAGTACCTCATAAGACGAATGCCCATTAATATATTAAAAAACTCGTAAGACAAATGCAAATTCCGGGAATACAAAAACATTGTAAGTCGGATTTTTTCCTATGGAATGCCTCGCAAGACAAATTCAATGCATTCCTGGGGGAACTGTGATAGTGGTTTGGGTTGTGGGCCGCATATAAATTGTATAAATAAATAAATAAAATAAAATAAAAATAAAATAAACCACATTTTGTAGGATGAATTTTTCATAAAACAAATTGACCCATAGAACAAATTAAATTCATCTTAAGAGGCACCACTGTACTAGTAAAAAGTACACATAAAGTGTAAAATTTTGGAGGAAATTTGAATATAGAGCAGCTCATCAACATGGATGTGCATATTAGGGGAAAAATAGACATAGGGCATACAACATTCCACACAGACTTAAAATGGAACATACAGAAATTAGACAGAGTAAGTTTAATACTGAGTATCTGAAAATCTCTGCAAGAATAACATTCTCAGACTCTGGCACTACAAAGACTAGAGTTTATCAAGATATGAAAGCAAATACAGTGGTACATTGTATAAAGGAATTAATTCATTCCAAATGAAATTATCTTAAGCAAATTTTCCTTTATACAAATCCCCATAAGAATGCATTGAAAATGGAGTGATCCCATTTTTATGTTGTATGGAGTCTCCCCATAGGCGATTATGTTAAGCAAAATTTCCTCTTTCTCCAGAATTTTTTATGTCATACAAATTTCATGTTATACAAGCTGTTTGTTATACAAGGGTCCACTGTACATTAAATACAAAATCCTAGAATAATGCTTAAAACTGGGATTCGTGCTGGCATAGTCAACAGACAGTACCAAATTGGGTCACGGGACGGAAACGTACACGCCCCCACTTTTAATATTTTTGCTGCCTGGATCGCTTTAATTGTTTTAATAAGAGAGTCTGACACCAATATATATATTTTCCAAATAAAACTTGCAACATAATGAAATTAATAACAAACCAACCCATCTAAGAAAAATGAAACAAAATCTTCATTTTTCGTTTACCTTCCTGCTGCACAGAGTTCCGACTCCTAACGTCTCTTCGACTGGCGCTGGGGGGAAAATTAAAAATTTAAAAATTTAAAAAATTGTGCTGGCCTCAGCTGCAGGGAAGCAAGTGCCTTTCAGCTGTGAAGTAAGCTGAACCAGTTTGTTTTGGTTCAATTCGTACAATTTTTTTAAAATTCATACAAAACAAAATGAAATGAACTGAGGGTCCTCTGAAACAGAACGAACTGAACCATCGGTTTTCTGTTTTGTGCCCACATCTAATACATATTCATGAACAACCCTGTTCGTCACAGGGCTAAGAAAAAGCAGGGGCTAAACATGTATTAAAATTGTAGCCAAACCATGTATATCCTATTTTATCTTGTCTTCAAATGAACAAGTAACAGCAACATCCTTCACAGTGGTTAGGCACTTGGAAGTTGTACCAGAGTTTAGGAGTTCAATTCCCCACTGTGCCTCCCTAATAGGGCCTGGATTAAATAACCCATAGGGTTCCTTCTAGCTCTGCAGTCCTAAAATGAAGATGACCTGTTAGAATTTTGACTCCTGGTAAGGAAAGTCACATCAGGATTCATCTTGCAAAAAAGAACAAGAAAAATTATCAATTGGTGCAAAAAAATTTTTATTGCAGACCTAATTGTATGAATGGCCCAATACTAGGATAATACCTTTTTTGTTGTTGTTTGAGGCACTGAATGGGTTGTTCATAACTTTGCCTCTAATTTTCCAAAGTGCTGGCTAAGGGGCCCTGCATGGGTATGCAGGGTTCTAGCTGTGACTGGGAGCAAATGGGCAGCCCCTGTCCAGTGCTATGAAGCTGCTGCACAGCCAGTCCTTTAGCACTGTTGTAGCAGTCCATATGCTTTCCTTCTCAAAGAGAAGGATTCTCTAAACATTTTACATAGTCATGTTAGTGAGGTGAAAAAATAGCTGTGCCTGGTGGTGGGAAATCTCAGGGAGCATGAAAGTTTATTCTGTTGATGTCCCATCATGTATCTGCACCCTAAATTTAAAACAAAATCAGTGTGTATTCTTTCTAACTCTGAAGTATATGGGAAATTAGAACTTATCAGGCCTACACAGTGATTATTTTAATTTCATGCTTGTTTAATTTTTTTAAAAATATATTCTTAGACCTTCTGCTTCACATTTGAAATACTGTTTTGCGATGCAAGCCATCTTGGAGGTAGAAATATTTAAAATAAATAAACAAAAGAATGTGGCTGTTTGGTATCTTTAAACATCCTGAAAACTGCATGAAGTCCCACGAAGTCAGACTTAACATTGGCCATGCACACTCTGGTGGCAATATGGTTCAAAAGCAGCAACTCTTTGCAACCCAGAGCAGAATAAAGAGGCAAAACATGTTCATTTGCATTCAAAATGGGCCACAATTTTATTGATAACATAATTAACTCTGAACTGTGTTTATTCTGCCAAGGGGACCTGGAACATAGTGCAAGCAGGTACTGTGCTATATTGTATCATTCTGTTCTTTGAAATAGATTCAGGGAGATTCCATTCTCGGAAGGATTATGCCCACCGGTTCAGCATCCTCCCTGCATAGAATCTATTAGCACAGGACAGCCCACAGTTTCACCTACCATGGTCATCTTAACTTTGTTTAATCCTATTGCCCTATGGATGGCATGCAGAGATGGGCACGGAACGAACATTTTTTCGTTTCCGTTACTGTTTGTCATTTCCGTTACGCAACGAAACGACAAACGAAAATTGTGATGAAAATGCAACGAAATGAACAGAACCACGAAAATTGTGGTCGTTACGTTTCGTTTCCGTTAATGGCGATGCAGAATGAAATGAGCTGTTTTAAATGTTAAAAAATGCCCCGGACATCCATAAAAATGCAGCGATAATTATTTATATTGTCTGATAATACCTACCAGGGGGGTTGGGGTCCTTAAAATGTTTGTTTTAGTCTTTTCCCATCGCAATGTATTATTCTTTTCCTTTTAAAATGGATGTCGCCACCAGCCACAAAATGGAGGCAAGCCATGTGAAGGAATCATGTTCAACCAAAAGCATGCCTAGGTTGCAGACCAGGCAGGCAGGTCTGGCAGCCACAGAGGGCATAAAAAGCTCTGGCAGCCCCCGTCCTCCTTGCAGTCTCTGGTGGGAGTTAGGGTAGGATTGCTGTCTCTGCTGCGACTCTGGCTTCAGTCCTGGAGCCTCCCTGTGTGTGTGCGTGCTGCGTACCTCTCTGTGAGTACCCTCCCTTGCTCCGCAGTGCAGTCACTCTGTGGCTGCCTTGCACCCTGGGCAACTCCCACCGCTGCCTTTGCAGCCTCCCTGCATACCTAGTCTATACTGTGTCTCTGCCAGCATCCATTTTTTTATTGTTTTCTCTGTGGTCTGGGGCATTGGGGGATGCCTGCGCACGGAAATGCTTTAAAAATCGCACAAAAAGCAGGTAGAAACGACAAACGAAAAAACAAAAAATGGTAACGAAGTTTTTCAAAAAATTCCCGACAAACTGAAACGAACCGAAACAGACCTCTCAACGAGAAATGAAAAACCGAAACACCATTTTTCTGTTTCGTGCCCATCTCTAATGGCATGTAATTCATCTGAGGGCTGTCAAATGCCTTAAGGGCAGCTTGCCTAGGGCATACCTGAATCCTCATACCTCTTGCACTACCCGCCAGCATTGTAACCAGTGATGTAACTAAACACCTTGCTCCACACTGAAGGGAGAATGGGATGGGCAAAAACTCGCTGCCCCTCCATGCCAATTTGAGTGACAATCAAAACTTCCCATCCCACCCCAAAGCAACCAGATAATCTCATTCTCTTCTTACTATAGAGTTGGCGGGTGGGACTGAGCTCATAATCAAGAAGAGCAATGAATGAGCTGGGATAGTCTCCCAGATCCTCCCTCCAGATCATGTTTTTGGCATGAACTCTATGGTGCCAAGGACCTATCTGAGTGGGCAATAAAGCCCCACCCATGAACCTTGTCTGAGCCATTGTAGATAGGGTTACCTCTGAAGATA
Source organism: Phrynocephalus guinanensis (assembly GCA_037367245.1). Taxonomy (NCBI): domain Eukaryota; kingdom Metazoa; phylum Chordata; class Lepidosauria; order Squamata; family Agamidae; genus Phrynocephalus; species Phrynocephalus guinanensis. The sequence goes on along the minus strand of CM074737.1, from coordinate 12,309,198 downwards.
GTTCAGAAGCTACATCTCTCTCCAAAATTGTGGTGCAGTTATTGAAAACCACTCTACAGGTATGTTTGACCTCAGTTCAATACCCTGACTTGAATGTTAATAACTGAAGATCAATGGTCTCTAAGAACTGCCTCCTATTGTACAAGGTTACTCATGCATGGAAGCAGTGACAGAGTCAGACCTACATTTTGGGGTACTAAAGCTTGAAACATTATATGAGGAAGGGGTTTACCTTCCCAATAAGCAGTAAATCCTCTTTGAAAAGCAATGAGCTTCCATGACTGATGAACACACACACACACACACACACACACACACACACACACACACACACACACACACACACACACACACACACACACACACACAGTGTGGAGTAAAGTCACTTCTAGGGAGTTATGTTTCATTAGTTTCATAGTTGATCCATGCCTGCATGGAAGCCAGCTTTAAAGATCCCAGTCCAAAGTGGGTGGATTGAAGGGATTTGAAGATATTTTATACTGCAGCATCAGGAGATCCATCTTGGACTCACCTTCCAGCAAGCAGCAAGAACACTCTATTTGATGTGGCTTTTTCAGTGTTGCATTTTAATAGTTTTTGTTGTACTTTGCTCTAAATGTTCGATAACTTACTGAAATAATTGCCCTGAAATGTTATGTCATTGCTGTGGATGTCTGCTGTGTATTTATCTTATGCTATACCTTGCTGCGAGGTGTGGAGGCTCAGTGGACTAAGGCTCCCAAAACTGTCGGCTGCAAAGTTGGCAGCTCGGCGGTTCAAATCCCGGGTGCCACACAGCGGAGTGAGCTCCTGCTGATAACCTCAGCAACTGCCAACCTAGCAATTCGAAAGCATGTAAATGCAAGTAGATAAATAGGTACCGCTGTAAAAAGTGGGAAGGTAAAACAGTGTTTCCTTGCAGCCATGGCAACCTCGTGGCCATGGACTTGTACAACACTGGCTCTTTCAGCTTGAATACGAAGATGAGCACCACCCTTAGAGTCGGACACAACTAGCACACATGTGCGTGAGTAACCTTTACCTTTACCTATACCTTGCTGCTCTTTATACATTGACAGTGCAACTTGAGGAGCTTCTTTACCACAGCAGGTTTAGAGGGTGCTCTGGATGGATGCAACTTTTCCTTCCCCATCAGGTTCCATTGATAGAAGCTATTCTGTTAGTGGAATTACATGCTATGGTATTGGTATTGTGGGCTTTGCTTGTTGTCACCAAAGTTCTTGAGTTACATACTTGCAATGTTGATTTGTAGCTCAAGAGCTGCCTTAGTGCAGCCAAATAAAGAATTTATGATGGGATCACTTGGACTGTGATCTGCAGAGGGGCAACAGCAGTGTCAAAGGTTTACAAGTGCTCCCCTTGACATCTTTATTTGTGGAAACTTCAAAGATATGGCCTATTTTCTTCAAAGACAGAAAGATATCTAGGCGATTAAGTTGCTTCTGTAGCAGGAGTGACATCGCTCCAACCAAGGAGTTGACAGACAAGGAATGAGATGTGTACATTTTCTTTGGATTAATACATCACATTTTGCTGTGTTTTTCTTCTCCAGGCATGTAGGAGATGAAAGGCAGCTGTGATCTTTCTAGTAGAAGTTCAGGCAAGCACAGCTGGATCTCCCTTTATGCTGTGTCAGCTAGACCTGAATGCTGATTAGTTTAAGCATTTGGTGATTAATGGTTTCTACCCTTACCCTGTCTGTCTTTGGAGGTCAAAGATGTCTCTTTTTAAAAAAGTAACTTTCAGATTGTCAACCATATGCAACACAGACATTTTTGCACTAATCAGCTCTTTGCAGACTTGATTCCTGTCTGGAGGACATAGGTGAGAGTTTGAATCACTGATTACACTCCAGTTAGAGAAGCTGCTGTCCTTCAAATGAAAATATGAGTGTATATTGGTTATAACAGTAATGGCAATTTGAGTTAGAGTTCTGTGATAAAAGAATATGTCAACAGGCAAAATGCCCCAGATTTGATCTCTGGCATTGCTTGTTAAATATCGCTTGAGCAGAGCTTAGAGAGTTACTTTGGAGGAGAATGCATTACAATTACGGTTCTAAGACTCTGAAATGTCACAACTGTGATTTCTTTCAAGTACCTGTTTGTTTCCCCATGTCTCAAAATTGTTAATTGTAAACATTTAATTAAACACACAGTTAGCAAATATGATTGAAAGGTGGCTGAAATGAGGTGTTGCTCAGTTCAAATCCCTCATGGCCTAGAGATCTTAGAAATTACCCCAATCATCATATAATTTATATATCAGTGGCAGTGAATCTGGGCTGGGTTGGTTTGCTCCCAATTGCAAGCAGAGTGCCCCAGAATTGCTACTTATGAAAGTAGCCAGGCAACCCTGTTCCTACTGAGAGGCCACATTAGATAGTTCAGCGGCTTTAGGTCTCTGACTGTGGAACCAGGAATTGGGTGTTTGATTCCTCACTGTGCTTCCCTGGAGGGACTGGACTCATTCATCCAGATGGCCCCCTCCACCTTTGCAGTTCTAAAATGATGAAGAGGAAGAAGAAGAGGAAGAAGAGATTAATTAAAAAACACCAGCCTAGCTCCCTAGGTGTGATATCAAAGTCATCCTGCTTCCATTGGCTGGAGACATACCCAACCAAAGGCAGGAGGGCCAGTCAGGGGACTGATATTGCCTCTGCATGCACAACAGAAAATGAGTTAACTGTATGAAACATAGCATGAGCTGGCACTTCATCCTTTCAATATCATTCCTTAGTTATCTAAATGAATTTCAATTAAAAGTCAAGTTATGTTGCGGTATGTAATAGTTACGTGAAGTTATCTCTCATTAAATTACTATCACAACGTAATTTTAGCCATACCTTAATTACATGGAAAATAATTAATTGCAAGTATTTAGGGTGGGTTCTTTTTTTAAAAAAATATCCTTTTCAAATTGTCTTTATTAAAATCATACAAACATAAAAAACATCTAATGGGACATAAAAAAAGGAAAAGGAAATTATACACAATATGCTGCCCACTCGCCAGGAACATTTGGAAGTTACAGCCACTCTTCCTATGGAGGCCAATTCCTCTTCCAGAATCACATCAGTTCTTGCAAAGGTGTTATGTCACTTCTCCTTTATTAAGACAAAAATCAATGAGTTCTCCCTAGATATCTATAAATATATTCCTACTTTGGAACTCCTTTATAACTTTAATATTAACTTGCCATTAACAGCTATATTCCCAAACTGCTCTCTCTATACCATCCATTTAATTTAAAATCGTACATCATTTCCCATTTCCTAGCTACAATTAATCTTCCCACTGTTAATAAACTGGAAATTAATTCCTTAGTTTTCTAATTACATTACACCCTATGAAACACCGAAAAAAGCACACTGTAGGACATACCTCTTTGTTCAACTTAGTTATTTCATTGATTTTCTTAAACACCAATGGACATATTTCAATATATTCTCATGTTCCCACTGCATATGAAACAAGGTCGTTCACTCATGAACGATGGTGCCTAAGAGGTGACCTGATTGAAGTTTATAAAATCATACACGGTGTGGACAAAGTAGATAAGGAAAAGCTGTTTCCCCTATCGCACAACATTAGAACTAGGGGGCACTCCATGAAATGTTTGGGTGCTAGATCTCAAACAAAGAAGAGGAAGTACTTTTTCACCCAGAGAATCATTGGTCTATGGAATTCCCTACCAGAAGAAGTAGTGACATCTGTCAGCCTTGAGAGCTTTAAGAAAGGATTAGAGAAGTTCATGGAGAACAATGGTATCAATGGTTATCATTATGGATGCCTAAGGACAATCTCCGGATTGTCCTTAGGCATCTCTCAATGCCATTTGGAGGGAATCGTAAGCAGGTAAAGACATTTGATTGGAAATGCCCTAAGGCAAATGGTAAGCCACAGTGTGAGACAGAATGCTGGACTGGATGGGCTGTGGCCTGTTCCAGCAAGGCTGTTCTTATGAGGTACCCACTTCCTGACAGCCTCTCCAACACAACTTGGAATAACTGGAATCTATTTGGTATAGTTTCACCAGAGTTAAAGATAATCTCCATAAAAACTTACAAAATTTTCCCTGTATCCTGATACTCATTTATTTCAATATTCTTATAATTCATATGTTTTTCCAATAGGCACATTTCCTCAATACAGTCATTTCTTCTCCAAAATAATATTCACATAACATTTTAAGCAAATCCTCTTGATCTTTTTCTTCCAACTAGTGATGGGCACAAAACGAATAACAAAACACTGTTTTGTCATTTTGTTACATAACAAATTGTTTTGTTACAAAACAAAATAATAGGACACTTTTTGTTATGAAATGAAATAAGACACCATTTTCCTCTAGAAATGAAAATATTCATCCTAGAAGAACCAAATTTGGTGATTAGCAAATTTGGACTCTCTCCTTTAAGTCCCCCAAATTTGGAGAGGTGTGGAGTTCACAGGGCATAGTTATTAGACTTCTAAGAGGACCCCCCCCAGGAGAAAACCATTTGTAATTATTGAGGGAAGCACTTAATCTCTCTCCCGTGAGCAATTGAATAACTCATGGAGTTCAATAACTTGGTCCCCTGAAACCCAAACCTCTCCAAATTTGGCGGGCTTAAAGGAAAGAATCGAAAGAAGCTACCCCCTAAATTTGGTACCTCAAGGACCTAGGAAAGCCATTATATAGCATAACGAATAGTTTCATTTCATTTTGTGTCATTCTGAAAATTATTTTTTAAAATTGTTAGTAATGAAACAAAACAAAACAAAAGAGGAAATGAAATGCAATGAAACAAAATGAAACACTATAGTTTTGTTTCATGCCCATCTCTACTTCCAACTATATTTTGTAAATTTCATTTCCTGTCCCTTTAATTGCCTTCTTTTCCTTTTGTGGTGCAATTTCTCATATCAGTTCTCTGCAACTGACAGCATCTTAACCAATCCTTTGTCCACTGCTCTAACTGAATAAGATTATGCTATGATCTTCTGTCTATTCCCAACACTTCTTTAATTTGCTCTTTCATCCCTTTTTCTATCTAATCCTTTATCCTAATAACTTGTTTCTTTCTTAATATATTCTCAATTGTTCATTTCAAATTTCCTGGGAATTTCTCCAACTCAGTCACTGGATATAATAAAGAAATTGATGGAATAAGCATTCTTCTATATCTATTCCAAATTAAAAGCATATTTCTACAAGGCTCCTGATATACAGACTCCTTATGAGAGATGTACAGATCGTGTCCTGTACACATCTGACAAGTAAATTTGTTATGGTCTCAGAAGATAATGTGCCTTGTTATATGTGATTTAATTCTTCATTCCTGGATACTCTTTAGTATTTGTCCTGAAAGTTCAAAAATGATTCATTTTCTTCCTTATAAGGTGCATTTGCAAGCAAGTAAGCATAGAAAATCCAAGACTATACCTGTAGAGTATACATGCATATATAAAAATTACATGAGTATAAATTTTAAAATCATTACCATGCATTTAAAATTCCTCTAATTCATATATGTGTAAATAATATTTCTTCTGTGAATAATCTAGGTTCTAACAAAGTGAGAACTTCTGTTTAAACTATACAGAACTTAGTATTGAAAACAGTATGGATATAAAGCCATTTAGATAACACTCTCATTAAGTTACTTCAAAATCTCTATTGCAATATAGACTCTTATTAAAACAAGGTCACATTACAGCAAATATTTCTCATCCAATGTTTTCCCAGCAGAGATTTTTCCCTGTTTTGCAAGACCCAGGTGACTGTGTGTCTTGGGAGATGTTCTCATGAATATGATAGAAATCTCTGTTTTTCTATTCTTGATATTCTGAATACAACAGTACCTCATAAGACAAATGAGCCTTAATACAAAAAACTCATAAGACAAATGACATTTCTGGGAATAGGAAAACCTTGTAAGACCATTTTTCCCTATGGAATGCCTTGCAAGACAAATTCAATGCATTCCAATGGGAATTGTGTTAAACCGCATTTCATAGGACAAATGTTTCGTAAAATGAATTGACCTGTAGAACAAAATAAATTAGTCTTAAGAGCCACCACTGTGTAGTCAAAATAATGTGACACAAAAGTTTGGCTTTCCTTGGGCAACTATCTGGTAGTATATGGACTTGCTAGCAGCCGAGACCGCTGGAGTATGAGCCAGTTAGACTACTTTGACCATAAAGTTGCTCCACTTTTGTAGTAAAGTCCCTAATGCCATATTTAAGCAATATAATACATTATTACATTCAGTGCAGTTTTCTGGGTCACTTTTAAAAGAGGACATTACAATTATTATTACAACACTTTTGTTCCCCAGTTGAATTTCTTGTATTTTCCTGTCACATATTTCCATCAAAACTCCCTAACAGTTTATTAAACATATCTAATATCAAATGTGTATCTTATTTAGTTAGCTATATGATATAACCTTAAATTGGGAAGTCACAGCCCTCCTTCCTTTTGAAATTTCAACCATCTCTTCTAATTAGACTACTGCAGTGTTCTCTATGTGTGGCTGCCTTTGAGGTTAATGCAGAACATTCAGCTGGTGCAGAATACAGTGGCCAGACTACTAACCAGGGCGAAATGTTGCCACCATATCATCCCTAGATGGGCCACTCTGCACTGGCGACCAGTTCACACCCACATTGAATTCAAGGTTCTAATGATAACATACAAAGTCCTGAACAATTTAGCACCCCGATACCTGGCAGAGGAGTTCCTTCCACAGATTACCCAAGTCACTTGAGGAACCTGAGGGTCCCAATCCTGAGAGAAGTATGAGAAATTGCAACAAAGAACCAAGCGTTCTCAGTGGTCGCCCCTCACATATGGAACTGGCTGCCCCCAGAAATTTCCCTGGTCCTCTCATTTGGAGTTTTTAAGTGCCTATTAAAAACTTGACTCTTTAAACAAGCTTTCCACATTTCATGACTTTCCATCTAGATGCCCTATACAGTGGTCCCCAACCCCCGGGCCGCGGACCGGTGCCGGTCCGTGGACCGGTCGGGACCGGGCCGCCTGGGGAGGCCGGGGAGGCTCCTCCCCTTTTCCTCCGCTGCCCTCCTCCTCCTCCTCTTCTCTCCCGCGGGCGGCCGGTGGAGGAGGAAGGCTGGAGGAGCGCAGGAGGAGCCGCCGCCGCCACCTTTGCCTTTACCTTCCTCCTCTGCCCGGCGGCGGCGGCGGCGGCGGCGGCGCATCCTCCTCCTCCTCCTCCTCACCCTCCACCACCACCAGCAGCAGCAGCAGCAGGAAGCTGGGGGCTGGGCGCACGGGGGCCAGCGGGGAGGAGGGGGCACGCGCGGGAGGCGCTGGCGAGCCCCCCCACGCGCGCGCACCGCCGCCGCAGCGTGTGGGCCCCCTCAGTCGGAAGAGGAGGTGGGCGCCCCTCCTCCTCCTCCTCCTCCTCCCCGGGGCGCGCGCCCTTTGCCCCTCCCTGCGGCCGCGCTCCAGGGCGGAGCCCCCCCGCTGCTGCCGCCGCCGGACCGCGCCTGTGTTGGGGGCAGGCGGGGGGCGTCACGGGCCGGCCTGGGTGTTTTCGCCACCGCCGCGACCCCCCCCCCCGCGGTCGCCGCCGCCCCTGCAACCCCCCGCCGTAATCGCCCCAGCTGCTGCTGCTGCTCCTCCGGCGGAGGAGGAGGAGGAGGAGGAGGCGCTACCGCCCTCGTTGCAGACCCTTCGGGGCGGGCCGGGTTCTGCCAGTCCCCAGCGGCCGCCTCGCCGCCTCCCCGGGAGAGCGGACAAGTTCCAGCAGCAGGTGAGAGAGGCGGCGGCGGCGGCGGGAGGCGCTCGGGCTCCCCCTTCTTGGCCCGGAGACCCGGCGGGAGGGGGGGCAAGTCTTGGTGGTGGGGGAGGGCGCGCGCGGCACGGGGTGAGCTTTGCCCGCCTCCCTGAGAGGTGGCCAGGTGTGTCTGTGTGTGTGTGTGTGTGTGTGTGTGTGTGTGTGTGTGTGTGTGTGTGTGTGTGTGTGTGTCGGGGGAGGGCTGAAGAAAGGACACTGGCCTCTCCGGGGGGGGCATGGGGACGCCACCCCCCACCGGCCTCCCTCCCCTCCCCCCTCCTGCTCGCCCGCCCGAAGGCCGCAGCCAGAGGTGGGCGGCGGCCGAACCCGGGCGGCTGTCGTGGCCGCTGCGGCCGCCGACAGGAGGAGGAGGCGGGGGCCCGCCCGCCCAGGAGCCCCAGGCTCCCACCCACCCCGCCCGTGCGCGCGGGGGCGAGCGGCATGCCCGATGCCCCCAGCCGGCGAGCGCCGCCGCCGCCGCCGCTCCCGTGGCCCCCCCGCAAGGCACACGCTCCAAGCCCCCCCTGCACCCCTCCTCCCCTCCTCCCTCCCCCCCATCCCCTGCCCCCCCACACCCTCCCCTTCCCCCCCGCCCGACCCCCCCTGCACCTCCCATCTCCCCCCCTCCCCACCCCCAGCCCCGGGCCACGGAAAATCATCAAACATTTACCGGTCCGTGGGGACAAAAAGGTTGGGGAGCACTGCCCTATAAAGTCCACTTTATTACTTTTTTGCATTTAATTCTGCCTCGATCTCTGGTCTCTGACACGCTGTTAGTCTTAGTCTATTTTATTACTTTGTTTAATTTATTATTTAATGATCTTTGGATTGTTCACTATTGTCATGTACTATTATGCTCATAATGCTAACACTGCATTATTTTATTTTCCCATTTTATTTATGTAATTTTGCTTTATCTCATTTGTACACCATGCAGATAGGTAATATAGAAATCCAATAAACAAGCAAGCAAACAAATAAATCTTTATTTTTAAATCTCAATTACAAAATTCATTAATCATGTTTTGTCAATATTTTAATGCTTCTTCAGTAATCTTTATTAGTGACATCATGCATCAAAAATTATCTTAGGTATTATTTTCTTTTTACATACCTCTTTTCTACCAAACCATCAAAATTCAGGTTTCCTCAAATCATCTAACTTATTTTTATTTTTCCTACAATTTTTATTAAATTCTTCCCTTTCAGTCTAAATAAATCTAAATAATAGACTATGTCTTAAAAATCAATATCAAATTCCTTTCTACTTATTTCTTTTTCACCTTTATTATAATTAAATAGCATTATATCTAACATATGTCAATTTATCTGCACACTCCATTATTTCTCCAAATTCTTTTAAGTATAATTTTACCCATTTTGTATTGTTAATAAAAAGTCTTGAGCAAATAAACTAAGTTAAACTCTATATTTAGTACTAATGCCACAATTTTTTTTATCTTCTCTAATTCACTAACAATTATATAACCAAAGGAAAAAGTACTGTGGAATATCTCCTCACACAATCCATAGATCTCACTAGTGATGGGTAATGATATAGCAGTGCTGCTGTGACACATTCTTCCTTTGCAAAGCACTGACACCACTGAGAATTCTCAAAAGGAAAGAATAGACTGTAATAAAATACCTGCAAATACATTTTTTGCCACATTCATCTTTGATCTCCCTACAAATTATATTACAATGCTGAAAACAACACTTATACACCATACACAAGTTTCTTTGTCTATATATCATGGAGAGTAGACATATCTTAGATGTCCCCCAGTAAATCTCTCTTTTCTCTACTTATTTTGTTAAATCTCCCTTTTCTCTACTTATTTTGCCTATGCTGTTCTACATATAAATGACATTTCTGATTAAACATATATGCCAATATCCTGTTGCTCATCCCAGCTAAGAATGGACGCACTAAGGCAATTTCAGGGTTTTTATAAACAATTAAAACTTACAGTTTTTAATGTATGCTTTCCCAATGTTTCATCGTTTTTGAAGAAGGAGAATGTCTTGGAAGATACTCACTGACATGAGAATTCCAGAATGGAAATTCTGTGTCTCCTGTTCAAAGACGGGTCAGCAACTGGGCACAGACTACATAATGGAGTTCAATGGCACACTCCCCCCCCCACTTTTCAAAACTCCACTCTTAGGAAGGAGGGCAAACATAGGAAGCAACCTGCCAAGATGAGGTTTTCAAAATATAAACAGAGTCTATTCCACAGAAAATTTAGTAATTGAACCTAAGGATCCTCATAATTTAAGTATATCTTTCTTCCTCAGGTAGACACCACTGCTGAAATCAGGGACATGTTGAGCATCCCTATTCCAAGTCATGGGGAACAGAGGATGTATCCAACTTGATGACTTATATTGTTTTTCCATGATATCAATGAGTCATTTTTGACTTATGGTGACCTTATGAATGAACAAGATCAAAAAGATTTCCCTCTAGGATGCACATTTCTTTTTGATGTGAGCATCTGTATGTGCAGGAAAGCTGAGTCCAATGCCATCTGGAGGCTAGATTATGTGGACATTTAGATGGACTAACCAAGGCGGAATGATCAAAGTGGTGTGGATGGAGAATTACACAAGAACTTATGCCACTTAGCAGGAACAGCGGAAGGTGACACTCATGGAAGATATTTCACAGTAGCAGTGACATTAAAGCTAAATATCTGTTCGTGATTTTCAGGAGAAGGCCATAGTAAATGACTACTGAATAGTTTATACCTGGAAAGCCGTATGGTGATACGTAGGCTGTATCGAACATAATGCTAAGGAATAAGGATGTGAATATCTCTTGCGGTGGAATTTCTTTGAGTTATACCATTGCAAAAGTACTTGTTCAAAGGCTACTCCATTGTGGAAAATCCCCAAAGAAATTGTGAGGAGGGTGGATAAACAAGTAAGCAATTCCAGAGTTTGACACAGCTGGTTCTTCATCAATGTCTGTTGTACATCTTCTTTGATATCAGTTTTGCACAAGTGTCTAGGACAGTGGTTCTCAACCTGTGGGTCCTCAGAAGTTCCTGGACTGCAACTCCCAGAAGCCTCCACCACTCACTGTGCTGGAAAGGATGTCTGGGAGTTGTAGTTCAGGAACATCTGGGGAACCACAGGTTGAGAACCACTGGTCTAGGATAGCACTTTTCTGTTAACTGTGAAAATGTGCAACTGCTAGCACAATTGATCTTCACTATACTGTTATTATCACTGAATACAGACCATAACTTCTCAGGAGAGACTCCATTGCTCCATGACTGTGCAAAATACAAGCTTCAGTGTAGCTCTTTCACAAGGTATTCAAAATATTTCACATAATTGCATTGCAAAACTTTTTAAAACCCTGTAAAACAAATTAATATATTCAGTTATATTACAAAAACATTCATTTTTGTTTCTTTTCAGATTCTTTTGTTGGAGTTCTGGGTGTTTTGTTTGTTTGATTTGGAAAGGGGTTGCATGTGCACACTAGATCTCATATTTAACAAGAAAGAGACTGCTTCTTAGCAGTTATGTTATTTTCTTTTTCCCCATTCATGTTTTCTGGCACTGGTAAAAAGAATCCCTCAAGAACCCAGACAAAAGACCCCCCAAAAAGAAAACAACAAGAAAACAGAAAATATATAAATTGCAATAGTAAGCAAGAGTGCAACCAAAAATAAGTACCAAACAAAACATTCCCACATTGCACCAAAATGTACACTGACAGAATATATACAGAGTAAATCAAACTAACATTTTGAAACAAAACAAAACAATTCTACAGGGAAGATTCCCCACAGGAAAAATTCCAAAACATGGCACAAATACACATAGCTCTCTCTCCCAAAAATCAAGTCAAGGAAGGAAGCAAATAAAGGTTATCAGAGAAAAGATTTTCAACAAGCACTTTCTGATCTTATTTATGTTTTGGAAGAAAAGAGAGAGAGAGAAAAAATACACAGAGAGAGGGAGAACAAGTGCATGGAGACACACAGACACACAAATAGAGGAGACAGCAGGTGTTATCCTTATTCCAACAGATATGGGGAGCTGTTTTCTTCAATTTTGAAGGATCATATTATTTATTTATTTATTTATTTATTTATTTTAGCTGAATATCATTCTAAGCACTGAGGACCAGATTCATTTAAAACCTCAATAAACTATCTGTCATGATGACACCGTGTCAATATCATTTTGGTTGCGTAGGACAGCATTATTCTAGTCTGCCAAGCACACTTACATATTCCAAGGAAATCTTTTAAAAGGTAAGCACCGAGCCAGCAAAAGAAAAGCTTTAAATTCCCACTGACAGCTATAAGGTATAGTACATTGGAAGGAACAATTTAAACCACTTATACATTGAAGGGTTCTAAATTAACTGTAACTATGGATGTTAAAGAAGAGAGAGAGAGAGAGAGAGAGAGAGAGAGAGAGTTTAATCCAGTAATGGGGGGGGGGACAATTCAGCATAAACATTGCTCCGTGTTCATCAATCATCCAAGAAATGCAGCAGAGGAGAGAACAAAATATGTACTAGAGGCACAATGGCATGAATTAAGAAAGAGAAGGCAATGCAAATTTCTTCACACCTTGTCATGCCATAGTATAAACTAGTGCTTGACTCTGGATATATTTATGTTTAGCAAGTCAGCTTTCATACAGTCAAAAAGGAAACAATGTAGCAAAGTACGTATTTCCATGCCCCCTTTACCCCAAAGCCCAGAGCATTATTGCCCTCAGCTGCCAGGAACTAAAGCAGAATTTCCATCAAGATTCAGTTTTCTTTTCTTTAGTTATCCTTTGAACTTTGTTATCCATTGGTTATGCATGGTTGTTTGCTTTTGAAGCCAAAAAACCAAGTCTGTATTTACAGAAAGTAGTCATTCATGTGGTTTATATGCCATTCTGTCCCCCACCCCAACAACCGAGTCCCACAATGTTTGCAACTCCTCAACAGAATTAAAATACAGTGCCTGAAATCCAGTAACTAGTCACAAGTTGAGTATGTCCATTGAATCAGTGGGGATTCATCCACAAATCCCATAGATCCAATGGGCCTACTTTAGTTCTTACTACTGGATTTCAGGCAATGTAACAAACTTTGAAGTAGAATAATTAGAATTAAACTAATTATCTGAATAAAATGCCACAGAAACACTTTGAAAAAGTTGTAATACTAGTGAAAGTCAGCAAATGAGCTAAAACTCTGTTAGACGTAACAGTATTGTGTGCTTCTTTCAATGAGAACATGGAAACAAATGTCCTTTGTTCATGAGGAGGAAGCAGATTTGGCTGGCCATAAGTGTAAATCCTAGACCAGTAAAAGGAAGGTTCTCATACATTTCTAATCAAAACTCCTCAAACCCCGATGCAAATCAAATTTATTGTCAAAATTTACAAATTTACAAATGTTTGCGATTCAAAAATCAAATAAATGCAACTGAAATAGTCAATGCAGCCAATACATTGTGGTTTTTCCAAATTCAACTGAAAATGTGACTTTTATTGAATTAGCCTCAGAATTATTCAACCTCTTCATTGCAAGTATCTTTAGTACTTAGTAGAGCACCCATTTGCTGTTATGACCTGCTGCAAATGAGATGCATAGCCAGACATTCTTCTGGCAACATTCCTGAAGAATTGTAGCCCATTCTTTATGTGCAATGGCCTCCAGTTCAGTAATACCCTTGGGTTTGCATATTGCAATTGCATTCTTCAAATCTTAACAGAGAGTTTCTATGGGATTCAGGTCAGGTGATTGTGATGGAGACTATAGCAGCTTCTAGGGTTTCTTCTGCAACCATACCTTGGTGGAATTTGAGGTATGCATGAGCTCATTGTCCTATTTAAAGATCCAATGACACCCATACTTCACTTTCCTCATAGACAGCATGACATTTTCTCCAGGAATTTCCTGACACTTCAGAGAATCCATCTTGTCTTCCACACACTGCAAATTTCCCAGTGCCAGAGAATGTAAAGCAGCCCCAGAGCATCACTGAGCCACCATCATGTTTATCAGTAGGCAGAGTGTTCTTTTCAGCCTTTGTTTCATTCTTTCTCCTCCAACATACTGCTCATCCATCCAAGCAGTAAGTTCCAGTTTTGTTTCATCACAGAATCCCAAAACTTCTGTGGCTTATTAATATGATTTTGAGCCTATTAAAGCAGACTTTTATTGTATTTTTGGGTTAGTAGTGGTGCATGTCTTGGAGTTCTGGAATGGAAACCTTCTGTATTTAGTACATGGCTTGCTGTGCAAACTGAAACCTCCATACTTGTTGGCACTAAGTCTTTCTGCTGTGCTTTTGGCAGTCACTTGAAGGTTTTTTTCAACCTGCTTTCTCCGATATCTTGTTGCAGACATTGATAGCTTCCAACTATGCTTCCAATGGTGTCTCCAGCATCATTCAGTGCCTTTGCTATCATTTTGTTTCTTGTTTTTAAAGAGTGATTATCACTTATCCTAACTTTATAGACCATAATTTTGCCATATTTCTCACAAGCAGTTGAATAGAACGCTCAACAAATCCCTAGCCAGTTCGGATATTTCCTGTGATCAAGTTTAATGAAGCCCTTGTTTAGTTCCATCTGATGTGGCTGAGACAACACCTGTTTTGCATATTTACACTTTTGTTAGGGGTGCTTTTCAGAGCGTTGAATAATTCTGAGGCTGTGTCTTGTCTGTTCAGTTGTGTCTGACACTCTGTCACTTTGGGGATTGATACTCTCCATTCGTTCCCAACGCTTACAACATCTTTTAGCTCAAAAAGTGTCATTCCAGTTGCCATTTTGATGGTTTCTAGTAGGGATGGGCACCAAATGAAAAATGAAATGCTGTTTCATTGTTTTGTTAACTAACAAAACAAAACAAAATGAAACAAAATGAGGATGCACTGTTTCGTTAGTAATGAAACAAATCAGCATTTCCCGCATTTAAATGAACAGATTTGTTTCTCTGTAAATGGCTCCCCTGGGTCCTAGAGACACAAAATTTGGAGAGTACCTGCCTTGGATTGTCCCCTTTAAGCCCTCCAAATTTGGAGAGATTTGGTGTTCAGGAGCTGAATTATTAAACTTCAAAGTGGGTGGCCCTGAGGGAAAAAAATTTCTATGGTCAAATGTATGTGCTTGAAAATACCGATCTCAGGCAGCTAGCAGCTCTCCCCTTGAAGCAACCCAAATTTGGAGAGGTTTGGAATACAGGGGGCAAGCTCCAAGTAGAAAAACTTTTGCAATTTTAAGGTACTTGAAAATACTGATCCCAGGTACCTAGTAACATGGAAATAGCTGTGAAGCATCCTAAAAGTCTCCCCTTGAAGCACCCCAAATTTGGAGATGTTTGGGGATATTGGGGGCAAAGTTATTTAACATCAAATGGGGTGCCCATAGGAATCCATTGTTGTTGTTGTTGTTGTTGTTGTTGTTGTTGTTGTTGTTGTTGTTGTTGTTGTTGTTGTTGTTGTGTTGTTGTTGTTAATGGGAAGTGGTTTGCTAATCACCTCATGGCAGCAGGGTATACAAGAGGCTGCACTACTTTCAGTTCTGGTTGTCTGTTGTGGAGTTAGGAGGAGGCAGACATCTCTGGAAGAGTGGTGTTAGCTCTTGGCTTCTAAAATCTTGACTGCTGCTCTTTGTTGTTGTGAATTGTTGAAAAGCAAAGCTGATTTGTGTGTGTGTTTGTCTGTGAAGATTCTCAGTCATCCAGGTGAGTTCATCTGCATGTTGAGCCATGGCTACTGGACTTCTTTTTATCAAGAGATGGAAATGTTTCGCTGCTCATCCAAACAAGTTAAGTCATGGCTACTGGACTTCTTTTTCTTGAGAGGTAGACTGTTTCTACCTCTCAAGAAAAAGAAGTCCAGTAGCCATGACTCAACTTCAAGATGTGTGTATTGTTTTGTCAGTGGACAAAGAGAGAGTGTACTGGGCTGTTGCTCTCTGTCTAAAACAGCAGCCATCTTAATTATCTATTATTATTTTTGGAGGGTTGGGTTGG
The DNA here is from genome assembly GCA_037367245.1 of Phrynocephalus guinanensis. Taxonomy (NCBI): domain Eukaryota; kingdom Metazoa; phylum Chordata; class Lepidosauria; order Squamata; family Agamidae; genus Phrynocephalus; species Phrynocephalus guinanensis. The sequence continues at coordinate 12,293,377 of CM074737.1, read as the reverse complement.
GGGATTTGGGACAGGCTTTCTTTATTTTCTTTCCCTCTCCTACCCTCTTGAAAGTACATTCCTTCCTGCCCACCCACATTATTCCCAGTCCACCACCCACCTGTACCAGTTACCCCATTCTTTTCTACACCCCCCCCCAACTAGCTGTGTGTTTCTCTGTGCTGAGAAGCAGACATATACAGTACAGCTTTTTTGGTCCTTTTCCTATGTTCTTCTGTTCTGTTTGGATTTGGACTTTTGGGGAAGCTTTTGATCAGGGCAGTGATATCAGGCAGGGTTTCATTCTTAAAAAAAAACAGTTTGGGCTGGCTTAATTTATTATGTTACATTATTATCTTTCCCCCCCTCCTACCACCTTGAAAGTACAACATCCCCCCCCCACACACACATTGTTATTGCCGCCGCCACCCACCTGTACCAGTTCCTCCATTCTCAATTGCCACAATATGAATGCACCCAGCCGTCCATCTTAATCATGGCTACATTTCCAAAACCAAACAAAATAGAACTGGAGTCCTCCTATTCCATTATTTTTAGCTGGAGTATTCTGGCAAACTCCTATCTTCTTCCCTGGCCTGCTGGCCTGCTTTGCATGTTATGGGATCTGAAAGACCCATGTATTTCTAAGGCCTGCCTTGGTCTCCTTGATTTAATTCTAACCTTCCTGTCTGCCTTCCTGCCTGCCTGCCTGATGGAGTACAATTCTTATCATACAGCCCAATATGACTTGGGGTGCTTCAAAGGGAGAGTTTGAGGATGCTCCACAGCAATTTCCATGCTTCCAGCTGCCTGGGATCAGTATTTTCAAGTACTTTTAAATTGGAGCTGAATAACTCAGTTCTATGTACACCAAACCCCGACAAATTTGGAGGGTTTAAGGGGGAGAGATTGAGCATGCTCCACAGCAATTGCCATGCTGCTAGCTGCCTGGGATCAGTATTTAAAATATTGTTAAATTACAAATGTTTTTTTCCTGGGGCAGCCCCTGTGCCCTAAACCTCTTCAAATTAGGGGTGATTAAAGGGAAGAGCTTGAGGAAGCTCCACAGCAATTTCCATGCTGCTAGCTGCCTGAGATCAGTATTTTCAGGCACAGAAATTTGCACTTGGAAATGTTTTTTTCCAGGGAACACCCACTTTAAAGGTGAATAATTCAGCCCCTGAATCCCAAATCTCTCCAAATTTGGAGGGGTTAAAGGGGAATGTCCAAGGCAGGTACCCACCAAATGTGGTGCCTCTGGGACCCACTGAACACATTTTATAGAGAAACAAATCATTTCACTTCTGTTTCATTTTGTACAATTTCTTTTCAAAATTTGTTTTGAAACAAAGCAAATCAAGGGGGCAACAAAATGAAATGAAATGAAATGAAGTACATTTTTCCCCATTTCATTCCCATCCCCGTTTCAAGCCTTTGGTGGCCCCTTTGAGGCTGCAGAATTCATTAAATGTTGCTTTTTCAGTTGAATTTGGAAAATCATTTGAAGCATTGATTATGCTGAGCAATTTCAGTTGCTTTTGCTTGGTTTGTTCATTACCAGCAGCTGAAAGCCTATGAATTTTGACAGTAAACCTGTTTGTCAATGGGAGTTGAATATTTTTGATGACAACCTCTTTTTTATAGGAATGTGCAGGTGGCTTTTTGCTTAAAAAAAGGATATTTTTGAATCAAGCAGGATCCCTCCATGTATGTACCTTAATTATTTCTACAGGCAGCTTTGATGCAGCTGCTATGAGTGTTATTGGCAGACATGGAGATAGGTATGCCATCCTATCACACCTTCATTGAAAGCTAGAGGAAGTGCAAGAAAACAGAGCAGAAAACTCACCAGTCCAACTGTTGGTGTGGGTTATTTTTGCCTCATTTTCATTCAATTATTTCCCCATTTTCTTGCACCACTGTTTGTGCTATCTTTCCTGTAAGTCAGCCTTGCTTGCCCAAGCACCTTTCGGATACATTCATTTCTCAATCCCATTAGTCCTCACCTTGATTAGGTGTCAGGAGCTGTTATCTGGCTGGAAAAGGTTGTTCTGTGCACCTCCTAAAGCTGTTCCAATATTTGACTCTCAAACATGCTTGTAGTAAAAAGACAGAATCCCATCTACATAACCAGCTTGCACACAGAAGCTGTAAAAGCAGTAAACTACTTCGCCAAACACCCACATGCATATGCAGTACACCATATTGCAACAGTCACATTATTCAACAGCAACAGAGTGCTCTATCAACAGACGGAGGAAAACAGGATTCTTTTATCAAAATTCTATTAATGTTCTTTTGCCAGGCAGGTGTTAGCTGAATATTATCCTTCCTGGGGCGATGCATTATTAAGAAAAGTGATTACATTTGTTGATGAATTTGTACATCTGTTTCCTCTCTTGTCAGTTTATATGAAGCAGAAATGTAGCAGTTCTGTCTTCCAAAATGTGGTGTTATCACCAGCGAGGTTCTATGTCTAGCAAAAATCTGAATAAATGAGTTTAAAAAGCTGAAACAATGCTTCGTGATATGCCAAAAGAAACTGGATGAGAGAGGTACAAAATTTATCCTAATATGTGTTAGCAAATCTGAACTTAAATCAACCACTGGATTAAAAAAGCTATAGCCCAATTCAGCTATGTGTATTCCTTGGCAGTCTTTCTTTAAAGACAATATTTGGTTGATTATTTGTTCAGCAGGAAAGAAAGAATAGTGATGGCTAAATCCATGTGTACTATTTGTCCAATCTCTTCTGCAAGTGGCATTGAATTCTGTTTGTTAAGAGCAAATCAAGATTCAGTCATTGTGCTGCTCAAGCATTTAGCAGGAAATTTATCCCTTTCTTTGCTGAAGCAAAGTACCAGCTGGACTTGCTCTCGGAACTTGATTAAAAATGTGTGTTTCCTTTAGGCATTTAGGTTCTTCTGAATCAACAATTCAGAAGGCCAGAAATTGCACAATGTTGGGCCCACGTGGCCAGCTAAAGTTTACCTCACGAAGAGCAGCCTGGATGTTGAAGACACCAATGGCAGCAGTCAAGATGGCCTACAGAATAATTTCTTGTAGTTACTACCATTCACAAAGTGATAGCAAGAAAGGGGTGGGGGAATCCCAGAATCTGACTCCTTTTTTCATCCATTAACAATTTTTCCCCAGAAATAGCAATATCAATCTGTTTCCTAGTGTTTGAACTATGAATGATTATGAATGTGGAGGAAAGCACAATATTCCACATTCATAAACTTGAGGTTTTTGAAAGATTCAACTTTCCTCTTGTTTGGTGCCTCTGTGTGAATGAATAGTAATTGACATAAGAAGATGTCAATCTAAAACTAATGATAATGAACACAAGAGGATGTCAATCTAAAAAGCTACATTTTTTGGTATGGGCTGTCTCCATTTTTAGAATTGTCTTGTAGAATTTTGATTTGCTCTGTGGCACAGTATCAGCTGCACAATTAATTAAAAAATCATTTGAAATGTGGTGCTAGAGGAGAGCTTTGTAGGTACAGTACTCCCCCATTTATCATGGGAGTTATGTGCCTGACCCATCCACAATAAAAGAAAATCCGTGAAATGCAGACACCTCAGCAAACTGACCTTGGGCTCTTCCTGCTGGTGTCCACTTCCAAAGATAGGTTTTTTAACCCCCTCCTGACACCTCAGCAAACAGACCTTGGGTTGCTTCTGCTGCTGGCATGTACTTCCAAAGAGAGGCTTTAACCCCATTCTGAAACCTCAGAAAACTGACCTTGGGCTGCTGCTGCTGGTGGTGTGCACTTCCAAAGAAATGTTTTAACCCTCTCCTGACACTTCAGCAAACAGATCTGGGGCTGCTGCTGCTGGCAGGTGGTCCAAGATCTGCTTGCTGAGGAGTCAAGAAGGGGTTAAAAACCTCTCTTTGGGCCAGCAGGATCAGCCCAAGGTCTGCTTGCTGAAGTGTCAGGAGGGGGTTAAAAGCCATTCTTTGAAAGTGTGGTTCTCTCAAGGAAAAAAGCATGATATACTGATAAAGTAATATATGAAGGATGTTATGGCAGGGGAGTAAACTGCCAGAAAGATGAACATGTGTATCCTAGATCAAATCAAGAATGAAAATCAAGCATGAGTTATCTCTGGAGAAAAATATATTGAAACCCAGGTTGTCCTACTTTGTGCTCATCATTGGAAGACAGGATTCTCTGAAAAAGACAATAACGGCGGGCAAGTTTGAAATTAGCAGGAAAAGAGGAAGACCAAATATGAGGTAGATACAGTCCCTAAAGCACTGAAATTTCAAAGTCAAAACCTCAACTCTAAGGACCTTTGTAATGTCATGAAGATAATATATGGGTGAAAACTCATTAACAACAGTTACATAATTGTTTACATATGTGATTTTAAAAAGTGAATGTCAAGACACAGCAATCAACCAAAGATGATATGTGTGACCAAGAGTCTGCATTCAGGAGGCTGTTGGGAGAGATTAGCATGCTGAAAGCAGTCAGTGAAATACAAGTGGGGGAAAATGGAAATAACGCTGCTTTTAAATCGAATGAGGAACAAAAATAAATTAGGATTAGGATCTATCACCAAATTTCTGAGTGATCTGGAGTAGGTACCATTAAGATCTCCAGGGCTGCATGAATTGCAACTGAGAGTACTGAAGGAACACTTAGAACCACTGTCTATTATTTTCTCGAAACCATGGTGTAAGGGTGAGGTGCCAGATGATTGGAGGGGGGCTAATATTCTCCCTATCTTCAAAATGGGTCAAAAAAGAGGAACTTGGGAACTACAAGACAGTCAGTCTGACATAAATCCCAGGAAAAAACTTGGAACAAATTATTAAGCAGTCATTGTGCAAGCACCTTGAATACAATGCAAGAATGACTAGAAGCCAACCTGATGCTGACAAATTGGAACAAGTTCAGATGAGGGCAACAAGGATGATCAGGGAGCTTTGAAAAAAGGCCTGTGAGGAAAGACTGAAATAACTGGACATGTTTAGCTCAGAGAACAGAACACCGAGAGGTGATAGGATAGGATTTTTCAAATATTTGAAGGGCTTTCATGCAGTACAGAGGAGGGGCAGGATCTGTTCTCAATCATCCCAGAGTGCAAGATGTGCATCAATGGGCTCAAGCTAAGAGAACCCAGCTTTTGGCTGAATGTCAGGAAAAACTTCCTAAATGTTAGAGCAGTACAGCAATGGAACCAATTACCTCAAGAATTGGTGAGTGCTCCAGCACTGGAGGCATTTAAGACAAATTTGGACTACGACCTGGCAAATAACCGTTGATTTCTATTCCTGCATGGAGCAGGAAGTTGGAATTGATGCCCTTATAGGCTCGTTCCAACTTCACTATTCTCTGATCCTATGATTCTGTCAGGGACAAATGGTAGTACTTAGAGATTGGGCACGAAACGACTCTTTTTCCATTCCATTATATGTTATTCGTTTGTTACGTAACGGAACAAATAACAACCCTAGGGGCAAATATTGCACGAACTGAAAATTTGGTTCGATTAGGTTTGGTTTGGTAATTGGGGGCAGATATGTCTCCTACCTGGTACTGGTCCGGAAGTCCTTCAGGGATGGCAAGTCAGTGACCAGGAAGAGGAAAAAAAGTCAGCAAGGCAGTGATAAAAACAATTAAAAATGGAGAAAGGCCAGCCTTCCTGAAAACACCGCCCTCCTTGGGGCCTCTTGGAGGCTTTGTGGGGTGATTGGGACCGGTCAAGGCAAGCTGCTGGCCAGACGCGGTCTGAGCCTTGGGAGGCAGTGACTGTCCCGGACTCCTGGGTTCCTCCTTGCTGGCACAGGCAAGGTGCCAGTGACCCCTGCTCGGGATGTCTGCTCAAAGATGCTGTCGGCTAGAGGACAAATTACCCTGAAAGTAAGGGGGGGAGCCCTGCGTAACACAGAAGTCCGGGTTCACTTACGGGTTTGGCCCCGCATGGGCTTTTTTTGTTTGTTTTTCTTACTTTCAGGGTAATTCTTCCTCTAGCTGGCAGCATCTTTGAACAGGCAGCCCGAGCAGGGGTCACTGGAGAGAGGGAGCCACGGTCTTGCCTCTGCACGCGGAGGCAGGATCGTGGCCCCTTCTGCAGCTATCTCCACCATGGATGAATGACAGCCAGGCTGGCTATCATGCAACTGCAGCAGAGGGCAGCGAGAGGGAGTTATGGTCTCTCCTTGATCTCATCTGCCTGGGGTGACGGCTGGGCAACTGTCATCCCAGGCGAAGGAAATTGGCTGAGCTTTGCTCTGGTCTCGCCTCAATCTCCTCCACCCGGAGTGATGGCCAGGGAGCTGTCATCCCGGGCGGAGGAGATCGGCCGAGTCTCGGCCCTGGTATCGCCTCTGTGTGCGGAGGAGGGATCACAGCCCCCTATCCAGCAATCTCTGCTGCAGGTGCTTGACAGCTGCCCTGCTGTCATGCACCTCTGGCAGAGATGGCTGGAGATGAGGCTGCAA